>CM040118.1:415521519-416145780 GCA_022559845.1 Amorphophallus konjac
TTTAATAGGAACTGTGTTACTGCCTCATCCAAAAATCCACAGATGACATGTCATGGTAAGTCAGATGTCGACTTATTGATAGATGTGATGTAAGATAAAGATGAAGCCGGTACCGGCAGATGAAGATTGTAAAGGCTTTTGCAAAGTCAGAACACAAGAAGAATCGTCTCCACAGATTATACACCCGGCTGAAGTCTTCCCAGACTAAAGCTGATGTCCGATCTCGTCACCATTCAGGTGCCGATATCGATAAAATGATGCCCGGTTTTGTCATCATTCAGATGGCAATACTGATGAAACCCCTGTCTGCGGACTGATGAAAACCCTACTAATGATCTCAATACAAAATATATTACCAATGGGGGACCCTCTTGGGTACTGATGTACGTGAGGGGCCTATGAAAGGCCTGGTCAAAGAGACCTAAATGGGCCTGTAATAGTGGCGCCGGGAGCCACCTTGTCAAAGCCCAATGGCTGCACCAAGAGGCTGGAGCCTGCGCGCCGGGAAGCCCTCAGCTGAGGCGCGCCGTGAGGTTCCTACCGAGAAGGCAAAAAGGGGACGGCTATAAAGCCCCTTCCCTTCGAAGAGGAAAAAAGTCGGAGAAGAAGGAGGAACAGTAGAAACGAAAACCAGATAAAAAAAAAGCCAGAAGAGAGATCGAGAGGGAAAGAAAGAAGAAGCTGAGAGAAAAAGAAAAAATGGAGATTCAGGTGGGTAGCTGATGCGGGACGGACACGGGAGACGACACCATAAGGTGCCACCCTCGGACTCTAGATGAAGACGCGACCAGCAATACACACCAGGGAGACACTAAGCCCGACACTACGAGCTCCTAGTGGCAAAACGTCGCTAACAGAAGTAGAAGCTCACTCGTCGTCCCAAGCGAGGGAAAGCGCGGACCGTGCGCGGTTAAGGAACCGGCGGAGGTCAAGGGTAGTCCGACTCAACTTCCGGACTCGGATCGAGTCACGGGACGGGTCACTCTCACTCTCACAGTGGTGACATGGACACACGGGCTAGTACCTACACTCTCGGCAGCGGCAAAAGACCGTATACTAGCTAAGCAAATGAACGCCAAGAAGTTAAGACTTTACCTCCATGCACCCGGCGTGGCGAAGACAACCCCGGCCAATTGCGGACTCCCGGTTAACACAATTTTACAGAAATACAATAATTTGACCCACTCCACGCAGGGAGGTAAAAGATCACATGCGGGGCCCGGGAATCACGCGAATTGGGTTGACGGGCAGCATCTTGATGTCGCCCGGTGGTGCCGAACTCCGCATTTTCGTGCTTTCCGAACGGCGGGTTCTGCGGGCCCGTGGGGCCCACGGGTGGCGCTGGCCTCCGGATCTGCAGGAGTGGATCCCACTGTGATGGGGACCCCTGGTGGCACACCTCCACGGAAGGCGGTCGGCCGGGAACGCCGATCGGTGGCCGAACAACTCCGATCTCCAAGTGTTGAAGTTGCTGCCCACGGAGTTTGGTTACTGTTTTCAGGCACGCGCTCCGGCGAAAATGACCGCTGCGATCAGCCCCATCATCGGAATGCGACGAAACTAGAGCCTTTGGAAAGAGGACTCAAAATCCTCCAACCTAGGGCCAGTAGAATCTTCTGAACCTCTGCGGACATGGGCCTTAACTATTTTTCAATTCGCTGCTCCACAGTTTCAGAAATCTCAGATCAGCATATCAGTTCCCTATAAACGGCCATTGACCGCCTACTTACAGTGGGATTCAGACTTCGATCTATTCTTAAAAGTTGTAGACAATCAAACCACGAAGCTGGGACAATTTTTAGAATTGGATGTGGAGGTGGTGGTGATTTGATAGGATTTTTGTAGTGTCTGGTGGTCGGATCTGGGAACGGGTGGACAGAACTTCAGGTGGATCTGAGAACGATTTGTGGAAAATATGAAATGGACGAACTAGAAATTTATAAAAATTTTGGATGAAGGGGTTGGTGGAAGGAAGATCCAGTAAAATTGGGCGAACCAAAAAAAATCAAAAAGTGGACCTGAGACCTAAAACTCACGGCGGAGATGAATCTGGACAGGCTGCTGGCAGAACTGGAATGAAAGAGGGAACGAAAATCAAAAATTATGAAACGGGATCTGAATGACAAACTAATTTTTTTGGAACATCCTTGACACCTATGGAACCTCCAGTAAAATCCCCAGGTCGATCAGAGCTCTTGGCTGAGTTGGGAATTTCATGGAAGTTGCTATGGTACTGCGCGGGCAGAACTCCGATGAAGACGATGGCGGTGCGGTGGCGGCTCGTGGCGGCAGCGGCGGCGGCGACCGGAACTGATAGGGTGGAGTCTCACCACCAGAAGGAAGCCTTCACAGCTTCAAGGGGAGAGGGAGGGGCGCACCAAGCTGGAGCTCCAAGGTATTTTCTTCCAAATGAATGCATTAATTCACTAAAATGGAAAATACAAGTTTAAATACCTTACATCTCACATCCATCCACAACCATTGGATCTAGGGGATGGGAATGGAGGGTTGGGATGGAGTGTGACACACACACACACAAAATAATATAATATTAAGGGGGTGGGGGCGGCCCTTGGACCAAGGAGAGAGGGTGGACTTGGTAGGTGGGGTAGGTGGCCTCCCATTTGGACTTTTCAAGTCCATTGTCCCCCATGTGTCCAATTACAATTCAAACTTCTAGATACCCCCATGTGGCATGTTGACTGACCCCACGTGGGACCCTAGGCTGAGGTGGCCCAATGTGGTGGGGCCCAGGGGGCCCGTGGGTCCCACGGGGTCCGAAATGCTCATAAGCCCCTATTACACTCAAAATGGCAAACCGAATGCAACGAAATAAATACAAATTACACACACATAAAGTCTAGCTAAATATAATAAATGGGGAGGCTCAAGGCGGAGTCTCCAGGCTGTCTCCGAGCCAGATGGACGCTGAGGTGGCTCGTGTCGTGCTCCGTGTACGGTACCGGTGGCTCGGCGTATCGTGCCGATCAACTGCTCGGGTGTCCGCACCAGTAGCCGGGGAGGGAGAGGAGTCAATGCTCCGCCCTCCCCCATGTTTTCCTTTTTTTTCTTTTCTTCTGATGTAATCTGGCGAGGCTTTCTCGATGTATCAATGTAGCCGGAGGATTCCGGTCTTGATTTCCATCTCTCTGTCTTTCATTTACCTTCTACGATCTGTATAGGTTTGGGATGATGCAATGAAATGAAGGATCAACATGGCTCGTTTGAGCATTCGATCGATTGGAATGTCTGCTGTCTTTCTCCCCTTCTTGCATCGGTTGTTCTTCTGAATATCGGTTTGCCCAGATGTTACAGCTTTCCGATTCATGTTTCGACCGCCCCCCTCCCTAGCCTGTTCTCTGGTGAAGGATGAAGACGGAACCTCAACCCTCGTTCAATGGGTTATTGGGCTCTGTCCCCCCTCTTCCTTCCCCTCGGATCATGATTTTCCCGGATATTATAGATGTCTGTCGAGCTCCCATCCCGTTCGGGGTCAGAGACATCAATCTCTTGACCGTCTGAGCAGCAGGTGAGTAGAGGAAATGCCATACGTCCCACGAGGATTCAATAATGGATGATCTGCCCTTCGACTGATGCTAACCCCCATGTAATCCCCTCCTGCAGCCCAGATCTTGCCCCAATCCGAGCCAGAAATCCCAGAAATCTCTTGAGCAGAGTATCGCAACTAAGCCATAAACCCTTTAGCCCCTTCCCGGCGTGGTCATTTCCCCGTCGAGAACTGCTCCGCCGAGAGATCCCCCTTGCTTTAGCCCCTTCAGCAAGCCAGACAAAGCCTCTTGCGATACAGCCTTCCCGGCCCGGGGGCCTCCCGACGCCGGGTTCCCGGCGCGGTCATTACCGCGCCGAGAACCCCTGCGCCGAGAGCTCCCCCCTTTTGGCCAATGAAACCTACGCCGGGAACTATGCTTCCTGCCATCCTTTCTTTACGCTGTGAATCCTCCATTCCTTGAACCTCGGATGAAAGCCTTCCTGCTACAGGCCAAGGAACCACACAGATGCCCTTTGAAGTCCGATCAACCAAGCTTTGCATCCTGTTGAAGGATACCCCAGATCATCATATGTACCTAAGGGATAAACATCATTGGGGATAACTCCCCTACATAACCTTACGAGCCAGAGAAACTCTGCCACTGCATAAGTTTCAATGGCCTCAAAGGGATATTAAGTTGGTGCTGTGATCACATACACAGGCTAGGGGTCCCATACCCCCCTTATTCTGGCTTTCATCCCGGCACTCCGTGGGTGATCGTCTATCACTCCCTGGCATACGCTAGGTACGGGGGAGGTGCTGCTGAAATCCTCCCAGGCCGATGAAAGATAATACTGAAGCTGTCCTCTGGACTCCGCATGGTAATGGTGAAAAGGACCTCTGTGTGGGGCTCTTCCCCTCCAATCCCTCTCAGCTCTCGGCCTCCTTTGAAGCATATACAACTAAAACCAGTTGAACCACATCTCTAGTCCCCAGAGCCAATTTACTTTGATATAATTCCCAGAAAACTCTCAAAATCCTAAAAACAGGGTACCATAAAATCCTAAACTCCTCACGGCGCCCAAACACCCGCCTTCTCGGCACCTACCTCTCGGCGCCACCAGCTCCCGGCGTGGCCTTCAGCGCGCCGGGAACCCCCAGGCCGAGAGCTCCTCTTCCCCCTTTAGCCTACGCCGAGAACCCCCCCTTGGAGAGTCTCCGTCACGCCGGGAAGTCGGCGCCGGGAGCTTCCTGGATTCTTCCCTTCGGCTACACCGGGAACCTTCACCTTCTTGCCACTCACGCCGGGAGCCTTAGCCTCCTCTCTGTGGTCATGCCGAGAGCCTAAGTTGCCACTCTGTGAGCCCAAATGCCCAGAGCTAACCCACATAGAGATATTCGTGGATCACCAGATGTGTCCCGAGGATAAAGTTAAAGGGAGGTAGACTCCCTTATGTTCCATCGATTCGTGTCGAAGTCACAACGACGCGCCTCCCCCTTAGCTCCGGTGAGCCATGCCAATGCATGAGTGCCACCAGCTCCTGTGAGGGAAGAATCAAACATTGCCTTAGGGCATACATGTGTAACGTGGAGAGGCCCGACCTCTCTCTTCCTTTCGGCTTTCACCCCGGCACTCCGTGGGTGATAGCCTATTTCCCTCTGGGTATGATCCAGACTATGGGGAAGTGCCGCCGAAATATTAACCGATGTTTTAAACCTCCGTCATGATCGTGGCTCATCCTGTCCGCGATTGATATCCTCTGTTTCACCTTTCCCCTGAGTCTGATTGTTTTTTTGAACCGCCGATTCAGCGAGATAGTTTGTTTCTGTGGTTAATGTTATTCTCTTACTCACCTTCCGGGCCTGGTACGAAGTTCAAAGTTATGTATATGAATATCTGTTTACCTTATGAGGCCTCCTATTTTGGCGTTTAATCAAGGGTTGTCCTTCCTTGGAAGGACGTAATTAATGTCATAGCCTTTATGGTATGACGGACTTCTGGTCCCGACTCGGACCTCACAATCGATTGACCAAGTCAGATCGAGCGCACAATGAAATTGTCACACACGTGACTGACACGCCTAATAAACAAAACAAATAAATAAGTCAAATAAAAAAATAAATAAAAATCAATTAAAATAAATCAGATAGACCCATCCCCACACCCCCCTGATCTTCTTCCTCCGACGCCAAACCAGAGGAACCGGAGGATGACAAGTCCGAGTCATAGCATTGCCCGGATGGGAAATCGATTGTCTCGGATGCCTACTCCCCGGCATAAGAGATGGCCCGGTCGTAGCCTTGTTTGAACCCCTTGCGGATGCCTCGGCAAAGTGCTGACTCGTAGTAGGGGAGGGTAGCCTCCTTAAGGTCGACCCGGTAGGCCTCCGAGCTTTTGTACTTCTCAAGCGCCTCTGCCCCGGCCGATCCCACCCTACCAGCGAGCTCGGCCTTCTCCCGCTCCACCTCGGCTAACCTCTGCTCGGCCTCAGCCGTCTACTTCTCGACCTCCACCACCTGCTTCTCCACCTCAGCCCGATCAGCCTCGGCCTCCCGCCGAAGGTGCTCGGCTTCCTCCGCTCGATCCACCAGCTCGGCACGCTCGGCCTCCCACCGGCCATCTAGCTCGACGCGAGCAATGCGCTCCTCTTCAAGAAGCCTGCTCTTCCGCTCGAGCGATTTGCAGGCCTTAGCTAGCTGCTCTGTTAGTGCCCGGGCCTCCGCCTGGCAGGCCCGCGCCAGCTTTCTAACTGAGGAAAGCTCCCGCCGAAGCCCATCACTCTCCTGGGCGAGTCAAGCCATCTTCCTATCAGACCCACCAAGGCTCCAGGCCAGGTTCGCCCGCTCTGATTCCGATCGGGCATAAGCTTCTGCCAGAGTGGCCCCCCTCTGGGCCAGGGCCAAGCCGCCCTCCATAACCATCTCGAGGGCCACGGACGGGGAGTGCTGCCTATCTCCTCCCCTCACTTTCATGGCTATACCGCGACATACCTGGTATAGAGGACCCTAAATGCCGAGCCTCTCCAAGGCCGCCGGAATAGAGACCCCATCTTTGGTCGGCGTCGTGCCGGTCGACCCAGATCGAGCCGCCGCTTTGTTCACCGCTCGTGCCTCGGTCGGTTGGGGCTGCGTCACCTTTTCTTGCGACCCCCCAGCCTGGACCGGTTCGGCACCTGCACTACTACTTGGAGCGCCACCCGCCTCGATCAACGCCCCAATCTCGGCCGTAGTCCCAGCGTCGCCTGCCTCGTCCACGGCCCCCACGGCTCTTACTGAGGGGAGAGTCGGGCCAGCACCGCTGCCAACCGCAAAAGTCACCTCGGCCCCCTCAGCTCCGACCGAGGGGGGAGCCGAGCCAACATCATCACCGACCGCAGGAGCAGCCCCAACCTCATTAGCCCCCTCTTGCTCGGCGGGTGGGAGAGCTCGCCCTATAGTGTCGGACCCATCATGCTCTGCGGAGGGGTGAGCCGAGGCGGGTTCGCCTTCGACTACAGGGGCGGACCCGGCCTTCTTGGGCCGCTTCCTGGCCTTCACGGCATCCCGGATCATGCCCTCCATGGGATCCTTATGCTTGGACCCCCGTGACCTGGAAGACCCCTCCCGAGCCTTCTCCTTGCCCCTATCTCAAGGTCGGGAGCCACCCGTGGGAGCTGCCGACTCATCGGCAGCCAAGTCTTTACCGAGGTCGATCACCTCTGCGGTCTCCTCCAAAGTTGGCCGCCTGGCGTCTGCGCAAAGGAAGATATAATCAAGAGAAGAAACGAAGGCCTCATCGCCCAACCATAAGGTTAGCTAATGATGTTCGTACCTGTCAGCTTTAGCCGATGGAGAAGGCGTCGCTCAATATTCTCCAGAGTCACCAGTTCCTCCGTAGACTGGCGATGCTCTAACAAGATGACCGCATACTTCTCCATGTCCAGAGGAAACTCGTCCTACCTCGGAGGAATGTTCGGATGGAAATTGGGGATTACGGGACACCTCCAAGTCTCCTCCACCGAAAAAATCCCCACCCAGAAGAACTAAGTTTTCCACCCCTTATGCGAAGATCCCTTCGCCGCCAAGGAGACACAGCTCCTATTCCGCCTCGCCTGGATGAAATAGAAGCCCTTCCCGGCCGATGGATGCGCATTCAACTCAAAAAAATAATGAAAGAGGTCCAAGGAAGGAGGAACCCTGCATTGACGGCAGAGGATGCGAAAGGTGGAAAGAAGAAGGTAAGAGTTGGCCACCAACTGTACTGGTGCCAACCGAAAGAAATTGAGAAGCTTGAGAACAAAGGGCTCGAAGGGAAGGTGAAACCCACCCTTCCACGATAGAAGAAAGGTGCAGATGTGGCCTGTACGAGAGTCCAGGCTCATCTCGTGCGGGGTTGCCGCGGCGAAGAAAAACTTATGGGGCAGACGAAACTGGTGCTCCAGCCGTTGCACCTCCGCCTCCCCCAGTTCACTGCAGTTTGGAGCCGTCGCCCTCGCTGCAGGCTCACCCTCCCACTCTTCGACATCCGGACGCTGATCCGCCATGGAATCCAGAGAGGAACTTGAAGAAAGATGCTTCCGGGACCCCGAAGACTCTGGAGGAAGGGGAAGCTATCGGACTGCCTCTGCAGTTATCTCCGCCAACTCCGCGAACGCCGCTGCAAGCCTCTGCTCTTCCGTCGTGTCCTCACGATGCATCAAAGAACCCCAAAAGCAAGCGCGAAGGAGAGCCAAACCCTAAAAATGGAGGGAGTCTGGAGTGACGACAAGCGCACAACGCCTATATTCCCACACGGAAGGCGACGCGTCGTTCCGACCTCCGAGAAAAGGGGGCCCCTTCAGTTCAAATCTGTCAGGATCATCATTATTACGGGCCCAGGTGACCACGACATGTGGCTTCTTAACACCGCCAGATCTCCACCCACCTGAGCCACGCTGGTCCAGAACCCTAAACAGCTACTCTTCCAAGCTTACTAAAGCTCGGGAGTAGGAGGGGGACAAGTGGAGAAGGGGATTTCTGTAGCCCATCTAAGAGTAGCATAACTAGGTCCACCAGGACTAAACGAGGCCCAGCTCATCTAAGTGACAGCCCCGCAGGGCCCACTTAGACTAAAAAGCCCAATAAGATCACTCGGGATCAAACCCTTCCTCGGCGGCCCTTAGGCTCGGAAGGCCCAAGCGTCGGTGAGGTCAGAGGAAGACCCACGCCCGATCTATCTTCTCGCCGGGATAAAGGCTAGCGCTCAGCGCCCACTCCGATCGATCCTCATCCGAGCTATGCCTATCGCCCGGATAGGGTTGGCACTCTTCATGCTTAGGTTGACCGATGATTTGCTTATCCACGCTACCGTTGAGAGCCCTTTATGAGCAAGAGTTTATGAGGATAAGGGACCCATGACCCCTGAAGGCTATAAAGATCCCACGATGAGGATGTAAAGAGCCCATGTTGAAGACGTAACTCCCGCCTGAAACTCCTCAGCTTACGGGACTCATGAGACCAGCGCACTATTTAAACCTGGGACTCCCTCCAGCGAAAGGTAAGGCCAACACACACCTAAAACCCCCTGAGCAGGAACCACTTCACCACCTTGGTGTAGAGGGATCTCGTGCCTCTTTTTCCTCCTCCCTTCATAGCTTCCACCATTGCTCTACTGACTTAGGCATCGGAGGGTCTACCCCAGGGAACCATCCCTGGGCCCCCTGATCCGTTTCCCTTCCTTGCAGTTTACTGTTCGGTGATCATCTCCCCAGGTCAGGACCAGCGCGAGATCACGCCTCTTCACAAACTCGTAAGAAAAATAGATTTATCATGATCTTTAAGATGGATTTTCAATCAAACAAATTGTAATTTTTTAAAAAGAACTCAGAAATTTATTTTCAAAACCTGTGCCTTGAGCATCCATTATTTTCCAAGCCTTCCACTTGGCCTCAAGGCATCCCTGCAACAAAGTTCTCATTTGACAATTTTGGGTACCCAAACCTTCTTGGGTCCCGGATGGTTAGTTGCACCTCTAGTGGGTGCTCTCCACAATTTTTGGGCATGTATATCATCAAAATTCATTAAGGCACAGTCATATATGATATGCCCAAAATTGCCACAATAGTGACAACTAACAGAAGACCTAGCATTCTTCTTAATAGGATGAGCATGGTACCTCTGTGGGTTGGCAAAAGTATAATTATTTTTAACATGGAAGTTCTTTCTTCTAATTTTTTTTTGTTCTTTCTTCTATTGGCTTGCCAACATTGTGACACATGGTGTCCTGGCTTTCCACAGGAATGACAATAATCAAAAGGTTTTCTTTTCTTGCCAAACACAGTTTCATTTCTGTATGCATGAAATCTATCATTTTTCTTGATGTTACATTCATGCATCTTGTGACCATACTTTCCACAATTAAAACAAGAGATACATTTCTTTTGGAAATAATTTCATTCTTGCATGCTCTCAAATCATCAGATTTCTTTACAAAGCAATCATGCATCATATGACTACGTTTATCACAATAAAAATGTGAGATTTTCTTTGTGGATGCATGTGTGTGTGCAACATGATATTTTTTAGCATTCACCGTGACACCAACAACATTTTTAGCCTTTTGATGCATGTTTTGTTTCTTTTTCAGATTTTCATTTGATCTCTTTGTTGTTTGAGGAGCAAATTGATTTGGAGACCCATTTGATGTGTTGGCTATGTTTGAATTGTGCACAAATGATGTATAGACTTTATTTTCAAATTTCTTTTTGTTCATAGGATTATAGCCTAGCCCCTCTCTTTGGAAATTCACCTTAGTCCCCAATATCTTGTTCAAATTTTCTTTCCCATTCACAAACTTAGACAAAGATGCATTTAAATCAATAATTTTAGATTCAAGGGATGCAATGTGCAATTCATAGCTAACTATCTCTTGTTCACTGTAAACAACACATTCATTCAATACTCTATTTGCAATTTTATAACTCTCATGTTCTTGTTCTAGCACATGTAATTTCTCAGATTCATCAACAACCACCGATTTCCCTTTTTCAAAACTTTCAAGATTTTTCACTCTAACTTCAAGCAAAGAAGTTTGAATAAATAGAGCATTGTTTTCCTTTTTAAGTTCTTCTTTTTCATTTCTCAAACATGAAAGGGTTTCTTTAAACATACCAACATCAGATATGTAAGATTCATTCAAACTTTCAAGTTCAGAACATTTAGTACAAGAAGCATTATCATGAAAAGCATGTTCAAGGTTCTTTTTAAGTTTTCTATTTTTAGATTTAACATTCTTATACTTTTCAAGTAATTCATCATAGGCATCCACGAGTTCTTTGTAAGAACCTTCCTTACCTTCAGACTCTAGCTCTGAGCTTTCCTTGCTTGATGTATCTTGCTTGTCAGCCATCAAGCACTCACTTTCCATCTTTGAGCATTCGTTTTCTTTTCGAGCTTCGATTAGTCCATCCCAAATTTCTTTTGCACACCTGCAATTTGAAACAAATAGAAATTTGTAAGAGCTTACTGCAGCCTTCAGAAGTTTCAAAACAAAGATATTTTCAATGTTCTTTTTCTTATGCTCATCGGTCCATTCTAATTTATTTCCTGGTAGAATGTGAGGACCATGGGTGATTAACCTCATAAACTTCGAATCAAAACTAGTCATGTAATCACAGAATTTTTTAACCCATGATTTATAATCATAACTATCAAAATAGGAAGTGACTTCATGTTAGCCATCGCCAAAGATCTTTACTCTTCAACCGTGAGGTTGAATTAAAAATCAGAGACCCGCTCTGATACCAATTGCTGGTCCCCAGGGTAGGCGAGCGGACACGAAGGAGGGTTGAATTGTCTCTCACACTAGATGGCAAATTAAAACACTACGCAGCAGAATTAACAAGATTAATGAGATTAAAGAATTAATTAAACAATGTAACTAAATTCTCTCAATCTCTCCGATCTCACACGATCACACAAATATATATATCATGCAAACCACACAATCCCATGTTGCAAACTACAAGACAAGGGGATTTTTAAGGTGGTTCGGGACCACGACAGGCTCCCTACGTCCACCCCTTACCAAACCGGTGAGGCTAAACTTGGGGATAAATCCCCAAATTGGAGATGACACTCCAACACACACGGGGAAATGCCCCAACACACATACACACGATCCGACGACCAGATCACAACACACACACACGATCCGACGACCGTATCACAACACGCACACACAATCCGATGACCGGATCTACACACACACACAACCGCTGCAACAAGTGCAGCACAAACGATCCACACGATCGCACGCAGGCGATCAAAGATGACCGTATCCAGACGGCCACACACACATAGTGTATTTTCATGTTTGAAAAATAAACACAAATATCTAACTCATGCTCAACCCAAAATACAAATCATGAAAGACATCACAAAGAGCATATAGAAGATATAGAAATCATCTCCCTTTGTTTTCCATAGCCAAATGACGATGTTCTTTGATGCTCAGGTCAGAGGGAAGCCAGATGCCGTCGATTTGTACGCCATCGTGTTCCTCTCTTCAATCCGCGTCACTTTCTCTTCATGCACGATCTCCAAAGCCTCTTGGATGAAGATCAAATCTCCCCTTCTTTTCCCATTTCTCTTCTTCTCCTCTTTCTTGACCTACAAGATAGAAAGTATTAGCTCAAATGGGGATTTCTTGTCAAATTCGGAGTTCACATAAGAGTATATATAGAAGATATGAAAAGACTAATATAACCCTTATAGAACCCTACAAAAAGACCCTTATATGACTCTAAGAACCTAGGGGTAAAAGGGTAAAGATTGGAGCACAAAAGGATTGGGTTTAGATGGGCTTCGGATTCACGTTTTTGGGTTTTCACCGTAACCGGTTGACCTAAGCATTGGGGTTGGTCGACCTAAAATTCATAGAGCTGAAACCAGTCAGCTCTACGAATTTCGATCGACTGAAATTCCAGGGGAGGTCGACCGAAATCTGCTATGAAACCAGATTTCAGCAGTTAAGTCCTATAACTTTAAAGCCCAATGGAAATAGAAAAAGGGTTAATTAATAAGTCAAACAACCAAGCATTCCTTGCTATTAAATAGCGTAAAAATTGTCACGCCCCGACGCAAAAAATCGGAACGCGGCAGTATAGTTAAAATATGTTGATTTCCAGACATGCTATGCCTTGGGTTAGCATTTAGATGACTCAAAAATAACACAATTGCAAAAGGAAGGAATAACTCCCTAATAACAATTTATTCTAAACTAATGAAATATAACAAGTTTCTATATCCACCAACAACTAAATGAACCAAAGATGTTCCCTCTATCCACTGACATCTTTACATTACAACTCAAAATAATAACTGAATAACCAAATTACACTCCGAAACAACTTTAACATGATGACACTCTTAACTAAAGTTATCTAAGGACACTCCAAGAGGCTTTCTAGCTGGCTCGCTCCAAGGACTTCACTCCTGCCCATCCCCAGAAGTTTGAGAGTCATCACCGGAGCTACCTGAAACAGGGGAAAACTGGGTGAGCAATCGCTCAATAGGTAATAGCATGCAAGATTTAAATAATTAACCAATTACATTAATGCCATGTGATGAAATAAAAGGAATGACAAATAATGAATTACTAAAATAAGAAGAACAGAGACAATTCATACCCAAGAAATTGGCCGATCGAGCATGTAATAAGCAAGTCATGTAAATAATTCCATATAGGAATTCAATAACTTGTATCATAGAGAAAAGAATGGAATGACTCAATGAATTAAATGTCATAGACATCATGCTAGTCATGCACTCGGTGCAATACCTCGCCATGTCATTACAACTCCCTGGGACACTAGTACTTTTCGGGCGCTCCTCCCAGGACCAGACCGGGTCCTTATGATACGATGGCATTGATTTGGTGGATCCAAGATCCCTAGTTATGTCGAGACATTTACTGGACTCGGCCAGGAAAAAGGAATAGAATCCATCAAGCTATAACCTGGAAATAAGCAAGAAACAAATCTAGGATTTTATTGCTGCACAAGCCATCCACGGCCTGGCAATCGAAGTACACAAGAAAAGAATAGCCTTTGGAAGCTACGCGGTCACACCAGGGACGCATGGGATAAAAATGGTCTTATAATGGGCCGCGGGAGACGAACTGGGCCACAGAAACCCAGTCCGGTGCCAAGGGATAAACGGTCCTTTAAGGGCCGCTGGAAGTCAAGGACGGTCTGGAATGGGCCATCTGACAGGTAAAGACGGTTAATATCCGGCCGTTTAGGACAAAATGATCGAAGGCCCATAATGAGTGTTACACGGTCTACACTGGGCCGCCCCAACACCAAACGGTCCACAGACGTTCGTTTAGATGGTCAAATGGTCCAGGGATAACCGCGAACCAAATGGGCAAAGCTAGGCTAGAGTAGTTGATGCGGGACGGACACGGGGACCGACTCTAAGTGATGCGGACCTTGGACTCTAAATGCGGACGCGACCAGCAACATACAACAATGGAGACACTTTGGCCCGACACTAAAAGTTCCTATGGGCTTTACGTCACTAACAGAAACGCAAGCTCACTCGTCGTCCCAAGCGAGGGGAAACGTGGATCCGCGCAGTTGAGAAACCGGCAGAGTCAAGGGTGGTCGACTCACTTCCGTACTCGGATCGAGCAACGGGACGGGTCACTCTCTTGCGCACAGCAGTGACATGAACTCACGGGCTAGACTCCTAACGCACTCACAGCGGCATATGATGATATACTAAACTAGCAAATGAACGCCAAGGAGTTAAGACCGTTACCTCCACGCTCTCCCAGCGTAGGGAAGACAACCCTGGCCAAATCCGTACTCCCGGTTAACAAATTTTTACAGCGGTACAAAGTTTTAACCCACTCCACATAGGGAGGTAACAGGTCACATGTGGCGCCCGGGAGTAGCTGGAATTGGGTTGATGGGCAGCATCTTGATGTCGCTCCGACGGTGCCGAAACTCGCGTTTTAGTGCTGTTCGGACGGCGTGATCTACGGGTCCGTGAGGCCCACGTGCTGCTCAGTCCTCCGGAGCTGACGGGGTGGGTCCCGCTGTGATGGTCACACCTGGTGGCACGCTCTCCTGGATGGCGTCCGGGCTGGAACACCGGTCGGAGGCCGATCGGCTCCTATCTCCAAGTCTTGGAGTTGCTGCCCACGGATCTGCTGCTTCTGTTTTACCGCGCGTGATCCGACGAGATCTGTCGTTCCGATCACTCCCGATGTCGAATCGACGCACAAGAGGTATCGTTGGAAAGCTTTCTCGAAATCCTTAGAGCCTCTGTGACTCCAGAAAATTCATGGGGACTGTACTTTTGTTGGCAGATTTATGAACAGGACTGATCTCTATTTCAAATCTGGCCGGGCAGAAAGGAAGTTTCCGGATAGTTGGCATTGACCACAAAGTAGACCTCCGATTCAGACTTTGAGCTCTTCAGGAAAGTTGTAGAGGGGAGAGAGGGGAAAATGGAAATAATTTGTATGAAGGTTTAGTGGAGATTTCGATTTGTTGGGGATTTGATACTGACTAGGGGTCGGATCTAGACAGTGGCAGACAGAATTGAGTTGGGATTTGGAGTGGATTTTTAGAAAATATGAACGTGAACCTAAATTCACAATAAAATATTTGGAAGTGGTATTAGGTAGGAAGAACCTTCAATAAAAATATCAAGTCATTTGGATCACAATAAGGTGGGTTCATGAATGACCTATTAGGGTTTTGGAAATCTGGGCAGACTGTTGGCAGATCTGAAAGAAGGTGGAGAACGAAAATGAAAAAATGGAAAATAGAAACTAGAGGCTCCACCAATTTTTCTAGGGCATGCTGATGATCTATGGAACTCACCCTGAAAGTTTGGGCTCCAAAAGATCTCGTGGCTGGGAGCAGAAATACGTGGAAGAAGGGGCTATCCTGGATGGATAGAACTCCGGCGACGATGGCGGTGGTGCGACGGCGGCACGATGGCAGCGGCGGCGGCAACGATGAACTCATGAACTAATAGAAGAGGCTTCACACCTCTGATTCACAGCCTTCCCAGCTGCAGAAGGTGGGGGAGAGGAGAGAGATAGGGGGCAGCCCTTGCTTGCTCCAACAAAATTCAGAATTTTCTCTTCATTAATTCTTGAAAATAGGAAAAACAACCCTTTTATATGAAACCCATGGATCTTGGTTTACGTAGAGGAGATGCCAAATGCTATTTCCCCCATGTGGTCAAGCCTAATTAAAAAAAGTTTAGCCTAATGAGGCCAAAAGAGGGGGGGCACCCCCCTTATTTTAAGGAGAGAAAGTGGGCTTTTCTTCCCACTTTGTCTCCCTTGGTCAACAAGAGAGGCTTGGTCCAAGTTGGGCCACAGACCAGCCAATTGGGCCTTCCAATCTAGGAAACCCATGAGAAAGAGAGAAGCCCAATTGGGTCTTAAGTCATTTAAAGACCCATTATGAAGTCTAGTGGTCCAATATGGCCACACTTCTTAATGGACTCTAAAGGGCTTAATCCAAATGGCTTATTAAGAGCCTTACAAAGAGCCCAACATGAAAACACAAATAAAAACACACATTAAAAGCCCAAATACCATGCAAATAAATGCTAAAAAAGTGTCCAAACTCATGGCGGGGACTCCAGACTATCTCCGAGCCAAAGTGAAGCTGATGTAGCTCGAGTGGTGCTCCGCGTACGGTACCGACGGCTCACCGGTTCGTGCTTCTCGCTTGCTCTGGTGTCCACACCAATTCTCCCCGGGTGGGAGAAACTCGACCCTGTCGAGTAAGGGTCTGCATCGCTCTGGTAGCGCTCCAGTAGGTCCGGATCTATCCACTGCAACTCTCCACAGGTGATCCAAGTATCCTCGGTGGCGGGTCGCCCTCTCCATCGCACTAGGTAGCACGGGTAGGATCCACTCGTGGTAACAGTCACCTGCTCATCCAGTATATGATCTATATGCTCTCGCTGCCGTGGAAATGGGGCTGGTGGTGGACACTCAGGTTTGGGATCACTCTCAATGGGAGGAGATGGCTCGAAAGGCTCACTAGGGATCACCGCTGGTTCCCTATATTCAACTAGATCCGACACATTGAAAGTTGAGCTTATACCATATTCCTTGGGCAGGTCCACAACATACGCATTGGATCCAATGCGTTTCAACACTCTAAATGGACCGGCTCCATGAGCTTGCAATTTCTTTATGGTTCCAGAGGGAAACCATTCAGGTCTTACCCTGATCATGACATATTCACCCTCTTGGAACTCACGGTGGTGTCTATGGACATCGGCTAGCTCCTTATACCATGCATTGCTGGCCTCAATGTGACGACGGACGTCGTCATGCAGACTCCTAACATGCTTAGCAAAAATAAAAACACACGGATGCACACACGACCCTAAACAACCCTACGGTTAATCCGACCCAATCATATGCAAGGTGGTCCAGGACATCCGAATGTGTGCCATGCATGTATTTATCGTAACCAGAGGTTAACATCATGGTGAACTTCTAGACATCCTACGATGCACCACTCATGGAAATTGGGCTTGGATGTGGGAAGTCCGGGAGGTTCGGGTGTTTAGGTGGGCCGGGGGAACCAAAGTCTTCATCACCCTCAAATGACGGTTCGGACCTATTTCCATGTGAAGGTTGCTAGGTCCGAGTGGGAGGGGTGTGGTAGTGGACTCCCTCGAAGAAGTGAAGTATATATGGTGGGTCTAGGGGTCCACTTGGGAATGGGTCAAAGGGATCAAAGAAGGTATGACCCCTTGTGGTGGGTTCCCACAAGTCACGGTCCCATCTGTGGTAGTTGTGAAGGTGTGGATGATCACCTTCATGCATTGTGGTAGGTGGGACGGTGATCATGTGTAGAAAATAAGATTCCTCCCTTGGGCAAAAGGGAATGAAGTCGGGCTCGGCTGGCATAGGGAGGAATGGAAGAATCTCCGTTGTGACACAACCCACGGTGCACACGGAGCTAATGGACCCTAAGGCCGGATGGGTGAAGCTAAGACTAGTGGGTTGGTCGAAGCCTCGGGCCAATGAGTGCATCAACGTCCATTTCCGGTGTAGACCCATAATAAGGTCACCCAAGGTATCAACGTGGTGACTAGAACGGAATGTCGTGTGGTAGGAGTTGACTGGTACTATAGGTAAGGTGGGGTCCATGGGTGGATAGCAAGGTGGGGTAGGGACCAAGCCATCCTTGAGCCAGCTAAGAAGCGGCTCGGTTATGAAAAGCGTTCTCGTTAGAAACACGGGTGGCTCGGGATAAGGTGGGTCCAAATGAGATGGCTCCGATTAAAGATGTGAGGGTGGCGGCAAAGGAGCTCCCATGGATGAAGAAGGCATGTCCTCCTGAGGGGAAGTGGTCCTTGGGACCCCGTAGGTGGGGCCGGGTTGGGGCTACGGGCTATGGCCTCCCTAGGCTCAAGTATGGCTACCTCCTGCCTCGGCGGTGGGCAAGGGGAGACCAGTGACTCAAAATAAGCGCACCTCCTATCCACCCATTCTGAAATCATTTGCACAAGTTCGACAATGGTATGGCTTGGAGTAGGGGTATCGCAGTGGACTCGCCCGTAATCAACCGACCTAGGCTTGGGTCGGGGCTCATCTAAGAGCGGGGCTCCTTGCCTCTGATTATGACCCACTTGGTTGGAAGTGAGTTGGTGGGGTCGGCTGGAGGTGTGACCCACGGGGTTGGAAGTGAATGGGTGGGACGGGTTGGAAGGGACCGGATGGGGAAGGTAGACCCTCCTAAGCCCTCTCTTCATGTCCCACCATGATTCGATGGGCCATTGCCTCGTAACCTCTCTCAAGCCTTCAATGTCTCTCCACTTTTCGGCCGCCTCGTGGAGGAGCCTCTCCTTGGCAAAATAGAATTGCCCAGCTTTGAACATAGTATAACAATCAAAGTATGTGTCCATGGTGGCCTCCCACTTGAGGTAGTCGCCCGGGTCATTGGAGCCATAAAAATCCGAGGCTTCGAGCCTACGGAAGTGGAGAGGGTGGTTGCCAAGTCCAAGGGTGTGCCAACGGTCATATCGCTGGGCGATCGAGATTCCATTGGAAATGGGGAACTACAAGATGAACATGCTGACACTTGGACAAGACACTAGACACGACTATGCAAGGTTGGAATGCACTAACTAATGCACACTAAGGACTCTAGACTTAAACCAAGATCCGGTACTTGGCGGAGTCCGGGGATCCGAAGATCCTCTCACGCGAGTGAATCACCTCCCCGATAGGCGTAACCTAACGGTCAGGTGACACCTTTTCATATACCGAATAATGGTATGCAAATGCAACTTTAAAACACTTTTTTTGTTTTGAAAATAAGGATGATCCTAGACTCGACTTAGACCGTGCAAGATTTATGCAATGACTACCCTAGACTCGACTCGCTCTGATACCAAACTGATGCGGGACGGACTCGGGGACCGACTCTAAGTGATGCGAACCTCAGACTCTAAATACGGACGCGACCAGCAACATACAACAATGGAGACACTTTGGCCCGACACTAAGAGTTCCTATGGGCTATACGTCGCTAACAGAAACGCAAGCTCACTCGTCGTCCCAAGTGAGGGGAAACGTGGATCCGCGCGGTTAAGAATCCGGTAGAGTCAAGGGTGGTCGACTCACTTCCGTGCTCGGATCTAGCCACGGGACGGGTCACTCTCTTGCTCACAGCGGTGACATGAACTCACGGGCTAGACTCCTAATGCACTCACAGTGGCATATGACCATATACTAAACTAGCAAATGTACGCAAAGGAGTTAAGACCATTACCTCCACGCTCCCGGCGTGGGGAAGACAACCCCGGCCAAATCCGTACTCCCGGTTAACAAATTTTTATAGCGGTACAAAGTTTTGACCCGCTCCACGCAGGGAGGTAACAGGTCACATGTGGGGCCCAGGAGTAGCGGGAATTGGGTTGACGGGTGGCATCTTGATGTCGCTCCGACGGTGCCGAAACCCGCGTTTTAGTGCTGTCCGGATGGCGCGATCTGCGGGTCCATGGGGCCCACGTGCTGCTCAGCCTCCGAACCTGACGGGGTGGGTCCCGCTATGATGGTGACACCTGGTGGTCCGCTTTCCTGGATGGCGTCTGGCCTGGAACACCGGTCAGAGGCCGATCGGCTCCGATCTCCAAGTCTTGGAGTTGCTGCCCACGGATCTGCTGCTTCTATTTTACCGCGCGTGATCCGGAGAGATCTATCATTGCGATCACTCCCGATGTCGGATCGACGCACAAGAGGTATCGTTGGAAAGCTCTCTTGAATTCCTTAGAGCCTCGGTGACTCCAGAAAATTCGTGGGGACTGTACTTTTGTTGGCAGATTTATGAACAGGACTGATCTCTATTTCAGATCTGGCTGGGTAGAAAGGAAGTTTCCAGATAGTTGGCATTGACCATGAAGTAGACCTCCGATTCAGACTTTGAGCTCTTCAGGAAAGTTGTAGAGGGGAGAGAGGGGAAAATGGAAATAATTTTTATGAAGGGTTTAGTGGAGATTTCGATTTGTTGGGGATTTGATACTGACTGGGGGTTGGATCTGGACAGTGGCAGACAGAATTGAGTTTGGATCTGGAGTGAATTTTTAGAAAATATGAATGTGAACCTAAATTCACAAGAAAATATGTATAAGTGGTACTAGGTAGGAAGAACCTTCAATAAAAACATCAAGTCATTGGGATCACAATAAGGTGGGTTCATGAACGACCTATTAGGGTTTTGGAAATCTGGGCAGATTGTTGGCAGATCTGAAAGAAGGTGGAGAACGAAAATGGAAAAATGGAAAATAGAAACTAGAGGCTCCACCAATTTTTCTAGGACATGGTGATGATCTATGGAACTCACCCTGAAAGTTTGGGCTCCAAAAGATCTCGTGGCTGGGAGCAAAAGTTCGTGGAAGAAGGGGCTATCCTAGATGGACAGAACTCCGGCGAAGATGGCGGTGGTGCGACGGCTGCACGATGGCGGCGGAGGCGGCAACGACGAACTCACGAACTGATAGAAGAGGCTTCACACCTCTGATTCACAGCCTTCCCAGCTGCAGAAGGGAGGGGAGAGGAGAGAGATAGGGGGCAGCCCTTGCTTGCTCCAACAAAATTCAGATTTTTCTCTTCATTAATTCTTGAAAATAGGAAAACAACCCTTTTATATGAAACCCATGGAGCTTGGTTTACGTAGAGGAGATGCCAAATGCTATTTCCCCCATGTGGTCAAGCCTAATTAAAAAAAGTTTAGCCTAATGAGGCTAAAAGAGGGGGGCACCCCCCTTATTTTAAGGAGAGAAAGTGGGCTTTTCTTCCCACTTTGTCTCCCTTGGTCAACAAGAGAGACTTAGTCCAAGTTGGGCCATAGACCAGCCTATTCGGCCTTCCAATCTAGGAAACCCATGAGAAAGAGAGAAGCTCAATTGGGCCTTTAGTCATTTAAAGACCCATTATGAAGTCTAGTGGTCCAATATGGCCACACTTCTTAATGGACTCTAAAGGGCTTAATCCAAATGGCTTGTTAAGAGCCTTACAAAGAGCCCAACATGAAAACCCCAAAAAAAATACACATTATAAGCCCAAATACAATGTAAATAAATGCTAAATAAGTGTCCAAACTCATGGCGGATACTCCAGACTATCTCCGAGCCAAAGTGAAGCTGATGTAGCTTGAGTGGTGCTCCGCGTACAGTACCGACGGCTCACCGGTTCGTGCTTCTCGCTCGCTCTGGTGTCCGCACCAGTAGTCGCCCTAAGGCTCCTAGGCCACCCGGAACATGGTGGAACCGAACGAGAGTGCAGACCATAGTTCTCAGGTCGGGTCTAGAGGCTTTGGGTCGACTTAACATGGCTAGGTCGACGGAAGATCAAGGACAATCGACCAGCAGGTCTTGGTATTTAGCCAGCAAAACGCGGTCTCATACGAGCCGCTCAAGGAGATCAAACGGTCAGATTCAGGCCGTGTAAGGACTTAAACGGTCCAATGTGGGCTACAAATCTGGCCAGAGGCTAACAAGCGATCCGGTCGAGTTAACATGTGTAGGATTTGAGGTACAACCTGTTCGGCATCCTAGTGGGAATCCCAGGCTCATGGGGGCTTACGGAGGTCTCATAATAGAGGTCCTAGTCCGACAGAAGGAATATCCGGTGGAGAGTCCCAACTATTACAAGAATTGGGGGTTGAAAAAACTTAGGAAGACAATGTATAGCGGTCAGTCAGCACTACCAGAGTGGAGTGACTGTCTAACAATCCTAACATTTAATCCAAGGATAAAATTCTTTAGACTTATGTAACAATTCAAGGAATTGCCAAGATGATACAATTGAATGAAAAGAAAGATGAAAAAATGTTGGCAGTCATGATCTCAATTGATAATTGTCAAGATTATTCCATATGCTCCATTTAAATATAGTGAGTTTCTACCCTATTCAAGATAGCTAGCAATGTTTATATTGAAATGAAAGTAACTCAAACAGTACATAGAAACGGTCGTGTATTGGGCCGCTAACCTCATACCTTGCGGTCTATCGAGGGGCCATTTAGATCGATCGGGGTTAAACCTGCAAAAAGGGGAAAAATGGTGTATCGCGAGACTGTCAGGGGCATAAACGGTTTCTGTAAGACCGTATATAGAATGCCATGTCCGCCCTCCGGTGACTCTGATAGAATTCGATTGCAACCACAAATTCACTCGGTATAGTGCATAAAAATTATGCAAAGAGCTATCATTAGAAAGAGGACAAGAAAAGGCATGGTTTGGCATGATTTAATTAGGTTTTAAAGCCTGCTAACCTACATTTAATCAAGATAAAGAAAAGGGTAACATGATCGGTGCCCTAAATGACATGCTCTGACTAAAGCTAACAATACGAAGGCTATACATAATAAAATTAGGGCTTTTACTATCAGAAGAATGAGGACTTGAAGACGAATCCAACAGTATATTTTACTTGAGGTTTGGTCTACTAGAACCTACCTTAATCGAGGAAAGAAGGAGACGACGATCGCCGGCCGCGATAAGAAAACCCTCCTAGAACTCGCCAGAATTCCCCCTCGTCCTTGCTCCTCGCTGGCAGCCGCAGCAAATGCCGATACTAGGTCGGGCTAGGGTTAGTTTTATAGGGTCAATTGATTCTTGAAGGGTCGATTGAAGGGGATAGAGTCCAACGCATGCGGGTCGCGCGCGATTCGCGCATCACCAAGTCTGTCGCCGGCTTAAACTCAAAAATTCTTCTCCTATGGTTAGAGTTTCAGAGGGCTAATAGAGGGGAAATGATCTATAAATCAAGGCCGTCCAAATGGGTCTGAATTTAGCGATTAAGGTACGATAAGGTTAAACGTGGATTTAGCCCTAATACCATTAATTAGGCTTGCTTATAATTTTATTTAGGGTTTGTCGCAGAAGATAATTGTCTGGATTTTTCATCCTCTACATGATTATAATTTTTCTAGATTTTTTTATAAATTGGTTGCATCCTTTCTTCTCATATTTTCCATAGAATTTCTTATCTATTTCCCTTTATTTTATCTAATAATTCACCGGGGTGCTACACCCTCCCCCACTTTTAAGGAATTTGGTCCCCAAATTCACTACACTTCTCAAAAACAGAGATAATTTGGATTACTGACCTTAAAATAAATAAGGGTACTGCCTCCGGATAGCTTCTTCGGACTCCCAAGTGGCTTCTTCAGTTCCACGTCGACTCCATTGAATATTTACTATCGGTATGGACCGATTCCTGAGCTGCTACTGCTTACGATCCAGAATCTTGATAGGTCTTTCTTCATAAGTTAAGTCTTCTTTCAACTCAAGGTCTGTGTGCTTAATGATATGCACAGGGTCGTACACATACTTCCGTAACATGGACACATGAAAAACATTGTGCACACCTGACAACTGGGTTGGCAATGCCAATCTGTAAGTAACTTCTCCCACTCTTTATAAAATTTCAAATGGGGCAATAAATCTGGGACTCAACTTGCCATGGATGTTAAATCTTCGAACTCCTTTCAGAGGTGAAACTTTCAAAAACACATGCTCGCCCACTTGAAATTCAAAATCTCTTCTTCTATTATCAGCATAGCTTTTTTTGTCTTGATTGTGCAACTTTTAGATGATCTCTGATGATCTGGATATTCTTGGATGATTCAGAAATGAGATCCGGTCCCAACCATTGCTTCTCACCTACCACGTCCCAGCACAAAGGTGATCGATAACTTCTTCCATAAAGAGCCTCAAACGGTGCCATCTGGATACTGGACTGGTAACTGTTATTATATGCAAATTCTTTAAGGGCCAGTTGTTCATGCCAACTACCACCAAAGTCGATCGTGCAAGCTCTTAACATATCCTCAATTTGGTTCGTTCTCTCAGTCTGGCCATCTATCTAAGGGTGAAATGTAGCACTGAAGTTCAGACGGGTTCCCAAGGATTCTTGTAATCCTTTCCAAAAGTGTGAAGTAAATCTGGGATCTCGGTCTGACACGATATTTACAAGTATTCCATGCAATCTTACCACTTCCTTCATATACAAAGCAGCTAATACGTTGACCGTCCACTTCGTCTTGATAGATAAGAAATGTGCAGATTTAGTCAATCTATCCACAATCTCCCATATCGCATCGAAGCCTCCACGAGTTCTTGGTAAACCCATTGTGAAATCCATACCAATACTCTCCCACTTCCACTGTGGTATATCGAGAGGTTTCAATTTCCCAGTAGGTCTGAAATGCTCAACTTTCACTTGTTGACATGCCAAGCACCTACTCACGAATTCTACTACTTCCTTTTTCATGTTCGGCCACCAAAAGGTCCTCTTCAGGTCCCGGTACATCTTAGTGGCTCCAGGATGAATAGTATACTTGGTCTTGTGTGCTTCCTCAAGAATCTTGCTTTTTATCTCAACTAAATCTGGAACACAGGTTCTTCTCCAAAATAACAATCTGCCATCATCAGCTAACACAAAATCTGGTTTATTACTTAGACTACCTTTGATTTCTACCAGCACTAGATCATTATCTTGCATAGCCTTAATTTCCATCAACAGCTCGGGGTGATGCTGAAACTGTGCGATCATGACTCGATCTTTACCAATATTAAGATCTAAACTAGCCATCGGTTTCAGTAGTTTCCATTCTTGCAACATAAGACTTGACAAACTGGGTATCGGCTTGCGAATCAAAGCATCTACCACTACATTACCCTTCCCAGGGTGATACTCTATAGAAAAATTGAAATCCTTCAAATACTCAAGCCATCTTCTCTTCCTCATATTAAGCTCCTTTTGAGAAAACAGATACTTCAAACTCTTATGATCAGAAAACACCGTGAATGTTTCTCCTTTCAAGTAGTGCCTCCAAATCTTCAAGGGAAATACTTCAGTTGCTATCTCCAAATCATGGACAGGATAATTCTCTTCGTGCTTTCTTAACTGTCTAGAAGAGTAGGCTATCACCTTCCCATGCTGCATAAGCACACAGCCTAAGCCAATACCTGAAGCATTCGTGTAAACTACAAAACCTCCTTCCCCAGAAGGTAAGGCCAAAACAGGGGCAGTAGTTAAACACTCCTTCAGAGTCTGAAAACTCCGCCCACAATCTTCCAACCACTCAAATCGGTTCTCCTTGCGGGTTAGTCTTGTTAAAGGTACCGTAATTTCGGAGAAATCCCTAATAAATCTCCGATAATAGCCTACTAGGCCTAGAAAATTTCTAACTTCAGTTGCATTCACAGGCCTATCCCAATTTCTCACTGCCTCAACCTTAGAAGGATCAACAGAAATCCCATCTTTAGAAATAATGTGTCCCAGAAAAGACACTTCTTGCAACCAGAAGTCACACTTACTGAACTTAGCATGTAATCAATGATCCCTCAGTATCTGTAATGCTATTCCCAGGTGTCCTTCATGTTCCTCCTTGCTCTTGGAGTATATCGGAATGTCATCAATAAAAATCATGACCCACTGATCCAAGTAGGGCCGGAACACATTGTTCATTAATTGCATAAAAGCTGCAGGAGCATTTGTTAGACCAAAAGGCATTACAACAAATTCAAAATGCCCGTACCTGCTCCAGAATGCCGTTTTAAGAATGTCCTCATCCTTGATACGTAACTAGTGATATCCAGATAGAAGATCAATCTTGGAAAAGTATTGTGCTCCTGCTATCTGATCAAACAGTTCATCTATCCTTGGCAACGGATACTTGTTCTTGATGGTAAGTTGGTTAAGCTGGCGGTAATCAATGCACAACCTCAGTGATCCATCTTTCTTTCTTACAAACAATACTGGGGCTCCCCACGGGGATGTGCTTGGATGAATAAACCCTTTCCCTAGTAATTCCATTAATTGCTCCTTCAATTCTCTCAACTCTGTAGGGGACATACGATACGGAGCCTTTGAAACTGGAGTTGCGCCAGGAACTAGATAAATGGAGAAAACTACCTCCCTCTCTGGAGGAAGTCTTGGTAAATCCACAGGAAATACATCTGGGAATTCTCGAACAATAGGAATGTCCTGGATCTCCAAATCCTTCTTGTCAGTCAAAGAAACCAACGCCAGGAATGCTTGACATCCCTTCCTTAATACCTTCTCGGCTCGAAGTGCCGAAATAAGCGGCACAGACCTAGAATGCCTAACCCCAACAAAAGAGAGTTTGGGGTTACCATATAAGGACACGGTGCCAGATTTACAGTGAACACTAGCCTCATATCTAGCTAACCAATCCGCTCCTAGGATTACATCATAATCCGTCATCTTCATGCAAACCAAATCAGCTGGCATACTAAGTCCATTAACCATAATCTTACTTGAGGGGTAATAGTACTTAATAGTTGAACCAGTACCAATAGGGGTTGAAATTTCCAGTTGAGAGCTCATCAATACAGGTTTACTAGATAGAGACTTAGAAAGATTCTGAGAAATAAAGGAATGCATTACTCCGGTATCAAATAGAACAAAAGCCGGCTTATAAAAAATAACAAGTGTACCTTCTACCAGTCCACCCTCCTTGGTGGCTTCTGTCTCGGTTTCTTGCATGGCTTGCAACTTGACCTGCCGCCTCTGGCCTCCTTGTGGCTTACTCCGTGTGGCTTGATCGGATAAGAGAGGACACTCAGCGATACGGTGGTCCCTGCTGCCGCAGCGCAAACAAGCGCCTAGCTTTCGCCAGCAGTCTTCCATCTTGTGGCATGGACGGTCACAATACTTGCAAAGGGCCTTAGATGGTGCAACCGGGCTAGGCTTCTTATCATCATTCTTTGACTTTTTATCTTTCCACGAACTAGACCCACCATTGGGCCTCTTCTTGTCATTGCCGGGTTTGAAATTCCCAGAACTAGTGGTCTGCTCCTTCTTAGAGTTCCTTCCTCGGATCCTTTCCGTCATTTCCAAGATATCTTCAAGAACTTGAGCCTTTCTTACCATTTCGGCATAAGTCTATATCTCCATAGGTGCCAACTGGTTGATATACTGCAGCTTCAAACCATTGAAAAATCGCTTGGCTTTCATCTTTTCGGTAGATACTAAGTCCGTAGCATAGCGGGCCAATCGAGAGAACTACGCCTCGTATTCCGTGACTGATAAGTTCCTTTACTTCAAAGCCGTAAATTCCGCTATCTTTTTCTCTTGTACCCGGTTCAAGAAATACTTACTATTGAAGAGTTCCTCGAACTCCTTCCATGTCACTTGCTTGTCTCCTAATGTGGCTTTCACAGCATCCCACCACGTTCTTGCATCACGCTCTAACTAAAAGGTAGTCAAAAGAACGCGCTCTTGGTCGCTGCATTGCATGACTTCGAAAATACGATCCATTTCTTTCAGCTAGTGCTCGGCCTCATCCGGATCTGGTGAACCACCAAATCGTGGGGGATTCATCCCACGAAAGTTTCGCTGGAGATCACCGGCTCCTTGGTGCGCTCCTCCTCCTTGGGCCACTTGCTAAAGGCCCGCGGTAATCCTTGCACTGTATGATGCATGTCCCTCCATTGCGCATGCTCAACCGCCATTGCAATAGACTCCTAGATGTGGAATATATTAAATTAGAGCAACCTAGCGGGAATCTTTTAGAGTTGATTTATGAACTCAACCTGAGTCTCTACCCAATCTCACCAGGTTGGATCTTAGACTTCTAACAAGTCACGGTTCTATGACACCACTAGGAAACCTAGGAACCTTTAAAAACCTAGGCTCTGATACCACCAAACTGTCACGCCCCGACGCGAAAAATCAGAATGCGGCAGTAGAGTTAAAATATGTTGATTTTCATACATGTTGTGCCTTGGGTTAGCATTTAGATGACTCAAAAATAACACAATAGCAAAAGGAAGGAATAACTCCCTAATAACCATTTATTGCAAACTAATGAAACAGAACAAGTTTTGATATCCACCAACAACTAAATGAACCAAAGAAGTTCCCTCTATCCACTGACATCTTTACATTACAACTCAAAATAATAACTGAATAACCAAATTACACTCTGAAACAACTTTAACATGATGACACTCTTAACTAAAGCAATCTAAGGACACTCCAAGAGGCTTTCTAGCTGGCTCGCTCCAAGGACTTCACTCCTGCCCATCCCCATCAGTTTGAGAGTCTGGTGGGATCAGTTTCACAGACTGACACGCCCGGTGGGACCCTCCCGCCTTTCTTCTCTTTGACAACAGAAGGCTTGCACCTCTTTGAGGTTCTTATTGCTCTCCCTCTTACAGGACGATGGAAGAACGCTTTGCTTGCCAGTTTCAAGCGCTCTGTCACATCACGATCACGACAATGGCAGTGGTGACGTATGGACCGTAGGTGATCGCTACCCACGCCAGGTATGGCTACCTGGCGACGCCGATTGCTTTCGGCGACTTTCCCCCGGTGGTCGGTTCCCCTTTCTTCTTAGGGGTAGTTCCGATCACTGAGGAGGACGCAGTGCCAACTGCTGGCCGGACTGCTCCGGCTAAGAAGACTACTGCAGAGGGTGCTAGGCCCTCCGTTCGTGATGTAAGCCGGGTTCACCAGGCTTCGAAGGTGTTCGCCGGGGGCGTCAGGCCCTCTGTTCCTGCCATTGGTCGGGCTGTTCCGGCCGAGGCAACTGCTCTGAAGGGCGTCAGGCCCTCTATTCCTGCCATTGGTCGGGCTGTTCCGGCCGAGGCAACTGCTCTGAAGGGCGTTAGGCCCTCTGTTCCTGCCATTGGTCGGGCTGTTCCGGCCGAGGCAACTGCTCTGAAGGGCGTCAGGCCCTCTGTTCCTGCCACCGGTCGGGTCCGCCCGGTCCGAAAGATGCCTACCGGGGGTGTTAGGCCCTCTTTATCTGCTGTTGGCCGAGTCAGGTCGGCCGGACAATACAACATGGCTGGGGGTGTCAGGCCCTCGATGAAGCCCACGCCTAGAGATGTCAGGCCTTCAATCTTTCAAGCTAGCCGAGTGTTCTCGGTCAACCAGATTACGGTTGAGACTGCTCCTTCCTGACAGGGACAGCGCTGCCCTCGTCGTCGCGGGAGCCGTACTGAGACGGTTGCCCCTGCTCAACGGGGGCAACGCCACGCGAGGAAACAACTTCGGCCCGTGGCCACTTCTTCACGTTCCGGCAAGACTATTCTCATCGGCGACGTCCGTATCAGGCTCGATGGAGGCGAGCCGATTGTACCTCGGGACCGACACGTCCCCACCATCCCAACCTCCAACCGATTCGAACTCCTTCGGAAGATCCGGGAGGAGGGAGCGAAGGCAAAGAACGTCGCTACGCCCCTGCCCAAGGTGGCGGCCCCCAGAGTCAGGTCTGGGGCAACCCAACTGAGGAGCGTCAGCTCCACCGAAAGGAGATTTGGGTCACCAAGGAGGAGGCCCAGGCAATTAAACGCGCCCAGGCTGAGAAAGGCCCACGCCAGCCTGGGCCGCACTCGGGGCAGGGCCCCTCTATTCAGAGTTAACTAAGCCCTCCTCCTCTCACAAGCCAGGCGCTCGCCGGTAGCGGGGGCAGTACCGCGCCCCGCCAAAGCCGGTACGTCCGACTTCCCCCTGGGCTACCTCAGACAATTCAAGAGGGGGCAATGCTCGACAGCGTCCGGCCCCCCGAGCATCCATCTTCGACCGGCTGGGGGACATATCTCCCCCGGTACGGCATCCGCCGAGGAGGAGGCGGGTAACTCGTGTCGCAGATGACACTGTAAGGGTGTTCACCTGCTACACCTCCTCCACGGACAAGCATTGTGTGTAACTAGTGATATCCAGATAGAAGATCAATCTTGGAAAAGTATTGTGCTCCTGCTATCTGATCAAACAGTTCATCTATCCATGGCAACGGTTCCTCATCCTTGATACGTAACTATTGATATCCAGATAGAAGATCAATCTTGGAAAAGTATTGTGCTCCTACTATCTGATCAAACAGTTCATCTATCCTTGGCAACGGATACTTGTTCTTGATGGTAAGTTGGTTAAGCTGGCGGTAATCAATGCACAACCTCAGTGATCCATCTTTCTTTCTTACAAACAATACTGGGGCTCCCCACGGGGATGTGCTTGGACGAATAAACCCTTTCCCTAGTAATTCCATTAATTGCTCCTTCAATTCTCTCAACTATGTAGGGGACATACGATACGGAGCCTTTGAAACTGGAGTTGCGCCAGGAACTAGATCGATGGAGAAAACTACCTCCCTCTCTGGAGGAAGTCTTGGTAAATCCACAGGAAATACATCTGGGAATTCTCGAACAATAGGAATGTCCTGGATCTCCAAATCCTTCTTGTCAGTCAAAGAAACCAACGCCAGGAATGCTTGACATCCCTTCCTTAATACCTTCTCGGCTCGAAGTGCCGAAATAAGCGGCACAGACCTAGAATGCCTAACCCCAACAAAAGAGAGTTTGGGGTTACCATATAAGGACACGGTGCCAGATTTACAGTGAACACTAGCCTCATATCTAGCTAACCAATCCGCTCCTAGGATTACATCATAATCCGTCATCTTCATGCAGACCAAATCAGCTGGCATACTAAGTCCATTAACCATAATCTTACTTGAGGGGTAATAGTACTTAATAGTTGAACCAGTACCAATAGGGGTTGAAATTTCCAATTGAGAGCTCATCAATACAGGTTTAGTAGATAGAGACTTAGAAAGATTCTGAGAAATAAAGGAATGCATTACTCCGGTATCAAATAGAACAAAAGCCGGCTTATCAAAAATAACAAGTGTACCTTCTACCAGTCCACCCTCCTTGGTGGCTTCCGTCTCGGTTTCTTGCATGGCTTGCAACTTGACCTGCCGCCTCTGGCCTCCTTGTGACTTACTCCGTGTGGCTTGATCGGATAAGAGAGGACACTCAGCGATACGGTGGTCCCTGCTGCCGCAACGCAAACAAGTGCCTAGCTTTCGCCAGCAGTCTTCCATCTTGTGGCCTGGACGGTCACAATACTTGCAAAGGGCCTTAGATGGTGCAACCGGGCTAGGCTTCTTATCATCATTCTTTGACTTTTTATCTTTCCACGAACTAGACCCACCATTGGGCCTCTTCATGTCATTGTCGGGTTTGAAATTCCCAGAACTAGTGGTCTGCTCCTTCTTAGAGTTCCTTCCTCGGATCCTTTCCGTCATTTCCAAGGTATCTTCAAGAGCTTGAGCCTTTCTTACCATTTCGGCATAAGTCTATATCTCCATAGGTGCCAACTGGTTGATATACTGCAGCTTCAAACCATTGAAAAATCGCTTGGCTTTCATCTTTTCGGTAGATACTAAGTCCGTAGCATAGCGGGCCAATCGAGAGAACTACGCCTCGTATTCCGTGACTGATAAGTTCCTTTACTTCAAAGCCGTAAATTCCGCTATCTTTTTCTCTTGTACCCGGTTCAAGAAATACTTACTATTGAAGAGTTCCTCGAACTCCTTCCATGTCACTTGCTTGTCTCCTAATGTGGCTTTCACAGCATCCCACCACGTTCTTGCATCACGCTCTAACTAAAAGGTAGTCAAAAGAACGCGCTCTTGGTCGCTGCATTGCATGACTTCGAAAATACGATCCATTTCTTTCAGCTAGTGCTCGGCCTCATCCGGATCTGGTGAACCACCAAATCGCGGGGGATTCATCCCACGAAAGTTTCGCTGGAGATCACCGGCTCCTTGGTGCGCTCCTCCTCCTTGGGCCACTTGCTAAAGGCCCGCGGTAATCCTTGCACTGTATGATGCATGTCCCTCCATTGCGCATGCTCAACCGCCATTGCAATAGACTCCTACGTGTGGAATAGATTAAATTAGAGCAACCTAGCGGGAATCTTTTAGAGTTGATTTATGAACTCAACCTGAGTCTCTACCCAATCTCACCAGGTTGGATCTTAGACTTCTAACAAGTCACGGTTCTATGACACCACTAGGAAACCTAGGAACCTTTAAAAACCTAGGCTCTGATACCACCAAACTGTCACGCCCCGACGCGAAAAATCAGAACGCGGCAGTAGAGTTAAAATATGTTGATTTTCAGACATGTTGTGCCTTGGGTTAGCATTTAGATGACTCAAAAATAACACAATAGCAAAAGGAAGGAATACTCCCTAATAACCATTTATTGCAAACTAATGAAACATAACAAGTTTTGATATCCACCAACAACTAAATGAACCAAAGAAGTTCCCTCTATCCACTGACATCTTTACATTACAACTCAAAATAATAACTGAATAACCAAATTACACTCTGAAACAACTTTAACATGATGACACTCTTAACTAAAGCAATCTAAGGACACTCCAAGAGGCTTTCTAGCTGGCTCGCTCCAAGGACTTCACTCCTGCCCATCCCCTTCTATTGAGAGGCTTTCTAGCTGGCTCGCTCCAAGGACTTCACCTGAAACAGGGGGGGAAAATTGGGTGAGCGAACGCTCAGTAGGTAATAGCTGATAAGTGCTATACTTTACATCATAATTTTCATCACATCCATCATCTTTGAGCATTATTTGAGTATATTTGTGCAACATGAGCATTAATTACATTCTCACACATTATTTGAGTCTTCATGCATTTTATCATCTTTTTGAGCTTAAAAGACCATGTGAGAAATATTTAAATATTTGCACAATTATTTTGGAATTAAATAGATTGATATTTTTATTTTCAGGAAAAAGTGACCTAGATCAAGGCGCTATTTAAATAACGACAAATGCGAGAGCGCGTCTTTAGCAAGAAGCGACAGCACCAAGGGCGTCAATTCAGTTGATAAAAGAAAGTGGAAAAAGCATTAAAAAAGAGAGAAAAGAATTAGCGCCCGAGAGGAGGTCGCTAATCATTGAAAGGACGCCCAAAGTGAAGGTCGTCAATTCCTATTTTATGAAAAATGTGGAAATAGCAAAATAAGAAAATAAGAAACTAACGCCCCAGATGAAGTCACTATTTCAAGTTCAACCAGAAAAGCCAACTGCAGTTTCCCGATCGAACTATTCTTCCATGTTTGCTCTTATCTAAGCAACCTTTTATGGAAAGGAGGAGTCCAAGGATGGAAAGAAGTGTAATGGATCAAGTTGCATTGCTAAAAACTTGGATTTGAGTGGATTTGGGAAGTCCACGATCGTGAGAGATCAAAAACCCTATAAAAGGATGCCATGGTCGCAGGGTTACGGAGAGGACAGTTTGGAGATCTGCCTTAGGGTTTAATTTCAAAGCCTTTCTTTTCATCTTTTGCAGTTAAGTTCTTCATCAAAGTTCTTTGTTTTCCAGTCTTCTACAAATTCTTCTTCTTCCTCTTATCCTAATTCTTTCTCGTTTTTATGCTATAATTAGTTTTTCAAAGCTCTGTCTACGGTTTTTACTGTTCACCCAGTTTTCATACTTTCTGTTCTTCATCGTTTTTCTCCCTCTTATGATCCTCATCTCTTTCCACTGTCTTCACAAACGTTGTGCGTTTTTGAAAGTTCTTCAACTTCTTCTTCTACCTCATCTTCCCATTCCTCACCATTTTAAAGCTATAGTCAATTTTCTAAAGTTCAGATTTTTAGAGTTCTGCACTACTCATCTGCGACCACCTCCTGTTCATCCTCAGTTTTCTCCATCTTCCTCTCATTTTTAAACTCTGAAGTCTTCATCAATATTCTTCATCTTCTCAATCTCTACAACTTTCATGTTTTCCACTTTTCCTAATTCCTTCTGATTTTAAAGTTATTCTTCCTCCAAATCACTCTCTGTTTTCAATCTAGTTTTTCACTGTTTCTTCTCAAGACACACCAACACACACACCCTTTTGCACTGTTTTCAAATTTCCTCCATCTATTTCTTTCTTCCTCGATTTTCCTCTCATATCCCAAGGCAGATCTTCATCTATTAGTCTTCTCACGACGTCGGCATCCAAGGCGAGGCGATCTTCATCCAAGGCTTGGCAAGGAGGCGGCGTTATTCTTCATGCATTGGCTATATTTTCTTATCTTTTCTTTTTGATGTTCCCATGTTGTAATTCTTATTTTTCTAGTGTGACTTTCCACTATCAGCTTAATGAAATTCATCATTTGTGAAATTGTGTGTGTCTCTCTCTATCTCCTCCAATTTCTCTTCTTAAACCCTCTCATGTTCTTTAAATAGTTTTCATGCAATTTGTCTTTCCTTAGATTAATCTCACTCAAAATTCGATTTTCAAAGCATAAGGTGTTTTTCCATCTTGATAAAATAAGGATTTTTCCTCCTCGTGGGATCGACTCCGCTTACCACTATATAATTTGATTTTTTAATCTTTTAAAGTGAGTGAGTGTGAATATTTTGAAATTGTGGCACGGCTTTCTTAACGACACTAGTCGGTGCGCATCAATTTTTGGCGCTGTTGCCGGGGAGGAAATTAATTTTTATGTTGGGAAATTCCTTGTGTTTGATTTGTATATAGTTTTACTTATTTTTCTATTTTACTTTGCAGGAAAAAGCAAAAAAAAATTCAGAAAATCAAAAAATTCAAAGAAATTCGGACCTGAAAATCCAAGGAAAAAAATATGTCACAGGAAGCGTCGCTAAAGCCCAGATCTGTCACAGAAAGTAGAAATTCAGAAAAATCTGAGAAAATCAAGCGTCGCTGAAAGGTCAGAAACGTAGATAAAGCTCATGTTTTGCTAATTTCTGGAAAATTCTGAAAAAATCAGAAAAATTTTGAAAATTTTCAAAAAAGTCAAAAATCCAGAAAACACAAAAAACATGCTTTTAGATTTTATTTTACAGTAGTTTTGCATATTGTGTGGTATTTTTAGTTTATAGACTATTTCATTCATATCTCTATTTGAAAATTGAAAAAAAATCTAAAAATTCTCTAACAATAAAATAAAAATCAGAAAACATAAACAAAAAAAAATTCATCATGCTAGCATATCTCCATCTTACTTGCATTACTTTCGATGCATTTGTGCATTTAGTTGCTCTTTTTGTTTTTCATTCTTTATTCATAACATCTTTTGAAAAAAATAAAAATTCTCTTCTTATCTATTTCCCCTCCTTAAGGGCATTAGGATCTTTACACCCCTCTTAGATTGGAAGGACACTCCATTGAGCATTCCCTCTCTTTGGACTTGAAATTCCAATTCTAAGACCTCCATAAGTCCCCGTACCCGTGGATTCCCTCACGGACGCCGGGCAGGTTGTACCACGAAGCACCTTGGAGTTAGAGTGCCCTTAGAAGGTTTTTTAAAAAAATAAAAAAAAATCATCATTCTTGCATTCATATAGTTAATCCTTGCATTTGCATAACTCATTCATATAGGGATTCATTGCATTTAAAAAAAAATCATCATTACCTTTTGGGCCCTTTGCATTGCATGCAAGGTAGGAGATCCCTCCACCCTCATTTGATATGACCCATTAGTGAAGTTGAAAGGTTAGTGCATTCTAAGTCCCAACCCCAACCTAACCTCATGGAGAATCAAAATCAAAACCAATAAGTTCCTAAGCAAATGAAGGACTACTTCATTCCTAATCAATATCAACCGTCCTTCTATATTCAAGCACCTTAGAACCAGGCGGTTCATTATGAAATTAAATCCAGCACCATTCAGATGTTGCCATCCTTCTATGGCAATACTAATGAAGATCCATATAAACATCTCGATGAGTTTCTCCAGATATGTTCAACTGTCAAAATTCAAAACTTCTCAGATGATGCCCTTAAGCTTACTCTCTTCCCATTCTCCCTTAAGGACAAAGCAAAATATTGGTTGGGAGCCTTGGGTAGAACAATTGACACATGAGGAGAGATGCAAAAAGAGTTCTTGAAGAAATTCTACCCCATTGGTAGGACTAATACCATGAGAAGGGCCATCACTGGATTTACACAAAATTCTGGGGAACAAATTCATGAGGCTTGGGACAGGTTGAAAGATCTATTGAGAAAATGTCCCCATCATGGCCTATCTAGATGGTAAATTGTGCAAGCATTTTATGAGGGATTAACAGAAAACTATAGACAAATGGTAGATGCCTCATGTGGGGGTGCTTTCATGAGTAAAAGTGAGGATGAAGCTTATGATTTATTTGAGATGTTAAGTGAAAATTCTATTAATCATGCTTCACTTTTCTCCTATGAAAGGATGATTGGACATGCTAAGAAGGGTGGGCTATATGAAGTCAAAAGTCAAGGAGAGTTGGAGAATAGGATGGATATTAATGCGCTTACTCAAAAGTTGAATAAAGTGGACTTGTTGGCACAAAGGATGGAGAAGGTAGATTTGGTAGCACAAAAACTTGATCAATTATTATCTATGAATAAACAAGAACCTTCTTTTCCTTCTATCCAACAAAATCAATCTTTCTCAGATTCTAACCTTCAAGAACTTTGTGCTCTATATTTTAGCCCAAATCATGCTGTCATTGATTGCCCCACGGCGGCCCAACTTCCCCCGTTCATTCAAGAATAAGTCTTTGCTGCTCAGGGTGTCTCTAAGCCCACCTATGATCCATATTCCACTACCTATAACCCGGGCTGGAGAAATCATCCAAATTTTTCTTGGAAATCACAACAAGGTCCATCTACTCAAGTCAATCCCTCAATTCCAAAATAATCTTTTCAAGTTCCAAACCAGTCTCACCAACATCTTCAAAATCCTTTTCAACATAATCAACAACAACAACCTCCATTTCAGCAATCATCGTTCCATCATGCTCAGGCCCCATATCAACAAGCTTCATCATTTCAGGGCCAATATAATCAATTTCCATCACATCGTTATCAACCTCAAGCTCCATTTCAAGCTCCTTATCAACCACCTCCTCAACCCCCTCAGCCTCATTTTGAGGATAAATTTGACCAACTTCAACAACTTATTCTCTCTCAACAACAATCAATTGCTAAGTTAGAAGGTCAAATAGGTCAGTTGGCGGCTAGTAATATGAGGAGAGATGTTGGACAGCTACCTAGTCAACCCATAGCTAATCCCCGCAATCAAAAACCTCCGGGTTTTCAGCAAAGAGCTCCTATTCTTCCCCCTCCAAATCAGCCCAATCAACCTCAGCCACCCCTTCCTATCGTTCCTCAATTCGAGAATGCCAAAGCTATCTCTACCCTTAGGAAAGTTCTTAATGATCCATATCAGGCTAAGGATGTGGGTAGTAGTTCGGGCCAAGATGCCTGAGAGGAAAGTGATAATGAGGAAGAAGAGCCGATAATTGTTCAAGAGAAAAAGAAGCCGGATGGGGGAGAGAAGACAATGGACAAAGGAAAAGTCAAGGTTGATGAAGGTTTGCAAGGATATGTTCCTAAGATCCCTTTTCTGGATGCATTAAAGCCAAAAGCTCAAAAGAAGCCGGTCCAACAAGAAGAGATGTTGGAATTATTTAAACAAGTCAATATTAATATTCCACTCTTGGATGCTATTAAACATGTACCGGCGTATGCCAAATTTTTGAAAGAGCTTTGTACACCACGAAGGGAGCCGAAGGCAGCAACACAGAAGATCCGTCTATCTAAAGATGTTAGTGCTGTTTTAATGAATTCTTTACCAAAGAAGTTGAAGGACCCTGGTGCTCCATTAATTTCATGTGATATAGGTGGGGTGACATTTGATAAAGCTTTGCTAGATCTTGGAGCAAGTGTTAATTTGTTACCCACCTACATTTATGAGCAATTTGATTTAGGGGAATTAAAGCCCACTTCTATTATCCTTCAACTAGCTGATCGATCTGTTAAAACACCAAAGGGTTTGTTGGAGGATGTGATAGTGAAAATTCATGAATGCGATTTCCCAGTGGACTTTTTAATCTTGGATATGGCCTCATCCCAAGAGTTAAAACATACACCAATCATTTTGAGACGGTCGTTTTTGGCTACGGCGAAGGCCAATATTAATTGTGCCACAGGGATGATGGATATTACCTTTGGAGGAGAGAAGGTCTCACTGAATGTTTTTAAAGCTTCACAATACCCGGATCATGAGGGAGAATGTAATGTCATTGATATTTTTGATGAAATAATTGAAGAAAATGCGGATATGAATGAGGATGTGATTGAAGAAGGTAGTTTGCTTCAAGATTCACCTCTTTCTTATGCACCCTATTCTAGAGTTGAACCACTCCCTCCGCTTCAAGCTGAACCTATTCTTCCATCTCTTGATCAGCCGCCCATTTTGGAACTTAAGCCTCTACCGGATTCATTGAAATATACTTATCTAGGCCCAGATCATACCTTGCCTATTACCATTGCTTCTAATCTTACCTCTGCTCAGGAATCTAAACTCTTAGAAGTTCTTAAGGAGCATAGGGGGGCGATAGGATGGTCTGTGGCAGATTTAAAGGGTATAAGTCCAGATGTTTGTATGCATCATATCTATTTGGAGGACAATGACAAGCCGAGTAGAGAGATGCAATGTCGGCTGAATCCAAATATGAAAGAGGTGGTGAAGAAGGAAGTTGTTAAGTGGTTAGACGCTGGGATAATTTATCCTATTTCAGATAGCAAATGGGTTAGCCCGACACAAGTGGTTCCTAAGAAGTCGGGGCTGACAGTGGTTACAAATGAAAAAGGAGAAGAGGTGCCCATGCGATTACAGACAGGATGGAGGGTTTGTATTGATTACAGGAAATTAAATTCAGTAACAAAGAAAGATCATTTTCCACTCCCGTTTGTTGATCAAATTCTGGAGAGATTGGCTGGGCAACAATATTTTTTTTTCTTGGATGGTTATTCCGGATATAATCAAGTTGCTATCTATCCGGAGGATCAAGAAAAAATCACTTTTACGTGCCCATATGGCACGTTTGCTTTTAGAAGGATGCCTTTCGGGCTTTGCAATGCTCCCGCCACTTTTCAAAGGTGTATGATGTCGATATTTTCTGACATGGTGGGGGAGACTTTGGAAGTTTTTATGGATGATTTTTCAGTGTTTGGTAATTCTTTTGAGGGGTGCTTGGAAAATTTGACTCAGGTTTTGAAAAGGTGCATTGAATCCAATTTGGTGTTAAGTTGGGAGAAGAGCCACTTTATGGTGAGGGAAGGCATAGTTTTAGCCATGTGATTTCGGAAAGGGGAATAGAGGTCGATAAAGCCAAAGTAGACTTGATTTCCAATCTTCCTCCCCCTACATCTGTCAAGCAAATCCGATCCTTTCTTGGCCATGAGGGATTCTACCGCAGATTTATTCAGAACTTCTCCACCATTGCTCGTCCCCTCACACATTTGCTTGCTAAAGATAATCCATTCCATTTTGATGATTCTTGTCTCAAGGCCTTTAATTCTTTGAAAGCGACCCTTACTCAAGCTCCGATTCTTCAATCTCCAGATTGGTCGCTTCCTTTCGAGATTATGTGTGATGTCTCGGACTATGCTGTTGGAGCTGTCCTAAGACAGAAGATAGAGAAAAAGCCCGTGGTAATATATTATGCAAGTCGCACCCTTGCTGATGCTCAGATGAATTACACCACCACGGAGAAGGAACTGCTAGCTGTTGTGTTTGCCCTAGAAAAATTTAGATCCTATCTTTTAGGGGCTAAGGTTATTGTTTACTCCGATCATTCTGCCTTAAAATACTTACTCTCCAAGAAGGATGCTAAGCCCCGTCTCATTAGATGGATTCTTTTGTTACAAGAGTTTGATCTAGAAATTAGAGACAAGAAGGGGTTAGCCAATGTGGTTGCTAATCATTTATCCAGGATAGTGATCCCTGAAAGTACTCCAATGTCCGATTCTTTTCCCGATGAACAAATTCTTTCCCTCTCTCATTCTTCAACTCCTTGGTATGCTAACATTGTTAACTACCTGGTGGTAGGTCAGATCCCGGGAGGGTGGACTAAGCAGGAGAAGGATCATTTCTTTTCTAAAGTAAAATACTATTGCTGGGAGGACCCTGAGTTGTTTCATATGGGTCCCGATCAGATAATTAGAAGATGTGTCCCTGATGAAGAACAACAATCAGTATTGAATTTTTGTCATAATTTAGCTTGTGGGGGACACTTCTCGGGAATGAAGACAGCGGCAAAGGTGCTACAAAGTGGATTCTATTGGCCCACTTTATTTAAAGATGCTTATGAATTTTCTAAATCATGTTTGAGATGCCAAGCTGTGGGAAATAATTCGAAGAGAGATATGATGCCGCTAAATCCCATTCTGGTGGTTGAAATTTTTGATGTTTGGGGAATAGATTTCATGGGACCGTTTCCATCTTCATTTGGTAATGAATATATCTTGGTGGCGGTTGATTATGTTTCCAAATGGATTGAAGCCATTGCTACTAGGACAAATGACCATAAGGTGGTTATGAAATTTGTGAAGAAGAATATCTTTTCTAGGTTTGGTTGTGCTAGGGCTCTGATTAGTGATGGGGGTTCTCATTTCACTCATTTTCAATTCCGAGCTTTGCTTCGTAAGTATGGTATCACTCACAAGCTTGCTACCCCCTATCATCCCCAAACTAGTGGCCAGGTTGAAGTGTCAAACCGGGAGATTAAAAATATTCTGCATAAAACTGTTAGGCCGGATAGAAAAGATTGATCTGAAAGACTAGATGATGCATTATGGGCCTATAGAACTGCATACAAAACTCCCATTGGTATGTCACCATATTGCTTGATCTTTGGTAAAGCCTGCCATTTGCCCGTAGAATTGGAACATAGAGCTTATTGGGCTATTAAGCAAGTTAATTTTGATCTTAATCAAGCTGGTGCCCAAAGAGCTCTACAAATTAATGAACTGGAGGAATTAAGGAACGAAGCCTATGAAAATGCGAAGATTTACAAAACTAAAACCAAAGCATTTCATGATAAGCACATTCACAGAAAGAGTTTTCAAGAAAATCAAAAGGTTTGGCTATTTAATGCAAGGCTGCGTTTGTTCCCCGGTAAGCTAAAGTCCAAATGGGATGGACCGTTCATTATTGTTAAAGTTTTTGACCATGGTGCTGTTAAGATTTTGGATCCTAAAAATGGTCGCATTTTCACTGTCAACGGTCAACGATTAAAACCTTACGTAGAAAGTGAGCAGCTGTTAAAAGAATCAATTGCTTTAAGTGATCCGGAGTAAGATTTTTCATGCGTCTGGCTGAAGACGGAAAACTTAGCGCTTTTGGGAGGCAACCCAAGATTTTTGTTATTTGATGCTTTTATTTTAGTGTGTTTTAGTTATTAGATTCAAGCCAAGGAGAGGAAGTTATCGCCAAAAGAGATTCTGCCCCGTACACCAGGCTGTCTCTTTCCTGCTCAGCAAACTTTATTATTATATTATTCTTTCATTTCAACTTTCCATGTCATTGAGGACAATGTCATTCAAGTTGGGGGGAGAGAGCAGAAAATTTTCATTGCATATAGTACAATATGGTAGGAATTCTTGTATAAACAACTTGCATTGATAATAAGGTTTTGCATATCATAAAAAATGAAAAGATGAAATTCCCGACTGAGTTTTATTGTTTCATGCTTGAATTGAAAGTAATTTTGGATTAGAAAAGGCTAGGGAGAAGGTTGAAGGAAAATTAAGTTCGATCTAGCCATAGAAAACTGATATAAGAATCTCTTTAAAGTTCATGCGCACTATTAGAAAAAAATATTCACTATGCACTCTGATGAAGCAAAATAAGACAAGCCCTCTGTTATTTTGGGAACTGTATCTGATACTCTGCATTTCTTGAGGAGGAGATCTATTTCAAGAAAAAGTTTTCTGCCAAGTTTTAAAAAAAAAAGGAAAAGAAAATGCAAAGGCATAGAAAGATCACGCCATGAAAAATGCCCCTGATCTGAGTAACCGGGCCTGCTTCACCTAAGACGTGTTGAGGTTCGCGTAAAAAAGTGAAGGGTAGTGCAGCATTATGGTTGTGCAAATGAAAAAAAAAGGGAAGTTCCAAAGGAACAAAAGAAAAAGGCAGACAAAAGCTAGTATGCTTAAATGCTCTGATCTGAGAGGTGCAGGGCTGAAAGGTACTTACTTGGAATAACAAATGGGGGATGCAATTGTCTTAACTGTAGATTTAGAATTACACATGCACAAGTGCTATTGAACTTTGATTTGTATTCTTAAGTCATGTGCTTTAATTTCCAATCTAAGGCTAATATGAGCATTAATGATTCTGGATTCCTAATCTTTGATTGATTCTATGAAGGGAGAGCTGGATATAAGAGTATGATCTTTATGAATTCTTGTTGGTCCTTAAGATTGATTTAATTGCATTGCTAAGGGTCTAGCAATGAGTAAGTTGGGGGGTGTGATAAGTGCTATACTTTACATCATAATTTTCATCACATCCATCATCTTTGAGCATTATTTGAGTATATTTGTGCAACATGAGCATTAATTACATTCTCACACATTATTTGAGTCTTCATGCATTTTATCATCTTTTTTAGCTTAAAAGACCATGTGAGAAATATTTAAATATTTGCACAATTATTTTGGAATTAAATAGATTGATATTTTTATTTTCAGGAAAAAGTGACCTAGATCAAGGCGCTATTTAAATAACGACAGATGCAAGAGCGCGTCTTTAGCAAGAAGCGATAGCTCCAAGGGCGTCAATTCAGTTGATAAAAGAAAGTGGAAAAAGAATAAAAAAAGAGAGAAAAGAATTAGCGCCCGAGAGGAGGTCGCTAATCATTGAAAGGACGTCCAAAGTGAAGGTCGTCAATTCCTATTTTATGAAAAATGTGGAAATAGCAAAATAAGGAAATAAGAAACTGACGTCCCAGATGAAGTCGCTATTTCAAGTTCAACCAGAAAAGCCAAGTGCAGTTTCCCGATCGAACTGTTCTTCCATGTTTGCTCTTATCTAAGCAACCTTTTATGGAAAGGAGGAGTCCAAGATGGAAAGAAGTCTAATGGATCAAGTTGCATTGCTAAAAACTTGGATTTGAGTGGATTTGGGAAGTCCACGATCGTGAGAGATCAAAAACCCTATAAAAGGATGCCATGGTCGCAGGGTTATGGAGAGGACAGTTTGGAGATCTGCCTTAGGGTTTAATTTCGAAGCCTTTCTTTTCATCTTTTGTAGTTAAGTTCTTCATCAAAGTTCTTCATTTTTCAGTCTTCTACAAATTCTTCTTCTTCCTCTTCTCCTAATTCTTTCTCGTTTTTATGCTATAATTAGTTTTGCAAAGCTCTGTCTACGATTTTTACTGTTCACCCGATTTTCATACTTTCTGTTCTTCATCGTTTTTCTCCCTATTCTGATCCTCATCTCTTTCTGCTGTCTTCACAAACGTTGTGCGTTTTTGAAAGTTCTTCAACTTCTTCTTCTACCTCATCTTCCAATTCCTCACCGTTTTAAAGCTATAGTCAATTTTCTAAAGTTCAGATTTCTTGAGTTCTGCACTGTTCATCCGCGACCACCTCCTGTTCATCCTCAGTTTTCTCCATCTTCCTCTCATTTTTAAATTCTGAAGTCTTCATCAATCTTCTTCATCTTCTCAATCTCTACAACTTTCATATTTTTCACTTTTCCTAATTCCTTCTGATTTTAAAGTTATTCTTCCTCCAAGTCACTCTATGTTTTCAATCTAGTTTTTCACTGTTTCTTCTCAAGACACACCAACACACACACACACCCTTTTGCACTGTTTTCAAATTTCCTCCATCTATTTCTTTCTTCCTCTATTTTCCTCTCATATCCCAAGGCGGATCTTCATCTATTAGGCTTCTCACGACGTCGGCATCCAAGGCGAGGCGATCTTCATCCAAGGCTTGGCAAGGAGGCGGCGTTATTCTTCATGCATTGGCTATATTTTCTTATCTTTTCTTTTTGATGTTCCCATGTTGTAATTCTTATTTTTCTAGTGTGACTTTCCACTATCATCTTAATGAAATTCATCATTTGTGAAATTGTGTCTCTCTCTCTATCTCCTCCAATTTCTCTTCTTAAACCCTCTCATGTTCTTTAAATAGTTTTCATGCAATTTGTCTTTCCTTAGATTAATCTCACTCAAAATTCGATTTTCAAAGCATAAGGTGTTTTTCCAACTTGATAAAATAAGGATTTTTCCTCCTCGTGGGATCGACTCCGCTTACCACTATATAATTTAATTTTTCAATCTTTTAAAGTGAGTGAGTGTGAATATTTTGAAATTGTGGCACGGCTTTCTTAACGACACTAGTCGGTGCGCATCAATAGCAGGCAAAATTTAAGTAATTAACCAATTACATTAATGTCATGCGATGAAATAAAAGGAATGACAAATAATGAATTACTCAAATAAGAAGAACGGAGACATTTCATACCCAAGAAATTGGCCGATCGAGCATGTAACAACCAAGTCATGTAAATAATCCATATAGGAATTCAATAACTTGTATCATAGAGAAAAGAATGGAATGACTCAATGAATGAAATGGCATAGATATCACGCTAGTCATGCACTCGGTGCAATGCCTCACCATGTCATTACAACTCCCCAGGGCACTAGTACTTTTCAGGCGCTCCTCCGAGGACAAGACCAGGCCCTTATGATGCATTGGCATTGATTTGGTGGATCCAAGATCTCAAGTTATGTCTAGACATTTACTGGACTCGGCTAGGAAAAAGGAATAGAATTCATCAAGCTATAACCTGGAAATAAGCAAGAAACAAATCCAGGATTTTATTGCAGCACAAGCCATCCACGGCCTACCTACCGAACCACACAAGAAAAGAACAGCCTCTAGAAGCTACGCGGTCACACCAGGGCCGCATGGGATAAAAACGGTCTTACAATGGGCCGCGGGAGACGAACTGGGCCACAGAAACCCAGTCCGGTGCCAAGGGATAAACGGTCCTTTAAGGGCCGCTAGAAGTCAAGGACGGTCTTGAATGGGTCGTCTGACAGGTAAAGACGATCCATATCCGGCCGTTTAGCACAAAAGGATCGAAGGCCCATAACGAGCGTTACAGGGTCTACACTGGCCCTCCCCAACACCAAACGGTCCACAGACATCCGTTTAGATGGTAAAACGGTCCAGGCATAACCGCGAACCAAATGGGCAAAGCTAGGCTAGAGTAGTCGCCCTAATGCTCCTAGGCCACCCGGAACATGGTGGAACCAAATGAGAGTGCGGACCATAGTTCCCAGGTCGGGTCTAGAGGCTTTGGGTCGACTTAACAAAGCTAGGTCGAAGGAAGATCAAGGACAATCGACCAATAGGTCTTGGTACTTAGCCAGCAAAACGCGGTCTCTTACGAGCCGCTCAAGGAGATCAAACGGTCAGATTCAGGCCGTGTAAGGACTTAAACGGCCCTATGTGGGCCGTGAATCTAGACAGAGGCTAACAAGCGATCCGGTCAAGTTAACAGGTGCAAGATTTGAGGTACAACCTGCCCGGCGTCCTAGTGGGAATCGCATGCTCGCGGGGGCTTACGGAGGTCTCATAATAAAGGTCCTAGTCCGATGGAAAGAATATCTGGCAGAGAGTCCCAACCATTACAAGAATTGGGGGTTGAAAAAACTTTAGAAGACAATGTATAGCGGTCAGTCAGCACCACCGGAGTGGAGTGACTGTCAAACAATCCTAACATTTAATCCAAAAATAAAAATCTTTAGTCTTTTGTAACAATTCAAAAAGCCAAGATGATACAATTGAATGAAAAGAAAGATGAAAGAATGTTGGCAGTCATGATCTCAGTTGATAATTGTTAAGATTATTCCATATGCTCCATTTAAAATTAGTGAGTTTCGACCCAATTCAAGATAGCTAGCAACGTATATATTGAAATGAAAGTAACTCAAACAGTACATAGAAACGGTCGTGTACAGGGCCGCTAACCTCAGACCTTGCGGTCTATCGAGGGGCCGTTTAGATTGATCGGGGTTAAACCTGCAAAAAGGGGAAAAATGGTCTGTCGCGAGACTGCCAGGGGCATAAATGGTTTCTATAAGACCGTATACAGAACGCCATGTCCGCCCTCCGGTGACTCCGATAGACTTCAATTGTAACCATAAATTCACTCAGTATAGTGCATAAAAATTGAGCAAAAAGCTATCATTAGAAAAAGGACAAGAAAACGCATGATTTGGCATGATTTAATTAGGTTTTAAATCCTGCTAACCTATCATTTAATCGAGATAAAGAAAAATGTAACATGATCGGTGCCCTAAATGACATGCTCCAACTAAAGCTAACAATACGAAGGCTATACATAATAAAAATTGGGGCTTTTACTATCAGAAGAACGAGGACTTGAAGATGAATCCAACGTTATATTTTACTTGAGGTTTGGTCTACTAGAATCTACCTTAATCGAGGAAAGAAGGAGAAGACGGTCGTCAGCCGCGATAAATAAACCCTCCTAGAACTCACCGGAATTCCCCCTCATCCTTGCTCCTTGCCGGCAGCCGCAGCAAACGCCAATACTAGGTCGGGATAGGGTTAGGTTTATAGGGTCAATTGATTCTGGAAGGGTCGATTAAAAGGGATAGAGTCCCACGCACGCGGGTTGCGCGCGATTCACACATGACCAAGTCCGCTGCCGCCTTAAACTCAAAAATTCTTCTCCTAGGGTTAGAATTTCAGCGAGCTAGTAGAGGGGAAATGATCTACAGATCAAGGCCGTCCAAATGGGTCTGAATTTAGCAATTAAGGTCCGATAAGGTTAAATGTGGATTTAGCCCTAAGACCATTAATTAGGCTTGCTTATAATTTTATTTAGGGTTTACCGTAGAAGACAATTGTCTGGATTTTTCATCCTTTACATGATTATAATTTTTCTAGATTTTTTTATAAATTGGTTGCATCTTTTCTTATCGTATTTTCCATAGAATTTCTTATCTATTTCCCTTTATTTTATCTAATAATTTACCGGGGTGCTACAAAAACACATACCAACCATATACTATCAAGATTAAAAACTTCAAAAGAAAACTTACCATTATTTCTCCCAAAAAACATACTCATGCAAGGTACCAAGTTCTCACCATGATTTATGATACCTTTGCATATGGGATTGGCATTTCTTTCTAAACATGCATAACAGAATTAAGTGAAGTTAAAACAATGCAAGTTCAATCACTTCGATGCCATCTACCACTAAATCAATATTTTGGTATCTTGGGAGTCTATTAAACCTTTTCATACCAATCTTAACACCAAGACCCAAACTCACATCTTACATTAAGAGATTAACATGGTTTGATACATGAAAGTTTATTCAAGTTTTCAACAAGCAAGCTTTTGAAGAAAACAATTAGTCAAGTGTTTTCATGTAAAACCTCAATACAAAGTCCAAGGCCAATTTGACCATTTACTCAACCAAGATGTGAAAACCATGTAATAACCATTCAATTCTCATTCAGGCCAAAGTTTGCAAGAAAAAGCCAAATACCATCAAGTTTGATTGAATCACTTAAGCACATTTTCACCCTTAAAATCCATGAAGAATATACATGAAAGCCCAAGCAAGAACTCCATTTTCGTTAACGAACACTTTAAGCATATAATCACATAAGCTCAAAAACCTCTTTGAATAACATAGATTGAGTATGTTCAAAACATTAAGAGCTCACGATAAAAAGCCATGAAAACCATGAATTTAAACATCATGTTTGAGCCTCAAAAACCATTTGCCAACTCAACCATATTCGAACATCAAGAGCACAGATGCTCATATTATGAAACAATTGCAAGCATAGCAAGTAACATGAGTGATCAACAAAGGCATATGCAAGCATACATAAAGTTTAGTTATCATCAAAAACATATGTAAGGCACACAACAGCTAAATTGGATATCCTCATCGATTTGATGACGACCCAGATAGGCAGGGAGGAACGGTCTCAGTGTTCTCGGGTGAGTCCCCCCCGCGCAGAAGCCTCATGGCTGACTGCCAGAGGCCATTTTATCCTCAAGGAGGACGCATCATCTGGAGCGGGGCCGGTGGGCCCTCGCAACTTCCATCCCCGGAACAAGAGGCCTCCTCCAATCCGCGAGTAAGAAAGTTTGAACCACCTCACCAGTGAGCAAAGGTGGGCATCCCCGCCATGGAGAGGCAGGAGAAGAGCCGGGGGAACACCCAGAGCCCCCCGGCACCTTCTCGACCTGAGCTGGAGCTCTCCCTCCTACTGTGAGATTATAAGAGACTGTTTGCTGAGTCGGAGCGCGCCCTCTGCGCCTTACAACAGCGCTCCACAAAGGAGGATGAAGAGAAATCTCCATTCTCCACCGAAATCATGGAAGAAGAGATCTCCCCATGAGTGTCTCTGCCGACCTTTAAATCCTATGACAGCCTGGGTGACCCGGGCGACCATTACGACATTTTCGACGCCGAGATGACCCTGCACGGGGTGTCCGATGCCGTCAAGTGCCGAGCGTTCGTAACCACTTTGGTTCAAGGCGCTCAGACTGGGTTCCGAGCACTCGCCCCCGGAAGTGTCACCGGCTTCTGATAATTTGGGTGATTATTTAAAGAAAGCTTCTCCAGTAGTGGCCCCCCGAGGTCGATCACAGGGTTGCTGGCAGTCAAGCATGCCCATGGGGAAAAGCTGCGGGCCTACGTCAACCTCTTCAAGGCGGAGGCCCTGTGCATACCCCACCTGGACGTGGCCTCTGCTATTACCACGCTAACCGGGGGCACCCGTGACGATAGCCTCTGGAGGGAATTGGTGCTCCACCTTCCCTCCTCTCTCGTCGACCTAGTATCCTTGGCTCTGCGCCATTCAGAGTGTGAGGAAGTCCTCAATGCCTACCGGGACTCAACGGGCTCGGGGCGAGAAGAGGAGGAAAAATGCCCGTCCGAGTAGGCCTCTGGCCATGGGAAGAGGAGGAATCGAGAAGGCGACCATAGGGAGCCTCGCGCAAATTTGAGTGCTATACTCCTCTATCTACCCCTATCTATGAAATATACCAAGAAATAAAGGACTCGGGCCTGTTCCACCGACCCAAGCTGATGAAGGCTGACCTAAGATGGCGCTGTCGCCGGAAGCACTGCCAGTTCCACAACGATCATGGCCACCATACTGGTGATTGTCAACAGCTCAAGGACAAGATCGAGAGTCTTTTCCGCCAAGGACACCTCTCCCAGTACGTGGCCGAGCAACGTGAGGACCGCATGGTCCCCCTAGAAGAAATCAACAACCGCCCCCGAGGGATCCATATCAACATCATCTCGGGGGGATCGGCCTCAAGAGGGGACAGCAACCGAGGATGGAAGTGTCATGCCGACCGAGCCAATCGAGCCTCCGAGCCTCCCAGAGCACCACCTCCGGCGAATGATCAGCAGGCTCTGGTCTTCTCCGACCAAGACCTAGAAGGGGTGGTCACCCCGAAGATGACGCTCTTGTAATCTTGGCTACCATAAATCACTACAACATAGATAGGATCTTAGTGGATAATGACAGTGCCCAGGACGTTCTATCGTGCGAGTGTTTCCTGAAGATGGGTGAAAACCCATCGAGATTGCGTCCAATTCGAACTCCTCTCTGTGGGTTCAATGGCTAGGCAACTTATCCCGAGGGAGCCCTAAGCCTGCCCATTACCCTTGGTACCCCTCCTAAAGCCGTAACATTCATGGTGAACTTCTTTGTGGTTAAGGGGATGTCAGCCTATATTTCCATCTTCCGCAGAGGTATCATCGACCAAATAAAGGCAGTGCCGTCCACTTACCACCAAAAAATGAAGTTTCCCACTAAATTCGGCACAGTGGAAGTCCGAGGAAACCAAGCAACGGCTAGAAGGTGCTATGTAATCATGGTAGAAGCCGTAGAGCCATAGGATAAAAATAGGGGGCTTGGGGTGATCAAGGACAAGGCGGCGACAGGCAAACCCGATGGGGAGCTACTGTCGGTCTTCCTCAAAGATGACCCGGCCCTCGAAGTCAAGATCGGGGCAGATTTGTCACTTGGAGTGCAAGCTCAATACAAGGAATTTCTTTCAGAGTATATTCAAGTTTTTGCATGGTTTGATGAGGATCTTCTCGGGATTCCTGGAGAGACAGTAATGCATCACCTCAACCTTGACCCGGCGGTGAAGCCAGTTCAATAGCGAAAAAGAAAGCACGCCCCCGAAAAAAAAAGCGATCATCAAAGAGCAAGTCAATAAGGGGCTGAAAATCAGGCTATTTAGCTCGGTCTTTTACCCTACTTGGCTCGCTAATGTCGTCTTAGTGTCGAAAGCTTCAGGCAAATGGCGGATGTGCATTGACTTCATCGACCTTAACAAAGCCACTACGAAAGATTGCTATCCATTACCGAGCATCGATCAACTGGTCGATTCAACCTCGGGTAATGAACTTCTAAGTTTTCTATATGCCTATTCCGGTTATCACCAGATCCGGATGAACCTCGAAGATGCCGAGAAGACTGCCTTCGTTACTAACCTCGGCGTGTACTGCTACACCTGAATGTCGTTCGGGTTAAAAAATGTTGGAGCAACTTATCAGAGGCTGGTCAATCAAATCTTCGAAGACCAGATCGGGCGGAACGTCGAGGCCTACATCGATGACATGCTTGTCAAATCACCAAAGGTTGAGGACCATTTCACCGACCTAGCTGAGACCTTCAACACCCTGCAGAGGTATAATATGAAGCTTAACCTTGCCAAATGTGCCTTTGGAGTCAAATCTGGGAAGTTTCTGGGTTTTCTGGTGACTCAGCGAGGGATCGAGGCCAACCCTAAGAAGATCCAAGCCATCCTGGATATGCGGCCACCCGCTTGCGTCAAGGATGTTCAATGCCTGGCGGGAAGGATTGCTACGCTCAACCGCTTCCTGTCTCGAGCGGCAGAGCGATGCCTACCTTTCTTAAAATTATTAAGAGGACCAAAATTGACATCCCCTGCATTTGCTTGGGATGGTGAGTGCGAGAAGGCTTTTATCGAGCTAAAGGACTTCCTTGGATCGCCACCGGTGCTTTCGAAGCCTGTGCCAGGAGAAACTCTGTATCTCTACCTCTCGGAGACACCCTCCACTGTGAGCTCAGTTTTACTTCGAGATGACCAAGGAGTTCAGAGGTCTATGTATTACGTCAGTGAGGTGCTCCTTGAGACCTAGAAGAGGTACCCCGCAACCGAGAGGCTCGTGCTAGCGTTGGTGACCTCGGCTAAGTGCCTTCGGCCTTACTTCCAGGGGCACAACATCGTAGTGCTGACGGCGAACCCTTTAAGAAGATTTTGGCCCATCCTGAGGCTTCTGGCCGTCTTGTCAAATGGGCAATCTTGCTCGGGGCCTTGTTGACACTGAAAATTTTCTCCATGTTTCGCCTGTAGGTCTTAAGCTCTGACTGAGTGCCCCTACACCGGCAGAGAAGAAAAGAAGAAAAGAAAAGATGCTCGGCTGTAAGGGATAGCTACTAAAGCGAGACCCGGGAGCTCAAAAGAATATTCGGAACCATCTTCGAGCGAGTAGTCAGAAGCATGGACGATAAGGACAAGCCAGTTAATTGGCCAATTATTTTAATGAGCAAGGGAGGGGCTAAAGCATTTAAAGAATCTAAAATGGGTAGAAGATACTCGAATCTAGGCTAAAAGAAGCTAAATGGGCCAAGAACAACCAAATGGGCAAAAGGAAAACCTGAACTGGTGGCCAAGCCATGTGAACCGGGGGCCAGATGGATGAACCGGTGGCTAGGGCACCCAGCGTGTCGGGTCACCCCCCTTCATGCCACCGTGCCAGCCCATTCCCTTCTCCATAAAACCAGATTCATTCGATTAAAAAAAAAGAGAGATGAGGGAGAAGGGAGAATCAGATAGGAGACTAGATGGAAGAGCCAGAAGGAGAGGAGAGCAGTGAGAACAAAAAAGAATACGAGAGCAGAGAAGAGATAGAGAAAAAGACACGCGAGGAGTGAAGAGAAGAAAAGAGCGAGAGCATTAGAGTGTCGTTACTGCAGAAGAAGGTGGGTTCTTCCACCAGATGATGTGATGTGACACCACCTAGGGGTGGTAACGATGAAGGCAAATGATTGCTCAATCGTGAATTCAACTGACAGCTAAAGTGGTACGAGGCGGAGGTTTGACTTCAAAGTCCCCTCATGCAAGAAATGCAACGTTCCAGATCGGCCTGACCAATCCTTCCGGCTACGTCTTTTGATATACCACTAGGGGGGCAGCCACTAGACCGATGCACCTTGGACCTAGACTCGCAAGCAAAGCAACGGACTCGGCGAAGTCACACAAGCGGGCTCACCCGCGTAGCGCGCACTCGGGTCCGTAGATGGTCCAGCGATAGTGGAGAGGGTCCCAGGTGGGACCTCACTATTCTGGGGGTTTGGCTAGCCTAGGATGGACCCCAAAGGGCTAGGGATACCCAACTCAATGGGCATCCAGCATGCCGAGGGCAAGGGATATAGGGTCTCTCTCACAACTCACCCCGCGGTGGTCACTCAAACGATCGGCCTTTTGGACAGGGCACTCCCTCACCGCCGATAGAGCTAAGAAGCAATACTAATTAAGCAAGGAATGCCAACAAAGAGATGTGACCAGAAGCTCACCTGATCAGCTTGAAGACGCCGATCCCGGCTGGAGACGATAGGCGAGCGGGGAGTGTGGGATCGCCACCCGCACGCTGTGCCGATGAAGCTTCAACCTGAATTATAAATTTCCAATCACTACACCCCTTGCAATGGGGTTGGACTAGGGGTGGGGAAATGAAATGTTACATCCAAACACTACCTCCCACAGGGAGGCGCTTTAAGCCAGCCAGGCGGGGGTGGGAGAGACTAAGTTAAGCCGAAATGACGAACGTTGCTAGTTCTGCCCACTTCTGGAACATCATGATAGGGAGTCGATGACAGTGCTGCCACATACTCCACTGACTTCTGGTGATGATGAAACTGGTGCCGAAACGTCTTGGGTTGGCCTAGGAGGATGCCCAAATTATTGGGGATTATTCTAACGTCGATGGTGGCCGGGGCGGGGTCAGGATCAGAGTTGGTCGGACCTGGCTCTGGTGGTCCTAGAACTGCTACTGCTAGAAGAAGTGGCAGCCACAAACACTCTCGATGTCTGATGAGGGAGGGACCAGAGCTGTTACGATCGTGGACGAGTCCTCTTCGACTAGAGACCAACAGGGTTGCCGGAGGAGGTCGGAGCAGACCTAGAGAACCAAAATGGTGGGAAGGGGTCGGATCTGCCTCAAGGGAAATTGATCTGCGCACTCTGGGGAGAAAAATTGAAGCTCTATGCTCCGAGGTCCAAATGGCTCACTACTTCTTTGATATGGCAGGGGACTTGGAGGAAAAGATCTCAGCCAAAAATCAGGTCCAAACTCGCACAAAAGCAGCCGTGTTCGCTTCTTCTCTTGGGCTCTAGTTCCCTGCTGGATCAGCTTTGCGTAGTCGAGGGAGAATGGCTCTCCTGGGCAGCATGGACGTCGGATCGCTACAAGACTACCTTGCCTGTGAAGCTACTTCAAAGAGCTTTCCAGAAATATAAGATACACAACCAGAGGATGTGCGATGACTCCGGGGCAGACTCTGCAACTTCATGGTACTCTGCTGCTGCAGGTTCCAGACTGGTAGTAGGGGGGATAGAGGGGAAGAATGGAGGGATTAGGGGGAGCAAATGGGGGGAGATTGACCTAGGGCCTTCCCTAGTATGAGGGGGATGGGGGAGGAGGGTGGTGGCCAGAAGAATGGGGAAGGGAGAGGCTGAGGACGCAGCTAGCAGGTGGAGGGGGTGGGAGGTGCGGCCTGGGTGGAGAGGGAGAGAGGTGGGGGCGCAATTGGCCTTGGGGGGTGGGAGAGTGGGTGTTTTTGAATTCTTGGGTTAATGGTGGGGTTAATTTTGGTCTTGGGGATGGAAAGAGGTGTGTGGGGAAGTGGAAGTGTGCTTGGGGAGATGGGATTCTCCCTTGGAAGAGGGAGAATGACTCTTAGGGTTGAGGAGGATTTAATGGGGGAAGTTAATGTCTCTAGCGAGGTGAAGGGGCAAGGTGATGTAGCAAGAAGAGAATGGATGAGGTGGAGGAGAGAGGGATGAGGTGGCAGCTGAGTTGGAGGAGAGAGATGAAATTTTGAAATTAGGGGGAAGAGGAGAAAGAGTGGGGTTCGCCCCCTTCTAGAGAGAGAGGGGGGGAGAGAGCTTCTCACTCTAGGAACACTCAACTGGATTTCAATTTTTCTCAAATATTCATTCTTCATTGTTGTACAAATGAGGGAGAGGGGGCCTATTTATAGGCATCTCTATTTTCTATGACAAAAATAACCCTGAACTAATAGACTAATGACTCAACTATCCAAGGGAGGAGCGTCCCTGGGCCTAGCCCACTTAATTGGGCCTGTTAACACATAACCTAGGTAAATGACTCACTAACCTAGGTACTTGACTCAAATAAAAGGAAAATTACATGATAGAACTCAAATACAAAAATGAAAATAAATCATATGACTCAAAATAAGGTGGCGAACAAGATGTAGCACTGCTGACGATCATCGGGAGCCTCAAAAAAGTGTGAAAGGGCAGGAGATGTCCCCATCATGATGCCCATTCTGGGCTATATTTTCCCTTTCCCCATTTCCCTATAAATTCTTACATCATTGTAATATCTTCGCATCTGTTACATGGAATAAAAGCCTATGATGATTTGGTGCTGTGAATAGCTTATCAAGAGTTATGGTCTGTTGATCTTTTCTTCCTATTTTTGATTTTTTGTAAGCATTTCTCTGATTTCCTTTGTTTTCCCTTGCTACTGAGTGCACCCCGGATGTGACAGGAATAGACTCCAAGTTGAGCAAACTGCTTTTTCTCCATGGTTACAGACGTGCTGTAATTCTCATTTACTTAGATTTTGGCTCCATTTATGTGAGTCTACGCATTCATCGACTTCCGAGTTGTTTTCAATGCCACCTCATATCCAGTGAATCTCATTGATGATTTGCATCCTCAATCAAGGCCAGGGATTTGCGACTCTCTAAGCATGATCTCTAGTCATATGTTAGATGACAGATATAGTAATGAGAATGATTCTATCCTCTGCTCGGAACAGAGTCATGAAGGTGAACTGGTTTCACAATATCAAGTGTTAATCCATCTTATTTCATCGACCCTTGGATGCCAGGGTGTTTATGGGTTTTATGGGACATCTTAGACGGTCATGGAGGGTTCTATCTCCATGCCGTTTCCCATTTCTCATCGTTGGGGTTGTCAAAATGTTTCCGGGGATTGATCCGGTGGCCAAGGCGTTGACGCGCCAGATCGGGAGGCATTCTCCTCCCTAGCCGCCGGATGGCATTCTACCCGCTATTGGCCGTCGGAACACCCAGATTTGTTGGCCGCCGGATCACCTATTTTTGCTGGCCGCCGGTTCAGTGGGTATGCCCCTTTGAGCGCGCCGGATCACCCATGCACTTAGCCGTCGGTTCATGAGCATATACCCCTCACACCTGTCGCCAGATCACTCCATAAGTGCGCCAGACTACCCCTCACACCTAGCCGCCAATTCCAGGCATCACCCCCTGCCCAGCCCTGGATCAACCTCTCATTTGGCCGCTAGATCGGAACCAATTGGGCCATCGATTCACACCCATTTGGCCTAACCACCCCATGGTTTTCACCCCTCTAGTCCCCATTTGGCCGCCAGATTGCCCATATCCCATATGGCCGCCAGTTTGAACCATGCCCCGGCCCCAATGGCCGCCATATCCCTTCTAGTTTCCCCTCGTTGACCCTCATAGCATCTATCCTATTATCCCACGGTCGTCGTGTCACGCCCCTAGATTATGCAGCGGAAGCAATCAGGAATGTGAATAGTCGGCTAGTACGCCTCAAGAAAGCAATATAACCAGAGCGCTAACACATTCACACATAAGAAATGAATGCACAATATTTGGACAAAAATCTAACTTTTATTGATAATGATAATCGAATTACAAATGTATTTGACTCAATTCACTAGACTCAAATAAAGGAAAAATATATAGACTCGACGAGACTTAAGACATCACTAGGTTTTCTCTCGATCTTTAATCACTCCCGGATCCATCACTTGAATAGTCTGCATCCGACCCGCTAGAATTTCTTGAAAAAGATTGGAAAAGTAGAGAATGAGCACATATGCCCAGTAGGTATCTTCTTATCAACATGAAGGCAATGTTTAAGTAATTACATTTTAGCTCTAGAGTAAAGATACATGGAAATACGGTAAAATATGCGGTGTAAAACCAAAGTAACACAAGTAATATGATATGATTAAGAATGAGAATTGAGAACATGATTGAGCAAGTATATAGCAAGAATGTAAGTTAGGCCTTTCATGAACAAGAATGTACTTTTCATAACCATAAAGGCTATGCACTAGAAAGTCATGTGATGGGAATCGACGCCGAGCACTGATATTTTTCATTTGCAATTGTGTCCTTTTAGTTTTATTTTATATCCTTGGGAAAGTATGTTTACAATTGTAAGGCTTTAGAAGCCAATGTGTCATTCCCTAAGGATCTTTGGGTTTATTTGCAAAATATCAGTAGGTCCAGCAAAGGGGCCCCCACTCCTTTCCCATTGGTTCACCTAAGCCATAGGGGTCCATGTGGGGCCGGTCGCTATCCTAGGTGGCTTCTAGATGGTTGGACCATTCAAGGGGACAAATGGACCAAAATGTCCAAGATTCCAACCCCTTAAGTCAAGGGGTGCCCCCCCATTAAAATGACATTTTATATTTTATTTTTTTGGCCAATTGACCACATGGGAGAAGAAAATGATACCCCTCCCCTCTCTCCCATGAAATCCCATCCCCCTCCCCCTTCCTCCCCTTCTATATAAGCCCATGTATAGTGTTTTGTAAAAATTAATGAAGAAGAAAATTTTGTGTATGCCAAGAGCAACCTACGCCCCCTACTCTCTCCCTATGGTTCCCTCCCCCTCCTTCAGCATTTCAGGGTGTAAACCCCTTCTATCTTATCCCCTCTACCTCTAATTTCTATCTCCGCTGCCGCCGCCATCGTTCGTGCCGCCATCGAGCCACCGCGAGCATCCTTCCGAAGTGCTGTCCAAGTTCTGTTTTACTGGACATAGGCTCACTACGGGAATTTTAGCTCCCCACTCCGACATCATCTTGAGCTGAGATTTTCAGGGTTGGTTCCTCACTTGATCCCCAACCTCCACAAAAACAATCCCGTCATTTACATTTCATTTTGTATTTTTCCATTTCCGTGTATTTCCAATCCACCAGTTCTGCCTGCAGTCTGTCCAGTGTTACAGCCACTCTGAGTTTCCCCCTTTTGACCCCCTTCTTGGTTTTTTTTTGAATCTCCAAATTTATTGGAGGTTCTGTCTACCACCCCCACTATCCCAAAATTTTCTTGTGAATTTAAAATCTCGTTCATAGTTTCTAAAAATTCACTTCAGATCCCAAGTTCTGTTCTGTCTCTGCTATCCAGATCCGACCATCCAGTGATATAAAATACTTTTCCCCAGTCAAATCTCAACCAAACCTTTCATAAAATATATCCCCGTTTTCCTCTCTTCTCCCTCTACAATTTTTATGAAGAGCCCAATATCTGAATAGGAGGTCTACATCACAGTCAACGCCAACTCTCAGGAAAAAGCACTTCTATCCTGAGTTTTCAGATCCTGTGAACCAGCAGGTTGGAAATTCGGTCAAGGCTAGATCTGTGATAGCCAATTTTTTCTCTCTAGCCCTAGATCGAAGCATTTTGAAATAGCTTTCCAACGGTATCTCTTGTGCATAGATCCGACGTCGGTGCTGCTCGCAGCATCCATTTTCGTCGGGACGCGCGGGTTTGAAACAGAATTCAGATCCGTGGACAGCAAGTTCCACACAAGGAGATCGGAGCCGATTCGCCTCCCACGAGGTGAACCAACGCACCGCCTTCCCAGGGAGCGCCCCTCTAGACGTCCCCGTCACAGCGGAGCCACTCCGGGCCCCCACGGCCCCACTGACCAGCATGTAGGCCCCACGATCGTGAGTACGTGTGCCGCCGAAGCAACACAAGAAGCTGCCCATCAACCCGAAACCGCTACTCCTGGGTCCCACTGTGTCACCCTTTACCTCCCTGCGTGGAGTGGACAGTAATCTGTCTTGATGTAATTACTGTGTATTTATTGTTCCGGGAGTACGAGTTCGGCCGGGAAGTCTTCACCACGCCTAGTAGCGTGGAGGTATCGTATTCGCTCCCATCTCGACATTTGCTTTATTTCATATATATTTCTTTATGTCGCTGCTAGAGAGCATGCTAGGATCGTAGCTCGCTATACTTTTTATATCACCGCTGCTGCGAGAGAGAGTGAGACCGTCCCATGACCCGATCCGGGCACGATGAGAGACTCTGACCACCCTAGCTCTTTGTCGATTTCTCAACCGTGCATGTCTGTACGCTTCCCTCAATAAGGGACGATCGCGATCTTGCTTAGAGTCCAAGGGTCGCATATCCAATTGGAGTCAAGTCGCATGTCCGCCCCGCATCAGTTTGGTATCAGAGCGCCAGTTGAGTCTATGGTAGTCATTTGTAAAACTCCAAAGAAAAAAGTGTCATTTACGTCTAGTCATCGTCTAAGTCAGTATAAGTGTCACATTTGCATACCATTAGTCGGGATATCAAAAGGTGTTGTCCGAACGTTAGGCTATGCCTATCGGGAAGACCGCACACTTGCGCGAGTGATCTTCGGATCGATTAACTCCGCCACGTACCGAGTCTTGGTTTAAGTCTAGGGTCCTTAGTGTGCATGCATTCCAACCTTGCATAGTCGGTCTAGTGTCTTGTCCAAGTGTCGGCATGTCCATCCACTAGTGTCTTGTGTCCCATGGATGACCAAGGGGCCGCATCTTCTGCATGGTGGAGATACTATCTAAAATGGAAGGATCACCCGGACCACCCCAAAAGGCCCGTAGCCCGGGACTTCTACGGCTCTGATAATCCGAGTGACTACCTGAGTGGGAAGCCATTATGGATGACTACTTTGAGTGTTACCTTATGTCTGGTTCCGCGCAAGTCAACTTTGCCAAAAGGTGACTTTTTATGAAGCCACTGAAACATGGAGGGACATCAAATACTTCCGGGAGGATAGGAGGTTAAGGCCCACCGAGTCATGGTGGGATATGAAGAGAGCGCTTAGGAGGGTCTACCTTCCCCGCCCACCTACCTCCAACCATGGGGGTCATACCACTAGTCAACCCCACCAACTCACCCACAATCAAGTGGGCCACACTTCCAACCAACCCCGCCCCTTCACCCCCATCCAATCCCTCCAAATCAACCCCAATCAAGTGGTCCGCCCAGTCACCTCCCACCAAGTGGAAGCCCCGCTTCTAGCCGAGCCTAGGACCACACCCAAGTCGAGAGATGAGGAGCGAGTCCACCCCGAAGGCCCCTACTCCAACCCGCACCTTAGATGAAATCAAGAAAATACTTTCGGATTGGTTGGATAGGATAGAAAGGACACGTGCTCCTACACCACCCACGAGAGCTCCAATGCCACCACCATCTACTTCCGATCTTTATTCAAAACTATCTCATTTGGAGCCACCTCATCCCGAGCCACCCGTGTTTCTAACGGGTACACTTTTCATAGCCGAGCCGCTTCTTAGTTGGCTCAAGGATGGCTTGGTCCCACCTCCTTACCCATCCATGGACCCCATCTTACCTCTAGTGCCCGTCAACTCCTACCACACGATATTCCGATCTAGTCACCATGTTGATACATTGGGTGACCTTATTTTGGGTTTAGGTTGGCAATGGAAGTTGACGCACTTATTGGCCCGAGGCTTCGACCAACCCACTAGTCAAAGAATCACCCATCCGGCCTTAGGGTCCATTACCTCCGTGTGCACCGTGGGTTGTATCACCACAGAGATTCTTTTATTCCTCCCCATGTCGGCCGAGCCCTGACTTCATACCCTTTCGCCCGAGGGAGGAACCATATTTCCTACATATGATCACCGTCCCATCGACCACAATGTATGAAGGTGACCATCCACACCTTCAAGACTTCCATACATGGGATCGTGACTTGTGGGAACCCATCTCATGGGTCATACCTTCTTTGACCCTTTTGACCCCTTCACTAGTGAACCTCCGAGCTATCATTCTCACTCCACTTCCTCCAAGGAGTTCACTATCACACCCCTACCCCTCGGTCTAGTTGGCATACCTTACCTACGTCTAAGGGTGATGACGAAGGTAGTTTTGGATCTCCTAGCCCTTCCCCACCCAAATCCCACAGGTCGCCAATGCATGAGTGGTACATCTTAGGCTGTCTAGTGTGAGCGACGTCACGCGGTTCGGAGTTCGATGGTGCGGGGAAGAGGATGCGGAGAGCGCGCGGGCTCCTCTTTTTGTTTGTTTTGCTGTTTGCTGCAACACAGAGATGAGAGAAGAGAGAGAAGGGGCCACCACGGGAGATTGCTCCGGCGGGGCGAGCGGGACAAGTATAATATAGCAAGATATGGGGTTCAAACGGCCATAGCGGGAAGTGACTCGCCGCGACCTCGGGGGGACGGGAATGGTGCAGAAATTAAATAACAAGAATTGAAACGGCCATTGGGGAAGTGACTCGCCGCGGCCTCGAGAATATGAGCAGAATATAGCAGAATATAAAAGAGAATATAAGAACAGAGATTTAAACGGCCATTGGGGAAGTGACTCGCCGCGGCCTCGAGAATATGAGCAGAATATAACAGAATATAGAGAGAGTATAAGAACGGAAATTTAAACGGCCATTGGGGAAGTGACTCGCCGCGGCCTCGATGATATGAGCAGAATATAACAGAATATAGAGAGAATGTAAGAACGGAAATTTAAACGGCCATTGGGGAAGTGACTCGCCGCGGCCTCGATGATATGAGCAGAATATAACAGGATATAAAGAGAATATGAGAACAGAAATTTAAACGGCCATTGGGGAAGTGACTCGCCGCGGCCTCGATGAAAAGATGTGATCGCCAGGGGCCGAAAGACCCCAAAATAAGAAAGTGATCGCGCCTACCTCAAGAGCGGGAGATGGCGGGTTGCTTCTTCCTCTCCTTCCGGCCGGCCGACGGAGAGGGCTTTCCTCGGCTACCCTTGCAAAACAAAGACAAACAAATGACAAGTGGCTTAGAAAGATGAATGTGTAGTATTCATATCCTTGCAATAAAAATGACGAAATAACGGGAAGACACACACCTGGTTGGTGTTATCTTTTAAACCCCTCTCGGACTCGAGTAGGAGGAAAATGAGATGATGGATGCGAGATGATGAATGCAAAAGAACTACGAAGAAAAGGAAAGAGTTGGCTTATTGGATGTGCCGGTGGCGAAATTCGGCGGAGCTCCGGCAGCGTGGGGACGACGTAGAAGCGCGGTGGATGAAGACGACCTCCTCTCGCGAGCGTAGGCACCCGAGAAGCCGGCAGAACCTCCACCTACAAAAGACCCCACGGGTTAGAAAAATGACTCCGTAGCCTCTGGGCTCCGGCAGCCTATCGGATCACTGCTTAGCTCCCTAGAACTGAGGGGGTGGGCCTCTATTTATAGAGTTCCGGAAGGTGGAGGCGTCCAGGACCCTGGACACCTCCATCAGGGCCGAAATAATATTTTATTCTATTTTTATTGATTTTTTTAGAATACTTTTATGGGGGCGTCCAGGGTCCCGGACGCCTCTAACAGGTCCACCGAAAACCGACGACGGCCGCACGCGGTTTGGCACAACGCGTGGTTTTGTGAGCGGCGCCTCGTGATTCAAAAATGGGCGCGTCCAGTCAGCTGGACGTCTCTAAATTTGGCTTTTTTCACACACGACAAACCGTCGTTCGGTGGCGGCGCCCGTGAGTGAGTTCATGGAGGCGTCCAGGGGCCTGGACGCCTCCAAAAGTTTATTATTATTTTTTTATTTTTCTTTTGTCTTTTATGCCAAGGCTGGCATTTTTATTTTTTTATTTGTTTTTATGGAGGCGTCCAGGGACCTGGACGCCTCCATTAATATATATAATTTTATTTATTTTTTTTGTTTTTTTATGCCAACTGGCATTTTACACTTATTTTTTATTTTTGTTTTTATGGAGGCGTCCAGAGTCCTGGACGCCTCCATAAATATATATATTTTTTATATTTTTATATTTGGTGTTGGGGCCCTTAGAAAAGAATAAAACAAATTAAAATCATGGGGGCGTCCAGGGGCCTGGACGCCCCATTAAGACCCACCCGAGTCCTTGGATCGGGCGTCGGTGGCCGCCCGGCAGATATCCTTCTTGGTTCCGGAACCTCCTGATGCGTTCGACTGGTGTTGATGCCGTCCGAATGCCGTGACGAGACGATTCCGGATGCCGAAAAGGGCGGAAGAAGACTCAAGAAAAGGAAGCACTCAAGTGATTCAAAACGCGTAAGCCGTCGCGGGACGTTGTATAGTAATATGAGACTTTCTCAGGAGATGTCAGGAATGGCGTGTCTACAGCTGCCCCGCCTTGGCGTCTGCTTTGCAAGGGAGCGATACGTAGTGGAATGGTATCGAAGTGGAGTGAAATGGAGTGGGAGCGGACTGATAAGTTGATGCCAAGGTGTGATGAGACACGCTTGTGACGTTACTGTTTGGAATCTTTCCTGAAGTTTCAATGAGGCGACCTTGAAGGAGGTCTTTCAAATATTGACGATTGCTTGGACGGAGATCAAATAAGGGAGGGTGAGATGTGCACTCAGGCACGAAACAAAAGAAGACCAACTTCTCGGTGTGGAAGTACCTGGGTCATAAACCGGAGGTTTCACCTTTGGGGAGCGGTTACCAGCCAATGTGGAAGTGCTGCGGCCAAGGTGGGTCAAAAAGGTAAAGGAATATCTGAGGGTCTGTCCAAACAAGGGTCTCCTTTGGAAGAGCAGCGTAGGGCTGTCTCAAAGAAACTCAGTATTTCATTCAGAGTGGAATATCTCACATTTGTAGGATTTGAAACACAACGGCTTTCACAATCGAATTGCTTGAATGATCTTCCGCAATAAATCAAAGTCCTATATGAATGCATGCTGGGTTTAAAGAAAAATTTAAAACAAACAAAAATAGAAAATAGCCAAGGATAATATTGTCAACTTGTGAAGAACGGGTCAGGATACCGACCCGGTGAGCTGATACTGGGCTGGGGCCCGTTTATCCGCGCACCAACTCACTGAATGGAACCGTCGTCCCCATTCTATCACAAATTGACGGCCTATCCGTACAACCCAAACTCTTCCGGGATCATCACCGTTTTTGTTGAAGGGGAACTCAAATCCCAGATTCGTTCGGGCCGCAAGGTCCTTGACATGTTCTAGTAGCGTAGGTATCATATACTATGATGCATGACATGGTGGGACCAACCAATGAAAGGTGGGACAGGAGATAGGACAAAGACGTCCGTTAGTAAAACCTGCACAGGCCAGCAAAGGTTAGCAACATCAAAAGGTAGCAGAATCGCACCACAGTTCAAAGGAGATCCAGACAAAATCTTGACAATGACCACTGATGTGACATGTTCTGTCCTGTAGCACCCTTCCCTTCCTATAAGAACTCCCCTTAGGCTAGTTCATTCAAATGCACCAAGGTGGGTTTTGGAAGCTCAGGAGAGGAAGGAGAAATCTAGAGATCTTCAGGATGGAAGGAGAGTCTTCCCGTGTTATGAAGAGGAGCAAGCCTAGCAGCGAGATTAGGCGACTTTCCGACCTCGAGGGTCATCTGAGTGGGACGATCATGTCGCATATGGTAGGCTGACTCTTTTCAAATTTCTGCATGTGAACCTTCTTCTTACTTCCTTCATTTCTTCTTCTTTCCAGCCATATCCACTCTTCCCAGGCCCGAGGAAGTTTTCCAAGCTGCCATGGCTTTCAAAGCTGACTTCCAATATCTCCATTGGCATGAGGGCCATACTCTCGAAGTGGCATCTGCAGGGGCTCCTTATTCACGCCAAGCATTACGAGAAGATTCGTATGGACTGGGCGGCTATGGGCGCGCTAGTGGAGGTCTGGCATCCCCAGACCCACACTTTTATCTTCCCGACCTTCGAGGTGACCATCCTCCTCGAGGAGGTGGAACTTCTGCTTGGTTTGAAGAAATTCAAGAGCGACGGGAAGGTGAAGGCTATGCGGATGCTGACACGGGGTACTTCTGAAAGCGTCCTTGGAAGCTTCATGCCGCCCGACGCAGCTAGAAAGGTCCGTACTCAGAAGGGGATCGATCTCCAAAAGCTTGCGGAGTGGGTCATGAACGCCCTGAGAGGGTCACCAGACGATGACTATTTGGAGGGAATCATGAAGGGGTTCACCATTTGTCTGGCGGGTGCTCTCTTGTTCCCTTATACCGACAACATGGTGGAGGAAGACCAACTGGGTGCTATCTGCGGGATCTGGCGTGGAAAGAGGGTGGGACCCGCCGTCCTCGCCTATCTTTACAGCGGTCTTACTGCCTCGAGCCTGGGTAAGCCTCCATTTGGTTGTGCACTTGTCTTGAATTGCTGGCTGGATTTGCATTTCAAATTCGACCACCGCGGGGGAATGCCAACCGCTTCGAAGCTCTTCCAACAAAGCCCGCTTCACCACATAGCCGACGTGTTAGGCTTTGGTGGTACTGTAGTGAACCGCGTTCCGTGGCTGAAGAAACGTGAAGACTGGCGGTCTCACTTCCGCACCGTGACACAAGGCTTCTTCACTTGCGCACCGGCATGTTTGCTTTCGCTTGATCTCCTCATGAGGCCTTCTCCCGAAGTCGATCTTCAACTGATCGGCGCGACCGAGTTTGTTCTTTACAACGCGCATCGGTGCTGCCTGCAGATTGGCATCCCACGCCATTCGTTCCCGCCACCGACTGGCATCGTTCCCTTGAAGAAGAGGGAGTTGGGTACTGAAGCGGACGCGAAGGAAGCGAAGGCCATTAAAGCACCCTGGAAGGCAAGTGTTGCGGGAAAGGCGTTAGCGCACGTGGTGGAAGAATGCGAGCCGTGGAGGGCTTATGTAACCGAACTGGGGAAGTTAAGGCCTAAAGCGCCTAAGCCCCTGATGTAGTTCACTCTGCTTTTCTGATGAATAAAATCTGGCATGGATGTTTCAGACCCTTATCCACTTAATTATTATCTTTTTTATGGTTTTTCTTTTTCTTTGTGTTTTTTTTATTTTGTTTGGATTATATACATATTCTTATATAAATATAAAAAAAATTTATTATGGGGGGGCGTCCAGGGCCCTGGACGCCCCTATTATTTTTTATTTTAATTAATTTTTTTTGTTTTGGGGGGCGTCCAACTGCCTGGACGCCCCTAATTTTTATTTTATTTTTATTTTATTTTTTGTTTTGGGGGCGTCCAGGGTCCTGGACGCCCCAACTATTATTTTTTTATTTTATTTAATTTTTTGTTTTAGGGGCGTCCAGGCGTCTGGACGCCCCAAATTTTTATTTTATTTTTTATTTTTATTTTTGTTTTGGGGGCGTCCAAGCTCCTGGACGCCCCAACTTTTTTTTTTATTTTGTTTGATTTTTTGTTTTTGGGGCGTCCAGGCGCCTGGACGCCCCAAAATTTTTTTGAATTTTGAAATAAATAAAAATAAGGGGGCGTCCAGGCGCCTGGACGCCCCAAAAAAGAAATTCCTATTTAAGGGCTCCCCCCCCCCTTTTGCTCATTTACTGTTCAATCTGACGACCCAGTCACCCAGACGACCTATTCTTAGTCCCCATGGAGCGAGGAGGATCGAGCCAGGTTCCAGGGAAGCGAAAACGACTGGCTCGTCGTGCGAGGAGGTTGAGGGATGATGCCGAGGAGGCTGCAGCAGAGGAGATTGCTGCGGAGGAGGGGATGGAGGTGCCTCTCCTGGCCGCGGAGGCTGCTGCGGATGCTGGTGACGCGGGAGAGGATGATCACGACCCGGTAAGTACCTCGGAATCCTCACTCTGTGGTTCAATAGGCTAAAACGGGTGTACGAGAGGTTGTGAGAGAGAGGCGGGTAGTGAGAGAAGGAGGCGTCCAGGGACCTGGACGCCTCTATGTTTTCTTTTTCTCTTTTTTTTTATTTATTAATTTTCGTAAATAATAAAATAAATTTAAAAAATAAGGAGGCGTCCAAGACCTAGGACGCCTCCATAATTATATATATATTATATATATATTTTTTATTTTTGTTTTTTGGATTTTTTTTAGAAAAAGGAATAAAGAAAATAGGAAGGAGGCGTCCAGGGGTCTGGACGCCTCCAAAAATATATATATGTATTTTTTTTTAATAAAATAAAATAGTATATACAGTGTTATTGTTGATTACTGTTCATGATGCTGATGTGTTCTTTGTTGGTTTTGTGGTTTGCAGGGCGTGATGAAGGGCCGGATCAGCTGGTCCTTGGTGGTGGCAGCATACCGTGGGCTGCCGGATTTCCAGAGGGCGCGTGTGGACGCCATGGGCTTTGGAGCTTTCCTTAGGATCGAGCCCTTCCGGCTCGACCTTCCTCTTATCCAGGCACTGAGGGAGCGGTGGCACGCACCGAGCCGGGCGTTTCTGATGCCCTGGGGGCACATGGTGCCGTCACTGGAGGACGTGGCTCGGATCACCGGGCTACGAGTTGACGGAGAGGCAGTCAGCGGGGTCACCTACCCCGACTACCGAGAGAGTGCCCTGGACCTGCTGTGGTTAGAGACGAGCGTGACTGATAGAGACAGCAGGGTAGTCGGCCGAGTGGAGATTATGGAGGCGCTCGGATTCGTCGACCCGCGCCAGCGGGTTAGCGAGACTGGAGCGGAGTTCTTGGCTCGACTGGAGGGGGATGCTCGTGCAGCTTTCACCCAGGATCCGAGCGAGAGGGAGCTGGTGGATCTAGACCTTCGGAGGTTTCTTTTCTTCTTCCTGGGCCGCCTTCTGCTGGGGACGAAGGGGGATGGCATCCACTGCCGTTTCCTCGGGCTCTTGGCGGATCTGGACAGAGTGGGGCACTATGCGTGGGGAGCGGCTCTGCTTGCCCATCTGATTGCCGATCTCTCCCAGACTTCGGAGAAGGAGACGACAGTCAGCGGCTTCGCACCTTTCCTCCAGGTAAACATTTTATTTATGCATTCTCACAGTTAAATATGCAATTATTGTACTAATGATGTATGATGGATGCAGGTGTGGAGCTATTACTATTTCCCGATGGGGAGGGCTAGGCATGGGAACAGGAGGGCCGTGCCTCTGGCGCGGCAGTGGAGGCCGGTCGTGGTTGCAGCACCCCACGGCTACCAGCTGGCGTCACTTCGTCGAGAGCTGAGCGAGTATCCCGAGGCCATGGTATGATGCGTATGATTTTTTTGTGTTTATGCATGTGACTGAATGGTAACTAACATGATGTATGTATGGTGATGCAGGTGGTGTGGAGGCCCTACCTGGGCATGGGTGATGCTGGCCAGCCCTGGGTTGTAGCGGGTCTTCCTCGCTTCAGGCGGGACGTGTGGGTCCATTGCCTGAACGAGATTGAGCCGCTGCGGCTTAGACTGGTCATGAGGACGTTGGGGCTGGCCCAGGAGTGGGTAGACGTAGATGCGCCGGCCCGCATTGGGCGGAAGACCAAGGGGAAGGCGAAGATCGTGGACTGGCGTACGCGCTTCCCAGCACAGTACCAGGACTGGCAGCAGGGCGGGGTCCCAGTAGTGTCCCACGTACAGGATAGCACAGACTACATGAGACGGTACCGAGCTACGTACGGGGACCGCCTCTCCTTGGGTGGTATGGCAGGGGTAAGTGAAATGAAACTGCTCCACCTTTCTATATGTATGCATGGGATACTAACTTATGTGTAATGCAGGATGCTCGTGATACCATGATTGCCGACCTGCGGGCCCAGTTGGCGGACGCCAGGCGACAGTTGGTGGCCATCCGACAGGAGTTGGAGATCCTGGTGAGTTTATGCAATGCATTTTTTTGTGACCTGGATTTTTGATGCTTAGCCTTTGACTGACGTTTGCCCCGTGTTTCAGCGGGCCCACCAGACAGCGGCAGCCGCGATGGCTGGTGGAGCGGGTTCCAGTTCGCGGGGCCCTCCTCCGGAGGTTTCTGCCCTCCAGGAGCAGCTGGCGTACGCGGTGGCTCGGGCTGAGGAGGCCGAGCGTGACCGCGAGGCTCGAGTGAGTGCTTGCTTGGCCGCGACCCTTTTCCAGCTACTTTCCTTCTATCACTGTTCTCTTACGGTGCATGCGTGTCTTGACAGGTGGCCGAGATCCGAGAGGCCCTGGCGCGTGCTGTTCGTGCTGAGCAGGAGCGCGATGCCCGGGTGGCAGAGCGTGACGCCCGGATTGCGGAGCTAGAGGAGGAGCGGCGACGGGAGGCTGAGGAGCTTCCTCGCGACGTAGTGGATCTGCGGATCGCCCTCGAGCTGTCGAGGAGAGAGGCGATGAGGGAGAGAGAGGAGAGGGAGAGGGATAGGGAGAGCGTGGAGAGAGAGAGGGAGAGGGATAGGGAGAGAGAGAGGGAGGAGCGACAGCGGGATCAGACCGAGAGGAGGGCTCTAGAGGCCCAGCTGCTGGAGCTCCGATTGAGTCTTGGCACGGCGGAGGGGAGGCTTCGGGAGAGTGAGGAGCGGTACCAGAGGGCGAAGGAACGCGGGGCGCGACTTCGTCAGTCTGGTTCTTTTTCCATGGGCAGCTACCTGGTTTCTTCGGCCGAGGAGCGTCGTCGCGCCTTCGAGGCTGGAGTGCCACCGCAGGGCGAGGCGAGCACGGCTTCTCAGGGTTCACAGAGGTCGCGGAGGCCCCCTAGGGATCTCCGTCAGAGGAGGGAGGAAGGAGATGACCAGGAGGGTGACGGTGAGAGTTAGAGAGTTGCTTGTACGTCACCCTTCTCACTGTATGATGTACTTTCGGCTATTATATGAAATGGAAATGGCTTTTTTGTGTTGTGTGTACTTTTCTCTCTCCCACACTTTCTTTTTTGCACTGAGTTGTCCCTTGAGGCACGCTTCGCGAGACCTTGCCCTGAACAGCGGGGAACTATGTTTTGCACGGGGGATTTTGTTTCCTTTCCACCGTTTTGGGCGCGTCCAGGCGCGAGGACGCGTCTTAATCCTTGATTTTAAATTTAAAGCGACGGGTGGTCCTTTCTTCTCCCGTGCCTTACCCGCAAACGAGCCCGCCTCCCGCCGAAACGCGCTTGCCCCTTTTTCGTCTTCCTCCTCTTTTGATCGATGGAGTTCGGTGGGCCCGACCGTGGTGAAGGTGGAGAGGGACGAGGAAATCCTCGCCCAAGGAGGGACGCGCCCGATCACGGAACGGCGTCCATGGAGGAGGAAGGGCCGCTTCGGGCCCCCGAGGGACCCGAGGGGCCCGATGGCGTGGGAGGAGGTGAACACGGTCCGGTAGGTCCTCCGATCTCTTCCTCTTTTAATTCATTTTGGGTTTTGAAGCGAGCCGGGCGAGGAGGAAAGGGTTCGGAGAGTGTTGCACTCAAATGATGGACGCGTCCTAGACAGGGGACGCGTTCTTTTGACTGATATGGGACCCCTTTCTTGGTGCAGGACATGGCAAGGACCCTGGGTCTGGCCGATGAGTGGGCGAGTGCGGACGAGCCGAGCCGCGTCAGGAGGGAGAGTCGCGGCAAGGCGAGGCTCGAGGAGTGGCCCGTACGTCTCCCTGGACAGCAAGGGGGTATACTAGTGCAGGACAGTGCCGACTTCCTGCGGCGGCAGAGAGAGAGCTACGCGGGGCTTCCCCAAGCTGGGGACACGCGTGGCATCGGCGGCTCGCGCGCCCAGCTGTCAGAGACTAGGCGGCAACTGGCCGTCGCTCAACATGAGCTGTCGCTCCTGGTAAGTTACGTGCCGCCCTTTTAACTTCAGATTTCGGAGTTTCACTGACGGCCGTTGTTTATTTTGTTCCAGCGTGCCCAGCAGACAGCGACGGTGGGAGCGGCTGGCGGATCTTCTAGCTCCTCGGCCCCTTTTCTCGAGATTGCTTCCCTCCGGGAGCAACTTGCCGGTGCGGTGGCCCGTGCGACCCGGGCGGAAGAGGAGCGTGACGCCTGGGTGGCGACTGTAGCGGAGCTGCGGCACCGTGGTGAGGAGAGACCTTCTCCAGACATCCTGGAGTTAAGGGTTCTTCTGCAGATGATGAGGAGAGAGGTAGAGAGAGAGAAGGCCGAGAGAAGGTCCGAGCGACAGCGGGATCTGACCGAGAGGAGGGCCTTGGAGGCCCAAGTGAGGGAGCTCCAGCTGGGCCTTCAGGCCGTCGTGCAGAGGCTAGGAGGGATGGAGACGCGCTACGAGAGAGCGCGAGAGTTCGGGGAGCGACTCCGCCAGTCCGGTCGCTTTGCCGCCAGTGGCTTCTTCGCCACGCCAGGGGAGGAGCAGCGAGTCACTGCTGCGGAGCAGGCGCCCAGAGGCGAGGCAGGTGCTACTGCACGGGGATCCTGGAGGCTTCTGAGGGACCCTCACCTCGGGGGAGAGGAGGAGAGTGCCCGGAGAGATGAGTGATGGTGAGGATTGGCGGGCTAGCGGACCCGTCACCTCTCTATGATTGTAGTGCTTATGACAGCTTATGGAGTGATTTGATTTTCTGCTGTTTATTTGTTCTCTTGTGCGTTCCTTCTTCCCTACACTTCTTCTCCTCTGCACTGTTCCCATGTGACGGATCTGTCGAGACTCCGCCTCGAGCGGAGAATCACGTCTTGTTGTGACCATTTTCCACGAGAATCTGCCGTCGAAGTCAATACTGACGGCCCTAGTTCCTTTTCCCGGATGTTGTGCCAAATTTTGCGTGCGTCCTCCAAAACATGATAGGGTATCCCTAGACAACATAGGGGCTATTCGTCCTATTCTTCGTCCAGTCAATCACCCTGTGTGAGCGGTGAAGCGACACATGGGGTCGCTTGGCCAGTGTCTCATTGCGAGGGCTATCATCGACAGGTGATGGAGGCAATCTTGGCCCGCACTCCTTCCATTTCTATAAATTCTTGTCCCTTTTATCCTCCCAGGTATATCGAGAGCTAACTCGAGGAGCACAAGTTCTTACGGGAGAAGAGGAGTTCAAAATTCCGAGAGTTGGATGGAGGGCGAATCTTCCCATTCCTCGAAGAGAAGCAGGTCCAGTGGTAGTAGTTCCAGAAGGCTTTCAGACCTTGAAGGGCACTTCAGCGAAAGGGCCCAATCACAACTCGTAAGCCAAGTTTTCTTGCCCTTTTCTCATTTTTTCTTCCTTTCTTGTGACCAAACCTCACCCCCATTCCTTGTATGTGTAGGTTGTGATGAAATCACAAATCTTGTGGGAGTTGGTAGTAGCGGCGTACAGGGGCCTCCCAGATTTTCAGAAGGCGAGGCTAGACGTGATGGGATTTGGTACCTTTCTTCGGATCGAGCCGATCAAGCCCGACCTGGTTCTGATCCAAGCTTTGTGTGAGAGATGGGACCCAGTGAGCCGGGCATTCCTGATGCCCTGGGGGCACATGGTGCCCAGCTTGGAGGATGTGGTCCGGATCACAAGCCTGAAGGTAGAGGGCGAGGCAGTGACCGGAGTCACTTACGCGGACTACAGAGAAGGTGCCCAGAAGTTACTGGGTCTGGACCTGGATGGTCGGAAAAATAGGTCGGTAGCTAGGGCGTCCCTCATGGATGCATTAGGGCTCACCGACACTCGTCGGCGGGATGATGAATCCTCAGAAGAGTTCATGGAAAGGATAGAAATAGGATGCCGCGCCGTGTATTGCACAGATTTCGGCAACTGGGAAAGATGTAACATAGATTTGAGGAGATTTCTCCTCTTCCTTTTGGGGAGATTGGTACTGAGCTCGAAAGGGGATGGTATCCAATGTTGCTTCCTGGAGCTGCTGTCAGACCTTGAAAGAGTAGGGTATTATGCCTGGGGAGCCGCCATGCTGGCACACTTGTTTGCAGGCCTATTCCAAGAAACGGATCGTGAGATGACTGTGAGTGGCTTCACACCATTCATCCAGGTATTTTTTTGGTTTTGCTTGTTTTGTATATTTTTTTTTTTGTGTTTTTGCATGGTACTGATGACCTGCGCCGAGCAGTTATGGAGCTATTATTACCTCCCCATGGGGAGAGCTCGACATTGGCGACCTGCGATGGTGCCGCTAGCCAGGCGGTGGGAACCCATCATGAGTGCGGCACCCCTAACCTACCAACTGATGGTGCTGAGGCGAGAGCTACAGGAGTTCCCTGCAGCGATGGTAAACTGGAGACCCTACTCAGACATGGTCGATGCCGACCAGCCGTGGGTTCTAGCAAGTCGTGCCCGGTTCGGACGTGAACTGTGGATGCACTGCCTGAATGAAATCGAGCCGCTCCGGCTACGATTGGTTATGAGAACCTTAGGACTGGCTCAGGAATGGGTGGATACGGCCGCGCCACCTCGTGTCGGGAGAAAGACGCGAGGACCGGCGACCTGCATTGACTGGCGCGTGCGGTTCCCTGAACAGTACGAAGACTGGCAACGGGGTGGCACGATCGTAGAATCGCAGGCGCGGGACAGCGAAGACTATTTGCGTCTATATAGGACAAAGTACGCAGAACGGTTCCAACCCAGGGGACTTGTGGAGGTAGGTTTCCCCTTTTTCTCTTCTATTCTTTCTCCTTTTCTTGGTTTTTTGGTAAAAATGCTGACTTGTAAGGCTGCAGGATGTCCGGGATGCCATGACAGCGGATTTACGAACTCGCTTGGCAGAGATGGAACAACAGTTGGGTGATGCCCGCGGAGCTACGAGCGCCTTGGTAGGTGTACAGTACGTTCCTAGTTAAAACCCCAGATTCCAGATGTTGGCTGCTAATTCACATGGTCGCAGCATGCCCAGATTGGCGCAGCCTCCCCAGCGATGGGAGTAGGTGGTTCCTCTTCCAGCTTGTGGATTCCCACCTCAGAACTTGACTCGCTTCATGAGCAACTTGCTCACGCCACGCAGCGTGCTGCGGAGGCAGAAGGAATGCTTCGTATACAGGTAAAAGTTTCAGCGTTGAGTTCTCTTTGTTTACGCCTTATCGCGTATCTGAGATGGTATACTCCACAGGAAAAGGAGACGGAAGAAGTGCTTGCCCAAGCTGCGCAGAAGGAGGCTAGGATAGCAGAACTGGAGAGGGAACTGCGGCGTCATCCTGATGACGACTCATCCAGGGATGCTATGGAACTGAGGATCACTCTCCAGTTGGAGAGGGAAGACCGTGAGAGAGAACGGGCAGAGAGGGAAAGAAACGCAGAGAGAGAAAGAGCCAACAGTTTGGCTGAAAGGGAGGAGCGAAGGGCCATGGAGGCCCAACTATTCGAACTCCGAATCAGCCTTGGTCTTGCTGAACAGTGGCTGAGAGAAGGTGAGGAGCGCTACCGAAGAGCACGAGAGCGTGGCTTTCGTGTTGGTAGCTTCTCTGCTGCTTCCGCGGATCAACGCCGGGATGTGGGAATAGGAAGAGGAGTACAGAGCGGCAGGAGTACCGCTTTTCGTAGTTGGGTAGCACCTTTGAGAGTGTTTTGCCCGGAGAGTAGTGGGACGAGTAATGCAGAGAGAGAGGGCGGAACTTGATGTAATTTTTTTGGTTTTTGGAATAAAGTACAAGGTCGGTTTGTTTGTTTTTCACCTATGCTTCAGTTACCTGAATCCCTGCACATATCACTGAAACAAACAAATCAGAATTTCTGTTCTGACTTGGCCCCTTGCTCAATAGGCAAATGGTCACTGTGACTGTCCTTGATAACTGGTCAAGGGGCCAAGCCTTTATTTAACGAAGGCAAGGGAAAGATGCGGTGATGATAGACGCGACAGGCAAGCACACGAATGCAAGCGGTATTAAAGTGAGATGATGCACGTAAATGCAATCATGCAAAATTGATTTGTTTTCTTTTTTATATTTGACATTTTTTTTGTTTTATCATAAAAAGATTTTTTGTTTGCAAATATGTACATTTCTCTTTTCTATTTTTTTTGCTTTTATCATTTCAATTTTTTTATTGCTAACGCCCGGCAAGCACCCAAATGGCACCTAACCTACGTGAGACAGGGGTTTCTTACTAACCTCCCAGGTATCCTAAGTGCACATCTAGGTTGATTTGGGCCTCTAGACCCCTCGAATGACGATCCCGCCGGCTAAGACTTACCCTGATGACAATACCGTCATGCCATGCTTAGGCTCCCAGTTGCTTCCGACCACAGGGATTCACCCAAAAGGTGTTTGAGGTAGATGATTTGCCCGACCCGGGTCTGTTTCCTCACAACTCTAGATGGTATAAGATGGAACACCCTGGAACCCTAACGACCAACCGCGCGACGCTGACCCGGAATCAGACGCCGTCGCACCCATAGGTGACGCGCTTGCATTGGCCTAAGCCCGAGGTTAAACAAGAAGACATCAAGGTGGTAAACAGGGGTCTTGACCAGCCAGAAACACAGAGACTCCTTCGCAGCGATAGCTTTTGCTTTTCAAAGTAGGCAACCAAAATGTGTATATTAAAATAAGGTCGCAGACCCTGGGCAGTTTTCACCTTTCAGAAACTCCATCGAACCTTCATCTTTAGAGGGAGAAGGAAGAGCGTAGGGGATAAACCTCCTGAGAGGACCGGCAAAGCCGTTAACCCGGCGAGCGAATAAGGGCCCATTAACTCTTTCCTTTCGGACAAATTCGGACCAAATCTCGAGCATTTACATTCCACGGCCCCCCTTTGTGGATTCAGACTTTTGCTTTGAGGGGTTCCGTTTATCGTACCAGGCACGGTCACGACCAGGCTTTTCTCTTGATTTTGATTTTATATTTCTTTCTGTGAGGGAGATATAGTCGTTTGACGTTGGTGGGCTCCCTCTTCGTATGCCTGCGGGGACACTGCCCTCTTCTCGTGCTCTGATCGATGCTCGAGGAAATGGGTCCTACTCTTGCCTTTGGGGTTTGAGTTTCGGTTTCTCATGCTCAGCGTTTTAAGGGCGCCGACTGTCTCATTTGGTCGAAGAGAAAAGAATAAAGATTACAGCTTCCGGAGATCTTCTAGGTGTGGCCCTACCGTAGGTGATGCTACCAACTTTTTTGAATAAAATACATAAGTGAACACATGTTAACTTCTTCGAGCGAGCATAGGCCGACGTGGCCGGACAGGGATCTCCACGGTTCTGGCAAACCAAGACCCGATGCCTACCAAGCCTTAATGGGCCCTATCCTAACATGAAGGTTAAATGCAGGGACTTAACTACATGGTGCCTGCCAGGCATCGGCATTTTAAATTTTCCATATTTTTAGTGGTTTTCAATATTTCCTTGTTTTTGATGTTTTTTATCTTTTCATCATTTTTTTGTTTTGTGCTAAGGGTAGTATTTCTTAAGATAAAGCCCATTCCAAGGGTGGGATAACTCGGTCCCTTCGGCGTTGATTAGCTTGTAGGCGTTGCCAGGGTACACGGCTTGAATTACAAATGGTCCTTCCCAATTGGGTTGGAGCTTAGAACGCGGCCCTCCAGGTTTGACAAAAATTCTTTTTACGACCATCTCACCGACTTTGAATTTTCTCTCAACGACTTTCTTTTGGTAAAAGCGAGCGAGTCTATTTTGATACACACGCGCGTGTTCGGCGGCGGCCAGCCGCTTCTCATCCAAGAGTTCCAACTGGGCGAGGAGTGAATTACGACGATCGTCGAGGGGAAATTCCTCATCCAATTGTACCCTGAGAGAAGGGATCAGAGTCTCGTACGGGACTACCGCTTCCATACCATAAGTGAGGGCAAATGGAGTCTGCCCGGTGGGGGTACGGATTGAAGTGCGATAGGCCCATAGGGCTTCGATAAGCTTTTCTGGCCAGTCTGAAAACTTACTAGACTCGCAGGTTTTTTTGATGATTTTGAGCAATGTTTTATTGGTGGCCTCCGCTTGGCCGTTACCTTGTGGGTAATAAGGCGATGAATGATGTAATGCAATTGCGTACCTTTTGCAGAGGTCTTGTAGGTCCTGAGAAATGAATTGTGGCCCATTGTCGGTGACGATCGTGCTTGGGATGCCGAATCTGGCGAGGATGTTCTTCATGATGAACTTGCAGACTGTTGACGCCTTGATTTCCGCGTAAGCTTCGGCTTCGGCCCATTTGGTGAAGTATTCCGTCGCAGTAAGGATGAAAGATTTCTGCTTGGTGAGGGAATTGGGATCACCTAGGGGACCAATGATGTCGAATGCCCACATGGAGAAAGGCCATGGGGAGGATATTGGATGAAGTGAGGAAGATGGTGAATGGATTTTATCGGCGTGAAGTTGACACTTGACACACCTACGGACATAGACAGCACAATCCTCTTCCATAGTGGGCCAATAAAAGCCTTGACGAATGATCTTCTTGGCGAGCATCTGACTATTCACGTGGCCACCGCACACACCCGAGTGCGTCTCTTCTACACATTTCCAAACCTCATCGTCACCAAGACATCTTAACAGAATACCAGTAAGGCTCCTCCTATAGAGTAGACCTCCAATCAATGTGTATTTCTGAGCCACCCTTCTTATGGCTTTCTTGTCCTCTGTGGTGGCCCCTTCAGGATAAGACTGATCTTGGCAATATTTGACAATTTCATAGAACCATGGTTTCTCTTCATCAGCCAGTTCTTCTTCGGCCTCTGCCAACATGAGCTCCCTCTTCTCAAGGATATCTTCCTGCAGGATCTTCCTTGCTATCCTGTCTTTGATGTTTACGTAGGAAGCATCATCGACTGCAGGGGCGTGAAGTTTGTAGATGGAAATGGACTTAAACCATCTTCCTAGAGGGAACCTTATGGATGATGCCAATGAGGCGAGGGCATCGGCGAGAATATTCTGATGACGAGGGATATGAACAAAGATCAATTTTGTGAACAGTTTGGCAAAGGCAGCAGTGAGTTCTTGGTATGGCTTGAGTTTGGGATCGCGAGTGCGATACTTAGTGAGTACCTGGCAAAGGATGAGTTGACTATCACCTACGACTCGCAACTCAGTGATACGAAAAGAATGAGCGAGTCCTAGGCCAGCTAGAAGAGCTTCATATTCGGCTATATTGTTGGTGACTGGAAATTTGAGCTGGTATGCCAATGGGAATGTGAGGCCTTCCGGCGACAGGAGGGCGATGCCGATTCCTCTCCCTTGAGAATTCAGAGCTCCATCAAAATATAGCGTCCACATTGGCTCATCTGATTGGTTGATGGACATTAGTTCCTCATCTGGAAACTCTGATTGGACGGGATCGAACTTGGGAAGAGGATGGTGAGAGAGATGCTCGGCTATGGCATAACCTTTAATCGCCTTTTGCTGGATGTAGGTGATGTCGAACTGAGAGAGAAAACTTTGCCAGCGTGCTAGCCTATCCGTAAGGACGGCTTTCTCCAGAAGGAATTTGATAGGATTCATTCGAGCAATCAAGTGGACTTCGTGAGCCAAGAAGTAGTGCTTCAATTTCTGCACTACCCAAACGAGGGCAGCACAGGTTTTCTCCATGCCGGTGTACTTCTGCTCACAGGGATTGAGAAGTTTGGACAAGTAATAGGTTGCCCGTTCCTTGCCTTCTTCATCAGCTTGTGCGAGGACGGCTCCCACAGAGTCATCCAAGACTGAGATGTAAAGGATCAGAGGTTTTTCTGGTTTAGGTGGAATGAGAACGGGTGGACTAGCCAGATATTCCTTCAACCCTTCAAAAGCTTTCTGACATTTAGAATTCCAGTGGAATTCTACTCCTGGCTTGGTCAACTCGTAGAGAGGTCTACACCTTTGTGAATGTTGAGACACAAACCGACGAATAAACTGCAGCCTGCCGATTAAACCTCGGACTTCCCTCAAATTCTTGGGAGGCGGCATATCCCTGATAGCCTTGGCTTTGTCGGGATCTATCTCGATCCCTCTTTTACTCACAATGAACCCCAGCAATTTACCTGACGACACACCAAACACACATTTTTTCGGGTTCATTTTCAATTGGAATTCTCTTGACCTTTGCAAGACCTTAGCCAAAACTTCTGGATGTTCCATCCTGGTCCTTGATTTTACCAATAAGTCATCCACATACACTTCCAGATATATGTGCATCATGTCATGAAATATGGCCATCATCGCTCTTTGGTAAGTAGCTCCAGCATTCTTTAACCCAAACGGCATGACCACGTAACAATATGTTCCCCAGGGGGTAGTGAATGACGTCTTTTCCTGATCCTCTTCTGCCAAACGAATTTGATTGTATCCTGAAAATCCATCCATGAAAGAGAGGGTTTCAAAACCTGCCGTGTTATCAATCAACACATCAATGTGAGGTAAGGGAAAATCATCCTTTGGACACGCGCGGTTAAGGTCCCGGAAGTCGATGCAAATCCTGACTTTCCCATCTTTCTTCATGACCGGGACAATATTCGCCACCCATTGAGGATAAAGAACGACTCTAATGAACCTGGCTTTGTGGAGCTTATCGACCTCTTCTTTCATTTTCAAAGCCATCTGAGGGTGGAAACGCCTTAACCTTTGTTTTACCGAGATGGACCCTGGTTTTAGGGTTAAACGGTGTTCGACCAAGGTTGAATCCAAACCCGGCATATCCTCGTAGCTCCATGCAAACGTGTCCTTATATTCCTTGAGAACCTCAATTAATGCCTCTTCTTCAGAGGGTGGTAGGTTGTCACTTATGAGGATGATCCTAGGGTCTTCCTCAGTTCCCAAGTTGACTTCCTTGGTGGATTCTTCTACGGCGGTTGACGGCTCGTCGAATCTCCTCATTCCACTAGCGTATGCGCCCGCCACATCCTCATATTCTTCACCCTCATCTTCAGTGGGGCATTCTTCATTCGTGATCTCGTAGACTCCATACCCTTCATCAGATGCACAGTCACCCTCGCATTCTATTTCGGGTAGCTGGATGGGATTTTCTAACAACTGGGGGATGGCAAGAAGGGCCTGACACCTGGCGGCCAAATCCAGAAGGAATCGACGAGGGATCTGCCTACCCTTGGATTTCTTCCTAGGTACTACCCTTGGCCTGTCATTCCTAGATTGACTGACAATATTTACAGACGAAGGGGAAGATGAGGAGGATGGTGTAGAATGTACAGGAGAAGACCCCTCAGAGGAGGGGTAGAAAAGGTCGCTCATCGGACCTTGGACGGGTGGTCCGCAAGGCGGTACGCACCCGTGGGAGATGTAGGAGGTTTCCTCAACGAAGATGTGTTGTTGGAGAGTTTGAAAATTGACGTTTTTTTTTCGTTTTCATTTTTAATGACAAAGCAGTGAAAAGAGATTGGAGGAGAGAGGAAAGTGGTTATGGCTAGAGGATTGTGGGGCTCGTAGAGCAGATCATGGTTGAAGACCTGGCGCGGGTTGAAAAGCCCGCGTAGGTATGTAAGCAAAGAAGGGGACCTGGGAAGATCATCAGACAATTGTCTGGCCCAGGAAGAAGATATCAGCAAAGGCTGAGACGAGTGGATGGAGAGGATGGCGGCTAATGAGCCGTCGACGGCAATGTTGAGGACGGATGAAGATCCGTCGATGACAGAGTCCTTCTGGCGAGGACGAGGATAGTTTGGAACCTTGGCAAGAGTGGCAATGTTCTCTGGTATCTCGGAGATCAATGGTGGTCCTACAAGCTGTGGGGACGAGAACATCCTTTCCAGTGCAACAGAAATGTCCCGTATGTCGAACCATTTATTCCACTCGCATTCGGGATCTTTGATCTTGCCTCTTTTGGTGATCCTCGGACATTTTTCAGCAAAATATACAGCATGTGATTCCCCATATGCTTCTCGTGGGTGATCTCCCATCTGAACAACGGGCCCTCTATTGAAGTGGTTTGATAGAGTCCATGTGAGGGGCTTCCAATCCGCCTTGAATGGTCCTTTGAAGCCTAGGCCAAACCTGCGGTTCGGCCTAATTTCCTTTGGCGGTTTGAGCATTCCCTGTAACTGTGCGCCCAACCCTTTTCCTTGTTGATAGCCGATGTTCCTCATAATCTCCCAACCTTTGGAGTGAAGAGGGAGACATGATGTTGTGGTTGCCCTGACCGGCTCCTTTGGTGCTAGTGGAATGCGAGATGGATCACGTACATCCAGCAGTGACAATATGGGCCGATGAGACGGCCAAACAGAGGGCAGAGAGGTGTTGATAGCATCCACTGTGTGAAGGACAGGTGTACTGACCACTTTAATAATTCTCCCGTTGTAAGGAAACTTCAGGCACTGATGGTTGGTGGAAGGCACAGCGTCCATGGCTTCAATGTAAGGACGACCCAGTATGGCCTTGAATGTGGGGTCCATGTCGAGGACATGGAATTCCGTGGGAATTGCCATGGGGCCTAGTTCTGCCTTCAGAATAATCATCCCCTGCGGCGGCCTTTTGCTATTGTCATAGGCCGTGACCGTGATCGAGGAAGGTCTTATTTGTTCCTCGTCAACCCCACACAACTGAAGAGTGCTCATGGAGATCACATTTATGGACGCACCCGTGTCCACAAGACACGGGTTTATGGATACCCCATTAATTTTTATTGAAATGCACAGTGCATATTTCCGAGCCTCCTTGGGAGCGAGCTCGTAGTTGTGGAACATGATGGCCGGTTGTGTGTCTGTTGGGGTCAGGACGGTTGAAATCTTCTCCACGGGGAGGTCTTCATTAACCATGACTTTTTGAAGATATTCCATCAAGGCCGCCTGGTGGGATGTGGATCTTTGAAGAAGCTCCAGGATGGAGATCCGAGCAGGCGTCTTGTCCAGGTGTTTCAATAGATCATACTGTGTTCCAGGGATAGCTTTTTCTGGTTGTTCTCCGTCATCCTTCTCTGGCTGAGATTGCTCGGGATTCTGACTGTTGTGGGGGAAAACCCTGTGGAAAATCCTTCCACTCCGGAGCACCATTGCCTGTGGCTTTTGTACCTCTGTGGGGGTAGCAGTGGGTTTTAACAGGGGTTTGAGGGGTAGTAGTGGAGGAATGGTTGATGAAGCAGGGGTGATGACGGGAGCAGGGATTCTGATGAGGGGTTTGTTAGGTGGAGGCATGGTGGAGGTAGAGGGGATATCACGCGGATTATGAAGGATAAGGGGTTTGGAAGGTGGAGGTGGAGGTAAGGTTTGAAACGGGTAAAGGTTTTGAGGCGGATGGTGGGTGATGAGTGGTTTTGAAGGCATTAGTGGTGATGTGGTGGAGAAAGACGGGGTTATGTATGGTGTACGGATGATAAGGGGTTTAGAAGGCGTAGGGGTAAATGTCGTAGAGGTGGATGGTAAAGTGGGGGAGTGGGAGAAGGTGAGAGGGTGTGAAGGCGTAGTAGAAAGTGTCGGTTGATAGGAGGTTGGGGTGCGGATGAGAGGGCGTAATGGTAGTGGAAATGGCGAAGGCGATACCGATGCGGGTTGATGAGAGAGAGGTGCTACCCGGGCAAGGTGAGGGGGTTGCATGACGATAGGGTTGGAGGTATAAAGAATGGAGGTACTTTCCTGGTGCCACACCTGCTCTCTCCCGACTTCCGGGAAGGAGGAGATGGGGTTAACCTGATGATTGGGCTGTTGGTGCTCTGGTAGTGGATTCTGGATTATGCCCATGTCGGGCTGTTGTTGTGGGGCCTGCTGAGGCTGTTGTTGTTGTGGTGGTTGCTGCTGCTGCTGCTGTTGTAACTGCTGCTGTGGCCTCTGAGGAGGTCTCCTAGCCTTGAGAGCCGCGACGTACCGTCTCATCTCATCCCAATCTATTTGATGTTCATCATTCATATCATGGATGTAATCTTTGAAATGGAAGCAGTAATCCACTGTGTGTCCCGGTTGCCTGTGGTAGACGCAGTATTTGGAGGTATCAACATTGGGGGGCCAGGCGGGCCTTTCTCTGGGTAGGGCGAGTTGGTTTGATGCCATGAGGGCATTAAAAATATCTGCTAAGGTTTCTGGCAATGGTGGATAGTTGGCTCTCTTAGGACCGAGCGGCCTCCTTTGTTGCTGTTGGGGACCATAGTTCCCCGGGGGTGGAACTTGGTTGTACTGAAGCGGTGGTTGTTGTTGCTGAGGTTGTGGTTGTTGTTGCTGGGGTTGGCGTAATGGAGGCATATTATCCTGGGGTGGATTATTTTGGGGTGGAGGACGGAGAGGGAAAGGACCTGGTTGAAGGGGTAGTCGGGGCATTTGTGGAGGCCTTGGGTTGACTGCATAGTTGGCATTGTTGACCGCACTGACTTGCTCATTTGTCACGACCCCTTCTGTGGCTCCGCCCGGGACACCAGCGCCTGTCTTTCTGACCACTTTGGGCTTCGGCGACTCAAACATGTTCATGATGGGGGAGTCTTTTAGTTGGGTTTGGATGTACCGGGCCCTTTCGTAGAGTTCCTCCATTGTAGTCAGTTTATTCATGGCCAGGACATGTCTGAACTGTGGGGTTGCATTAGACACAATCATTTTCACTTGTTCGGGCTCGGAGAGGGTATCCCTTATTCTCTCCGCCAGAGACCTCCATCTATCAGCATATCGGACAAAATCCTCGTCGGGTTTCATCTTTTCGGCCACTAGGTCGGTAATGGAGAGTGAGGGACCGACCCTATCCCTATATTTCTGCAAGAACCTTCTCTGAACTACTTCAAAATTCTCGGCCTCGCGGGGCTCCAGAGAATAGAACCACTCAAGCGCGGGACCATCCAATGATCTCCGAAAGAGGTACGCCAGGGACCTCTGATCATTTTGCCAATAGGAGGACTCATACATGAAGTCCTTGAGGTGAATGAAGGGGTTGCCGGTACCGTTGTATCTGCGGTACGTGGGCATTTCGGAAGGAGGAAGATGAATGACAGGGAGGATTGGCAAAGCAACCTCCGGGGTGGCTTTCACGTCCACCATCCTTCTTAGATTTTGAAACTGCTCGTCCATGCGGTTGAACCTATTGAGGAGCGATTGGGCGAGCTCCTCTGGGGGTGAAGGTGGCACTTGCCACTGGGGGAGAAACTGTCTCCCGGAGACTTGAGGGGGGAACCCAGAATGAGAGGGAACTGTCGGACCACCGACAGTTGGTCCTGGCTGAAACGGTGTGTGAGGAACACCGGGAGTTTGAGATTGTGACGGGAATTGGAATGAGGGAGGTTGTTGGCTCGCTTGTCCTTGAAGCGAGGGAGACTGGATGGCTTGCGCCAATGAAGGAGATGGAATGGCCTGCACGGACTCGTGGAGAGGTGCGATAGCCGGAGTTGACTCCTGGGGCGTGGGGGAAATAGATTTCCCCTTTAGAATGGCCTGGAAGGCCCGGAGCTGTTCAGAGGTAAGCTCCGTGTTGGCGAGGACGCCCAGTAAGGAAGTGATATCCTGTGGCGGGGACGTGTCCCCGGCAATAACCTGCACCTCATGCGAGGGGTCATGAGAAGGACCCGAGTCCATAGCATGGACTCGCGGGTCGGCTGTCAAACCACGGCTAGGGTGGTTCTCCTGAGAAGACTCGTGAGACATACTCACAGTTCTCCCAGAACGCAAAAACATACACTAGCAAGTAGGTAGCAGAGATTATCAAACAAGTGGATGCTTTTACGTCCTTTTTTTGTGTTTTGATTTTGATGATTTTTTTTGTATTTTTAGCGAGATCCGAAGTTCACACAAAATGGGGACCCTAGTTTGTTTTTGTTTCACCGCCGTGTCAGCTAGGGTCTCTCGTCTCACCACGAACGAAATGACTAACTCCGGGGAACTTCAATGGTACAACCAGCCCAGTGAACGAAGAGGAGATTCTTCGATGTCGGGGACTTACGGAGGTCCCAGTGTAGGAGATTCTAGTCCGTTGAGAGGAATTCCCAAACGGAGAGTCCTTCCTTCACCGGGAAAGGGTGATCCTCAAAAAATGAAAAAAAGATAGAAAGGAGGAATGGATGTATGCAATGGAATGCTGACAGATATATGGAGTGGGAAAACAACAAAAATAACAGACATATAATAACAAACAACCAAACAACTGACAGTGCTGCCGTGAGCACAACGGGGGCGCGCGCGGGCGCCAAGATGGAGAGGCACGGATGGTGCCGAACTTGCAAGGGTAGCCGAGAGGAAGCAGTAGAGGTCCCACCGTGATGGCCAATCTGTGAGCGACGTCACGCGGTTCGGAGTTCGATGGTGCGGGGAAGAGGAAGAAGCGGAGAGCGCGCGGGCTCCTTCTTTTTTTGTTTGTTTTGTTTGCTGCAACACAGAGATGAGAGAAGAGAGAGAAGGGGCCACCACGGGAGATTGCTCCGGCGGGGCGAGCGGGACAAGTATAATATAGCAAGATATGGGGTTCAAACGGCCATAGCGGGAAGTGACTCGCCGCGACCTCGGGGGGACGGGAATGGTGCAGAAATTAAATAACAAAAATTGAAACGGCCATTGGGGAAGTAACTCGCCGCGGCCTCGAGAATATGAGCAGAATATAGCAGAATATAAAAGAGAATATAAGAACAGAGATTTAAACGGCCATTGGGGAAGTGACTCGCCGCGGCCTCGAGAATATGAGCAGAATATAACAGAATATAGAGAGAGTATAAGAACGGAAATTTAAACGGCCATTGGGGAAGTGACTCGCCGCGGCCTCGATGATATGAGCAGAATATAACAGAATATAGAGAGAATGTAAGAACGGAAATTTAAACGGCCATTGGGGAAGTGACTCGCCGCGGCCTCGATGATATGAGCAGAATATAACAGGATATAAAGAGAATATGAGAACAGAAATTTAAACGGCCATTGGGGAAGTGACTCGCCGCGGCCTCGATGAAAAGATGTGATCGCCAGGGGCCGAAAGACCCCAAAATAAGAAAGTGATCGCGCCTACCTCAAGAGCGGGAGATGGCGGGTTGCTTCTTCCTCTCCTTCCGGCCGGCCGACGGAGAGGGCTTTCCTCGGCTACCCTTGCAAAACAAAGACAAACAAATGACAAGTGGCTTAGAAAGATGAATGTGTAGTATTCATATCCTTGCAATAAAAATGACGAAATAACGGGAAGACACACACCTGGTTGGTGTTATCTTTTAAACCCCTCTCGGACTCGAGTAGGAGGAAAATGAGATGATGGATGCGAGATGATGAATGCAAAAGAACTACGAAGAAAAGGAAAGAGTTGGCTTATTGGATGTGCCGGTGGCGAAATTCGGCGGAGCTCCGGCAGCGTGGGGACGACGTAGAAGCGCGGTGGATGAAGACGACCTCCCTCTCGCGAGCGTAATCACCCGAGAAGCCGGCAGAACCTCCACCTACAAAAGAACCCACGGGTTAGAAAAATGACTCCGTAGCCTCTGGGCTCCGGCAGCCTATCGGATCACTGCTTCCTCCTAGAACTGAGGGGGTGGGCCTCTATTTATAGAGTTCCGGAAGGTGGAGGCGTCCAGGACCCTGGACACCTCCATCAGGGCCGAAATAATATTTTATTCTATTTTTATTGATTTTTTTAGAATACTTTTATGGGGGCGTCCAGGGTCCCGGACGCCTCTAACAGGTCCACCGAAAACCGACAACGGCCGCACGCGGTTTGGCACAACGCGTGGTTTTGTGAGCGGCGCCTCGTGATTCAAAAATGGGCGCGTCCAGTCAGCTGGACGTCTCTAAATTTTGGATTTTTTCACACACGACAAACCGTCGTTCGGTGGGCGGCGCCCGTGAGTAAGTTCATGGAGGCGTCCAGGGGCCTGGACGCCTCCACAAGTTTATTATTATTTTTTTATTTTTATTTTGTCTTTTATGCCAAGGCTGGCATTTTTATTTTTTTATTTGTTTTTATGGAGGCGTCCAGGGACCTGGACGCCTCCATTAATATATATATAATTTTATTTATTTTTTTTTGTTTTTTTTTATGCCAACTGGCATTTTACACTTATTTTTTATTTTTGTTTTTATGGAGGCGTCCAGAGTCCTGGACGCCTCCATAAATATATATATTTTTTATATTTTTATATTTGGTGTTGGGGCCCTTAGAAAAGAATAAAACAAATTAAAATCATGGGGGCGTCCAGGGGCCTGGACGCCCCCATTAAGACCCACCCGAGTCCTTGGATCGGGCGTCGGTGGCCGCCCGGCAGATATCCTTCTTGGTTCCGGAACCTCCTGATGCGTTCGACTGGTGTTGATGCCGTCCGAATGCCGTGACGAGACGATTCCGGATGCCGAAAAGGGCGGAAGAAGACTCAAGAAAAGGAAGCACTCAAGTGATTCAAAACGCGTAAGCCGTCGCGGGACGTTGTATAGTAATATGAGACTTTCTCAGGAGATGTCAGGAATGGCGTGTCTACAGTAACCACTTATCCACTTAAAGCGTTTGCCCGTGGACCTCTAGCCTTAGACACCGGTTCTTCTTGGTGAACTTGCTTGCTACACGATTTTTCGGAGACATGAAAACACGTAAATCAAACGGAAATCATTCTTGTATCTTCTAACATTTTCATTTGTGAAAGAATTTCAATGAAGGAAAAGACATTGAAAAAAGTTGTCAAGCTTCCAATTGCATAATATGTTCATGTATGAAGAGAAGTTGAAAGGAGACGTCAAGCTTTCAGATGGAGCTTAGATAAAAGAGATAGGGTCAATCATGTATAGGAATTGTACGAAAATTAGAGCATAGTTGTTTGAATAATTAATGATGATTTTACGAGTTCATTCACCTAGTCATTTCTTTGTTAATAGTATTCTTAAGGCAAGAACATGATTTTAAAATTTAAAATTTAAGTTTTGAAATAGCGCACATAAATAAGGTAAATCGGGCATGGTTACCGTATTCAAATCATGGTCGATATGTGATCCACATTATTTAAACATGTTATGATAATGAAAACTCCATTTTTGAACTTTAAATCTTAAAATAAACTATAAATACATGATCATGAAAAATTTACATAGAATCAAAATAATCATGCAAGGAAACATATATGGAGACCTAATTAAGTTTTCGCCTGAGAGAAAACCTACCTCGTTGAAGATCAAAGAAGAAATTTAAGAACGAAGAATGTTTTCGAACACTCCTCCAACTTCGAGGTGTCTCCCTCTCTCTACCAGCAATTCCTCTCAATAGATTTGTGCTTTGAGTAGGAAGAGCCCAGCCCTATTTATAGGCCAAAATCTCCCACCTACTTCATTCCACCATGTCACTATTACACCAACCTTGTTCCACTATTATACCAACCCCATTATACCAACTTTGTTCCACTATTACACCAACCCCATTACACCAACTTTGTTCCACTACGTGGGTGATATAATCTATGACCTCATTTATTCAATGATGTAAGAATGACCTCATCCATTAATTAGGATTACATTAAAGCTAATAATTCTCTCTTAAATCGGATGCTATAGTACTGCTACAGTACCGACGTCTTCGTCTTCTTAGAATCGTGCCGTGAATCTCATCGTTCTTGTTAACGAGTGGAATAGTGTTTTATGTTTATGTATTCTATGACAGAAAATATTCAGAATTTATTTTATTTTCATCTTTCATTATTTCTTCTTGCATATAAATATATATATAAATTTTTGAATTGCTACATCCTCCCCCACTTAAAAGAATTTGGTCCTCCAAATTCACATCATGTAATAGTAAATTTAAAATTCAAATAGAGTGTTCAAAATTCTAACCTGAGATCAAACCGGGATACTTCTTCTTGATTGACTCTTCTAATTCCCAAGTAGCCTCCTCGAATCCACGCTTACTCCATTGAACTTTTACCATCGATATAGCCCTATTCCTTAGCTGGTGAAATTTTTGATCTAAGATCTTGATCGGTCTTTCTTCATAAGACAAATCCTTCTGTAGCTTCAAGTCATCGAATTGAATCACATGCGAAGAATCATACACATATTTCCTTAGCATGGATACATGAAATACATCATGGACACCTGCCAATTGTGGAGGCAAAGCTAGCTTGTATGCCACTTCACCGATTCGTTCTAGAATCTCAAAAGGGACAATAAATCTTGGACTTAGTTTTCCATTGACACCAAACCTTTTAATTCCTCGCGTGGGTGAAATTTTCAAGAAGACATGCTCCCCCACTTGAAATTCAAGGTCTCTTCTTCGATTATCGGCATAACTCTTCTGCCGTGATTGAGCAATTTTTAGCCTTTCACGGATCAACTGAATATTGTGAGTTGTATCTTGAATAATATCGGGACCCATCAATCCCCTTTCTCCAACCTCACTCCAGCATAGTGGTGATCTACAACTCCTACCATACAATGCTTCAAAAGGTGCCATCTGGATGCTAGACTGATAACTGTTATTATATTCAAATTCAATCAATGGCAAATGTTCATGCCAACTTCCCCCAAAATCTATCATACAAGCTCTTAACATATCTTCAATAATCTGATTCGTCCTCTCGGTTTGTCCATCTGTCTGAGGGTGGAAAGCTGTACTAAAATTCAGCCTAGTACCCAAAGATGATTGCAAACCTTTCCAGAAGTGGGAGGTGAATCTTGGATCTCTATCTGAAATAATAGAAGTTGGAATACCATGCAGCCTTACAACCTCCTTGATATATAGGGCATCTAGAACATCCACGGTCCATTTGATTTTGATGGGCAAGAAGTGAGCAGACTTAGTTAGTCGGTCCACAATCACCCATATAGCATCAAATCCACTTCGGGTCTTTGGCAACCTAACTATAAAATCCATGCCAATACTATCCCATTTCCATTCCGGTATCTCTAGAGGTTTTAGCTTACCAGCAGGTTTGAGATGCTCGGCTTTAACTTGTTGGCAGACCAAACACCGGCTCACGAACTCGTCTACCTCTCTTTTCATGTTAGGCCACCAAAAGGTTCTTTTGAGATCTTGGTACATTTTTGTAGCACCAGGATGAATAGTGTACCTGGATTGGTGCGCTTCTTCCATTATCTTCTTCTTGATTTTATTACTATCAGGCACACAAGTTCTTCCTCGAAATAATAATCTCCCATCATTTGCCAGTTGAAAATCAGGCCTTTGGCTCAAATTTCCAGAAATTTCAACTAATGAAGGATCGTTACCTTGTTGCTCTTTTATTTCAGGAAACATTTCAGGTTGTACCCTTATATTGGCAATCAAGACTCGTTCCTCCTTTGGTTCCACATTTAAATTTAATCCTGTAAATTGCTCCAGCAATCGCCATTCATTAATCATCAAACTTGATAATAGAGCCCTTGGCTTTCTACTAAGAGCATCAGCCACAACATTACCCTTTCCAGGATGGTATTGAATAGAAAAGTCAAAATCTTTCAAATATTCTAACCATCTTCTTTGTCTCATGTTGAGCTCCTTCTGAGAAAATAGATATTTTAAACTCTTATGGTCAGAATAGATAGTGAACTGCTCCCCATATAAATAATGCCTCCATATCTTTAGAGCAAAGACTACTGCGGCTAATTCTAGATCATGTACTGGGTAATTAACTTCATGGGTTTTCAGTTGCCTAGATGCATAGGCTATCACCTTGCCTTGTTGCATTAATACACAACCTAGGCCAATTCCCGAAGCATCAGCATATACCTCGAATCCTCCTCCCGCAATAGGCAGAGTAAGAACATGTGTCGTTGTCAAGCGCTCCTTTAGAGTTTGAAAACTCTTCTCACATTCCTCAGCCCATATATAAGAATTTTCCTTCCTTGTTAGTCTAGTCAATGGCACGACAATTTTAGAGAAGTCTTTTATGAATCTCCTATAGTAACCGGCCAATCCTAGAAAACTTTGGATTTCGATCACATTTGTAGGCCTTTCCCCGTTATTGATAGCTTCTACCTTTGAAGGGTCAACTGAAATACCTTCCTTAGAGATCATATGACCGAGAAATGAAACTTCTTCTAACAAGAACTCACATTTGCTCAATTTAGCATATAACTGATTTTCTTTTAATATCTGCAAGACAATCCTCAAATGTGCTTCATGTTCTTCTTTGGTTTTGGAGTAGATCAATATATCATCAATAAATACCACCACAAATTGATTTAAATAAGGTCGAAACACACTATTCATGAGTTGCATAAAAGCTGCAGGGGCATTAGTCAGCCCAAAAGGCATGACAACAAACTCATAGTGTCCATATCTACTCCTGAATGCTGTCTTATAAATATCTTCTTCCTTGATTCTCACTTGATGATAACCCGACCTGAGGTCAATCTTAGAGAAATAATGAGCTCCAGAGATTTGATCAAATAGTTCATCAATTTTTGGCAGAGGGTACTTATTCTTGATAGTCAATTGGTTCAAGTGCCTATAATCAATGCATAACCTCATAGATCCATCTTTCTTCTTCACAAAAAGAGCAGGTGCTCCCCAAGATGATGTACTAGGTCTGATGAATCCCTTCTCTAATAATTCCATCAATTGCTCTTTTAGTTCCTTCAGCTCAGCAGGTGACATTCTATAAGGAGTTTTGGATACATGGGCTGCTCCTGGTATCAAATCGATTGAGAATGAAACTTCTCTCTCAGGTGGTATGCCAGGTAATTCTTCAGGAAATACATCCGGATATTCCTTAGCAATAGATATTTCTTCCAGAATGGGTTTCTTGGGTTCGGTTATAAGGATAGAAGCCAAAAATGCAATACATCCTTTCTTCATCATTTTTTGAGCTTGAAGGGCAGAGATGAGAAGAGGGTGTCTAGGATGGCTATTTCTAGAGAAAGACACTTCAGGGTATCCTGGTTCACCAAAAGTTACACTTCCTCGCCTGCAATCCACCTTAGCATTATACTTGGCCAACCAGTCAGCACCTAAAATTACATCATAACCCTCCATATTCATGCATATCAAATCAGTGGCTAGGTTATGACCACTAATCAACACTTCACTAGAGGGAAAATAATGTTTAAGCTCAGTGCTTGCTCCTAAAGGTGTGGAAATAACAAGTTCAGTTTTCAAAGGAACATGTTTTTCATGTAAGGTGGAAGCAAAATTCTGGGATATGAATGAATGGGTAGCTCCAGTATCAAATAGAACAAAAGCAGTTCTAGAATTGATGGTGAGAGTACCTTCCACCACTCCTTCTTCAGTAGGTGTAGGTTCTATCAGAGCTTGGAGTCTTCCTTGATGTCTTGGTCCTTCTTGAGTTTTCTTCTCCGATGGAGATTCCTTCATAAGGGGACAATCAGAAATGCCATGATCCCCACTTCCACAGCGCAAGCATGCTCCCTTCTTTCTCCAACACTCTTCAGTCTTGTGGCCAGCCTTGTCACAATACTTGCAGATATCTTTTGAAGATATATAAGGGATGACTTGTCTATTTTCATCTCGAGGCTTTTTATCTTGTTGAGGGGTTCTTCCTTCATTTGGCCTCTTCTTTCCAAAAGTGGGTTTAAAATTTCCGGCGCCAATAACTTGTTCTTTCACGACTCTTCCCTTGATTCTATCAGCCATCTCCATGGCATCTTCTAGCAGTTGGGCCTTCCGGACCATCTCGGCATATGTTTGGATGTCCATAGGCGCCAGTTGGGGAATGTATTGGGGCCTTAGCCCATTCATGAATCGCTTGGCCTTCATTCTCTCCGTATTAATGAGGTGTGGAGCATAACGGGCCAGTCGAGAAAACTGGGCCTCGTATTCAGCTACAGAGAGAATTCTTTGTTTAAGGGTGGCAAATTCTGTTGCCTTCTTTTCTTGGACTCTCTCCGAGAAGTAATTGCCGTTGAAATATTCTAGAAATTCCTCCCAAGTGATATGGGGATCGGGCAAGGTCGCCTCCACGGATTCCCACCAAGCTCTTGCATCCCTTTCCAGTTGGAAAGTTGCAAGCAAAACTCTATCTTGATCCGAGCATTGCATGACTCAGAATATTCTTTCTATCTCCTTTACCCAATGTTCGGCTTCATCCGGGTCAGTGGAACCGTTGAACCTCGGAGGATTCATGTTCCTAAAGTTACGGTGCAGGTCTCCCGCACCATGGTGATTAACTCCTCCTTGAGCCACTTGTTGTAAGGCTTGAGTTAGCCCTTGGATGGTCCTTTGCATTTCTCTCCATTGAGCACGCTCAGCGGCCATTTTCAACAGCTAAGAATTTCTACAAAAGAAGCTATGGGGATTAAATGTATTATCTCTACATATCTTAATATCTAGCCCAAGTCTCTACCCAATCTCACAGGTCAAGTATATCTATCGTTTGTCCTATAGTGTGAAGAACATAGGGTTTTCAATAACTAAGCCTTGATGCCCTAGACTCTTTTTAACCATAGGCTCTGATACCAACTAAACTGTCACGCCCCGAACAAGGCGGAATTATCAAGGCGTGAACAGTTATACAAGCAGGTCGATCAATAACTCATATGATGAGTATGAACAACAAATGAACAAAATCACATCTTTATTTCATAATCTGACATTTCCAACAAACATCCTTCAAGGACTTACAATACTATTCAAACTCGATACACTCTTTTATAAGTAGACAGACTGGAAAAGGAACTTATTAAAAACTATCATCACTCTAATCACACCAGCCCATTCCCGTCATCTTCAAAATTTCCTGAAAATTAACAACAATACACAGGGTGAGCTAGAAAGCTCAGTAGGATTTATATATCTTTACCAGGTCACTTTAAGTAATTAGCATTTTGGAACATCTATATGCTTTCAAAAAAAATAGAATAAAATAAATGACAAATAGAGAACAAGATCAGGAAGTCAAGAATTTCAAGAATAGATACTGTAGGACTCAAGTGTAAGCATGAAGATCAATAACAAGTATAGAATTGTAAAGATGGCCATATAACAAGGATATTAATTACTCCGGTCAAAAATGTAATGTATAGGATGTTAAGCATGTAACGAGTCAAGCATGTAATAAGTGAATTGCCTAGTTCAATCTTGCATGTCAGTTGGTGCAATGCCACACCTGATCATTCAACTCCCTCGGGCATAAGTACTTTCAGGCTTTACTCGCCTAGGACCAGATCAGGGCCCCCATGTTTGCCAGGCATTGAGTATCAGGTGGACCAAAGTCCCATATAATTTTCAGAACAATTCATTTATAATTATGGCCAATTCGAGTTTCAAGAAAAGCTTAAGAAGCGTAGTATAGCACATAACTAGTCATTTAGTTATGGAGGACTCTAGAGGTGGCCCCTACAGGCTCAAGAGGTGGCTCCCATTATGTAGCACTTTGCGCCATTCCGGCCTCAAGAGGTGGCTCCCATAACGTAGCACTTTGCCCTGCATGGCACTTAGCTCCTACACTCCTAAATGGTAGTTTATGGCTAAAGTACAGATCTAGCAAAATTTCCATTTTCAAGGACATATAGTATGAAGAAAGAGCATGTAGTATGAAGAATAAATGAAGTTTATAAGAGAAGTTCAAGGATGATTTAAGGCATCATGTTTAACGACATTAAGATAATAAAGAGAATGAATTTCCGGTCAAGGCGCGATCAACTCTTGTGGAAAATCTTGTAAAATAAGTTTAGATCAAGTTTTTCTCAATCGGGTAATTAGCAAAAAACCAAAGAAAACGCGGCCAGATAAGAGGTGGGACAGTGGGAGGCTCCCCTCGTATTCACGAGGTCCTAATTAAGTAACCACTTATCCACTTAAAGCGTTTGCCCGTGGACCTCTAGCCTTAGACACCGGTTCTTCTTGGTGAACTTGCTTGCTACACGATTTTTCGGAGACATGAAAACACGTAAATCAAACGGAAATCATTCTTGTATCTTCTAACATTTTCATTTGTGAAAGAATTTCAATGAAGGAAAAGACATTGAAAAAAGTTGTCAAGCTTCCAATTGCATAATATGTTCATGTATGAAGAGAAGTTGAAAGGAGACGTCAAGCTTTCAGATGGAGCTTAGATAAAAGAGATAGGGTCAATCATGTATATGAATTGTACGAAAATTAGAGCATAGTTGTTTGAATAATTAATGATGATTTTACGAGTTCATTCACCTAGTCATTTCTTTGTTAATAGTATTCTTAAGGCAAGAACATGATTTTAAAATTTAAAATTTAAGTTTTGAAATAACGCACATAAATAAGGTAAATCGGGCATGGTTACCGTATTCAAATCATGGTCGATATGTGATCCACATTATTTAAACATGTTATGATAATGAAAACTCCATTTTTGAACTTTAAATCTTAAAATAAACTATAAATACATGATCATGAAAAATTTACATAGAATCAAAATACTCATGCAAGGAAACATATATGGAGACCTAATTAAGTTTTCGCCTGAGAGAAAACCTACCTCGTTGAAGATCAAAGAAGAAATTTAAGAACGAAGAATGCTTTCGAACACTCCTCCAACTTCGAGGTGTCTCCCTCTCTCTACCAGCAATTCCTCTCAATAGATTTGTGCTTTGAGTAGGAAGAGCCCAGCCCTATTTATAGGCCAAAATCTCCCACCTATTTCATTCCACCATGTCACTATTACACCAACCTTGTTCCACTATTATACCAACCCCATTATACCAACTTTGTTCCACTATTACACCAACCCCATTACACCAACTTTGTTCCACTACGTGGGTGATATAATCTATGACTTCATTTATTCAATGATGTAAGAATGACCTCATCCATTAATTAGGATTACATTAAAGTTAATAATTCTCTCTTAAATCGGATGCTATAGTACTGCTACAGTACCGACGTCTTCGTCTTCTTAGAATCGTGCCGTGAATCTCATCGTTCTTGTTAACGAGTGGAATAGTGTTTTATGTTTATGTATTCTATGACAGAAAATATTCAAAATTTATTTTATTTTCATCTTTCATTATTTCTTCTTGCATATAAATATATATATAAATTTTCGAGTTGCTACATTTTGCCTGACAACTGATTGAAGCACTAATTGCCTCTTGTTCCCTGGCAATGGACCCTTATGTTTTCTTTCTTTTCCTATAACTATTTCCCATCTAATGTGAGATAGCGAATGCCGTCATTCTGCTACTCAGCAGAAGAGAATCTCTGCTGCTGAAGCATTGCAGAAGGGAAAGTGAAGGCAGGTTTTCTTATTCTTTCCCCTACGTATCTCGGTATTCCCATCAAAAGGTAAGTGTTCTCAATATATGGCCTAACTAATAGTTAATATAGGGTAACATGCATGAGTAGGATTAGCTTACGTATTACCTGGATGTCATGCATGTGTTCAGCCATTCTAATTCCTGTAAAATTACTCCATGTTTAAGAAAATTCATATCTATGAAATTAAACCCAAGAAAAATCTTGCATGAGCATGACCTTGCAATCCTGCTATTTTTCCCTATCTATCTATGCCTCTACTTCTTGATTCTGTGAACACTTTACAAATCATGAATAGTGACGTGAAAGGCATGTTCTGTAATTAATAGTCACCTGGTTCAGAAATTTATATCTATGAAACTAAATCATCAAACCCCTATATGAGCATGACTTTGAAATCCCGAGGTTTTTCTCTATCTAACCATGCCCTCATTTCTGGATTTTGTGAAATTTAGCCTCATGAACAGTGTTTTGTGTCTCGAGGAGCACCCAGGGGAAAGGGCACCCCTGACCAGGGCGCCATTCAATGGGGCGCCCCTGGCCAGGGCACCATTTCACAATGGGGCGCCCCTGACCAGGGTGCCATTTCCACTGTGTTATCCGGTTGATTACATAGCCTGGTAATTACATATCCGTTTAAACCTTGTTAATTACATAGCCGTCATTAAGCGTTGTTAATTCTATAGCATGTTAATCACATAGCCTGTTAAACCTGTTAAATCACATAACATGTTAGCCTGTTATCCTGTTAAATACACATCATGTTAAACCTGTTATTTACTACCTAGCCTTTCTGAAACAGAGACCCTCTGAGAGGGTTCCACATTAATGTAACCTTTTTGAACAGAGACCCTCTGAGAGGGCTCTATTTCAACTATAAGGGAATGCCATTCCCTATCCGGAACTGAAACCCCAGAAACTCAACTGTAAAAACTCAGTCCAACTACATTTCTAAAACCCTGGAAAGACCGCTACTGAGATAAGTTTTTGAAAAGGGGAAAACAAGGATATAGCGCCCCTGATCAGGACGGCATTTCAATAGGGCGCCCTGGACCAGGGTGCCAATTCCCTGCAGTCCAGATTTTTCTGGACTTCTGTCCATCCCTTATCAGGTGGTCCTTGGCCTTTTTATCTGTTAAAATAAACAGCCTTAACCCTTAAACCCCCCTTGAATGCCATGTCATCTCCCTATAGCTCTAATTTTGAAAACTTCTGCTATGACCATAGATTGGTCCTCACACTTTTAAACCCCTCAAATACGGGAGTCAAAATCCACAAGACTTGGCCCATGTGTCACGCATTTTAAGTAGCTTAGTCATAATCCATCATTTACATGTGATATGTCCTTGAACTCCATTCCTGAAAATCTACCTTATTGTTCCTACAATGTATAAACTTCTTGAAATTTTACATTGGCTATAAATGAGAGTGGATGTTAAAAGAAATATATGAAATGTTGTGCATATAGGGCCCGGTCTTTGGGAGGAGCACCCGAAGGTACTTGTGTCCATGGGAGTTTATTGACCACTGTGTTTAAGCATTGCACCGAAGTACTTGCTTTCTTGACTTGAGACATTCCACACTTACTCTCTCGTGACATGACTTGCTTGACTTGACTTGCGTGACCCGAAAAAGGGCAATTACTTGTTTGAATGAAATGAATGAAATAGTCAATTCCATTATACGTACTTGATATTACATGTGCTTGTTATTACTTGCTTACTTTTTGGAAAACTTGTGCAAATACTTGCTTACCTTCTTGGAAGGAACTTGTGCAAATTACTGGCTAGTAACTCAATGATACATCTTATTGCTTCCTTGAATTCAGGCAATATTCTTGTTATACAATTCTTGATATCTTGCTCTTTCCAACATGCATCATTATACCTACATTGAACATGTAATTGACTTAAAGACTGTTAGAACTTGAGATGTAATTCTTACTGAGCGATTCGCTCATCATGTTGCAATCTAACACTTTTCAAGAAATTTGGATAGTGACCACCACCCGGATGGGAATGATACCGAGTGATGAGTGCTAGAGTCACCGATTTGTGTACCGTCAGCTAGTCTTGTGTCCTACCTTGTATTTTTCAGTTATTATTGAGGCTTGTAATCTTATGGTTTAATTTGGGTTAGTTATGATTTAGCTGGTTGGAACTTGTCAAAATCTGTAGCCGTAGGGATCAATTCGGGACATTACCATTTTGATTAATTGTATAATTGTCATCTTGGACCATGGGTATTATGTTAAAAGTTCAAGCTAGTGATAAGTTATATAGTCTTATGCGCACTCTATCGTTACGTCAAAAAAAAATCTACTACTCTAATGACACGATCTATATAGACGCGTCGCGCCACCGGGTATCTTCCGCGCTCGGTGGTGGCCTAGAGTAGATGACCGACAAGAAGGGGGGTTGAATTGTCCCCCAGCCGAGAAGGCGGATTTTAAAAACAATCTAATCTAATCACAGTGGAATTAGAATTAACTACGTTAATTACCTAAACTCAAGTGAGATTTAAACTGTTCTCTCGATCCTTCCGATCTCACACGAATTGACAATGCAAATAACAAATGAAATTAAGCCTAACACGTATAGCGGAAGAAATAATGTGCGATGGTGCACTGAGTAAAATTCTATATATGAGACCTGTGAACGCAGATAGAAGAAAAGGGCAATCATATAGGCATTCACACTGAACACGAGGATTTTTAGTTGGTTCGGGATCACGACGGGCTCCCTACGTCCACACCTCACCGAACCCCGGTGAGGCTTCACTACATGCTACGAACCGTAGCAGAACGGGGACGAACCCCAACACCACACACGCTGCTTCCGCAGCAATGCATACACACGGGGTCTAGCCCCAAGCCGCTACCACTGCAGCACACACACACACAGTCGGGGAACACACCCCGGACACAAAACCACACTGAGACGAAGCTCCGTCTTCACACACAAACTCGGGGAAACTCACCCCGCAATTGATACACACACTCGGAGACATAACTCCGCCCCCACACAATAATATTCCAAGTTTGACCAAATGAAAAGATATACAATGACCGCCCAAATCTTAATCTATGCTTAGATAAAAGAATAGAAATGAGAGATGAAGAAATCCCCCTCAAATCTGCTATGAATCCCGTAGATAGCAATGGTAGGGTGCGCTGGAGATGATGATTCACGGAGTGGGAAGCGGCCAGCCTTGTAGTGAGACGCCCAAGACAAGAGACCGTGAGGAGCAGTGACAGCGGCCTTCAGATTGTAGCTTAGGCTCATGATTGCATCGTCCAATGGCCTTCTTCTTCCTCCTCCTTCAAGGTGCGTCACCCTCTCTCCTATCCTGCAAGAATAGAAAACGTTTAGCCCTAAAATCTCTGCTCACGAATGAAAATCGCGGCCAACATATACCTAGCAGAAAGAGCTGCTAAAAGACTAAAATGCCTAGCAGAAAAATCCTTCAAAACATCACCAAGAGATGAATAAAAGATATATAATGTTTCCCCTCTATTGTTGGATGGCCATTTGAAAGTTTTGCATGAAGCATAGGTCGGAGGGAGTTATATCCGCACCAAGGTAGAGCAGCCGGTCGTCCTCCTTGAAGATCCCATCTCATACAAGATGATAGCCTTCAAGTCCGAGCTCCAAATGCACCTGCAAACAATGGAAAATGATGAGTCTCTCAAAGCCCTGTCCTCTCCATCTTATGGCAGCACTCTCCCTTCTTTCTCTGCAACATGAATAGAAGTATTAGCCCCTCTTTCCCTCCGGATCTGAAATTCGCAAGACATATATAGGGCAGCAAATAGATAAACAAAAGACCACAATAGCCCTTGCAAAACCCTCTCAAAACAACCCTTAACCATGTATGGGAACCCTAAGGGTAAGGGTGTAAAATATCATGGCAAATGGATCACAAACGGGGCATTACAAAACCCAATACGTAGACCCGTTCCGGATATGCAAAGTCAGGTGTCGACACCAACTTCAACATGTTATGCCCCTTTTGAAGAAAAACAAACCAGAACCTAGGTGTCGACACCTGGTGTCGACTCCTGGTGTAGGGTGTTCTGTCCAAGCACAAGGAAACCACACCCAGTGGATAGGTGTCGACACCATCTGGGCCGTGTTCTGCCAACATGAAAAATAAGCCCCAGTGAGCTAGGTGTCGACACCAGGTGTCGACACTTGCAGAGGGGAAATGGAAAACTGCCTAAGGCAGTCCCATTAACCCCAAAAACATGTAAATTGGATCAAGCCCAATCTAGCTAACATGAAATACATTCAAACATGAATTCTTACCATGGATCCAATGAATTGTAAACAAGAATGGAAGCTTACCATGGACCCAATGAGTTGGTAGCAAAATGGAACCTGCACATTATGAAAATTCAATTCATATCAAAGTTAAATCAATGCATTTGAAATGCATAATCAGTATGCCATTTTCTGCACAAGCTTCACATATCAAATTTGATTCAGCATGGAAAAGCCATTTCCAGTTCAACCAGAGCATACATGAGTTCAGTCCAAAGATTTCAGTAACAAGCTATCTTCAACACAAGTTCATGTAAAAACTCATTCAACCTCAGTCAGAATAAATCTAAACTTAATTCATTCACTTAGACATTTAGAGGCAATTGACAGCCAATTGAGAACCATTTCAGCAAAATTAAATGACATGCTTCACTCATGAAAATCATTCATGAACCTCCAAAAGAATGCATGAAGCATATTCAAGGAAATCGATGAATAAAGAGGCAATCGACAGCCAATTAAACCCATCATATAAACCAACATGGAAGCCAGTTTCTCATTCAAAATTAATCAGATTTCTGCATGAAGGAACCAAGACTTATTACCATCTTAACAATCCAAAACAAGAGACAAGAAATTAAGACATAAGCTCCAAAATGATCAATGAGCATTTTTCACAATACTTACACACAATATATTATTATCATCAAAACCATCACCAAAGACAAAGAGGGAGCGCAGCGAACCCAACAATATCCACCTTTTTGATGGTGATAATATATTGTGGTAATCCACAACTCTCTCCCCCCCTTTGGCATTATCAAAAAGTGGGGGACTAGATGAACAACCACATATGAAATTTTAACATGAATGGCGCACGAACCCATCAATTGGGCTACCATGAAAGGAAGGTGTTTGAGCTATTAGCACCAAGCAAGAGGTGACATTTGACGTGCAGTATGTAAGATGACAAAATTATATGCAAATGCTCAATTTTTGAGAGATGTTCAAAAAGTATAACCAAACTATGCACAGAAAGTATGACTAACTTGGACTATATGCAAGTGTTGTTCTAAAGAGCACATTATTCTCCCCCTATTGTCATGAACAAAAACCAACTGACAATGGGGTTATTTAAGCTATTATGAACATGCATGATCTAAAATGTGAAATACTTCATGCAAGCAACCAAGTAAGCAAGCATGAAAGTCAAGCAAGCATATACTACTATAACTCCCCCACAATGGGGTAAAAGGATAGCAAGTGAATAGTTGATTCAAAATCAAATTGTTTCACATGAAGCATAATCAAAAAGGTAGTGCATTCATATGCTCGAGGTACTACATAGACCATGATAAGAACAAATTCAAAATACACATTCATCACAATAATACCCAATAGAAATTTATGTAAATGAGCAATGAACTTCAGAATTTTATGGAAATTAGTAAAATTTCTAGAAAACACTAAAGGGTTATTTTCTTCCTACACTTCCATCTCGATCCTCGACTTTTGGTAGCTTCGCACAACCCCTTTTTGTTTCTTTTATTGAATTTCATCATTCGGCACGAGTCACCTCATGTGTCTCAATGGGGTTTCCTGGCTACTAGGATTCATCGTGCAATGTGGATTTTTGTTTCACCTTTCGATGCGAGTTTCCTCATTTATTTCAGTGGGGATTCCCGGCTACTCGGTTTGACATTCCACTTATTGAAACTTGCGGGGTAGGCAACTTTTTCTTCACGATTCTCTTAATTTCCATGTAAAAATTTGTTTCCCCTGAAGTGTTAAAAGAAAATTTTGAAATCCTTATCAATCAAAGTCATATGCATCATTTTTGAATAAGGTATGGGTAATTGCTTTGTATGTAGAAGGTGAATTTGCCAAACCAAGGATATGACTCCCCCTAAATGTATGCACCGTTAGAAACAAGTCATCCTCCTTTGTATATGTCATAGTTCACAAAAGATCAAGAACACTGTGTTTTATATATCAAGGAGGTGAGGTCTTAGAAGATTTTCAAGAAATAGTTTACTTAAGATATATACATGCAATCAAGTAGAGATGTTGCAATATGTTCAAGCAAAGTGATTTTCGGTACGTAGCGGAGGACATGGGTCCGAAGACCACCATCACGCATAGTGAAAGCTTCTGGTTAGACATAATCCAACCTTTCACTAACACCATTTTATATACCGAAAAATTATGGCATTCAAGCACGCAAAAATAGAAGGTATGCACAAGCATATGCACGTGAATGCAAATTTGATGAGAAATTATTTCTATTCACACGTGTGCAAGGGTATGTGCATGTGTTTTCTGTGTATGCAAGTATACACATGTAAATGGACAGATGATCGAAGATTATCCCTATTTACAAATATGCAAGGATGTGTATGATATGTGCTGGAGGTTAAGTATATAAACTGTGTATGCAAAACTGAATAGTTATTCACAAAATGTGAAACAGAGACTGCAAAACTGACCTTAACCTGCAAATCACAACACTTTAGAAGTTGCCAAAATTAATACAACAGGAATGCAATTGTTTAAATGCGAACTCCAAATTCAACTTTTACCTTTATAGATTTTTCAAGGAGAACTTAAGCAAGAAGAATTTCAAAAACAAACCATTTTTGTTTCTTGCCTTGAGAGACCATACTTATTGTCTTTCCTCAGCCTCAAGGCGCCCCTACAAGATAAATTCTCATTTCGAAGTTTTGGGTACCCAAGCCATCTTGGGTCCCGAGGGGTTAGCATAAACAAATGTGTTCTTATATCTCCTAGAACACCAATCATCATTATATCTCATTGTGGCACAATCGTCCATTGAATGACCATTTTGGCCACAATAAAAGCAGTGAGAAGTCTTTCTTTTCATAAACCATTCAGCATCATTTTTCATTGAAGAACAATTATTCATGAGGTGTCCAAGTTTACCACAATAATGACATGAAAAATTCTTTTTGATAGACCATTCATCATCATTTTTCTTTGTGAGACAATTTTCAAAAACATGACCATGTAACCCATAATAGAAGCAATGAGTGTTGAGAGTCTTCTTTGTGAGTTTCTCATGATTTTTAGAGCCATCACACATTTTCATTCTTGACTTCAAAGCCTCATCATCATCAAATTTCATTAAAAGGTAATCATACATATCATGGCCAAATTTGCCACAGTAAAAGCATGAAACATTCCTCATTTTCATTGTTGCATGATCATATTTAATAGATGAAAATTTTTCATGCACACAAGAACAATTAACAACATTTTTCTATTTTTCATTTTCTTTATCACACAAAGACAAAGATTCATTCAAACTCTTGATTTTATTTTCAAGGGACAAGACATGCAAGTCAGTGCTAATCAATTCTTCCTCACATGACATAATTTTCTCATTCAACAAAGAGTTAACACTTTTATAACTTTCAATTTCTTGTTCTAGAACATGAAGATTTTTAAGGTCATCAACGACCACACTTTTTCCCTTTTTAACGATTTTCAACTCATCACACAATAATTTATTTTGATCTTTGAGGCATTCAATTTCTTCATTCCATTTTTCTTTCTCTTCATTCAAGTTACCCAGCTTGTTGTATGCATCTTGTTTTTCAATTTCTAAACATGCAATTTCTTCTTCAAATAGCATGAGTTTAGCTTGCAAGTTTTCATTCTCATTTTTTATCTTCTCAATTTCTTCAACATGATTTTTATCTGAAATCAGTTCAACAAGTAAACATTGATCTTTTGACATAGAGCTCAATTTTTCTCTCATTTCCCTTTCATTTTTCTCGAATTGGGCAATTCTTAGACAGAGAGATTCATTCTCTTTTCTTAGATTTGAAATTGTTTCTTCATTAGCATCATCTTGTCGAATTAAGATTTCATTCGAAGTTTCAAATTCGGAACACTTAGCACATGGATTTCTAGACTGGACATAATCATAAAATTTCTGTTTCCAGTTTTTGTTTTCACTCTTAACTTTCTTATATTTATCTAACAACAAGTCATATGCTTCCATGAGTTCTTCAAGAGAAATTTCTTCATCATCAGAGTCAGAGGTAGAGGTTATGTAATACCCCGGATTTTTTTTGGATCATTTTAGTGGGTCTTGGAGTGTATTTTGTGCTTTACACGTGTTTTTCCCTGATGTGCTATCAGAACTCTGTGCAGGGCGAACCGTGGCGTTCTCCGACCCCGGGACGTTACCACTGCGTTGTGTTCCTCCCGAGGATCGTGGAGGTAATTTTTCGTAATTATCTGAATTTCGGGAATTTCTGAGTTTTTCTATATATTAACCCTTTTCTCTCTCCCCCTCTCATTCTCTCTTTCTCACTCTCTCTCATCTCTTTCTCTCCCCCTCTCCCAGGCGGCCGACGGTGGTGGAGGAGGGCGAGGCAGCGATGGCGGGAGGCGAGGAACGGGTCGAGGATCGAGGGCCGGTGGCATGTGGAAGCTCGGCCGTGGGTTCATGGAGCGGTGAGGGTTTCACGACGTTTTCTTCGTGGATCGGCATCCACGACACGTCGTTTCTTCGGTGGAGGTAGGGAGATGGACCCCCAGCTCGTGCATTCCCTTTCCCGCAAGTTTTGTAGGCCGCGGTGAGCCGAGCGAGCGTATTTGGGGATTTTGGGAAAAATCCATGTTTTTGGGGTTGAGCGTCGATCCACCGTTTCATTGCATTTTTGGCCGATCCGAGGCCGTAGATGCTTGCTAGGGGCTATTTGGGGGCTTCCTCCTTGTTTTCCCCCTCTCCCATGGAGGTATGGGGGTGTGGGATGATTTTTCGATCGTTTTCCGCCGTAGCATTCTCGGGACGGTGTGACGGTCCTTCCAATGACCGTCACAGTCTGTAACGCCCCAGGGTGGGTGCGTTACGTGCTGTGACGCCCCAAGGAGGGTGCGTCACAGGGTCCTATTCTGTCGGCAGGGCATCGGTTGCTCTGGCGGTCTTACGATAAACCGCCAGAGAGTGTGACGCGCTTGGGTTCGACCGCTACGTCTGTTTTCGTGTTTTCGGACCGTTGGGGTCACGAGTCTCTAGCGCGCCTAGGTAGGACCGTCAGAGCACTGTGACACTCCTGAATGGGAGCGTCAGAGCTAACACAGCCCATTCTTCTGACGCGCCTAGGTAGGACCGTCAGAGGCTGTGACACCCCGAGAGGTGTGCGTCACAACCTGTTTCATTCTGTCTTCTAATGCACCAGGCTTGGTCCGTTATAGACTGTGACGCCCCAGGGTGGGTGCGTCACAGTCGGTGTTGCCCCTCTCGCGTGACGCTCCTGTGTTGGACCGTTAATGTTGTGGCAGGTGACACACGGAATTAGATCCAAAGGGGGGGTGAATGGATCTTTTACAAAACTTGCTCCAAAAATAATTTTCAAAAGAGCTACCACTGAATGATTGAGGAACACTGCCTATTAATGCTATCGATCAAATCATCTAATGGACTAAAGATCAAACACATAGAGCGCTCCTATGCATGCATCTAGTGAAGATAAAAGCATCAGACAAACCACAGCACACCAGATTTTAGGTGGTTCGATCTCTATCCAGAGATCTACGTCCACCCCACACTCAACCTGAGTGTGGATTCCTGCTGATACACAGCTTAACTACTGAGCTCCATAGCTTGCCTACAAATTGCTGAGCGTTACAGCTTGCTACCGCTGGGCAATACATCTTGGCCGTTCAGAGGATACCACACCTCTGCTACTGCTGGGGCTTACAGCTTAACCCGTCCAGAGGAATCCTCCTCTGCAAACCGCTGAGCCTCACAGCTTGCTCTGTTGTCAAAACAGATTGCAAACAAGAACCAAACGAAAAACAAAAGATGGAAGAGATACAATAACTGAAAGCTGAGCACTTCAAAAACCAATGTGGATCTCAACAGCTAACTGGTCTGGATTTGATCCAAGAACCAATAGATACAAGTCTTCGGATGCCTATCTTCTCATTCTTCTCAACTCTCTATCTCTCTTTCTCTTCTGTCTGGATCTCGCAATTTTCTTCAGCTTCTAAACCTCTGAAGTATTTGCACTTTTTCCACACTTCACGATAATAATCTCCTTTTCGATCTCACTTCTCTGGATGGAGAAATCTGCGTTTTATATCTACAGTAAAACTGGTGAACGTGTGTCTTCCATGAGTTCCCGCTTTGGCATCTTGAACACGTGGCAACATTTCAGCTTGCTGCAATCCACGTGTCATGATCCTGGCACATTTTTTCATTTTTTGAGTCACGTGCCCTTCTTAGACTCATCGAACCAAAAATCCTGTCAGATCAGACTTGTTGTCATCTTGAACTAATCTGAAATAACAGAGAAGGATGTATTGAGTTAGTTCGAAGGTTGAACTGATAATGTACAAACTTGATGGCGTGTAACATAGTATTCATATGGGAAAGTATGCACATTGAAGATGAATGCACAAACATGCCACCAACGAGTGTACATACTTTGTGTGCGAAGTGCAAACGATGTGTAGACTTTATGTGCACGTGACAGGACGATGTATAGACTTGGCACCAGAGACTGTACAGACTTTAAAGAGAAAGATGCACATGTGCATGTAGCAAGTGAGTGCACTAACTATGTATATGCATGAAGCACAAGAATGCCCTGACTTGGTGTGTGCATGAGGCGAAACACTGCATTGACTATGTGTAAACATGAATCAAAACGATGTATGCATGTTGCAGACGAATGTACTGACATGTATAGACATGCAGAGTTAACAAGGCAACCATGTGCAGACTAGGTGTACGCATGAAGCATCTGATGCATGAACTTAACCACGCATACTAGCTACAGTTGTACAAACTTGAGAAGCACTGCACTAACTATATATATACATATATACTGAGGGATGAATCAATGCATTGATCCATGGATGTAAGATTAAATGCAAAAACTTTTATTTATTTTAATCTCACATGACTCAGATTGTCATTATCAAAACCAGGGTTCCAACAGTTAGAGTGCTGTGATAGTCTAGCCTTGGACCGTTACAGCTGTGACGGCCCAAAGGTAGACCGCCAGGCACTGTGTTGCGCCGAATTGGTTCTTCGTGCTTGCCGCGATTGTTTCGCGTTGTGTAGGTCCCTAGTCGACCCGGTTGAGACCCAGCGGTCGACTTGCGATCTTGTGAATGCCCCAGACACCCGTGAGATTCTGTGTCTGTGTTTTGAGGGTGTCGGGAGGACCGTGCTATCTCGTTTAGCGTGCCCGTGGGTTTGAGAGTCCGGATGACTCCTCATGTGCCGGGCTTTTGTGTTACGCTTGACCGAGTCACCGTGTATCAGTGTGTGTGCGGTGGGGTCTCCCCCGCATGCCGTTAGTTTTCCTGGAAGATGATTCCCGAGTGGGCCATGTGTTTGGCCTTGGACTGCGAGTCCAATTATCGGCATGGCAACTTGTGCGTTGCCCTGGGAATCGTGCTTCTGTGCTTTCCGTGTGGGCCATGTGTGTGTGGCCTTGGACCGCGAGTCCAGTTGTCCAGCCTAGAGCTGGAGGGTTCCCGCTTTTCCCTGAGAGTGGGATTCGGTTTGGCGGCCTGTGAGCTGCCTTGGGAACTGTACTTCTACGTTTCTTTGTGGACTGTGAGTCCTATTTCTTCTCAGACTGTGGTCACCGTGCGACGGTGCTGGTACGTGGGACGGTCCCCGTACTTCGTCGGGTTTGGACGTTGTTTTCCGTTGACTTGAGAGTCTACTCTCTCAGCGACCCTCCACTAGTCGTAGCATGCTTACACATTTAGTGGTCCCACCTGGGAGTAGGTGGAGAGGCTTACCCCGAGGACGGTTTTGGACTGGTTTTCGTCGGGCCCCGCGTCTAGCAGCCAGAGTCCGGCTAAGGGGAAAACCGGTCAGAGGGCCAGACCAGGGACGGACGGTCTGTGTGTGCACACGTGGTTGGGGGCGGTTGGACCCATGCCGACGGACGTGACCCCAGCTAGTCACTTGTTTGTGGTTACTTGTACGGTGTCTCAGTTTCCCACTGGGCAGAGGGAGACACCTGAGCCGCGGTCTAAGACGTCAGTGGACGCATCCGGCCTTGCTTCTAGTGGGAGGTACTCCTGTTCTGGACAGAGAGTGATAGACTGTCAGCTTCAGTGACTTCGAACTTCGGGTTTTTGGTCGTGTTGACCGTTGAGTTCCGGTTGTTTCGCCGTGGCATGTGTGTCGATTTTCGTGCCGTGAGACTAGTGCTAGTGGCTTTACCGAGGTGGCGTCTTGTTGTGCGGTACCCGCAGTTAGATGGTAGGGGTTGCACCTTGGACAACGTGTCCAGATTGGCCGTGTCCCGGGAGACAGGCCTCTACGACGGGGTTGCCGTAGGTTTTACTTCGGTAAGTGATGCTAGTATGGTCCGGTTCCCGACTGTGAGATCTGGATTTCTCTTTCTGCTTGACCGGTACAGTAGGAGTAGTTGTAGTGCCGAGTTTTGACCGGCCATCGGGTTTACTGTTCCTGCTGTTACTGTTGCACTTGTGGTTACAGCTTTCCATGCCGCCGTTGTTCTCAGTTGGGGTTCCGCGGGATCCCTACTGGGCCAGTGACAGGAGGCTCACCCCTACTTTTCAGGTGCGGTGGTTCTTCCCTGTGGTTCGAGGATGCGGTTCAGGTGTTCTTAGCTGTCCACTCGCCGGGCCGAGTGTTCACTCGGTATGTGGTACGTTTTACTGCTTTAGACTGTACTTTCTATTGGACTGGACTCTATTATAGTAGTAGTTATTTATTTATTTCTGTTAATTGTTGAATTGTCCTACCTTATTTCCTATTTCTTTGTGCCTCCACATTTTTTTTAGCCCTTCCGAGCCCTCCCGGCTCGCGGGCGACGGTTCGAGTCTCGGATTATCGGGCCTTCCCAGCAATCAGATTCTCGGGTCGTTACAGATGGTATCAGAGCGGTGGTTGTGGACGTACATAGGAATTCGAAATATTACAATGATCACAGTCCATAGGGTCCAGTACAGTCGGCAGTTGGCTTAGGGTTTTGTGTTCGCTTTCCGCCTAGTTTTTCGCTTGAGAGCTTTAGTGCGCCACGTGGCGCTGTGAAGGTGGTTGCTGTCCGCGGCTTTCGTGCCAGCATGGGGTCTAAGGATCGAGGTCGAGAGCCTTCTCCCTCATCGGTGGTGGCCTTGGTTGTGCTGCGTTGGGCAGAGGTTGCTGGCAGGCGTGAGCTCGCGGTGCTGCGTTCGAGGTTTTTACAGCGAGGTCAGATGGTTGGCGAGGATTGTTTGTGGTTAAGTGGCCGTGAGCGTGCTCTGAGGGAGCTGTCATTGAGTTTGGCCACTCCAGCTTGAGGTCTATCCAACCCCTAATGTGTTAAGATCGTGGTTTGAGGTGTCGGAGCGGGTGCTCTGATCGAGAAGTGTGCTCGGGTGAGTGGAAGATCTTCTCGGTGAGCTGCTGTTTCGTCGAGCCTGATGTTCTTGTCGTGCTCTGTGGCGTCAGAAATGATGTGTCAGTCCCGATTATTTCATGGATTTTGAGGCAGGAATGGGCTGAGGTGTCCCAGTAAGTTTTGCTCCTGCGCTCTTGTGTGCGAATGGGTTGTATTCGCCTGGAGTTGGTTTGAGATATGAAGGTTCCGCGGTGAGTTTCGGGACTCGAGGATGAGCCCTGACGGTCGTCGATTATGGCTCGTGTTGCGGCTCTTAGCGTGGTGTGCTGCGGTTCGAGGAATTGCAGTGGTGGTGCATCGATAGATGCTGTGATTGTGGTCCGACGTGACACTCGTCGAGTGTGTCGGAGGCGCTGACCTGATAGAAGCGATGGTTTTCCTTGGTGCTGGATGGTGCTGTTTCCAGCATGCGCAAGATTCGAGATCAGGTAGGGCATGGAGTTCTTCCATTGGTCAGAGGAGTGTCGATTTCTCCTTTGGTTGGAGAGATTGTGTTTGGCCAAGGTTCGTCGTCTTGCATTGTGTGTTCGGATTGGTTGGCCTTCATGTGCCATGAAGTCCGTGCGAGACGTGATCCGTGTTTTGGCAAGGTGGTTGCCTGTGAGAAGTTGTGCCCATTTTCTTATCGTGTAACGGTGCTGGCGCTGTTCCGGAAGGACGAGTGCTGGTCTGGTGGTGTTTGCATTCTTGGATGTGCGCGCGTGGATCAGAGTGCGCAGCGGAAGCGTGGTGGGCTCATAACCCACTGGTTCAGGATTATAGCGTTGGTTGCTACGGGCGGATTCCTGAGTTTATGTTGAGCATTGGAGGATTGGTTCCTCGGTGTGAGACGTGTTGATGCCGTGCCGTTGCTCGAGATATCGTGGTTCTTGGCACTGGCAGGATGGAGTGTTAGGGAATGTGCTGGCTAGTGCGCCGCATGAGTACCCTGTTCCTGTGGTGGAAGCCATGTCAGGCGTCGGTGTTAGACCCGGATGGGGTTGTTGAGGATGTCGCCTGACGGTGGTCGAGGACGTGATGGACAGAGTTGGTGGCTTGGTGCCCGACTTGTGTTGGAAGTTGTGTCCTCGGTTGAGATCATCCTTGAAGAAGTGATCTCTGTCAGATTATGGGTTCCTGTTGGTAGCTGCGAGTGACTGGTAAGGCTAGTCTCGTAGTCGACCATGGTAAGATGTGTTTTGCTTGGGAACCCGTGTGCATTGATCGTGGTGCTGGTGACCTGGTTGCCGTAATTTTGGTTGGCACTTTCCTCCCCTTGAGAAGCGTGCAATGCATTATTCAGGTGGTGTCCCGTGGCTCTGTGGTAGGGGCGGAATCGGGATTGGCAGGTGTCCACTTGGATTAATTGAGTCAAGGCATTGATGGGACAAGATGGAAGAGTGATGTCTGTGCATCGAGGTCCTTGATGGGATGTTGGTGTCGCAATGGTTATCCCTGGTTTGGTGACCAGCACGGGATGGTTCCCTGTAAGTCTGAGTCAAGTGAGGTGATGACTGAAGACACCAGGATCTTGTCATTTGGTTTCATCGTGCTCCCCGAGAAGGGTCGAGTTGGCACGATGATCGAGATCAGATGCGGTGCCCGAGAGAAGTTCAGCTCGAGATGTGGTATCGGTCTGTGTGTGAGTCAACGGATGGCTTGCTGAGGTTTGGGATGTTCCCTTCGGATCTGGTGGAGGACCAGGAAAGATGGAAGAACCTGAGCAAGCGGAAGTTTCCCGTTAGCGTGTATCTGGTGACCGGTGTATGGTCTTCCACAGACAGAAGATGCTGGTGGTTGCACATCGAGAGTGGTGAGAGCTGCGTGCAGGTGAGACCTTTGGTGGTCGTTTCTGTGATGTGCCTTTCCGGATGGGATCTGGGCTTTGTCGAAGTTTGTCTTCTGACATAGTTGGCACAGTGATATGTCTGGCTTTCAGCTTGTCATGTGTGAGGTGATTCTTGGTGCTGAGCTGATGTTCTGGTTGCGGTCTGTTGAGATGGCTGCGTGAGCCGATAGAGGCTCTGTGTTGGTTGTTCCCTTGAGAAGGGTGTGCGACCTGTCAGCTGGTTGTGAAGCTGATGTGTGATTTGTCTGCCGACCATAGGATGGATCGGTAGCTGTTTCTCGTGACGAGGACTGTGTCTCCTCGATGAGCGAGATTGTGGCGGCAGTGCCATGATTGGTTTTCGTGGTGTCTGAGGTGATGCCGGACTATGTCCTTTGGTGCGCCTGCTCTGATGGCCGGTGTGCGCGGCATGCAGAGCGGGGTGTCGTTCGTGATTGTAGTCTAGCTGTGTCCCTCAGAATCGGTGTTTTTGTGGGAATCGAGGTTTTTCTATGCTGGGGCTATGACAGCGTTGTCAGTTAGTTAAGGTGTTCTTCCCCTGTGACTTGGTGCTAGTCCTGAATTTCGAGGATGAAATTCCTTTAAGGGGGGAGGGATGTAATGCCCCGGATTTTTTTTTGGATCATTTTAGTGGGTCTCGGAGTGTATTTTGTGCTTTACACGTGTTTTTCCCTGATGTGCCTTCGGAACTCTGTGCAGGGCGAACCATGCCGTTCTCCGACTCTGGGATGTTACCACTGCGTTGTGTTCCTCTCGAGGATCGCGGAGGTAATTTCTCGTAATTTTCTGAAATTTTGGAATTTTTGGGGTTTTCTATATATTAACCATTTTCTCTCTCCCCCTCTCATTCTCTCTTTCTCACTCTCTCTCATCTCTTTCCCTCCCCCTCTCCCCGGGCGGCTGACGGTGGCGGAGGAGGGCAAGGCGGCGATGGCGGGAGGCGAGGAACGGGGAACGGGTCGAGGATCGAGGGCCGGTGGCGCGTGGAAGCTCGGCCACGGGTTCGTGGAGCGGTGAGGGTTTCACGGCGTTTTCTTCGTGGATCGGCATCCACGGCACGTCGTTTCTTCGGTGGAGGTAGGGAGATGGACCCCCAGCTCGTGCATTCCCTTTCCCGCAAGTTTTGTAGGCCGCGGTGAGCCGAGCGGGCGTATTTGGGGATTTTGGGAAAAATCCATGTTTTTTGGGTTGAGCGTCGATCTGCCATTTCATTACGTTTTTGGCCGATCCGAGGCCGTAGATGCATGCTAGGGGCTATTTGGGGGCTTCCCCCTTGTTTTCCCCCTCTCCCGTGGAGGTATGGGGGCGTGGATGATTTTTGGGTCGTTTCCCGCCGTAGCATTCTCGGGATGGTGTGACGGTCCTTCCAGTGACCGTCACAGTCTGTAACGCCCCAGGGTGGGTGCGTTACGTGCTGTGACGCCCCAAGGAAGGTGCATCACAGGGTCCTGTTCTGTCGATAGGGCGTCGGTTGCTCTGGCCATCTTACGATAAATCGCCAGAGAGTGTGACGCGCCTGGGTTCGACCGCTACGTCTGTTTTCATGTTTTCGGACCGTTGGGGTCACGAGTCTCTGACGCGCCTAGGTAGGACCGTCAGAGCACTGTGACGCCCCTGAATGGGAGCGTCAGAGCTGACGTATCCCATTCTTCTGACGTGCCTAGGTATGTCCGTCAGAGGCTGTGACGCCCCGAGGGGTGTGCGTCACAACCTGTTTCGTTCTGTCTTCTAACGCACCAGACTTGGTCCGTTAGAGACTGTGATGCCCCAGGGTGGGTGCGTCATAGTCGGTGTTGCCCCTCTCGTGTGGCGCTCCTGTGTTGGACCGTTAGAGTGCTGTGACGGCCCAAAGGTAGACCGCTAGGCACTATGTTGCGCCGAAGTGGTTCTTCGTGCTTGCCGTGATTGTTTCGGATTGTGTAGGTCCCTAGTCGACCCGGTTGAGACCCAGCGGTCGACTTGCGGTCTTGTGAATGCCCCAGACACCCGTGAGATTCTGTGTCCGTGTTTTGAGGGTGTCGGGAGGATCGTGCTACCTCATTTAGCGTGCCCGTGGGTTTGAGAGTCCCGGTGACTCCTCATGTGCCAGGCTTTTATGTTACGCTTGACCGAGTCACCGTGTATCGGTGTGTGTGCGGTGGGGTCTCCCCCGCATGCCGTGAGTTTTCCTGGAAGATGATTCCCGAGTGGGCCATGTGTTTGGCCTTGGACTGCGAGTCCAATTATCGACGTGGTAGCTTGTGCGTTGCCCTGGGAATCGTGCTTCTGTGCTTTCTGTGTGGGCCATGTGTGTGTGGCCTTGGACCGCGAGTCCAGTTGTCCAGCCTAGAGCTGGAGGGTTCCTGCTTTTCCCTGAGAGTGGGATTCAGTTTGGCGGCCTGTGAGCTGCCTTGGGAACCATACTTCTGCATTTCTTTGTGGACTATGAGTCCCGTTTCTTCTCCGACTGTTGTCACCGTGCGACGGTGCTGGTACGTGGGATGGTCCCCGTACTTCGTCGGGTTTGGACGTTGTTTTCCGTTGACTTGAGAGTCTACTCTCTCAGTGACCCTCCACTAGTCATAGCCTGCTTACATGTTTAGTGGTCCCACCTGGGAGTAGGTGGAGAGGCTTACCCCGAGGATTTTTTTTAACTAGTTTCCGTCGGGCCCCGCGTCTAGCAACCAGGGTTCGGCTGAGGGGAAAATCGGTGAGAGGGCCAGACCAGGGACGGACGGTCTGTGTGTGCACACGTGGTTGGGGGCGGTTGGACCCACGCCGACGGGCGTGACCCTAGCTAGTCACTTATTTGTGGTTACTTGTACGGTGTCTCAGTTTCCCGCTGGGCCGGAGGGAGACACCTGAGGCGCAGTCTAAGACGTCAGTGGACGCATCCGGCCTTGCTTCTAGTGGGAGGTACTCTTGTTCTGGACAGAGAGTGACAGACTGTCAGCTTCAGTGACTTCGACCTTCAGGTTTTTGGTCGTGTTGACCGTTGAGTTTTGGTTGTTTTGCATTGGCACGTGTGTCGGTTTTCGTGCCGTGAGACTAGTGCTAGTGGCTTTACCAAGGTGGCCTCTTGTTGTCCGATACCCATGTTCGGATGGTCGGGGTTACACCTTGGACAACGTGTCCAGGTTGGCCTGTCCCGAGAGACAGGCCTCTATGGCGGGGTTACCATAAGTTTTACTTCGATAATTGATGCTAGTATGGTCTGGTTCTCAACTGTGAGATCGGGATTTCTCTTTCTGCTTGACCGATACAGTAGGAGTAGTTGTAGTGCCGAGTTTTGACCGGCCACCGGGTTTACTGTTCCTGCTGTTACTGTTGCACTTGTGGTTACAGCTTTCCGTGCTGCCGTTGTTCTCAGTTGGGGTTCCGCGGGATCCCTACTGGGCCAGTGACAGGAGGCTCACCCCTGCTTTTCAGGTGCGGTGGTTCTTCCTCGTGGTTCGAGGATGCGGTTCAGGTGTTCTTAGCTGCCAGCTCGTCGGGCCGAGTGTTCACTCGGCATGTGGTACGTTTTACTACGTTAGACTATACTTTCTGTTGGACTGGACTCTATTGTAGTAGTAGTTATTTATTTATTTTTGTTAATTTACTGAATTGTCCTGCCTTATTTCCTATTTCTTTGTGTCCCCACACTCCTTTTAGCCCTTCCGAGCCCTCCCGACTCGTGGGCGGCGGTTCAAGTCCCGGCAATCGGATTCTCGGGTCGTTACAGGTTACCTCAGAGCTTTCCTTTCTTTGTCCATTACTGCTGCTCGCCACGAGACATTCGTCATTCCGACTTTCTTTCTGGGCTTCCCTTAGCCCATCCCAGATCTCCTTGGCTGACCTACAAGATGAAACAAAAGGGAATTGATTAATGTCCACGGCAGCCTTAAGAGCATTCAAAACAAACATATTATCAGAATTCTTTTTCTTGTGTTCATCAGTCCATCTAAACTCATTTTTGGGTAGAACGTGAGGACCATGAGTGATTAATCTCATAAGCTTTGGATCAATACCAGAAATCCAAACACATAATTTACCACACCATAGAGAATAATCAAAACCATCAAAGATAGGAATTGAATCCATACTAGCCATCATAATTGATCTTTACTCCTAGATCACAAGGTCCGCTAAAAATCAGAGACTGCGATTTGATACCAATTGTTGGCCCAGAGTAGATGGCGGACAAGAAGGGCGGTTGAATTATCCCCCCGCCGAGATGGCGGATTTTAAAAATAATCTAATCTAATCACAATGGAATTAGAATTAACTATGTTAATTACCTAAACTCAAGTGGGATTTAAACAGTTCTCTCGATCCTTCAGATCTCACACGGATTGACAATGCAAATAACAAATGAAATTAAGCCTAACACGTATAGCGGAAGAAATAATGTGCGATGGTGCACTGAGTAAAATTCTATATATGAGACCTGTGAACGGAGATAGAAGAAAAGGGCAATCACACAGGTATCCACACTGAACATGAGGATTTTTAGGTGGTTCGAGACCACGACGGGCTCCCTACGTCCACCCCTCACCGAACCCCGGTGAGGCTTCACTACACGCTACGAATTGTAGCAGAATGGGGACGAACCCCAACACCACACACGCTGCTTCCGCAGCAATGCATACACACGGGGCCTAGCCCCAAGCCGCTGCCACCGTAGCACACACACACACGCAGTCGGGGAACACACCCCGGACACAAAACCACACGGAGACGAAGCCCCGTCTTCGTACACAAACTCGGGGAAACTCACCCCGCAATTGATACACACACTCGGAGACACAGCTCCGCCCACACACAATAATATTCCAAGTTTGACCAAATGAAAAGATATACAATGACCGCCCAAATCTTAATCTATGCTCAGATAAAAGAATAGAAATGAGAGATGAAGAAATCCCCCTCAAATCTACTATGAATCCCATAGATAGCAATGGTAGGGTGCGCTGGAGATGATGATTCACGGAGTGGGAAGCGGCCATCCTTATAGTGAGACGCCCAAGACAGCTTACCGTGAGGAGCAGTGACAGCGGCCTTAAGATCGCAGCTTAGGCTAGTGATTGCATCGTCCAATGGCCTTCTTCTTCCTCCTCCTTCAAGGTGCGTCGCCCTCTCTCCTATCCTGCAAGAATAGAAAACATTTAGCCCCAAAATCTCTGCTCACGAATGAAAATTGCGGCCAACATATATCTAGCAGAAAGAGCAGCTAAAAGACTAAAATGCCTAGCAGAAAAATCCTTCAAAACATCACCAAGAGATGAATAAAAGATATAGAATGTTTCCCCTCTATTCTTGGATGGCCATTTGAAAGTTTTGCATGAAGCATAGGTCGGAGGGAGTTGTATCTGCAGTAGGGTAGAGCAGCCGGTCATCCTCCTTGAAGATCCCAGCTCATACAAGATGATAGCCTTCAAGTCCTAGCTCCAAATGCACCTGCAAACAATGGAAAATGATGAGTCTCTCAAATCCCTGTCCTCTCCATCTTGTGGCAGCACTCTCCCTTCTTTCTCTGCAACATGAATGGAAGTATTAGCCCCTCTTTCTCTTCGGATCTGAAATTCGCAAGACATATATAGGGCAGAAAATAGATAAACAAAAGACCACAATAGCCCTCGCAAAACCCTCTCAAAACAACCCTTAACCATGTATGGGAACCCTAAGGGTAAGGGTGTAAAATATCATGGCAAATGGATCACAAACGGGGCATTACGAAACCCAATATGCAGACCCCTTCCGAATCTGCCAGGCCAGGTGTCGACATCTGCTGTCGACACCAACTTCAACATGTTCTGCCCCTTTTGAAGAAAAATAGACCAGAACCTAGGTGTCGACTCCTGGTGCAGGGTGTTCTGTCCAAGCACAAGGAAACCACACCCAGTGGATAGGTGTCGACACCTGGTGTCGACACCATCTGGGAAGTGTTCTGCCAACGTGAAAAACAAGCCCCGGGGAGCTAGGTGTCGACACTTGCAGAGAGGAAATGGAAAACTGCTTAAGGCGGTGCCATTAACCCCAAAAACATGTAAATTGGATCAAGCCCAATCTAGCTAACATGAAATACATTCAAACATGAATTCTTACCATGGATCCAATGAATTGTAAACAAGAATGGAAGCTTACCATGGACCCAATGAGTCGGTAGCAAAATGGAACCTGCACATTATGGAAATTCAATTCATATCAAAGTTAAATCAATGCATTTGAAATGCATAATCAGTATGCCATTTTCTACACAAGCTTCACATATCAAATTTGATTCAGCATGGAAAAGCCATTTCCAGTTCAACCAGAGCATACATGAGTTCTATCCAAAGATTTCAGTAACAAGCTATCTTCAACACAAGTTCATATAAAAACTCATTCAACCTCAGTCAGAATCAATCTAAACTTAATTCATTCACTCAGACATTTAGAAGCAATTGACAGCCAATTGAGAACCATTTCAGCAAAATTAAATGACATGCTTCACTCATGAAAACCATTCAAGAACCTCTAAAAGAATGCATGAAGCATATTCAAGGAAATCGATGGAGTCGTTCAATGTTTAGTCCAAAGCAAGGCATCTCAAACCAATACAAAACCAGCCAACTAAGGATCATTAAACACCATTCAAAACCACTTAGAGACATGCATTTCCATGACTTAAACCCATCATATAAACCAGCATGGAAGCCAGTTTCTCATTTAAAATTAATCAGATTTCTGCATGAAGGAACCAAGACTTATTACCATCTTAACAATCCAAAACAAGAGACAAGAAATTAAGACATAAGCTCCAAAATGATCAATGAGCATTTTTCACAATACTTACATACAATATATTGTTATCATCAAAACCCTCACCAAGGACAAAGAGGGAGCGTAGCGAACCCAACACTCGGGACGTGACAGTCTTCGTGGTATCAGAGCATATGATTTCAATTTCCTAGGGAATAAGAGGTTAGGAAATTAGAAGTCATGATTGAAATCTAGGAAAAACCCAAGCCCAAGGATAGGTTTATACCTTATACTCGGTAAGATGGGTAGAGCCATGGGTTAAGTTCTATAATGACACCGTAATCTATAATTAAAACCTAATATTTATTATACTTAACTCTTTTGTAGGATCATGGCAGCGGAAAGAGCACAATGGCGCGATATGCAGTGCACAGTGCAAGGTCTTACGCAGGCACTACAGCAAGTGGCGCAAGGCAGAGCTCACCGTGGAGCTGGTGACCTTCATAGGGATTTCCGCAACATGAACCCAGCAAGGTTCATGGGTTCGTCTGACCCCGAGGATGCTGAAAATTGGTTAAAGGAAATCGAAAGAATCTTTCGTGTAATGCAATGCACGAACGAGGAAAAGGTTCTACTGGCTACATTCCAACTGGAGCGGGACGCTCTATGCTGGTGGGAGTCTGTAGAAGGAACATTACCCGACGACCATGTCACATGGGCGGAGTTTGTTGAACATTTCAACAATAAATATTTCTCTGACCGCATTCAAGAAAAGAAGGCCGTGAAATTTGCCGCATTAAAACAACGGGTCTTGAAAGTGGCCCAGTATGAGGCCCAATTCTCAAGATTATCCAAGTATGCACCCCACTTGGTGTGTACCGAAAAGATGAAGGCGAGAAGGTTCCTCAATGGGCTTCGGCCCCAATACATCACGCAACTTGCGCCAATGGACATCCAAGTCTATTTGGAAGTGGTACGGCGTGCCTAGTTGCTAGAAGACGCCACTGAATTTTTTGAAAGGATTCAAGGCAAGGACAAGAAGGAACCCGTCACAAGCCCAGGTAATTTCAAATCATCATTTAACAAGAAGTGGTCTTACAATGATGGGGATTTCTCCAAAGAAAAGAGATTTCCGAAGAATAACAAGCCATTCTCCACCATAATACCTTCTAAGGAGGTTTGTAAGTACTGTGACAAAGTTGGCCATAAGACGGAAGAATGCTGGAGGAAGCTAGGAGCATGCCTCCGATGTGGAGCCGAGAGCATTGAATCCTAGACTGCTCATTGATGAAGGAGCAAGCCACTAAGGATGAGAAGCGTCCGGTGAAGAAACAAGGCCGTCTACAAGCTCTTCAAGAGACGGAACCAACAGAAGGTGGAATTGTGGAAGGTACACTAACTGTTTGCTCTAAAACTGCTAAAGTTTTATTTGATATTGGAACAACTCATTCATTTGTTTCCAAGATATTTGCTGCATCATTCTCTAAAGAACCTGAGTGGTTAGACCTAGTCATATCTACACCTCTTGGGAATGAGTCTGATATCACACGTCATTACCCAAACTGTGAAGTTATGGTTGGAGGAAACAATCTACCTATCAACATGATATGTCTAGATATGAAGGGGTATGATGTCATACTAGGTGCCGACTGGTTATCCACGTACCAAGCAACTGTAGATTGCCGACATGGCAAGGTAACTTTTGTGGATTATCCCGAGCTGGTTTACAATAGCCCTTAGAATAAATCCCCTCTTATCTCAGCTCTCTGAGCTAACAAACTTGTAAGTAAAGGATATGTGACTTTCATTGCATTTGTGACTACCACGGAAGTCGAGGAGACTAAACTTGAAGACATCAATGTAGTTCGAGATTTTCCCGATGTTTGTCCAAAAGAATTGCCCGGCTTACCCCCGGAGCGGGAAGTGTCGTTCATAATCGACCTTGTTCCTGGTGCTGGTCCTGTTTCCAAGGCACCTTACAGAATGTCCCATGCTTTGCTGAAAGAGCTAAAAGAGCAACTAATTGAATTATTGAAGAAGGGTTTCATCAGGCCGAGTACTTCCCCATGGGGAGCACCCGTGCTATTTGTCAAAAAGAAGGACAGATCGATGAGACTATGTATTGATTATCGACAGCTAAATCACCTTACAATCAAGAACAAGTACCCGCTGTCGAGAATTGATGAGCTGTTCGATCAATTATCTGGAGCTAAATAGTTCTCCAAGATTGATCTTCGTTCTGGTTACCACCAACAGAAGATCAAAGAAGAAGACATTCATAAAACTGCATTCCGAAGCAGGTATGGGCATTACGAATTTACTGTTATGCCTTTTGGACTAACAAATGCCCCTGCAGCCTTTATGCAGTTAATGAACAGCATATTCAGGCCTCACTTAGACCAATTTATTGTGGTCTTTATTGATGATATTTTGATATATTCAAAGACCGAAGAAGATCATGAAGTACATCTTGAGAAGGCATTACAAATATTAAGAGAAAATAAATTATATGCCAAATTGAGCAAATGCAAGTTCTGGCTGAAAGAAGGATCCTTTTTGGACCATGTGGTCTCAAAGGACGGGATTTCTGTCGATCCTGCGAAGGTCGAAGCTGTGAAGAATTGGGATCGACCAACGAATGGGATGAAGATTCGAAGCTTCTTGGGTCTAGCTGGTTACTACCGACGTTTCATCAAGGACTTCTCCAAAATTACTGTTCCTCTCACTCTTTTGACTCACAAGGAAATAAATTATGAGCGGAATGAAGACTGTGAGAAGAGCTTCCAAACTTTGAAGGATCTCTTGACCACTGCTCTAGTCTTATCCCTACCTGAAGGTGAGAAGTATGAGGTATATACCGATGCTTCTGGTATTGGCCTCGGATGTGTATTGATGCAAAATGGAAGAGTCATTGCATACTCTTCTCGACAATTAAAGAAGCACGAAGAGAACTACCCGGTGCATGACTTAGAGCTGGCCGCGGTGGTATTTGCTTTGAAGATCTGGAGACACTATATCTACGGAGAACAATTCACTGTATACTCCGATCACAAGAGCCTCAAGTATTTATTCTCCCAAAAGGAGCTAAACATGCGGCAAAGGCGATGGTTTGAATATCTCAAGGATTTTGACCTCACAATACAATACCACCCTGGTAAGGGTAATTCCGTAGCTGATGCCCTTAGTCGAAAGCTGAGGGCAATGTTGACCAACTGTATGATTCAAGAATGGAAGTTGCTAAGGAATTCTCTAAGCTCAACATCGTTACAGATGAGAAGAACGGGTGTATTATTCTATCCAACATGAGTCTACATCCAGACTTGTTACCTGAAATTGAAAGGCTACAAGAAGAAGATCCTGCACTGGTGGAAATAAAAGGCAAGCTGGTCGAGAGACTTGATTTCAACCTAGCACCTGATGGTAGATTGCTATTCCATGAACGGACATGTGTACCCGACTGTCCCGAATTGAAGAAGAAGGTGCTTGAAGAAGCTCATCGATCGAGGTATATAATTCACCATGGAGGTACTAAGATGTACCAAGATTTGAAAAGAACTTTCTGGTGGCCTAATATGAAAAGGGAGGTAGCGGACTTCGTATCTCACTGTCTGACTTGCTAACAAGTGAAGGCGGAACATCAAAAACCTGTCAGAAAATTACATCCGCTGGATATTCCCAAGTGGAAGTGGGAAGACATCGGCATGGACTTTATCATGGGCTTGTCCAAGTCTAGGAGAGGACATGATGGAATTTGGGTAATCATCGACCACCTAACTAAATCGGCTCATTTCTTGCCCATCAAGAGCCGATGGTCAGTTGATATCCTTGCTGCTTTATGTATCAAAGAGATGCTCAGATTGCATGGAGTCCCTGTGTCGATCGTATCCGACCGAGACCCACGCTTTACCTCTCATTTCTGGAAGAGTCTACAACACTCTCTATGGATGAAACTCAACTTCAGCACTGCTTTCCATCCCTAGACAGATGGACAAACCGAAAGGACAAATCAAGTTGTTGAAGATATGTTAAGGGCATGTATTATAGACTTCAGCGGAAGCTGGCATGACCACTTATCCCTAGCCGAGTTTGCATATAATAATAGCTATCAAGCCAGTATCCAAATGGCACCTTTCGAGGCACTCTATGGCAGAAGTTGTCGATCTCCAATATGCTGGGACGAAGTCGGTGAAAAATAAATTCTAGGCCCAGAGATACATCTCATTCGAGAAAGACTGAAGATAGCACAATCCAGGTAGAAGTCATATGTTGACAATAGAAGAAGAGATCTGGAATTTCAAGTTGGAGACCATGTTTTCCTCAAGGTCTCTCCTGACAGAGGTATTAGAAGATTTGGTGTTAAGGGCAAATTTATACCGAGGTTTATTGGTCCATTTGAGGTATTGGAAAGAGTAGGCGAGGTGGCTTATCGCATCGTTTTATCTCCACAACTATCAGAAGTGCACAATGTATTCCATATTTCTATGCTGAAGAAGTATGTGCACGATCCTTTCCATGTCATTGATCACACTGATTTAGTGATACAAAAGGACCTGACCTATGAGCAAAAGCCGATAAAGATCCTCGACTGAGAAGTTTGAGTTCTGAGGAATAAGATGATCCCTATGGTGAAAATCCAATAGAATCGATGCTTAGAACAAGAAGTTACATGGGAAACCGAGGAGTCTATGAGAAGAAGATTTCCAGAACTATTCTAGTCCGTAAGTACTTCTCCCCCTCCATGTCTCCATATATGTAATTGAATTTGGGGACCAAATTCTTTTAAGTAGGGGAGGGTGTAGCACCCCGGATAAAAATGATAAAGAAATAGACCTTTTCCCCCAAGTAAATGAAACCCTGAATAACTCTATAAGAAGGCCAAATAAAAGGTTAGAACACCCAATGAGGGCTAATATATAAAAATACATCACTAAGGTTCATCATATAAACACACGTAGGGGAGTTCTCATTTTCCAACAGAAGAGAATAGGGCTCCCCTTTCCAGGGTGCCATTTAGGTGAATGAAGCCTTTGTGCAAGGGCGCTAATTCCCATCAAAATGGCCACGAGCCAGCCAGCCAACCAACCAACTATATATACATATACACAAAAATATCTCATTTAAAGACCCCACCAACCAACCATAGAAATTTGCTTTCTTTTGGGCCTGATCCGCCCATTCCTACTTTTCTCGAATCTCCATATTTTTTCCGAGGATTCCCCAGTTGGAGTCAAATTGAGAGAATGAAATAAGAAAAAAAAGATTGGATTATTCGACCGCACCCTCCTTTGCTCGAGCAAAAATGAGTCCTCGCGAAGACCAGAGCATTTTTTAGTTGGTTGGTTGGTGGGGTCTTTAAATGAGATATTTATGTGTATACGTATATATAGTTGGTTGGTTGGCTGGCTGGATCGTGGCCATTTTGATGGGAATTAGCGCCCTTGCACAAAGGCTTCATTCACCTAAATGGCACCCTGGAAAGGGGAGCCCTATTCTCTTCTGTTGGAAAATGAGAACTCCCCTACGTGTGTTTATATGATGAACCTTAGTGATGTATTTTTATATAGTAGCCCTCATTGGGTGTTCTAACCTTTTATTTGGCCTTCTTATAGAGTTATTCAGGGTTTCATTTACTTTGGGGAAAAGGTCTATTTCTTTATCATTTTTATCCGGGGTGCTACACCCTCCCCTACTTAAAAGAATTTGGTCCCCAAATTCAATTGCATATATGGAGACATGGAGGGTGAGAAGTACTTACGGACTAAAATAGTTCTGGAAATCTTCTTCTCATAGACTCCTCGGTTTCCCATGTAACTTCTTGTTCTAAGCATCGATTCTATTGGATTTTCACCATAGGGATCGTCTTATTCCTCAGAACTCAAACTTCTCAGTCGAGGATCTTTATCGGCTTTTGCTCATAGGTCAGGTCCTTTTGTATCACTAAATCAGTGTGATCAATGACATGGAAAGGATCGTGCACATACTTCTTCAGCATAGAAATATGGAATACATTGTGCACTTCTGATAGTTGTGGAGGTAAAACGATGCGATAAGCCACCTCGCCTACTCTTTCCAATATCTCAAATGGACTAATAAACCTCGGTATAAGTTTGCCCTTAACACCAAATCTTCGAATACCTCTGTCAGGAGAGACCTTGAGGAAAACATGGTCTCCAACTTGAAATTCCAGATCTCTTCATCTATTGTCAGCATATGACTTCTACCTGGATTGTGCTATCTTCAGTCTTTCTCGAATGAGATGTATCTTCTCAGTTGAATCTCTCACCATATCTGGGCCTTGAATTTATTTTTCACCGACTTCGTCCCAGCATATTGGAGATCGACAACTTCTGCCATAGAGTGCCTCGAAAGGTGCCATTTGGATACTGGCTTGATAGCTATTATTATATGCAAACTCGGCTAGGGATAAGTGGTCAACCCAAAGACTTAAACTCTCAACCCAACATGTGAGGCATTTAAAACCCAAAGATGAATAGCGCCCCTGACCTGGGTGCTATTCACTGAAGCGCGCCCCTGACCAGGGTGCCATTCACACTGACTTTTCAAAAAAAATAAAATAAAAATGCCTTAATATATATCACCCATATGCATGGGCGTTATTCACTTAAACAGAGACTACATGGGAGGGCGCCATTTCCCTGAGGGCTACCGTCTAAATCCTGCTATTCTTTTAGAAGGGGGTTGACACAATAACAAGAAGTTTTCGCTGGCAACGTACCCTTTTGCCTGACAACTGATTGAAGCACTAATTGCCTCTTGTTCACTGGCAATGGACCCTTATGTTTTCTTTATTTTCCTATAACTATTTCCCATCTAATGTGAGATAGAAAATGCCGTCATTCTGCTACTCAGTAGAAGAGAATCTCTGCTGCTGCAGCGTTACAGAAGGGAAAGTGAAGGCTGATTTTCTTATTCTTTCTCCTACGTATCTCGATATTCCCATCAAAAGGTAGGTGTTCTCAATATATGGCCTAACTAATAGTTAATATAGGGTAACATGCATGAGTAGGATTAGCTTACGTATTACCTGGACGTCATGCATGTGTTCAACCATTCTAATTCCTATAAAATTACTCCATGTTTAAGAAAATTCATATCTATGAAATTAAACCCAAGAAAAATTTTGCATGAGCATGACCTTGCAATCCTGCTATTTTTCCCTATCTATCTATGCCTCTACTTCTTGATTCTGTGAACACTTTACAAATCATGAATAGTGACGTGAAAGTCATGTTCTGTAATTAATAGTCACCTGGTTCAGAAATTTATATCTATGAAACTAAATCATCAAACCCCTATATGAGCATGACTTTGAAATCCCGAGGTTTTTCTCTATCTAACCATGCCCTCATTTCTGGATTTCGTGAAATTTAGCCTCATGAACAGTGTTTTGTGTCTTGAGGACCACCCAGGGGAAAGGGCGCCCCTGACCAGGACGCCATTCAATGGGGTGCCCCTAGCCAGGGTGCCATTTCACAATGGGGCGCCCCTGACCAGGGCGCCATTTCCACTGTGTTATCCGGTTGATTACATAGCCTGGTAATTACATATCATGTTAAACCTTGTTAATTACATAGCCGTCATTAAGCGTTGTTAATTCTATAGCATGTTAATCACATAGCCTGTTAAACCTGTTAAATCACATAACATGTTAGCCTGTTATCTTGTTAAATACACAGCATGTTAAACCTGTTATTTACGACCTAGCCTTTCTGAAATAGAGACCCTCTGAGAGGGTTCCACATTAATGTAACCTTTTTGAACAGAGACCCTCTGAGAGGGCTCTATTTCAACTATAAGATAATGCAATTCCCTATCCGGAACTGAAACCCCAGAAACTCAACTGTGAAAACTCAGTCCAACTACATTTCTGAAACCCTGGAAAGACCGTTATTGAGATAAGTTTTTGAAAGGAGGAAAACAGGGATATAGTGCCCCTGATCAGGGCGCCATTTCAATAGGGCTCCCTGTGAAATGGGCTCCCTTGACCAAGGCGCAAATTCCCTGCAGTCCAGATTTTTCTGGACTTCTATCTAGCCCTTATCAGGTGGTCCTTGGCCTTTTTATCTGTTAAAATAAACAGCCTTAACCCTTAAATCCCCCTTGAATGCCATGTCATCTACCTAAAGCTATGATTTTTAAAACTTCTACTATGACCACAAATTGGTCCTCACAGTTTTAAACCCCTCAAATACGGGAGTCAAAATCCACAAGACTTTGCCCATGTGTCACACATTTTAAGTAGCTTAGTGATAATCCATCATTTACATGTGATATGTCCTTGAAGTCCATTCCTGAAAATCTACCTTATTGTTCCTACAATGTATAAACTTCTTGAAATTCTACATTGGGATTAAATGAGAGTGGATGTCGAAAGAAATACATGAAATGCTGTGCATATAGGGCCCGGTCTGGTCTTGGGAGGAGCACCCTGTTGTGCCCCTTGTGCTTTGATGATTATGTTTTGTTTTAATGATAGCAACATGAATGAGTCACCATATTGTTTTGCTAAGAACATCACGTTGAGTCATCACATGAATGCATATGACTGATCTGTTCTGTGGAGAATGCATGAGTGTGCTATGTCTGATCTGTTCTGTGGAGAATGCATGAGTTAGTGCATGGCCTGATCTTCTGTGCATTGTATAAGTCAAGTCAATACATCGTCCGTCTGCATTTAGAAGTCTATACACTCTTGGCTGTTCACCCTTAGACAGCCTGCCTGAACCTTGATAGCTGAAGTCTATACACTCATCTGCTGTTAATCGATCAAGTCTGTACAGCCAATACATTTCATGCATCTCATGCATCATGTCAAAGTCTGTACATTGTTCTGGTCGCTCTCAAGTCCATACAGTGTCTTGTCTGCACGTTACATAGTCTACACAATGTTGCAGGCTAAGTCTGAACACTCTTCAGTGAAGGCTGTACACACTTCAGATGGCAAGTATGTACATCGCCAGTGCTATTCATGCTTTGTCTCACTCAGCGTCTTTCTGAGTCCATACATTGCATCGCGTCTTACAAGACTATACACTGTCTAAGCATGCATTGTCTCTCTCAGCGTCTCATGCTGTGTCTTAACACAACCAGCAAGTCTGTACATTAGAGCGTCTCATGTTGCGTCTCACTTTCATAGCAAGTCTGTACAGCCTTCAGTTGTATAACTCAAGTCTGTACATTCGTCTGGATGCAGAACGAGAAGTCCATACACTGTCTGGCTTGCACGCACCTGCTGACTGTGTTCGTGCATTACTCTAGCAAGTCTATACATCGCTTGCTTTATCTACGTTCACTGTCTTTGCACGCACACAAAGTGTGTACACTCGTTGATGGCTGTCCAAGCATTCATGGGTGTTATGTCCATACGACAGTTCAGCAAGTCTGTACATTGGACTATGTTTGTACATCATGACAGCAAGTCTGTACATGCATCATTCAAGATAAAGTCTGCACATTCATAGCTGGTAAGTCCATACACTTGCTGCTAGCAAGTCTACACATCGCATAGCATGCATGCGTCCAAGTCAGAACATCGCATAATGCATGTGTTCATGTCTATACATCGATGCTTTGCCAAAGTCTATACATCGTGCTTTCTCAAGTCTGTACAGCCCTTACTCTGCTCAAGTCTGTACAGGCTTTCCTTTGGCAAGTCCACACATTGTGAAAGTCCATACATTCGTTTGCCTTGTATTGCATCATGTCTGCACATTCATTGCTAAAGTCTGTACAGCCCTTGCTCAGGCTAAGTCTGTACAGAGTCCTGTTGCATCACATGGACATTTTGTCAAGTCTATACATTCCTTACCTTTACCTACGTTCAGAACACCAAGTCTATACATCGGTAAGGTCTGCACATGGTTGCTTTGAAACTGCATCAAGTCTATACATTGACTGTGCATTCATTTGTCTGGCTGCAGAACTATAAGTCTGTACATTCGTTGTGTCTTGTGCATGCATCATTCAGAGTCTGTACAGCCTGTGTTCACAACACAAAGTCTGTACATCGTTCTGCTTGCACAAACACCAAGTCTATACATTAGCTTTGCTTGCACGAGCTGAAGTCTATACATTGTCCAATTACAGCTTGTGGTTCATTCGTCTAAGTCTGTACAGCCTGTTCCTCATACAAGTCTGTACATGCATTAACTGTGAGCATGGCATAGTCTGTACATTGTCTTTGCTGCACGCATGACTAAGTCTATACATTGTGCATTGCTCAAAGCACAGTCTGCACACTGCATTACATTTCAGCAATGTCTGTACAGCCTGTGCATCCTTTTGATTCAATGTCTACACATTGCATGTTAGCATGCTCGCATACACTAAGTCCATACATTACATAAAGTCTATACAGCCATGCACTGCTTCTCTTGCATAAGTAAAGTCTGTACATGCCTCAGTGTTGCATTCACTAAGTATGTACACACCTTAGCTTTGCATCCACGAAGTCTGCACATGCCATAGCACTGCATATATGAAGTCTATACAATACAGAGTCTATACACTCATAACCTTAGCCATTGCATTCTATGCTTTAAGCATTCACAAAGTCTGTACATGCTTTAGCTTTGCATTCACAACGTGAAGCCTGTACATGCTTTGTCTTCACATTGTAAAGTCTACACACTGCATTACCTTCATAAAGTCTGTACAAGCTGTTAGACTTAAACTGATATTCCTTTTGTCTATCTGACAGGGACTCTTTGCTAAGCTTAATGAAGGCACGTGATCCGAGATTGGCACCTGGCACGTGATCCGAGGCTGGAAGGGCTGATAGGATGCTGCCACGTGGTCTGAGGCTTCTGGGCGGGAAATGTGGAAGACACACGCCCTATCTGCTTCATACTGCTCTATATATATGAAGCCTCTTCCATCAGAAGAAGGCTGATCGAAACAGAAGAAACAGAAGAGGCAGAAATAGAGAGAAGATAGCCTGAACGATCCATAGAGCAGAGAAGAAGAAGAAGAAGAAGAAAAGAAAGAAAAAGAGAGTGAGAGATCGAGAGCAGAGAAGAAGAAGAAAAAGAAAGAGAAAGAGAGAGCGTGAGTTGAGAAGAAGAAAGAGAAAGACAGATAGAGAGAGGAAGAGGAACTCACCTGAAGATCGTTCCTACTGGAAGTTGGATCAGATCCACTCCAGTCAGCTCTTTTGAGAGCCACATTGTGCTTTATCTTTTCCAGCTTTCAGTCGCTGTTGTTCTTGCTTTTGATTTCTTTTATACTCTTTCTTCAAACTGTTTGTCAGCGGAGCAAGCTGTGTTGCTCAGCATTTGCAGTGGAGGATTCCACTGGACGGCTAAGCTGTATTGCCCAGCGGTTTGCAGAGGAGGATTCCTCTGGACAGCAAGCTGTGTTGCTCAGCGGGGCAAGGTGGATACCTCAGACAGCAAGCTGTGAGGCTCAGCAGTTTGTAGGCAAGCTGTGATGCCCAGCGGTTCAAGCTGTGAGTCAGTAGTAAGCCACACTCGGGTCGAGTGTGGGGTGGACGTAGGTCTGGAGGACCGAACCACCTAAAAACCCCTCTTGCATTATGGTTTGATTTCTCTATCTTATTGGCGCTAGATGAATGCATAGGGGCAATTTGGCTTGATTGCACACCGGGTGTTTGACTGTGGTATTGAGTGTCCCTTGACATTGTTATTCCGCAATTGCTCATTAGTCTTCTGTTTGTATTAGAAAGAATTTTTAATTGAGCAAAATTAATTTTTAAAGGGCTGATTCATTCACCCCCCCTCTGAATCGAACGCACCGAACCCAACACTTGGTATGAGAGCTGGTCTCTGACTTAACAGATCTAACAATCTACAGAGGATCATGCTACTCTTTGGTGCATTTCAGAGTGTGCTTCTTGTGTTCTGTGTTTTGTTTCATCGGTTGTGTGTCTTGAGTTGTTCATCTGATTTCAGTGCATTCATCATATCTCGATGGCTAATCCTCAGATACTCAGAGGTAATAACTTTGATTCTTGGTTAGAAAATTTCCATTGGTATGTAAAATCTAATGATCCAAATCTTTGGAAGGTAATAACTCATGCTCCACACAAATTATCAAAAGATAAATCTGGATGGACTGAGAAGGACAAATTGAAAGACTCTGTCAACACTAGAGCAGTAGTTTTAATAAAAGAATCAATTGACAGACCTCTAATCGAATGCATTTCTTCTTGCAGGTCTGCCAAAGATATTTTGGAAAAACTAAAGCTAATCAGGAATCACAGCAAATGCTTGATGGCTGATCGGAGAAATGATGATGATGAAACCTCGTCTCAGGTAAGCTCTAAATCTGAAGAACTTTCGATCGATGATCTATGGAATATAAATGAGGAACTTAATGATAGATGTGAAAGATTAAAATCTGAGAATAAAAGATTGAAAAAGAAATGTGATCAGATAAATTTGAAAGCTTCCTGTGAAAAATGTCCAAATCTGAAACAATCTTATGATGCATGTATGTTAGATGTTCAGAACTTTAAGGAACAAAATGGTTCTCTAAAACTTGAAAATCAAACATGTTTGGACAAGATATCTGAACTGGAGAATCAACTTATTAAGATGAAAAATGAGCATATAAAAGGCATGCAAGAATTGATTGAGATAAATTCTGTAATGGACAAACTGAAGTCTGAAAATGTTGAGGTTCAAAAGCATAATGAAGATCTCAAGGCTAGTCTGAATAAAATCAACAAGGAAGCAATGCATATTTCATATGTAGAGTAAATATGTAATATGTGCTCAGCTCTAAGAGAACGTAATGAAGATCTTTTTAGTGAGAATGAATGGCTGAATAAGCAAATTGCCTCGTTTAAAGAGGATCACAAAAATCTGATTATTTAGAAAACTAAAGTGGAAGAAAGAGAAGAGGAACTAATTGAAAAGCTGGAGCTGATGTCTGGAAGAGAAAATTGTAATGAAGGAGTCAAGAAGCTGATTGAAGAAAATAAAGAACTGAGGGAACAAAACAAGAAACTGATGGTTTTAAATACTGTTTTCTCACAGAGGTTTCTGACTGTCGAAAAAGAAAAATCTGCTATTAAGGAAGCTCAACCACAAATACTTGAGGAGGAAAACACTGAACTGAAAGCTGAAGTTAAAAAATTAAAGTTGTTAAATACTGGCTTATCTGAAACACTTCTCACCTTAAAAAGGGGAAAGTTCACTTATGATGGAGAATCACAAATGTTGAACAGTCTAGAACAAGAAATTTAGAAGTATAAAACTGTAAACAAAGTTCTAAGCGAATGTGTTAATTGCAGTGAACAGGAGATAGCCAGTTATGAACTTCACATTGCTAGCTTGGAAAATAAAATTCATGATCTGGAAAATTCAGCAAATTGAGTCTGCTAAAATAAAAAAAAATGACATCTGTCATGAAAAGTGAGGACAAGAATTCAAAAAGGGGGACAAGCTGTAGTTCTGATGTTAAGGAAACTACTAGAAACCAGCTATACACTACCTTTGTGCAAAGCTCTGATGTAGCTGGTACCTCAAGTCAATCCCCAAAATAAAACAAAAATCTGAAATCACCTCCATCATCTGTCTTTCAATTTAAGGCACAGAAAGCTGAAAAACCAACAAGAATTGTAAACAAAGTTAAACAATTGAACAAGAATGGAAAGAAAGATGGGGTTAAAAATATCCCTACTTGTGTCATGAAATCAGTTAGCTTGGCTGAATTTGATGGGTCAATGCAAAATGCTCATGCCTCATGTACTCATTCGCATGCATCTAGGAATTCATCTGATAGAAACCATGCCCCTAGGAAATCTGATGCTTCTTGCTATTACTGTGGTAAGCATGGTCATATCATGGATACATTTTTCATCATGAAACAAGATGATAAACTGCATGCTAGATCTTCTGATCATCATGGGTACAATAGAAACAAACTTAAGTATAACCAGCACATCACATGCTTCAATTGCAACAAGCCCGGGCATAAGGAAAATGAGTGCTGGTCAGAAAATCATTGGGGAAACAATGACTCAAGAGATAAGCACCTAAGGTGCTATGAGTGTGGAAAGTATGGCCATACAGTCAAGGGCTGTTGGCATGCCCAAGGAAGCCATGTTAATGACAAATCTTTTATATTCTATGCCAAAAGACCTGTGAATTTTTCATGTTATACCTATGGCAAGTCAGGTCACAAGTATGCTGAATGTTGGTCATCTGGTAATAAGAAACAAAATGTTCATGTAAACAACAGAACATTTAATGCTCAGTTTCATAGGTCTCATGCTGCTGTTAATATACATTATAGGACCAGAAAACCTATTGCTTCATGTAGATATTATGGAAAATCTGGTCATTCCATGGATAGTTGTTACATGATGGATAATGATGACAATATTGCAAAAAGATTGTTCAGAACACCTGTCAGGACTAATTCGGGATCCAAGGCTGTTTGGGTCCCTACAGGATCAAATTGATTAACATGTTACAGGTGTGCCTTGGAATGAAAAAGAGGGGTAAATAAACCAAGGCACTCAATAGGAAGACCCCAGGGTTCTGCTTTTCAGGTTTGTTCTGAATACTTATCTTAAAATTCCATCATATGAAATTGTGAACTTGAAATGATTGCATATCATGTTGACTTGTTGATGTTAAACTGAAACTGTCTGAAATGTGAATTGCACAATCATGTTTATGGTAATTCTCTTCTGTCTAATTTGCATGAATCATATCTGAATGCAAAATTTGATATCATGTGATGTGCTTTCAATACATTTCATGCATATAGTCAGGGGGAGTCCAACTGTTTTTGATCAATGCATATCATAATAATCTGTCTGTGCTAAATTAATTTATCTTGAAAAGTTGATTGCTCTCGCATGATGCTCTCTGAATAAAGAATGCTCTGATGTTTGAATAATCATCTTGCATAAATTGCATAAATTCAGGGGGAGTTTGTTGAGTCTTAAGTGTGTCACTGCATATAGACAGGGGGAGCATTATAATAATTTTGACACTGGTTGAAATTCTCATTGTCTACACTCTTTCAAATCATCAATTGACTTTCTGAACTATCCATCATCTGAATTCACACTTTCTTGAATTTGAGAATTTGGCTGCTAATCCTCAATCTGATGAAGGAGAGTTTCATTTTGTTTGACTGAAATTCAATCTCTGCTATTGGTTTTAAACTTTTATTCTCTCTTGTTGATTGACTCTTCCACTAGCTAATACTCATCCTTCATATATCTCTTAGCTGGTGTGACTGATTTGGTTCTACTATTGATTAGTTGTTCAGCTAAATTTATTGATTTGATCTGAGGAACTTAAGCTGCATGTCATGCAATTCAGTCTGAGAACTTTTTAGAAATTCCTATCATATAGGTTTAAGAATTACCACTGAATCAGACTGATATAAGATTAATGTATTCTCAGATTTGTAATTAAATGAATTGAAAATATATGAATGATAAGCTTTAATAAATCTTAACCATCTGTGTCATAAAACCTTAGACTCACTCATCAGAAATCTAAAAATTTAAAATCAGGGCTACTTTGGTTAAGATGCATAGAGTGAGTATTGTTGTTAAACAATAACTTTGAAAAATTTGACAGGAAATAAAAGCAGTGAGTAATGAAAAGACTTTGTTCACTAAGAAACTGGGTCCTCCATCAAAGAAATGGAGTGAACCCAAGTCATGAAGTGTCATAGTCACTTAAAATGAAAATTCATTGAGAACCTGACAGAGCAATAGCATTTCTGTGTTGAGTATCTGGGGAGTCTGGCCTCTGATCAAGGTGTCTTCTCATGTAAAAGACACTTATATTGCTAACTCTGTTCTTGAAGTTGAGAGGCAATGACAGTTATCACACTGAGTAACTGGGTCACTTCACCTGAGACGTGTTGTGCCTCATGTAAAAAGGTGTTGATCAACCTAAATTGCTCAGGAAAAATATAATGTGCTTCATATGAAAAATATATTGAAATTTCTGTCAACTCATGTTCTTAGAAAAGTGGTTAACCTCAGTACTAATCTGTGTTTCTTTCAAAGGAGCTATTGAGATCATGTGTGTAAGATAAAAGATGATTGTTTTTGAGTGTTTTCTGACTAATTGGTTCACCCTTATTAAAACTTGGATTCAGATATGAGTATTGAGTTTAATTTGACAAATTTGATATACATCATAATTAAATCAGATTGGTTAAGTTGCCACTTCATAACCCTTTATGATAGAACAGTCTATACTTCTTAAGACTTATTGAAGTGGTGCAAGCATTAAAATCCCTCATGATCAGATTCTTTCCAGACAGCATGATCAACATCTTGCTATTGTTTATTCATTGAGATGTCTTGTGATTATTGCTCTCTACTTTTACCTTCCTATCTTCAATCACTTTACTCTTCACACTGTTGGAATCTTCCATCTTGTTTTGCAACCAGTTCTGGTTCTGTGGACTTTTCACCTGTTTCATTCTGTTCATGCATATGTGAGGTGTCACAACCAGAATTCAGATTGTTTGTAATGGCAGATTTCAGATTGTTTTATTGGATAACCAGAGTTCATTCTTGCGCTTCAGGGGGAGTTATGGGTCATCTGCATTTAAGGGGAGAGTAGTCAATCATGCATGTTGATAGGGGGAGAGATGTTTTCTTGTCATAAGGAGAAACTCTAATTCATTCTCTGTATTTGTGTGCTGAATTTGTGTGCTGCATTTTGTCTCTCAAACCATCACCTTTTTGATTATGTCAAAGGGTGAGAATAGTTTGACGAGTCAGAGTGACTCATTATGTTGCCATCATCAAAAAGGGGGAGATTGTTGTGCCCCTTGTGCTTTGATGATTATGTTTTATTTTAATGATAGCAACATGAATGAGTCACCATATTATTTTGCTAAGAACATTACATTGAGTCATCACATGAATGCATATGACTGATCTGTTCTGTGGAGAATGCATGAGTGTGCTATGTCTGATCTGTTCTACGTCTGATCTGTTCTGTGGAGAATGCATGAGTTAGTGCATGGCCTGATCTTCTGTGCATTGCATAAGTCAAGTCAATACATCGTCCGTCTGCATTTAGAAGTCTATACACTCTTGGCTGTTCACCCTTAGACAGCCTGCCTGAACCTTGATAGCTGAAGTCTATACACTCATCTGCTGTTAATCGATCAAGTCTGTACAGCCAATACATTTCATGCATCTCATGCATCATGTCAAAGTCTGTACATTGTTCTGGTCGCTCTCAAGTCCATACAGTGTCTTGTCTGCACGTTACATAGTCTACACAATGTTGCATGCTAAGTCTGAACACTCTTCAGTGAAGGCTGTACACACTTTAGATGGCAAGTATGTACATCGCCAGTGCTATTCATGCTTTGTCTCACTCAGCGTCTTTCTGAGTCCATACATTGCATCGCGTCTTACAAGACTATACACTGTCTAAGCATGCATTGTCTCTCTCAGCGTCTCATGCTGTGTCTTAACACAACCAGCAAGTCTGTACATTAGAGCGTCTCATGTTGCGTCTCACTTTCATAGCAAGTCTGTACAGCCTTCAGTTGTATAACTCAAGTCTGTACATTCGTCTGGATGCAAAACGAGAAGTCCATACACTGTTTGGCTTGCACGCACCTGCTGACTGTGTTCGTGCATTACTCTAGCAAGTCTATACATCGCTTGCTTTATCTACATTCACTGCCTTTGCACGCACATAAAGTGTGTATACTCGTTGAAGGCTGTCCAAGCATTCATGGGTGTTATGTCCATATGACAGTTCAGCAAGTCTGTACATTGGACTATGTTTGTACATCATGACAGCAAGTCTGTACATGCATCATTCAAGATAAAGTCTGCACATTCATAGCTGGTAAGCCCATACACTTGTTGCTGGCAAGTCTACACATCGCATAGCATGCATGCGTCCAAGTCAGTACATCGCATAATGCATGTGTTCATGTCTATACATCGCTGCTTTGCCAAAGTCTATACATCGTGCTTTCTCAAGTCTGTACAGCCCTTGCTCTGCTCAAGTCTGTACAGCCTTTCCTTTGGCAAGTCCACACATTATGAAAGTCCATACATTCATTTGCCATGCATTGCATCATGTCTGCACATTCATTGCTAAAGTCTGTATAGCCCTTGCTCAGGCTAAGTCTGTACAGAGTCCTGTTGCATCACATGGACATTTCGTCAAGTCTATACATTCCTTACCTTTACCCACGTTCAGAACACCAAGTCTATACATCGGTAAGGTCTGCACATGGTTGCTTTGAAACTGCATCAAGTCTATACATTGACTGTGCATTCATTTGTCTGGCTGCAGAACTATAAGTCTGTACATTCGTTGCGTCTTGTGCATGCATCATTCAGAGTCTGTACAGCCTGTGTTCACATCACAAAGTCTGTACATCGTTCTGCTTGCACAAACGCCAAGTCTATACATTGGCTTTGCTTGCACGAGCTGAAGTCTATACATTGTCCAATTGCAGCTTGTGGTTCATTCGTCTAAGTCTGTACAGCCTGTTCCTCATACAAGTCTGTACATGCATTAACTGTGAGCATGGCATAGTCTGTACATTATCTTTGCTACACGCATGACTAAGTCTATACATTGTGCATTGCTCAAAGCAGAGTCTGCACACTGCATTATATTTCAGCAATGTCTGTACAGCCTGTGCATCCTTTTGATTCAATGTCTACACATATCATGTTAGCATGCTCGCACACACTAAGTCCATACATTACACAAAGTCTGTACAGCCATGCACTGCTTCGCTTGCATAAGTAAAGTCTGTACATGCCTCAGTGTTGCATTCACTAAGTCTGTACACACCTTAGCTTTGCATCCACGAAGTCTGCACATGCCATAGCACTGCATATATGAAGTCTATACAATGCATAGTCTATACACTCATAACCTTAGCCATTGCATTCTGTGCTTCAAGCATTCACAAAGTCTGTACATGCTTTAGCTTTGCATTCACAATGTGAAGTCTGTACATGCTTTGTCTTCGCATTGCAAAGTCTACACACTACATTGCCTTCATAAAGTCTGTACAACCTGTTAGACTTAAACTGATATTCCTTTCGTCTGTCTGACAGGGACTCTTTACTAAGCTTAATGAAGGCACGTGATCCGAGGTTGGCACATGGCACGTGATCCGAGGCCGGAAGGGCTGACAGGATGCTGCCACGTGGTCTGAGGCTTCTGTGCGGGAAATGTGGAAGACACATGCCCTATCTGCTTCCTGCTGCTCTATATATATGAAGCCTCTTCCATCAGAAGAAGGCTGATCGAAACAGAAGAGGCAGAAACAGAGAGAAGATAGCCTGAATGATCCAGAGAGTAGAGCAGAAGAAGAAGAAGAAGAAGAAGAGAAAGAAAAAGAGAGTGAGAGATCGAGAGCCGAGAAGAAGAAGAAAAAGAAAGAGAAAGAGAGAGCGTGAGTTGAGAAGAAGAAAGAGAAAGACAGATAGAGAGAGGAAGAGGAGCTCTCCTGAAGATCGTTCCTACTGGAAGTTGGATCAGATCCACTCCAGTCAGCTCTTTTGAGAGCCACATTGTGCTTTATCTTTTCCAGCTTTCAGTCGTTGTTGTTCTTGCTTTTGATTTCTTTTATACCCTTTCTTCAAGCTGTTTGTCAGCGGAGCAAGCTGTGTTGCTCAGCATTTGCAGTGGAGGATTCCACTGGATGGCTAAGCTGTATTACCCAGCGGTTTGCAGAGGAGGATTCCTCTGGACAGCAAGCTGTGTTGCTCAGCGGGGCGAGGTGGATACCTCGGACAGCAAGCTGTGAGGCTCAGCGGTTTGTAGGCAAGCTGTGATGCCCAGCGGTTCAAGCTGTGAGTCAGCAGTAAGCCACACTCGGGTTGAGTGTGGGGTGGACGTAGGTCTGGAGGACCGAACCACCTAAAAACCCCTCTTGCATTGTGGTTTGATTTCTCTATCTTATTGGCGCTAGATGAATGCATAGGGGCGATTTGGCTTGATTGCACACCGGGTGTTTGACTGTGGTATTGAGTGTCCCTTGACATTGTTATTCCGCAATTGCTCATTAGTCTTCTGTTTGTATTAGAAAGAATTTTTAATTGAGCGAAATTAGTTTTTAAATGGCTGATTCATTCACCCCCCCTCTGAATCGAACGCACCGAACCCAACACACCCGAAGGTACTTGTGCCCATGGGAGTTTATTGACCAAGGTGTTTAAGCATTACACCGAAGTACTTGCTTGCTTGACTTGAGACATTCCACACTTACTCTCTCGTGACATGACTTGCTTGACTTGACTTGCGTGGCCCGAAAAAGAGCAATTACTTGCTTGAATGAAATGAATGAAATAGTCAATTCCATTACACGTACTTGATATTACATGTGCTTGTTATTACTTTCTTACTTCTTGGAAAACTTGTGCAAATACTTGCTTACCTTCTTGGAAGGAACTTGTGCAAATTACTGGCTAGTAACTCAATGATACATCTTATTGCTTCCTTGAATTCAGGCAATATTCTTGTTATACAATTCTTGATATCTTGCTCTTTCCAACATGCATCATTATACCTGCATTGAACATGTAATTGACTTAAAGACTGTTAGAACTTGTGATGTAATTCTTACTGAGAAATTCGCTCATCAAGTTGTAATCTAACATTTTTCAGAAAATTTGGATAGCGACCACCACCCGGATGGGAATGATACCGAGTGATGAGTGCTAGAGTCACCGATTTGTGTACCGTCAGCTAGTCTTGTGTCCTACCTTATATATTTCAATTATTGTTGAGGCTTGTAATCTTATGGTTTAATTTGGGTTAGTTATGATTTAGCTGGTTGGAACTTGTCAGAATTTGTAGCATTGTGGATCAATTCGGGACATTACCATTTTGATTAATTAATTGTCATCTTGGACCATGGGTATTATGTTAAAAATTCAAGCTAGTGATAAGTTATATAGTCTTATGCGCACTCTGTCGTTACGTCAAAAAAATCTACTGCTCTAATGACAGGATCGATATAGACGCGTCGTGCCACCGAGTATCTTCCGCGCTCGAAATCTGTGTCCTACTGGGTCATCTCACAGTGTTTTGGATACCTTTTCCCCCTTCTAGGTAAGCAAGAATGTATTAATCATAAATAAGCAATAAGTACAAGAGGAGGAGACAATCTTTGGACATGCCTCAGCTACTTGACTTTAGACATCAAATGTGAAGGAGATCATGACCACACGAGCTGTTGACTATGATCTCTTTTCATCAATCATACATGATTGGAAGTCCAATGTGCAACCACACAAAAAACAAGTAGCAAGTTGTGATGATCATGACTACGCATGTCATGGACTATGACGCCTAAAATCTCGTCCTGACTTCCCAAGTCATGGACAAGGGAATGACAAAATGAACAATTGAAGGTTAAGTGAAAGACTTTTAAGGGCGAAGTTATAGGGCGAGAGGATTCAACCGCATATCCTTTAACCAGCAAGAGCAAAGCATAGCAACACGATCAACTGGCTATCCTATCCTAGAAGATATTCTTTCCTCTATATAATCTGTAACGCCCCAAGATCCGATTCCCAATTTATGGGCATTTTTTTTTATTTCTTCCATCGGACCTCGAGACCATTACGTCGTACGTATCGCGGAAGCACAAATGCATACATATGCATGAGAGAGAGAGAGAGAGATCACAATTACAAGAAATGTATATAACATCTCAACCATTCATAATCTCAAAGAAAAGTACATGTCCATTGTCCCAAAATACACATGAGTCCATACATGTTCATCATTCCATCCTATCCATACTACGCGATAAATTTCTATAGCCTACCCTGACGATGAGAGGACTAAAACTACTCCTCGGCCGCAGCCTCTTCCTCGACCTCCTTCACTATGTCTTCTGAAAATTTTGAGTCACAAGGGGTGAGTGTGACGCTCAGTAGGCAACCTAAACAAATCGGGGTAACTCGCACTCATATATCCAATTCACATATATAGATATATATTTCTAATGTTAACAAATAAAAGAGTTCAAAAGATCCATATATCCCTTCTAGAATCCTCCAAGGTGACCCACATAATGGTCTAGCAAGAACCCAGGAATCGCTAGGCCATCGGTCGACTGAACCCTGTAACAAGTTACAGGCCTGCCAACACTGGCAATTTCGGTCAACCGAAGTTCTCATGTCGGTCGACCGAACCCTGCTACAATTTTTAGAATAGCCAACAGTTCAGTCCCACAAATGTAAGCCCAATGGATTCATGAGAGGGCTAGTTATTATATGTAAAACACGCGACGAATATCAAAATTCATTCATTCTTAGCTGTTTAAAAGTAATCATACGTGAAAATACACGTTTATTATCTAACATATAGAATAACCATGTAGGCACTAAATCCATAATGAATTATTAGTTGCACATTTTAACATTTTCATGAGTTTCACATTTTTGTTATTCATGGAACCGAACAGCTGCCGCAAACACAGGAGGCCCACACATACTCACAAATGAACGAAGAGTATTACGCAGACCCGAGAGCGAATTCCCAGCTAGACTCCTGCCGCCCAGGGCGTTACGTCTCGCTGTCCCCCGGGTTCTGTGGCGTTACGTATCGCCGTCCCACAGAACGAACAGTCGAATCATAGGATTTCAACTAGGGCGTTACGTCTCGCTGTCCCCTTGGTTCTTTTACTTCCGAGGCGTTACGTATCGCTGTCCCGCAGAAGGGACCAAAGTCCAACCTCACAGAATGCTACTATTTTCCATTCATAACATTCACATCGTATTCATATTCACATTCATATTCATTTTAAAATATTCATAACATACTTTAATCTTATCTTATCATAACATAAGCATGCTTCCACATGGTTAAAGTGGCTAATCAAACTCATAAGTTTACTGTTGTGGAACAGAACATGATCAGGTTACCAACACGGTTTCTATATAAAAGAAAACATGTTTATGTCTAGGTTACACATGCATTGAAAACAAATCATAATTACAAGTACATAATTTTTGTGAGCACACAGTGAGTTACTAACTTAGTCTTCTACCATTTTCCATTTTTTTTAGATTTTTCTGAATTAGAATGGCCCCTCAAAACTCTCTTATTCTTAGTTTCTGGAAATTGGGATAGAGCCCTGGCTACATCGACCCAGCTGAAGTCTGGAAACTAGGACAACGCCCTTGATGCATCGACCCAGCCAATGGATGCCTCGATGCAGTCAGCATTCTGAAGTCTGGAAACTAGGACGGAGCCCTGGATGCATCGACCTAGCCAGTGGATGCCTCGATGCAATCAGCATTCTGAAGAGACTGCATCGATGCATCCAAGTGCTGCGTCGACGCAATCAGTGTAGAGACCCCGATTTCTGATAAAACTCAGAGGAACCTCACGAAAGCACATAATTCGATGGAAAAATCAAAAAATAAGCATAGTAGTCAATCCTCCATACCCTTAGTCCCTCTTTAACATATAGAAATTAATTCGAAATCGTTCTAATGCTTCGTTGACCCCTAAGATTTGAGGATATGTGCCTACCTTCGAAATGTTAAACCGACAATCTGGGGATGAGATCCACACCCCAGATCCTCCTAAGCTTCTCCTTTCGACCCCGGGCACTGTAGGATCATCCTCCACATGCCGGATCGTCCTCCACGCGCCGGATCATCCACCCACGCATGATCAAGGTCCTACACTCTCTTCTCACGCAAGAAGGATGGAAGATGGTTGAAGAGAACAGTTGCTAAAGGCTTACCACCTATGAAACCCACCTCCTTATATAGTTTTCAAGCCTCCCAAGGGTTTACCCATGTCCCACAAGCCTCAAACCCGCTCCAAGGTCGCTGGTTTGAAGAGGAGTTAAGGCCATGCACCTCTTCGGGATTTGAACAGTCGCAACTCTTCGTCCATCGATCATAAACATGGGTGGATGCGCTCTTCGGATGGGATATGGGTTGGGACGTCTTCAGATGAAATTAAGAGGACTTCTATATCTAACTTTGGGATGTGGTTTCATTGAGTTTCATTAACCCTAGCACGAGTTATTATTTTTCCAAGATTAACATTCATTCTCCTGTGCTCCAGTCGCGACCCTTCGGTAGCCCGAGATAATTTGGGTATAACTCTACTAGCCAGGCAGAATTTGGCCTCGATCTCAACATATAAGATGTAGCTAACATCCCATTCGATATTATGGCCCTAGTTTTAGGTCATTTAAATAACCACAAATGAAGTTATGAATTTTTAATTATTTACGTGTAAATTTTCCCCAACAGTCACGCGACCTTTCGGTAGCCTAAGATAATTCGGGTATAACTCTAGTATCCAGGTAGACTTTGGCATTTACCTCAACATAAAAGATGTAGCTAACATCTCATTCGAGATTATGGCCTTGGTTTCAGGTCATTTATTTGTCGACAAGCGAAGTTATGAATTTCCAATTATTTACGCGCGGATTCTCCCAACAGTCACACCTCTCCGTGGCAGCTGGTGACAAGGGGCTCAGAACTTCGGGTTCTGGTGCGAATTGGGTTTCCATCTCAACGGAAGAGTTCGGGATTAAGGGCCCAAGCTTTCTAATGGACCTGGTTTTAGCCCATTTGGACAACTATGGGCCAAGATATCCTTACTTCAACAGATGACGGTGTTTTCTATAACTGTTTCAACCTATTATCATAAACTCCATCTTATCCCCTATTAGGCCTATTTTTTCAGAAGTTATAATCTCCATCCAAGTTGTTCCTTACCCAATGGCCATCGCATGGGCTTTGGTTTCACCTAATTCCTATCTTCTTGGGTTGAGTTATGAATTCCCTAAGGATCCTTTAATATTCTATTTAGATTTCTAGTTCGTTGTGTTAATGGGTCTAAATTGTACCCAATTGGGCCAGTGCCCAAATTGGTGGTCCTAACATAATCACTTCTGAGAGCACTCACATAAGATGTTAAGTTCAAATAAAACCCATAAATATACAAAACAAAGGAGCAAATTTCACCGAGCCTCATAGAATAAGTAATGTTAGTGGAAGATAAATAACAAGCATGGCATGCCATCAATATGTCGAGTAAGAGAATGTGAGTAGCAAAGCAACTTCTAAAGGGGGTAAATGAGAGTACCGAAGAAATGACAATCAATTAAAAAATACACTTCCGACTACTTTACTAATCAAACTTCAATAGAGATAGAGATAGTATAGCAAATGACAAATCCCATGAGACACAAAGATTTATAATGGTTTAGACACCATCCACGATGACCAACTTTTAGTACGTAGACAAAGTTTAGGGTTTCACTACTTTCTACAAGAAGTACACCAACTAAGTTTTGATTAGGTGATCAGCTCACTGGGTCTGCTAAAAGTTTTGATCAGGTTTCAATGCATCAACTTTTGATTTTTGCTCACATGCTCAGCCACCAACACTGGTTGAGTTTTAATCACGTGATCAGCTCACGAACCATTTGATTTTTGCTCAGATGCCCAGCCAACAATCACATTGGCTTTTTGATCAGCTGCCCAACCACCAACACTTGTCGACTTTTGATCAAGTGATCATCACATTAATACTGCTGAATTTTTTTATCGGGTGTCTAACCGCCAACAAGGATTTACTTGCAGTCCTTCAGCAAGGATCTTCAGATCCTTAGCCGTGCACCTATAGTACAAGACTCAACAAAGATACAAATATGAAGCCTCTAACAATAGGGAGATGTGAAAAGATTTAAAGTACAAAAAAAAAACTTAGCATGAAAAGAAATGACATTATCGTTACAGACGTGGAAGCAGTTGATTGCAGGAGCTTGCCTCTTGAATGCTTGATGACTTGGCTCAGCTTCATTGAAGATTGAGCCCTTCAATGAAGCTCTTTGAATGTGGCAAACGTGGAATGGCCGCAGCAGTTGAATGCTTAGTTCTGCTTGATTGTATGTTGTATTGTGAAATGTCAGTCTGTTCAAGAGTGCTTTGTAACACCCTAGAATTTTCTAGGAATTTTCTAGAATTAAATATAATTATGAAGCATTTAAAAAGACTTAATGGACTATTTAATAAATTATGGATTAATTAAATTAATTTAAAAGTCCTATATAAACCATAGGGTTAAAGCCAACTTTAAATAGGCCCAAAGACCAAATCCCAAGACACATAGGCCCAAGCCCACTTCTAGAAATGAAATTAGGGCTAAATTCGGATTTAAAATGGATAAATAAGGCAAATAGGAGATAAATAGAAAAATCCAAAAGATTCAGATAAAATGTCAGAAGGCGGTCTATCGCAAGACCGCCACCTGATGAAGGCGGTCTCGGGGCAACCGCAACTTCCTTCCGAAAACGCAGATTGAAGAGACGTGAAAAGTTTGGATTTTTGGCATCCAAATCACCTTGGATCGATGCTATCTGGGATGTAAACCTATCTAGGACTCTTGGAGATTGACTTTGACACCAATGGGGACTCCCAAATTGACCTAATCCTCAGCCATAGTTCAAACCCTATAAATAGGGCCCAGAATCGATCTGCGCGAACCCTTGTTTTGGCTCGCGTGGTTCGACGGTAAGATGATGTTAATTCGTGTTAGTCCTTTAGAGGATTTTATTCTTCTCAATTTTATCTAACATTCCTCTAAAGCTCGTGCTAGGAGGTCAAGCCGTTGGAGAGTTAGGAGGACCAGAAGTTGCTGGTTCCTTGTAGATCACACAGGAACAAGTGTGTCCGTCTAGCGAAGATCAGAAGTTTAGAAGCCCTAGAAGAGGTAATTTCATGTCCATCATTTAGAACAAATTGTTCTCCTTTATATCTTCTACCTACCTTCCAATTCTCATGAATTAAGGCCAAGCGGTTAAGGAGTTAGAAGGCCAAGAAATTGCCGGTTCCACGCAGGACACACAGGAGCTAACATCATCTTTCAGTCAGAAATTCAAAGTTTAGAGCATTTCCCAGAGGTAGGTTATCTCATGGATGGCTAAAATAACGTGTTAGGAGTAAAAGTCCTCTGGTTTCGCAAGATTTCATGCTTCCTACACGTCATATTTCATGTTTTACTATCATTACGTAGTTAGGTTATTTCTGCATGCACAACCTAGCACCCTTAATAGAAAAGAAGATAACTTTGGCCAAATTCTTGCAAATCCATGCACCCCCATGAGTTAATTTTGTTCTATTATGCCTTACCTCATTATTTGCCATAAGTTCCATGCATTTATTGCCCTGGATTGGGCATTGCACGTAGGATTTTCACCCTTCTGTCTGAGAGGCAGAAGGCGGTCCCACAGAGACCGCAACTTCCAAGAAGTGGTCTTAGAACGACCGCTGTTTCCATGAAGCGGTTCCACGATGACTGCCTCTTCCTTTCTGTCTGCGGTTCACCCTAAACAACAGCCATACCATCTCCTTTTGGTTCCTAGTTAAATTATCTATTTGACTATATTTTATCCACCTTTCACCATGATATGTTCCCTGTTATGGTATGCATCAATCATGCTAGGTGTCATGTCTGTCATGTTCTAAAAACTTATTTTATTCATATGTTAATTTCATGCCAAAACACTATAGTTTTGTACTTAAAGGAATTTCCATGAATTTGATTGCACTTGAACTATGATTTGGCACATTCCCTTCTCACCTTATTTCTGTTTTATAAGTCACATATATATAGCGCGTATTTCAGTACGTTACTATTAGTTACACTTTGCACATATAAGCACACTTTCTTGGACTTGTGATCCTCTCCGTTGGATATTCCTTCCACCGAACTAGGTGATCTTGTTTCAAGGCCTCCGTAAGTCTCCACGAGCCTAGGATTCTCACTAGGATGTCGAGCTGGTTGTACCCTTGAAACCCAATGGTCTAGAAAGCACTTGTGTTACCAGCATTTTCTACACCCTGGACAGATTACGGCCCTTAGGCGACCACCACCTTCTAGTAGCGGCCTGACCATGACCGTTTTTTGTCTGTTATGCTATCGAGTCAACTCTTCTCTCTTCTGGCATCGACTCTGTCAAGTAGCGGTTCCCTCTTGACTGCTAATTTCAAGAAACGATCCTACCTTGACCACCATATCAAAGAGACGATCCTGGCTTGACCGCTTTCTTCCATCTTGTGCCCTAACCCGTGGTTTGACCCAAGGGTTAGTAATACTCTATTCCTAGGTGATCCTTTGATTATCTGTAACCTAATACTATGTTTAATAAGCTGTTGATAAATTATGGAAATTAATAAATGTACCGTTATGCTACCGGATTCCTCCCGTGGCATGACCTTGTCTTTAAATCATCATTGATCTCATGAATTCAATTTGGTACGTTCTCACCTTGATTTTTGCTATCATGAAACCGTTGTTTGAATTGTAAATTATTGGCCCAACTTTATTTATATCTCGTGGAAGTAGCTTGATTTATAACTTGAAGATGTAAGAGCGGGTACAGACAGTGTCCAAGGGCTCGACGCTAGCCCCCTCGGCAGATAGCTGGAAACATGCTGTAAACCATGGGGTATGATGAACACTGGCGTCACATTGCGCCAGGAGTACTTTTTTTATAAACATGTGAAAATCACGAGGCTCATCATGAAATTACATTCTTACTTGTTACATGACTTTCTAGTGCATAGCCTCTTAAGGTTATTAAAAGTACATTCTCGTTACATTCTAGTACATTCTTGTTAATGAAAGACCACTTTATAATCTTACTTGATCATGCTCTCATTTGACATGAATTTTCATGTCTCTCTCTATAGTTTATGTTTTGTTACGTCGGTTTTAATCATATGCTTTACCACATTTCTTTAGATCGTATAGTTTATTTATTTCTCTCTATAGTTTATGTTTTAATCGTATAGTTTATTTATTTCTTATTTGACATGAATTTTCATGTCTCTCTCTATAGAGCTAAAAATGTTAATTACTTAAACTGTGCCTTCATGTTGATACGAAGATACCTACTGGGCAAGTGTGCTCATTCCCTACTTTCCAATCTTTTCAGGAAACTCTAGTGGGTCGAACTCGGATGATGCAAGTGATAGGTGCGAGAGTAACTAAAGATCAAGAGAAGACTTAGAGTGTCAAGAGTCTAGTCCTGTTTATGTAATTTTTTCTTTTTTCTTGAGTCTAGAATGTAAGGAGTCAAAGGTGAAAGAGTCTTTTGTAAATTTGCGATTATTATTCAATAAAGATTGAATTCCGAGTACATTCCATTTTGTTCACTCTTCTTATGTGTGAATGATTAGCGCTCTGAATGTCTTGCTAGCGTGAGGCTTACCATGCCGACTGTTCACGTTCCCGAACTATTTCCGCTGCATATCTCGGGGCGTGACAGTTAAGTTGATATCAAAGCCTAGGCATAAGTAAGTCCTAGGAAAATGTCATGTTATAGGACAAGTCCAAGGTTTAAGGACCATACCTATGAAATAGGAAAGAAATTTTCGAACCCATGTGAGAAGTGGGTAGAGCCCGGGACGAGATAATTATTTACAAATTTATCTTTAAGTAAATCCTCCTAAATTCCAAAGAAATAACTAAGTGTTTATTTTCTCAGGCACGTCATTCATAATGGCTGTGAATCGTGCGAATTTGGAGGCGATGCAATAGACTGTTGCGGGTCTTACCCAGGCCCTACAAATAGTAGCCCAAGCTGACGCGAGGGTAGGGGCCGGTGATCTGCACTGGATCTTCCATAGTATGAACCCTCCGCAGTTCTCTGGATCCACTAACCCCGATGAAGTTAAAAATTAGATAGATGAGATGAACATGATATTCGACGTTACGCAATGCTTAGACCAAGAGAATGTCTTATTAGCCGCAATCCAACTAAACAAAGATGCCCGTACTTGGTGGAAGGTCACCTCTGCTCACCTTCAAAATGCTCAAATTACTTGGGAGGAGTTTCTTAAACTCTTCTGAGCAAAATATTTCTCTGAACATGTTAAAGGGAGGAAGGCCACGGAATTTGCCTCTCTAAGGCAAGTGATGATGTCTGTGGCAGAGTATGGACACCAATTCTCCGTCTGGCACCATATGCTCCACACCTAGTGTCACACCCCGAACCGATAGCAGCGGAACGCATTGCTCGGAATGTGGCAGCGAATAATCATGAATAATCAGAGCTCATAAGTCATGAACACACGGCTAGACAATATTGACAAAATATAAATCTTATTATTAGCAGAAAGTGAATATTACATCTTGACTCAACTTACATAAGGAAAAGAAAAGACTCAATACTACACCTGATAAAAGGAAAAGACTCAAGTGACAGGACAAGACTCAATAAAATAAAAGATATCGACTCGATTCTCCATAGCACTACTCACTGTTGCCCTTCCCCGTTTGATTGATTGTCTTCGGCATTATTACCTGAAAAATGTTAAAATAGGCTGGTGAGCAAAAAGCTCAGTAGGAGTTACATCTCTCATCAAGCAAGATATAAGTGATTAGCCAATTAATCATGTTCATGAGCATGTAATAAATGAATGATATAACATGACACTAAATTTAACAGAAAGGTGATCATTATCGAACATCAAAAGCCAAGGGCAGATATAAGCTCAAGAGAAAAGGGAATAATTCCCACGCAGAATCAAGGACAAGATGCTAGTATGAAAGCGAAGGCAGATGCTTCGGACGAACATAACTTTACAGAATTGGCCAGAATATATCAGAATTTCAATAATGATAAGCAAAAACAATCAATCTAGCAGAATATCTAAATTGTCAGAATAACAGAATATCGGAATTTCCAGAATATATAACAGAATTTGCAGAATAACAGAATAACAAAATATCAGACTTTGGTGCAATACCACACCAAGAATTCCCATGGTTTACAGAATGGACTACCGTCCTACCTGACATTGATAGTTGCGGACCTACAGCCCTTAAATATTTCAGAATCAGATGTGGCCAACATAAAGTCAAAGGGTTATGTTCTCGAAATATTGACAAGGAATTTTCGAAAGGAATAACGTGTCATAGCTAACACGGGTGATAATCATGAAGATCCATGATATAACAAAGTTTAGGGACTAAAGAATATGTAGGGACAACATGTTGATAAATCTCTCATGAAATCTAAATATTCGTGAAAACTAAGTTAAATGGCGTCCATACAGTCGCTGTGAATTCAAGAATTTAGTAGGCACGAACGAAAATGACGTCAGTGTCATAGATGCTAATTCTAATTGGCGTCGACTATCAAGTCGCCAATTACAGACAGAAACTAGACTTCTCACGGTGACCCATCGGGGCGATCCATGATGGCTAGATCGTCATGTTTCTTTAGAGGGACATGACTGTGACTCGGTGTATAGGATTTTTATGGTACAACCTGCTCGGCTGCCTTGAGGGAATCCAATGCTAGCGTAGACTTACGGAGGTCTCTATGATGAAATCACCAGTCCGAAGGAAGGAATATCCTACGGAGGGTTCAAACATCACCGAGAGTTGAGGGGGGAATGGTATAAATCAAAATAGGGACTCCATCTACGGATGTGAGATGAGAGTGCCAAGAACCCACGGTCAAGGGTTGGAAAACACGGAGAAATCAAGCGGTCAGAAATTGATGTCCTTCCTGGGAGGCGCTAATTAAATTGGCGTCTGTCATGAAAGTCGCTCATTTATTTTATTTTATCCAAAATTCATAAATTTATGACTTCTTAGAATATAGCGTCCATATCGGTGGATGTTAATTTTCGTGTAAACAAGAATTTACGTCTATATTTTAAGACGTCATTTCTTATTTATTAATCCAGAAAAGAGCATCACTTTAAAAGGACACACATTGTTTAGTGAAAATTTGGAGAAATAAAATATATGATAATTAGGAGAAAAATCTAATGATCCAAAAATATATATTTTATAATTTTATTTTACATAATTTTATAGATATGAATTTTTAAAGATACGAGTAAGATATTAGCATGCATTACGTTATATATATATGTTAAAAGAATGAACGACAACCGTGGTCATCGTTAATTAAATTAACAAAAGTGTCAACCTCTTTAAACTTCAAGTTCTCGACGCACTCATGTCAGAATCGCGCAATCTATATACCAAAATGAAGGGCTCGAAAAACTCTACCTAACATGATGTTCAAAAAGATTTTTGCTTGAGAGTAGGGCTATCTTGAGTTAGGAGGACCGGAAAAAGGAGATACCATCCCCACGACCTCGGTCACTACCCCAATAACACGCTCGTAAAATTTCATAGCCAAAGGACACTCTGGCGTCCACTAACAAATCGTCAAAGTAAAAAGATATAGCTAACATGCTACCGTGCTTTTGGGTGGTTCGCTGAGTAACTTTGATAATTCATCTTATTTAGTTAAATAAATTACTAACTATTTAATATTATCATATAAGGTATGAAAATTTAGAGAGAAATGTGGGGACTCCCGTCATATACATTTTATGAGTTTTAGATTTACGATTATATGGATATAATTTTTTTAACCATGTTGTATTTAATATTTAACTAAGAGAAAACATGCACAACGATGAAACACAGACAAGCAGGACGTGCATGAATATGATTTTATGAAAATAATAGAGTTTATGCAGATGTTTTATCACGTTGATTTGACTTGGGAAAGAACACCTACCTTTTTAACGTGTAGAACGGGGTACGGAAGTCCTAAGGAAGGAGAGGGAAGGAGAAATGCAGCAGGATCACCACGTTCATGAGAGGAACCCATTCACTTAATCTGTAGCAACAAGAGGAACGCGTAAGGGATCCTTCATGCGCGGAGGTCCATGACGACGTGGCCAATCCTTTGAACAGCAACCTCCTGTTCGTTCGTGGAGAGGCTTGTTTTATAGAGGAAGAGAAGCTCGAGAAGGCTCCGACGCCAAAAGGCTGCAAGATTTAAACTTTCCTCCGTGCGTTACCGTATTAAGGTATCACTTTCCATCTAAACAGCCGCTTGCCATTTTTATCTTGAAAACCTCAGAGGCTATCCCCTCATGCAACGTCGAACACGCACTTCGGTTTTGGGTTGGGCTGCAGGTTGACCCCTTTTATATGTATATAGGTTAAGGTTGGGTTTTAAGCCCGTAGCTAATACGTGGCTTCGTCGTGTACGTGGATGGGCAAAAGCCCATATAGTTCATGCATATGGGTGGGGATTTATATTGGGTGTTGGGTTCGATGCATATATATATATATATATATATATATGTATATATATATATATATATATGTATATATATATATGCTTGAATTGGTTTGGGCTTGAAGAGTAGTTTAACCGTGGCTGGCTTGCATGCATGGGTTGGCCCATGCACGTGGGCTTGGGTTTTGTAGTTGACGAAGGGGCTAAGGTTTTGGGTGATGTTTGCAACGCGGGTTTTGATATTACCATGATTTGGGCTTCCAACAAGTGAACGGGTGAAGGCCCATATAATGTATATAGACTATGTATTTGGCTCTATTTATTTAATGTATATTGATTAATACGAGCTTTGTATCTCTTTTCATTTGGCCTCTTTATACCAACGTGGGTTTTGATATTACCATGATTTGGGCTTCTAGCAGATGAATGGGTGAAGGCCCATATAATGTATATAGGTTATGTATTTGGCTCTATTTATCTAATGTATATTGATTAATATGAGCTTTGTATCTCTTTTCATTTGGCCTCTTTCTATATATTTAGGGATTTTATTTGTTTAGAAAATTATATTCCTTATCATTTAATCCGGGGTGCTACACCTGGTGGCTACAGAGATTTAAAAAGCTAATCGTTTCATGGACAGATTAAGGACCATCTTCATTCAACAATTTAGCCCTCAAAATATCTGTACTTATACGGAGATGGTCCACCGAGCACATTTATGTGAAAGGACCTTGGAAAGGTTGAGAAGTTCAAAGGTAAGAGCGAGGAGTCAAGCCGAAGGTTTTACAAACGCGGACGAAAAGAAGAGAAGTTTAGCATCACAGGCACCTTCCAATCCTGTGACAACAAAAAGAGGTCCCATAATTGTTGTGTCCCTGTGGTTTTGATGATGTCAAACACTATAAGTCATCTTGAGTCTGCATGAGAATTGAATGATGATGTTATATGTGTTAGTGTTGCATTGTGTTAATGTTGCATTGGTCTTAATGCTATAATGTTTGCATACATTGGTCTTAATGCTATAATGTTTTCATATTGGTTTTGATGGGCATAATGTCTCCAATGTTGGTTTTGATGGGCATAATGTCTGCAATATGCATATGTGTTGAATGATCGGCATCAGCCTTTGCTAGATAGGTCGATGCACATCCATATCAGCCTTTGCTAGATAGGTCAATACACATCCATGCCTATAATCATATCAAGTTGATGCGGGTTTAGAAGTCATGTTACATCAGGTCGATGCATGTACACTCATGTAGCTAAGCAGGTCGATGCACATACAACCTTTCTGTCTATCTGGTCGGTGCATCATTGTTCTTTATAGCAGTCAGGTTGATGCAACGACCATGTTTAAAGTAGTCATGTCGATGCATATATTTACCCCAGTTTAGAAGGTCGATGCATGTTCGCAGTAAGATCTAGAAGGTTGATGCACATATACATTTTTCACTAGAAGGTCGATGCACATATGCATTCTTGCATTAGAAGGTCGATGCACATATGCATTTTTGACTAGTAAGGTCGATGCAGAAGAAGCACTTCTTGCAAGTAAGGTTGGTGCACCAGTGTTAGCTAATGACACTAAGGTCGATGCACATCTGCACTTCAAGATCAACAAGTCAATGCATCAAGATACTCATGTGCTACATCTGTGAGGAGGTTGATACACTTATGAGGCAGCCCGAGGCAGAAGAGCAAAGCTCCAACTAACAAGGTCTGAGCACTCAAGAGACAAGTCGATGCAGTTGTTGGGAACTGAACATTGCAGATCAACTAAGGTCTGAGCATTCTAAGGATAGGTCGATGCATATTACAATGCACAAAGTCAAGACAGCAGAAGAAATTAATGGACCCTAGTGGAAGTCAGTCTACAGCTGTCACGCCCCGAGCCTTTATGATAGCAGAAGGTGCGCTCGAGAAACGTGAACAGCCAGCATGGTAAGCCTCTTGCAAGCAAGAATGATCAGAGCGCCAGACAATCACACACATAAATGTAATTGCACACTATTTTAATCAAACTCCAACTTATTTCATTGATAATCAATATTCAAATACAATAACTTTCAACTTCTTCCAATCTATCAGACTCAAGAAATAGGAAAATTACATAGACTCAATCTAAAGAATATAGACTTTCCTAAGTCTTCACTCTCATCTTGATAACACTTTCATTCGCTCTCGGACCCGCTACTTGTATAACCCGAATCTAAATTCGAATCACATTAATTTCCTGAAAAGAATGGAAATAGGTAATGAGCACACTTGCCCAGTAGGTATCTTCGAATCAACATGAAGGCATCCTTAAAGTAATCAACATGAATGCAGTACTACCTAGGTGAATGGTATACCTGGATTTATGTGCTTCTTCTAGAATCAATTTCTTCATATCCTCATGATCCGGTACACATATTCGATTTTTAAATAGAAATCTTCCATCCTTAATAGAAAAATCCAGCCTTTGTTCAACATTGGCCTTGATCTCCAATAATATAGGATCATCATTTTGCACATTGACCAGATCTTCTATTAATGTAGGTTGAGCTTGAATATTAGCTAGGAAATAATCTTCCTTCCTGTCAATACCTAAGTTCAACTGAGCAAATTGAGGAATAAGATTAGTCATACTAATCATGAGACTTGATAGCATACCCATTGGTTTTCTGCTGAGTGCATCTGCTATAGTATTAGCCTTGCCAGGATGATATTGAATAGCAAAATCAAAGTCTTTGAGATATTCTAACCACCTCCTCTGCCTCATATTTAGCTCTTTTTGAGAAAATGAGTACTTCAAGCTTTTGTGGTCCGAGTAGATCGTAAACTTTTCTTCATAGAGATAATGACGCCAAATTTTCAAGGCGAAAATGACAGCTGCTAATTCTAAATCATGCACATGATAATTTTCCTCGTGACGCTTCAATTGTCTAGAAGAATAACAGATTACTTTTCCATTTTACATGAGGACACACCCTAGGCCAATGCCAGATGCATCCGTATATACTTCGAATCCACCACCTTCCATCGGTAGTGTTAGAATAGGAGCTGTAGTAAGATGATTCTTAAGAGTTTGAAAACTCTTTTCACATTCCTCTGACCAGACAAAGGGATTTTGTTTTCTCGTGAGTCTAGTTAAAGGAACTGCAATCTTTAAAAAATCTTTAATGAATCTTCTATAATAACCTGCTAGACCCAGAAAGCTTCGTACTTCTGATACGATCGTTGGCCGGCTCCAATTCTTGACAGCTTCTACCTTAGAAGGATCCACAACGATACCTTCTTTTCTAATAATGTGGCCTAGGAATGAAACTTCCTTGAGCCAAAATTCGCATTTGTTTAGCTTGGCATAGAGTTTATGTTCTTTAAGTGTTTGTAAAGCTATCCTAAGATGTTCTTCATGTTCTTTCTTGGTCTTGGAATATATCAAGATGTCATCGATGAAGACGACGCTGAATTGGTCCAGATATGGCTGGAAAACACTATTCATAAGTTGCATAAATACTGCTGGGGCATTTGTTAACCCGAACGGCATTACCACGAATTCATAATGACCATAACGACTTCAAAAAGTCGATTTATAAATGTCTTCTTCTTTAATTCTAAGCTGATGATAATTTGATCTGAGGTCTATCTTAGAAAAATATTCTGCTCCTGAAAGCTGATCGAAGAGTTCATCAATATGCGGCAACGGATACTTATTTTTGATTGTAAGTTGATTTAGTCGCCGGTAATCGATGCATAGCCTGAGAGAACCATCCTTCTTCTTGACAATAGAACCGGCGCACCCCAAGGGGATGTGCTAGGTCTGATGAAGCCCTTATCTAGTAGTTCCTGCAACTGCCTCTTCAATTCCTTGAGTTCTGTGGGGGACATCCTGTAAGGGGCTATAGAAACAGGTGCTGCTCCTGGAATGAGTTCAATAGTGAAGTTCACTTCCCTCTCGGGTGGTAAACTGGGTAATTCGGATGGGAACACATCGGGGAACTCATTTACAATAGGAATGTCTGCTAAGATAATCTCCTTGGATTCGGTAACAATGACAGAAGCAAGAAAAGCTTCACATCCTTGCGAGATAAGTTTGCAAGCGTGAAGAGAAGATATGATAGTAGGATGCTTCTTGTACTTGATGCCAAGGAAGGAAAATCAATCTTAAAACTAATTAACTATCTTATCCCGGGTTCTACCCAATTCTCACATGGGTGTGAAAATTTCTTCCTTAGTTCATAGGTAGGGGTCCGTAAACCTTAGACTTATCTTATGACATGACTCTTCTTCCTAAGTCCTGAGACTTAGGCTCTGATACCAACTTAACTGTCACGCCCCGAGCCTTTATGACAGCGGAAGACTCGCTCGAGAAATGTGAACAACCGGCATGGTAAGCCTCTTGCAAGCAAGAATGATCAGAGCGCCAGACAATCACACACATAAATATAATTGCACACTATTTTAATCAAACTCCAACGTATTTCATTGATAATCAATATTCAAATACAATAACTTTCAACTTCTTCCAATCTATCAGACTTAAGAAATAGGAAAATTACATAGACTCAATCTAAACAATATAGACTTTCCTAAGTCTTTACTCTCATCTTGACAACACTTTCATTCGCTCTCGGACCCGCTACTTGTATAACTCGAATCCGAATTCGAATCACATTCATTTCCTGAAAAGAATGGAAATAGGCAATGAGCACACTTGCCCAGTAGGTATCTTCGCATCTACATGAAGGCATCATTAAAGTAATTAACAATTTAGCTCTAAAGAAATAAGGTAAAATCATGCGAATGCGATCAATCATGCGAATACCCAAAGCAACAAAGATGATCGTTTAAGATACAATGAGAGCAAGTATGAACTAGTAAGGGTGTAACAAGAACATGCTATTGGCCTTTCATGAACAAGAATGTAACGAGAATGTATTAGCAATGCCACATAATCATCACTCCAGTATCTTTTGTTTATGAGCAAGTACTTCGTGAATTTCTGTGGAATATCAAGTCATGTACAAGAAAGTCATGTCGTGCCGTGGATCTTCACTCATTTATAGAGAAAGTACTCCCAGCGTAATGCGACGCCAGTAGCATCATACCCCATGGTTTATAATAGTATATTTCCGACAATCAACCGAGGGGACTAGCATAGAGCCCTTGAACACAATCAGTGCTCGATCGCATCTTCAAGTATAAATCAAGCTACTTCCACGCATGTAACAATAAAGTATGGCCAAGAATGTACAATTCAATAAGTCCATGACAGTAATAATTTAATGAATGAATGCTTCAATTTAATAATGCGAGAGTCAAGAATGACTTAAACAAGGTTATGCTTATGGAAATAAATCGGCAGCATAACGGTACATTTCTTTAACTTTTATTTCATTATATTAAGCCTCTTTGGATAATATGGCAAGTTCTAGATCATCAATAATCCATCTAGAAACTTTAGAACATCAACCCTTGGGTCAAACCTCAGGTTAAGCACTCAAATAATGTGACGGTCAAGGACTGGGACGTTACATGATGTGACGCTCCAGTATTCAACCGTTACATTAGTCTGATTCCAGAAATAATAAAATAGACTTAGTGAAATGTGATGGTCTTATATTGGGCCGTTAGATGCTCCTGACTGTCCAGTATAGATCCGTTACATAACCAGAAACATCGATAGTGTAATCTACTAAATGGGCTTTAATGGTACAACCAACTCGGCATCCTAGTGGGAATCTCAGGCTCGCAGAGAATTACGGAGGCCTTGAAACAAGATTTCCTAATCCATTGGAAGGAATATCCAATAGAGAGGTCCTCATGTCCAAGAACAATGATCCTATAGTGCAAAGTGTGAACTAATGGACAACATACCGAAATATGTGCCATGTACTTAAAGAAATGACTCTATAGATAGAGAGAGAATGTGTAGCAACGTGAAACCAAGATAAACTCCGTCAATACATCATTGGAAATCATGATTTCGATACAAAACTATATAATTTTGGCACATGAAATTAACATAACTTAAAATAACTTAAGACACCTTAATCATGTAATTTCGATTATGAAACGATAACTAAAATTAAAGTCGTGATAACAGGTCCAAACTTAGCTATCTAAGCTTATTTATAGGTAAACTTTAACTGGTTATCATTCTGCCTCGGGCTGACAGAACACAGTGTCTGACGGTCTAGGATAGGTGAGTTACAGTCTTGTGACGGTTTATCGAGGGGCCGTTACAGTAGTGTAACGCTCCTGTTATGGTGCGTCAGAGACAACAGAGCAATTCAAATGCGACAGAGGGTGTGACGGCTTATCGTAAGGCCGTTAGATCATTATGACGGTCATACCTTCATGCGTCAGATCGTCTGCTGGCAGTAAAATAAAGTAAAGGTTTATGAAAACATAACATGCCTGGAAATCAAAATACTACAACTATTCCAGACATGATAAATGAAGTATAGACCAACTATATGCTTGGGTTTTAGTGAATAGACAAGATAATATCTTTTATTTTCCATTTAGGGCTAAGAGATGCATGAATGTATAGAACTATTAAAACATGCAATTTATGATCTATCATGTATGAAATAAATCCAAATCAGATGGCTTTTATCCTTAACAAGATATTTTTGCCAATCATGAGATGACCTACCTCTTAAATAAGCTTTAATCTTCCAATTTGGGACTGCAAGACACGTCCTAGTTCTTCCCTTCCTAAGATTTTTCAGCAACTTCACGTCGCTCTATCTCTCCAATCTCTTGACCTAAGGATGTGAAATTTTGAGGGTAAGAAGTTGAAACTAAGGTGAACAAAAAGTTCTAAAGGACTGAACTCTAATTACCTCGTTTAGACGTCCTAATCTCTTGATCTTCAGGGGTCTTTTGCTCTGAATTCTGGGCTGCTATGACTGAATTAGCGACTTTAGAAGCCCCTCTCTTCTTGGTTACTTGATCTCCTAGCACGAAATTCGGAGAGTTATTAGACCTTAGTATTATAAACAAAATCTTCTAAAGAACTTACCCGAAATTGTGACTCCTTACCTTGTTTCTTCATGAGCAAAAGTAAGGGTTGCTCAGGTCAAAATTAGGTCCTATTTATAGGGTTTTGGCTAGGGTTTGAGGATTAGATCGATTCTAGAGTCCTTAATTTACCAGAACATGATCCCTAAGAGTCCCCAGTAACTTTACAAGTTCTCCCAATTAGGTCTCTTGTAGATAGGATCCCAGAGATCCAATCTTTCTACTCGTTCTTCCATTCACGAAACTATCAGGGTGTAACACATCAGTCTAGGTGCGTTACGTGATTGTGGCGGTCGCACGATAGACCGCTACATCCAGCGTGCACAGAATTCAACATAAATCAAACTCTTTTGTTAATTATCCATATTATTATCTATAAAAATGATATTTATCCTTAAAATACGTAAATAGGCTAAATAACCTTCTAGAATATGAGCCAAACTTAATGGGCTTGGTCCTTAAATCTTTTGGATTTTATTTAAATAGGCTAGGTTAATTATTCAACACAATTGGGCCTTATAATGACTTATTATTTTAATAATCCATTTAATCTATTTAGCCTTTATAAATTCCTAATAAATTCCAAAAAATTCTATAAATAATCTAAAAATTATTATAAAAATTCTGGGGCACTACACCCTCCCCCACTTAGAAGAATTTGGTCCCCAAATTCAATACATGGATTATGGAGAGTGTACTTACAGTTTAAAATAATTCTGGAAATCTTTTCCGCATGGCTGCTTCGGTTTCCCATGTTGCTTCATATGGCCATGTTTTCTTCCATTGAATCTTGACCATAGGAATAACTTTATTTCTTAGTTGACGCACTTCCCGTTCCAGAATCTTTATTGGCGTTTGCTCGTACGTCATATCCTTCTGAATCTCCAGATTGTCATAAGTGATAATATGGTCAGGATCATATACATACTTCTTCAGCTTAGAGACGTGAAATACGTCATGAACTCCTGCTAATTATAGAGGTAAAGCCAATTTGTAGGCCACTTCACCGACCATTTGAAGAATTTCAAACGGGCCAATGAACCTTGGAGTTTGCTTGCCCTTAAGGCCAAATCTTCGAATACCCCGACCTGGAGAAACCTTGAGATACATATGGTCTCCTACTTGAAATTCCAAGTCGCGTCTTCGATTATCAGCATAAGATTTCTGCCTATCTTGTGCCATCTTTATTCTCTCTTGAATAAGATTGATATTTTCTGTAGAATCTCTGATAATATCGGGGCCTAGGAATTGTCTTTCCCCTATTTCATTCCAACATATTGGTGATCAACAACTTTTTTCATATAGAGCTTCAAAAGGTGCCATTTGTATGCTGGCCTGATAACTGTTGTTATATGCAAATTCTACTAGAGGTAAGTGATCATGCCAACTACCTCCAAAATCAATAACATAAGCCCTGAGCATGTCTTCTTCCACTTGATTCGTTCTTTCTGTCTGACCATCAGTTTGTGGATGAAAGGCTGTGCTGAAATTCAATCTAGTCCCTAGTGACTGTTGTAGACTCTTCCAAAATTGTGATGTGAATCGAGGATCTCTATCAGATATAATAGTGATTGGGATACCATGTAATTTAACAATTTCCCTTATGTATAATGCTGCCAGGATATCCACAGACCATCGACTTTTAATTGGTATGAAATGTGCAGATTTAGTTAATTGGTCTATGATTACCCATATACCATCGTGTCCACCTCTTATCTTAGGTAACCCCATAATGAAATCCATCCCTATACTCTCCCACTTCCATTCGGGAATATTCAAGGGATGCAGTTTACCTGCGGGTCTAAAATACTCTGCCTTTACTTGTTGACAAGTGAGGCAGCAAGACACGAAATCCGCTATTTCCCTCTTCATGTTAGGCCACCAAAAATTTCTTTTGAGATCCTGATACATTTTTGTACTACCTAGGTGAATGGTATACCTGGATTTATGTGCTTCTTCTAGAATCAATTTCTTCGTATCCTCATGATCCGGTACACATATTCGGTTTTTAAATAGAAATCTTCCATCCTTAATAGAAAAATCCGGCCTTTGTTCAACATTGGCCTTGATCTCCAATAATATAGGATCATCATTTTGCACCTTGACCAGATCTTCTATTAATGTAGGTTGAGGTTGAATATTAGCTAGGAAATAATCTTCCTTCCTGTCAATACCTAAGTTCAACTGAGCAAATTGAGGAATAAGATTAGTCATACTAATCATGAGACTTGATAGCATACCCATTGATTTTCTGCTGAGTGCATCTGCTATAGTATTAGCCTTGCCAGGATGATATTGAATAGCAAAATCAAAGTCTTTGAGATATTCTAACCACCTCCTCTGCCTCATATTTAGCTCTTTTTGAGAAAATGAGTACTTCAAGCTTTTGTGGTCCGAGTAGATCGTAAACTTTTCTCCATAGAGATAATGACGCCAAATTTTCAAGGTGAAAATGACAGCTGCTAATTCTAAATCATGCACATGATAATTTTCCTCGTGACGCTTCAATTGTCTAGAAGAATAACAGATTACTTTTCTATTTTACATGAGGACACACCCTAGGCCAATGCCAGATGCATCCGTATATACTTCGAATCCACCACCTTCCATCGGTAGTGTTAGAATAGGAGCTGTAGTAAGATGATTCTTAAGAGTTTGAAAACTCTTTTCACATTCCTCTGACCAGACAAAGGGATTTTCTTTTCTCGTGAGTCTAGTTAAAGGAACTGCAATCTTTGAAAAATCTTTAATGAATCTTCTATAATAACCTGGTAGACCCAGAAAGCTTCGTACTTCTGATACGATCGTTGGCCGGCTCCAATTCTTGACAGCTTCTACCTTAGAAGGATCCACAACGATACCTTCTTTTCTAATAATGTGGCCTAGGAATGAAACTTCCTTGAGCCAAAATTCGCATTTGTTTAGCTTGGCATAGAGTTTATGTTCTTTAAGTGTTTGTAAAGCTATCCTAAGATGTTCTTCATGTTCTTTCTTGGTCTTGGAATATATCAAGATGTCATCGATGAAGACGACGCTGAATTGGTTCAGATATGGCTGGAAAACACTATTCATAAGTTGCATAAATACTGCTGGGGCATTTGTTAACCCGAACGGCATTACCACGAATTCATAATGACCATAACGACTTCAAAAAGTCGATTTATAAATGTCTTCTTCTTTAATTCTAAGCTGATGATAACTTGATCTGAGGTCTATCTTAGAAAAATATTCTGCTCCTGAAAGCTGATCGAAGAGTTCATCAATATGCGGCAACGGATACTTATTTTTGATTGTAAGTTGATTTAGTCGCCGGTAATCGATGCATAGCCTGAGAGAACCATCCTTCTTCTTGACAATAGAACCGGCGCACCCCAAGGGGATGTGCTAGGTCTGATGAAGCCCTTATCTAGTAGTTCCTGCAACTGCCTCTTCAATTCCTTGAGTTCTGTGGGGGACATCCTGTAAGGGGCTATAGAAACAGGTGCTGCTCCTGGAATGAGTTCAATAGTGAAGTTCACTTCCCTCTCGGGTGGTAAACTGGGTAATTCAGATGGGAACACATCGGGGAACTCATTTACAATAGGAATGTCTGCTAAGATAATCTCCTTGGATTCGGTAACAATGACAGAAGCAAGAAAAGCTTCACATCCTTGCGAGATAAGTTTGCAAGCGTGAAGAGAAGATATGATAGTAGGATGCTTCTTGTACTTGATGCCAAGGAAGGAAAATCAATCTTAAAACTAATTAACTATCTTATCCCGGGTTCTACCCAATTCTCACATGGGTGTGAAAATTTCTTCCTTAGTTCATAGGTAGGGGTCCGTAAACCTTAGACTTATCTTATGACATGACTCTTCTTCCTAAGTCCTGAGACTTAGGCTCTGATACCAACTTAACTGTCACGCCCCGAGCCTTTATGACAGCGGAAGACTCGCTCGAGAAATGTGAACAACCGGCATGGTAAGCCTCTTGCAAGCAAGAATGATCAGAGCGCCAGACAATCACACACATAAATATAATTGCACACTATTTTAATCAAACTCCAACGTATTTCATTGATAATCAATATTCAAATACAATAACTTTCAACTTCTTCCAATCTATCAGACTCAAGAAATAGGAAAATTACATAGACTCAATCTAAACAATATAGACTTTCCTAAGTCTTTACTCTCATCTTGACAACACTTTCATTCGCTCTCGGACCCGCTACTTGTATAACTCGAATCCGAATTCGAATCACATTCATTTCCTGAAAAGAATGGAAATAGGTAATGAGCACACTTGCCCAGTAGGTATCTTCGCATCTACATGAAGGCATCATTAAAGTAATTAACAATTTAGCTCTAAAGAAATAAGGAAAATCATGCGAATGCGATCAATCATGCGAATACCCAAAGCAACAAAGATGATCGTTTAAGATACAATGAGAGCAAGTATGAACTAGTAAGGGTGTAACAAGAACATGCTATTGGCCTTTCATGAACAAGAATGTAACGAGAATGTATTAGCAATGCCACATAATCATCACTCCAGTATCTTTTGTTTATGAGCAAGTACTTCGTGAATTTCTGTGGAATATCAAGTCATGTACAAGAAAGTCATGTCGTGCCGTGGATCTTCACTCATTTATAGAGAAAGTACTCCCAGCGTAATGCGACGCCAGTAGCATCATACCCCATGGTTTATAATAGTATATTTCCGGCAATCAACCGAGGGGACTAGCATAGAGCCCTTGAACACAATCAGTGCTCGATCGCATCTTCAAGTATAAATCAAGCTACTTCCACGCATGTAACAATAAAGTATGGCCAAGAATGTACAATTCAATAAGTCCATGACAGTAATAATTCAATGAATGAATACTTCAATTTAATAATGCGAGAGTCAAGAATGACTTAAACAAGGTTATGCTTATGAAAATAAATCGGCAGCATAACGGTACATTTCTTTAACTTTTATTTCATTATATTAAGCCTCTTTGGATAATATGGCAAGTTCTAGATCATCAATAATCCATCTAGAAACTTTAGAACATCAACCCTTGGGTCAAACCTCAGGTTAAGCACTCAAATAATGTGACGGTCAAGGACTGGGGCGTTACATGATGTGACGCTCCAGTATTCAACCGTTACATTAGTCTGATTCCAGAAATAATAAAATAGACTTAGTGAAATGTGATGGTCTTATATTGGGCCGTTAGATGCTCCTGACTGTCCAGTATAGATCCGTTACATAACCAGAAACATCGATAGTGTAATCTACTAAATGGGCTTTAATGGTACAACCAACTCGGCATCCTAGTGGGAATCTCAGGCTCGCAGAGAATTACGGAGGCCTTGAAACAAGATTTCCTAATCCATTGGAAGGAATATCCAATAGAGAGGTCCTCATGTCCAAGAACAATGATCCTATAGTGCAAAGTGTGAACTAATGGACAACATACCGAAATATGTGCCATGTACTTAAAGAAATGACTCTATAGATAGAGAGAGAATGTGTAGCAACGTGAAACCAAGATAAACTCCGTCAATACATCATTGGAAATCATGATTTCGATACAAAACTATATAATTTTGGCACATGAAATTAACATAACTTAAAATAACTTAAGACACCTTAATCATGCAGTTTCGATTATGAATCGATAACTAAACTTAAAGTCGTGATAACAGGTCCAAACTTAGCTATCTAAGCTTATTTATAGGTAAACTTTAACTGGTTATCATTCTGCCTCGGGCTGACAGAACACAGTGTCTGACGGTCTAGGATAGGTGAGTTACAGTCTTGTGACGGTTTATCGAGGGGCCGTTACAGTAGTGTAACGCTCCTATTATGGTGCGTCAAAGACAACAGAGCAATTCAAATGCGACAGAGGGTGTGACGGCTTATCGTAAGGCCGTTAGATCATTATGACGGTCATACCTTCATGCGTCAGATCGACTGCTGGCAGTAAAATAAAGTAAAGGTTTATGAAAACATAACATGCCTGGAAATCAAAATACTACAACTATTCCAGACATGATAAATGAAGTATAGGCCAACTATATGCATGGGTTTTAGTGAATAGACAAGATAATATCTTTTATTTTCCATTTAGGGCTAAGAGATGCATGAATGTATAGAACTATTAAAACATGCAATTTATGATCTATCATGTATGAAATAAATCTAAACCAGAGAGCTTTTATCCTTAACAAGATGTTTTTACCAATCATGAGATGACCTACCTCTTAAATGAGCTTTAATCTTCCAATTTGGGACTGCAAGACACGCCCTAGTTCTTCCCTTCCTGAGATTTTTCAGTAACTTCACGTCGCTCTATCTCTCCAATCTCTTGACCTAAGGACGTGAAATTTTGAGGGTAAGAAGCTAAAACTAAGGTGAACAAAAAGTTTTAAAGGACTGAACTCTAATTACCTCGTTTAGACGTCCTAATCTCTTGATCTTCAGGGGTCTTTTGCTCTGAATTCTGGGCTACTATGACTGAATCAGCGACTTTAGAAGCCCATATCTTCTTGGTTACTTGATCTCCTATCACGAAATTTGGAGAGTTATTAGACCTTAGTATTATAAACAAAATCTTCTAAAGAACTTACCCGAAATTATGACTCCTTATCTTGTTTCTTCACGAGCAAAAGTAAGGGTTGCTCAGGTCAAAACTAGGTCCTATTTATAGGGTTTTGGCTAGGGTTTGAGGATTAGATCGATTCTAGAGTCCTTAATTTGCCAGAACCTGATCCCTAAGAGTCCCTAGTAACCTTACAAGTTCTCCCAATTAGGTCTCTTGTATATAGGATCCCAGAGATCCAATCTTTCTACTCGTTCTTCCATTCATGGAACTATCAGGGTGTAACGCATCAGTCTAGGTGCGTTACGTGATTGTGGCGGTCGCACGATAGACCGCTACATCCAACGTGCACAGAATTCAACATAAATCAAACTCTTTTGTTAATTATCCACATTATTATCCATAAAAATGGTATTTATCCTTAAAATACGTAAATAGGCTAAATAACCTTCTAGAATATGGGCCAAACTTAATGGGCTTAGTCCTTAAACCTTTTGGATTTTATTTAAATAGGCTAGGTTAATTATTTAACACAATTGGGCCTTATAATGACTTATTATTTTAATAATTCATTTAATCTATTTAGCCTTTATAAATTCCTAATAAATTCCAGAAAATTCTATAAATAATCCAGAAATTATTATATAAATTCTGGGGCACTACAACAACCATCAAAAGGAACTGAAGGGCTCCATTAGCCAAGTCTATAGCAATTCACCATAGCAGCAGCAGCAAGCTCAAATACACCAAAAGAAGGTCGAAGCAGCACTGCCTTAAGCCAGAAGGTCAGAGCATTAGAATAGTGCGTAGATGCACTAAGTCAAATGTCGATGCAGTTGTATCAGCTGTTGCTAGTGAGGTCAATGCTACAGGATTCGAAAACCCTTAACTTAAGTCCAGATCGAATAAAGGAGTTCGACCCTGCAATCAACATAAGTGACACGTGATCCCAGGAAAGGTGGGAAAGGTGGCACATGGATCCTGGAAGCAATGATTGGCACGTGATCCAAGACGAAGCTTATCACATCATCATGCCACGTGGATTAACCAATCTACGTACATCTGACATGTGGTCAAGGATTCTCCAAAAAGAGTTTTGGGCGGGAGTGTTCCCTCCGCACGCCCTCGATGGAATCTTGTGGGGACCACAAGATTCACGACAATGAGAAGGAAATGGAATCAAATCACCGGAGCCCCTGTTCTTGTATAAATAGGAAGCACCCTCCTCCTAGCTTGGGGATGCGACTGAAGGGAGCTGTTACAGAAGGATGCCAAGAGAGGAGTGCTGCGAAAAGGAGAATTGAATTAGTGTTGCCTAGGATAGAAGTGGATCTATCTGAGGAAAGAGAGAGCAGTTCAGAGAGAGAAAGAGATCGTAGGAGAGGAAGAAGAAGGGAAAGGGTAGATAGCAAAAGAGATCATGAGATAGTGCGAAGAAAAAGAGAGAAACAGAGAGAGCTCGAGAGAGAAGTGTTTGAGAAGCAGTCGGAGTATATTGAAGATCTGCGCATTGTTGGCCTCTGGATTAGATCCAAGCCAATTTGCTCCTGTGAGAGCTATATCTTTCCTGCTTTCATTTCTTGTTTTCCTGTGCTTCGTTTTTCTTGTTTCTTGTTCGTATATCAAGCTGTGTGTCAGCGTTGCAGAGGATTGGTTCCTCTAGATAGCAAGCTGTGATGCTCAGTTGTAGCAAGTTGTGTTGCTCAGCAGAAGCAAGCTGTGATGCTCAGCGGTTCAAGCTGTTTGTCAGCGGAAAGCCTCACTCGGGTTTGAGTGGGGGATGGACGTAGGTCTGTGGTAGTAGACCGAACCATCTAAAATCTCTGTGCATTATGGTTTGTGTGACTGTCCAATTCCATATCTTCTATCCCCCTTCGCAGGTTGTCTGAGCATTTACTATATGAAGTTCTTCTGTGTGTTGTCCGCGTGCTTAGTAGAGTATCTGGCTGGATGTGTGTGAGATCTATTGTTTCAGTTCATGGTTATGAAATCTTCTTAGTATCAGTCTAACATCTAAGTGTCCATTGTGACTTCTGTTTGATGAAGCACTTTGATAAATGTGTTCTGCTCTTCTATCTCGCAATTAAGGAGTTCATCTTATTTTAGTTTGGTTTAAATTCAAATTCTGCAAAAGCTTTTAAAGGGGATCCATTCACCCCCCCCCTCTGGATCTCAGCCGTGCGCTTATCAGCTACCACCTAAATCCCAACAATTGGTATCAGAGCATGTTACTGTTTCATCAGATCCAACGATCCGCAATAGATCCTGTAGTCTCTTTGGTGCATTTCTGAGCGTGCTTAGTTTGTTGCATTGAATTGTTTGTTGATTTGTCTTAATGGCTTACCCACCGGTTTTTGATGGACCCAATTTTAATTCATGGTTTAGCAGGATGCGTAGCTATGTTAAACTGACTGATCCTGATCTATGGAAAATTATCACTCATGCTCCACATAGATTACCAAAGGACAGGTCTAAGTGTACAGACATACATAGATCTAGGAATTCTAAAAATCTTAGAGCATTAGATTTAATGAAGGCAGCTACTAATAAGGCATTCCATTCTTGTTTTTACAATTACAGGTCTGCAAAAGAGATGCTGGATAGACTGAAGACAGCCGATAAAGGAAATGAAGACAGATGCATGATGGCAGATAAAGACAATCACAACAGTGATCAAAGTGAAGATGAGTTAGATAATCTGGTAAATCCTTTTGATTGTTTTTCTCTAGATGATTGGCAGGATGCATATGCTGATTTGATAGAAACACGGAAAATTAAGAAAATAATACAAAAAGTTGAAAAAGAAACTGAATGCTAGCATGAATACCTGTTTAGAGAATGATACATTGGAATCTCTAAAAACAGAAAATGAATGTCTGAAGAAACAATTGGAAGAGCATGAATATGATGACTCAGAACTGAATCACATGAGATCTGAAAATGGAACCCTCAGAAAATATATTAAAGAAAGTGAAGAAAAACTCAAAAATCTTGAGGAAAAGAATAAGTTGACTGATGAGAAATTTGAGGCTATTAGGGCTGTAAACATAGAGTTTTAGAAAAACATTGAAAAATTGTAAAAAGATATGAAAGAATATGAAACTAAACAGAAACTAGAAGTCACTTTTGATGATCAGATCTTACTTGATGAATTAATTCAAAATGATGTTCTAATAAAAGAGAATGAGAAGTTAAAGCAGTTGAATACTACTATGACAGATAGATTAATGAGTCTTGAAAAAAGAAAATCTGTTTGTATAGATGAGTCTGAAAAATTGCACAATCTGGAACAAGAAATTAAAAATTATAAAACTGTAAACAAGGTGTTGAAAGAATGTATTAATTACAGTGAACAAGTGATTGTTAGTTATGAGATACATATTTTATCTCTAGAAAATAAAATTCATGATCTGAAAAACTCACTGTCAAAATTTGTTGATGGCCAAGAAAATTTGAATAGTCTGCTAGGTGCTAAGGTAAATGTTCAAAAGGAAGGGCTAGGCTACAATAATAAGAAAGCTTTTAAAAAACAAGCTAATGACATCGTTTGTAAAACATCAAATGTAGCCACCACATCTCAAGTGAAATAGCCTGAAAATCAAAAAATGCAAGAACAAAAGAAAATTAAGAAACAGAATAATAAAACTCAAAAAAAGACTTTCAGCAAGTCTACCATGCATACCAAGAACTCTTATGCAAAACCCCATGCTTCAAAACAAAATTATGTCTCATGTTTCTATTGTGGGAAGTATGGAAATCTTATGCATGATTGCCTAATAATGAAAAATCATGAACAAAATATTGGTAGGATGCATGCTAGAAATTTTTATGCTAGGAAACATCCTACTATTCAGAACAAGAAAGTTCATTGCTATTGGTGTGGTAAGGTAGGCCATATAGCTGCCCACTGTTGGCATGCCCAGGAGAGAGATGATCACTTCAATTCTGTCAAATCCCATGCAAACCATAATGTTGTTGGTAAGAATAAATTTGTGTTTAAAAGAAAAACTCTTTCATACTTTGAATGTGGAAAACCAGGTCACAAAGCTGTCGATTGCTGGCTGGTTGGTAATAAAAGATGAAAAGTTCATGTAAATAATAGAAACATTCATGCTCATGCACATAAGTTTCATGCTAATGCTAATGTGAACAAAAAGAACCTAAAGTCTGTTATATCATGTCATTATTGTGGACAGTTTAGGCATTCCATGTCTAGCTGTTATTTGATGAAATCTGATGACATACAAGTTCAGAAAATATGGAGAGCACCTTTCAGAGGTGCCACTGACACTTCAGGACCCAAGAATTCCTGGGTACCTAGAAATGCAAAGGTTTGCAGGTGTGCCTTGGGGCTGAGGAATAAAAGGGGTTCAATAAGCCAAGACACCTGAGAATAATAAAATATCATCTCTGTTTTTTACTGGTTTGATCATGTGAACTCTCAATAATCTTTTTCAGATAGCTGCATATCATGCTTGATTTGTCAATTAAAATCTAGTGCATATAGGATCATATCTGCATTTAATATTTGCATTATTTTTCATAAGTCTCTCAATGCATATGATTGAGTTATCTGTGCATATATTAGATTGAGAATGAATTGCATATTATTGTCTGAAAAAATATGGATTGCACATGGTTGATACTTGCATGAATCATAATGCACATCTTACACATTCACTGGAGATATGTTGTATACATTTTTCATCTACATGCATATTAGTCTTGACTTTTAATTGTTTTCAACTGGTTGCATGTTGAGGGGGAGTCGAAATAAATTTAAATGCATGGGTTCTTATGTCTGCATATATCATTTGCATTGTTTTCAATGTATCATTCAAAGAAAATATTGATTTGCTCATGTATACATTTTCACATATGCATATCCAATTGCATTGTCTTGCATATTCTGAAAAATTGGCACTGCATATATGACTGCACTGAAATTGTCATGCAGCTTCATGCATGATCACATGGTATATCAAATGGTATAGTGCTAAAGGGCAGATGAGGTCTGTCTGGAAGTTTTAACCAAGTGTGAGGTGGTCTTTAGACCAAGTCCTCCGCCTGGTACCATGGGTCAAGTGTATGTCTTCAGTCTTGCATATTTTTTTGTGATCAATATGTTCATGAGCATGGGTCATCAAACTCCTCGTATATTTTTCGTTGCATATGTTGCATTCAGAATTCAATCATATAGTGCATAAAGTCAGGGGGAGTCAGTCAAGGTAATCTTGGTATTTCATGCATATTTGTTTAGATTAAGTCCCCTGCATGGTCTTCATATCATATCTGCCATTCCAATGCATTCAGATAGGGGGAGCTCATAAATGCTCATCATTCATGTATGTCATTCTTGTCACTTTGACATATACATTTCTGGCTATACAGTGCATATAGACAGGGGAGTCTGATGTGGCATAGCCCAAAGACCACTAAACATGATGAGATGACCCTAGGACTTAGACCCGCAAGCATACAAGCGCTCAATGATTCTCACAATGATGATTTTTGCTCACCCGATTCACACGTTCACCCGGTGGGTCCGGGAGATAATGATGAGGGTCCGGGGCGGGACCCAATTGTTCTAATGGACTTACAATGCTAGGGCTGACCCCAAATGAGTCTAGGATACCCAACTTTGTGAGCGGCTGGCCCGCAAGGCGTGGGCTTGGTGGCACTCACTCACGGTCCGCGGTGGACACTAACAAACTAGCATGCAAGTTCGAGCCCTCTTCTCACCGCCGACGAGCAATCAAAGCAATACTAAACTAGCAGGAATAAGGCTACTAAGGATAGTATCAGAAGCTCACCTGATCGGTGTGAAGACACCGATCCCGATCGGAGACGAGGGCGCGCCGGGAGGCGAGGGTATGCACCCGATCGCCGCGGCGATGTAGCTTGACCTGAAATTACAAACGGTACAGCACTACTCCTCACGCAGGAGGGGTGATCTTGGGGTGGGGGTTATGCTTAATACATTCAAAACTACCTCCACGCAGGGAGGGGCCTTCAGCCGGCCAAGAGGGGTGGGGAGAGATGCAAAGGAAACCGAGTTTCCGAGCTTCGCCGATTCTGTCTAGCTTCTGTAATTCTGGACATGGAGTCGATGTTGATGCAGCCAATAAATCCACCGAGCTCAGAATCTGATGAGACTTGCGCCAAAAGATTGCTATCCGGAGAGGGGTGCGGCCTGAATTTTTGGACGACGTTCTGATCTGAGGGCTGACTGCTCCGGTGACTGGAAGATGGATGCAGCTCTGGTCTCTGGCCGAGCTCAGTCTGAAACAGCAGGTTGCAGAAGCGGCCACGGTCGCTCCTGAGCTCCAAATCTGGCACCGCTGGACTCATGGGAATCGTGGACTAGTCTACTTTGCATAAAAACAAACGGGGAAGTCTTATGATGTCGGAGATGAGCTGGGTGTCCAGAGAAGTGGACGGTGGTCGGGGCAGACTGTGAGGAGGCAGACCGGCGTGGTTGTGGTAGAAAATTGATATCTCTGGTTGTCGGATGCCGAACGGAGTTCCGCCTTCTGTTCCTGGACGCTGACAGGAGGAGGAAGATCTTTGTAGAAGAACCTGAAGGCTGATTCCTTCAAGGTTCGTCGTGGGAGAGTCTTCTCTGATGCTCTGGCTTTTGGTCTGAGAGGTTCTGCGCAGTCGGGGGAGAATGGTTGCTACGGACAGTACCAAACTCGGATGCCGACGAAACCACCTCGCCTTGAAATCTCTCTGGAAGACCTTTCCATAGATGTAGGCCTTGCCACCAGGAGGAGCAGGGGGAGGCCGGGGATGACGCGACTTCAGGGCCTTACTCTGCTGCCTGCGATCTGATACTTGAAGCTGCAACTTACAAGAACAAGGGGAGGGCAAGGGGAGTTAGCACACCTTGTGAATGATGGCTGAAGGGTTAGGAAGAGGGGGAGGACGTGGCTAGGGCTCCAGGAGGTTAGGAATGGCAGTGATGGAGGGAGAAAGGGGGCTGGAGCTGCTATAGGTGGAGATGGGGGAGTGGGTGTGCACAAGAGAGAAGATGAGTGTGGGGGAAGGTGGGGGGCGAACTTGGCTTGAGGGGAGAGGAGGGGTGCGACCTAGGGAGCAAGGGGGAAGGGGATATGGGTGGGAGATTCGAATTTGGGGTGGTGGGAGAAGTGGAGTCAGCCTTGGGGAGGTGGGAAGATGCTTTGGGAAGTGAAGGGAGGTAGGTGGTGGTTGGGAAGTAGAGCTTGGATAGGTGGAGGGTTGTTGGGAATAGGTGGGGAGTTAAGGAGGGTTGTGGGAAGTTGTGGGGTAGTAATGGGGGTAGGTGGGGGATGGATTTGAATGAGAGAGGGGGAAGAGAGAGGGAAGGGGGCGAACTATGCCCCTTGGGAGAGAGAGAGAGGTAATGAGAGAGAGAGAGTACAAGAGAGAGATCTAGAGAGGTGGAATGAAGTAGTTTTCAATAATTTCATCCAAAAGTCAGTACAAGTGGAGAGATGGGGCCTATATATAGGCAACCACTCTTTACATGACCAAAATGTCCCTGACAATAGGACAAAAGACCAAGCATAACCTAGACTCAATCCTATGGGCCCATAACTAAGGAAATAAGGCCCAATTAAGCAAAATAAGGGAAATGGACTAGAATCACATGACTCAATAATGGAAAATACATAAGATAGGACTCAATAAAAGGAAAATACATAAAATGAACCAGGGAAAATGAAGATAACAAGTGGTGACCATGATCAATCCATATCAAGAGTGTGTAGACGACCAAAGCTAGAGGGAGTGTCGTGAGATGCCCTCATCAAATCCCCCGGGGTGGGGAGAACTCGACCCTGTCGAGTATGGGTCTGCCTGACTGTCGTACTGCTCCATCATGTCGGGGTCCAGGCGCATCAAATCCTCCCGACTCACCCATGCATCCTCGGTCGGGGGACGGTTCTTCCACCTAACCAGATAGCGCTGATACACCTTGTGCCTTGTAATGATACTCTGCTCATCCAGTATTACCTCTACCTGCTCTTGTCGGTCCCTCAAGCTAGAAAGTGGAGTCCCTCCGGGGGTGTCTCTCATAAGGGGGGGTAAAGGCTCAAGCTCCTCACTAGGTTCCACCGCGGGGCCTTTGTAGGGTACCGGGTCCGCCACGTTGAAGGTAGGGTGTACCCCATAGCTCTCTGGCAGGTCAAGCTCATAAGCATTGCTGCCAAGTCGTCGTAGAACTCGAAAGGGTCCCGACCCTCGTGCCCTCAGCTTGGAGGCAGGCCCGGGAAGGAGCCGCTCCGTCCTCACCATCACCAGGTCCCTCACTTGGAATTCACAGTGGCGTCGGTGAGCATCGGCCCGTCTTTTGTAAGCCTCATTGCTTTTACCTATATGCTTGCGGATGTCATCATGCAACTCTTTGATATGCTGTGTAAAGGACTCAGCTGAGACTGACACTCTAGCATGTGGGGGAAGGGGAATGAGATCCGAGGGCTTTCTAGGCCTAAAACCATGTACTACCTCAAATGGACTCTTGCCTATGGACCTATTGACAGAATCATTGTAGGCAAACTCGGCTTGAGATAAGAGGAGATCCCAATTCCCAGGGTGATCCCCTACAAGGCATCGGAGCAAGTTCCCAAGGCTTCGGTTGACGACCTCAGTTTGGCCATCGGTTTGAGGATGATAGGCAGTGGAGAATTTGAGGAGGGTCCCCATCAAGTGCCATAGAGTCTTCCAAAAATAACTAGTGAACTTCACATCTCTATCGGACACAATAGTCTTAGGTAACCCATGGAGTCGGACTACCTCATCAAAGAATAACCGGGCGATCCTAGAGGCATCAGAGGTCTTGGAGTAGGGGATAAAGTGGGCCATCTTTGAGAACCTGTCAACCACTACAAAGATGGAATCATGTTTGCGCAAGGTCTTTGGTAGGCCAAGAATGAAATCCATGCTCAAATCCTCCCATGGTTGGTCGGGTATGGGTAGTGGTGTGTAAAGCCCGGTGTTTTGTCTTACTTGCTTGGCGGATGCACATATGCGGCATTGTCCCACAATGTGGGCCGCATCCTTCTTGAGACTGGGCCAGTGGAATTGCCTCTCAACCAACTCTATGGTTTTGTGGACCCCAAAGTGACAAGCTAGGCCACCACTATGTAACTCCCAAACTAGGAAGTCCCTAAGTGAAGTCCTAGGTATGCAAAGCCTATTCCCTTTGAATAGATATCCATCTTGAAGTATGAACCCCTTATACTCCTTGAGTGGCTGGGTGGAAAGGGTGTTGTAGTGAGTCCCAAAGTCGGGGCAATGTGGGTATTCCCCTTTGATTCTCTCAAATCCGGTTACCTCCACTTGGACGGTGGAGAGTAAGGCTACCCGCCTACTTAGTGCATCGGCGGCGCGGTTCTCACTACCCATCTTATACTTGAGGACAAAGGTGTAGGCTTGAATGTATTCTACCCATCGGGCATGGCGGGCATTGAGCTTTTGTTGAGTGTTGAGATATTTCAAAGCCTCATGGTCCGAGAAGATCATAAATTCTTTGGGTAGGAGATAGTGCCTCCAATGCCGGAGGGATTGAACCACGGCATAAAGCTCTTTGTCATATGTGGAGTATCTCGTCCTAGACTCACAAAGTTTTTCACTAAAGTAGGCTACCGGGTGACCCTCTTGGCTAAGGATACCTCCAATCCCTACCCCGGAAGCATCACATGTGACCTCAAAGACCTTTGAAAAGTCGGGTAGGCAAAGGACCAGGGCTTGGGTCATTTTCTCTTTAAGCTCTAGGAAGGCTTTGGAGGCTGCCCTAGTCCAAACAAATGTGCCTTTCTTGAGGCAATCCGTGATAGGAGTGGTGATAGTGCTAAACCCCCGGATGAATCTCCTATAGAAGGTGGCTAGCCCATGGAAGCTTCGGGCGTCATGAATGGTTTTGGGTTCGGGCCACTCAAGAATAGCTTGGACCTTTTAGGGGTCCATGGATACTCCTTGGGATGAGACAATAAATCTTAGGAAGGCTAGTTGATTGGTCAAGAAATGACACTTCCCGGGATTGGCAAAGAGACTCTCTTTCCTAAGGATGGTGTACACTTGTTTGAGGTGATCGAGGTGGGCTTCCTTGGATTGGCTATATATGAGGATGTCATCAAAGTAGACAACTAGAAAGATGCCAATGAAGGGCCGGAGGACCTCGGTCATGAGACACATGAAGGTACTTGGTGCATTAGAAAGGCCGAAAGGCATAACAAGCCATTCATAGAGACCGTCCTTAGTTTTAAGGCGGTTTTCCACTCGTCCCCGGGCCTAATGCGGACTTGGTGGTAGCCACTTTTGAGATCAATTTTGGAGAAGATGGTGGCTCCCGCTAGCATGTCTAGCATGTCATCAAGCCGAGGGATGGGGAACCTATATTTGACCGTTATCTTGTTGACGGCTCGGCTATCTACACACATGCGCCAAGTCCCATCCTTTTTGGGTGTAAGAAGAGCCGGGACGGCACAAGGGCTTTTGCTAATTCGGAGGAAGCCCTTCTTGATGAGTTCTTCAATTTGCCTCCGAAGCTCGGCATGCTCGGTGGGGTTGAGTCGGTAGTGTGGGAGGTTGGGCAAGGTAGCCCCGGGCACGAGGTCGATGGCATGTTGCACATCTCTCATAGGTGGTAGTTTGTCCGGAAGCTCCTCGGGAAATACATCATGGAAGTCCTTAAGGAGTTGATGAATTTCTAGGGGGTGTGGATCGGTTGGGGTGGATTCCCCTAGACAAATGACAATGGCACATACTTGATCCCCTTGGTTGACTTCTTCCTCAAACTCTTTCCTAGTGACAAGGTGTAGGCTCCTAGGAGGCTCTTTGATGTTACTAGGACTAGGACTTGATGGGGTGGGGTTTGTTGGTGTTGGGATGGGGGGAAAGGTAGTGGGTCCCTCAAGGGAGGGAGAGGCCTTCTTAGGTAGAGTGCGGGGTGGAGATGGGTTGAGTTGGATCTTCTTCCCCTCATGAATGAAGATGCAAGCGTTGGTTCTTCCTAAGAAGGTGGCATCTACATCGTAGATCCAAGGCCGTCCTAAAAGGATACTCCCAACTTCCATTGGAAGGATATCACACCACACTTGGCCTTGATAGGATTGGAATGTAATTGGGACAAGGCAACGGGCACTAACGGGCATGGAGGTGGTATTAATCCATGCTACCCTATATGGGTGGGGATGTGGGGAGGTGGTAAGACCCAAAAGTTTAACGGTGTCGGGTGACACCACATTCACACTACTTCCATTGTCCAATATGACCTTCCTAATATGGCTCCCTATTCTTATGTAGGTGTGGAATATGGTGTTTCTTCTCCAATCATGCTCTTGGTTTTGAGTGAGGGTGCATCTAACCACCCCGAGGTGGGATTCGGTGGGTGGAGGAGGTTGTTCTTGGTTGCTCTCTATGTAGTGGTTCTCATACTCCTCCTCCCATTCAAGAGAGGGTTCATATACCTCAATCTCTCCTTCAAATTCAGCTTGGGGTTGGGGGTTGGTCTCCTCTATGAGTAAGTTTGATGCTCCCTTGGTGGGGCATTGATTGGCAAAGTGTCCATACCCATAACACCTAAAGCATTGCTGCCCACTTTGATGGTTTGGGGTCACCTCAGTGTGAGGGAGAGTGGGTGTCGAATTGGGCCTATTGGGAGTTTTGTTTAGGGGCCCACTTGTGGGGCGGAATGGTGGATTGGCATTAGGAGGGGTGACCCGTGTGGGAGGAGTTCCCATGGGTGTAGGAAGGAGACCTCTTTGGGGTGGTGGGGGGTTGGCCCGAGGTGCCATGGCTCTAGGGTCCATTCCCCGAGGGGGAACCATTCGCGTGTACCGAGAGAATTTCTCGGCATCCCGAGCTACTTGGTAGGCTTGCTCTAAAGTTGTTACTTGACGCATGAATAGTTCCTTTTTGATATGGAATTGAAGCCCATTCCTAAAGCGGGAGAGTGTGACGGAGGGGTCCTCTTGGACTCCACATTTGAGGAGGTAGTAGTCAAACTTTTCAATATATTCCATAACGGTCTTTCCTTCTTGAGTCAAGGCTTGCCATTCATCTAGGAGGTTTTGATGGTAGGAGGGTAGGACATATTTGAGTTTGAGTTGGTCTTTCATGGCCCCCCATGTGGTGATTGGAACTTCCCTCCTAACTATCCTTAAGGCTTCAACATTCATCCAATGAGTCTTGGCAAGTTTGGTTAATTGCATCTTTGCAAGTCGGACTTTCCTATCCTCGGTCATTGGGTACCAATCAAAATATTGATCCATGGCTGCCTCCCAATCTAAGTAGATGCTCGGATGATGAGATCCATCAAAAGTGGGAGCATCGACTTTCACAAGTCTCATTAGTTGGTCATCCGGGTTGTCCCGGGGAGGCCTCTCTTTCCTTCTAGGGGGTGGGTCCCTTTCCGGTTCGGGAGGGGGGTCAAGGTTGAGTCCTCCTATGGCTGGCTCCACATGTGGAGGGGGATCTCTCCTATCTCCTTCCCTTGGAATAGGTCTATTTTCCTCAAGTTGTTCAAGCCGGGCCGTAATACCGTCAAGCCTTCCCATAATTTCGGTCATGTAGTCCACAAGAAACCTCATTTGGTCGGGAAGCTCATGCTCATTGTGAGGGGGATTTCCTTGGGGATTGGGATTCATGGTGTTATTGGAAGAAGATGGATTGCCTTGATAATGAGTTCCACTACGGGTGGTCATGCAAGGTTGGGTGGGCTATGCAAGGGTGTGCGAATGCACCTAAGAAAGACTTAGTGTGACCCAAGACTAGACTTGTAAGGACAAGCCTATGACCGCTCTGATACCACTTGATGTGGCACAGCCCAAAGACCACTAAACATGATGAGATGACCCTAGGACTTAGACCCGCAAGCATACAAGCGCTCAATGATTCTCACAATGACGATTTTTGCTCACCCGATTCACACGTTCACCCGGTGGGTCCGGGAGATAATGATGAGGGTCCGGGGCGGGACCCAATTGTTCTAATGGACTTACAATGCTAGGGCTGACCCCAAATGAGTCTAGGATACCCAACTTTGTGAGCGGCTGGCCCGCAAGGCGGGGGCTTGGTGGCACTCACTCACGGTCCGCGGTGGACACTAACAAACTAGCATGCAAGTTCGAGCCCTCTTCTCACCGCCGACGAGCAATCAAAGCAATACTAAACTAGCAGGAATAAGGCTACTAAGGATAGTATCAGAAGCTCACCTGATCGGTGTGAAGACACCGATCCCGATCGGAGACGAGGGCGCGCCGGGAGGCGAGGGTATGCACCCGATCGCCGCGGTGATGTAGCTTGACCTGAAATTGCAAACGGTACAGCACTACTCCTCACGCAGGAGGGGTGATCTTGGGGTGGGGGTTATGCTTAATACATTCAAAACTACCTCCACGCAGGGAGGGGCCTTCAGCCGGCCAAGAGGGGTGGGGAGAGATGCAAAGGAAACCGAGTTTCCGAGCTTCGCCGATTCTGTCTAGCTTCTGTAATTCTGGACAGGGAGTCGATGTTGATGCAGCCAATAAATCCACCGAGCTCAGAATCTGATGAGACTTGCGCCAAAAGATTGCTAACCGGAGAGGGATGCGGCCTGAATTTTTGGACGACGTTCTGATCTGAGGGCTGACTGCTCCGGCGACTGGAATATGGATGCAGCTCTGGTCTCTGGCCGAGCTCAGTCTGAAACAGCAGGTTGCAGAAGCGGCCACGGTCGCTCCTGAGCTCCAAATCTGGCACCGCTGGACTCATGGGAATCGTGGACTAGTCTACTTTGCAGAAAAACAAACGGGGAAGTCTTATGATGTCAGAGATGAGCTGGGTGTCCAGAGAAGTGGACGGTGGTCGGGGCAGACTGTGAGGAGGCAGACCGGCGTGGTTGTGGTAGAAAATTGATATCTCTGGTTGTCGGATGGCAAACGGAGTTCCGCCTTCTGTTCCTGGACGCTGACAGGGGGAGGAAGATCGTTGTAGAAGACCCTAAAGGCGGATTCCTTCAAGGTTCGTCGTGGGAGAGTCTTCTCTGCCGCTCTGGCTTTTGGTCTGAGAGGTTCTGCGCAGTCGGGGGAGAATGGTTGCTGCGGACAGTACCGAACTCGGATGCCGACGAAACCACCTCGCCTTGAAAGCTCTCTGGAATACCTTTCCAGAGATGTAGGCCTTGCCACCAGGAAGAGCAGGGGGAGGCCGGGGATGACGCGACTTCAGGGCCTTACTCTACTGCCTGCGATCTGATACTTGACGCTGCAACTTACAAGAACAAGGGGAGGGCAAGGGGAGTTAGCACACCTTGTGAATGATGGCTGAAGGGTTAGGGAGAGGGGGAGGACGTGGCTAGGGCTCCAGGAGGTTAGGAATGGCAGTGATGGAGGGAGAAAGGGGGCTGGAGCTGCTATAGGTGGAGATGGGGGAGTGGGTGTGCACAAGAGAGAAGATGAGTGTGGGGGAAGGTGGGGGGCGAACTTGGCTTGAGGGGAGAGGAGGGGTGCGACCTAGGGAGCAAGGGGGAAGGGGAGATGGGTGGGAGATTCGAATTTGGGGTGTTGGGAGAAGTGGAGTCAGCCTTGGGGAGGTGCGAAGATGCTTTGGGAAGTGAAGGGAGGTAGGTGGTGGTTGGGAAGTAGAGCTTGGATAGGTGGAGGGTTGTTGGGAATAGGTGGGGAGTTAAGGAGGGTTGTGGGAAGTTGTGGGGTAGTAATGGGGGTAGGTGGGGGATGGATTTGAATGAGAGAGGGGGAAGAGAGAGGGAAGGGGGCGAACTATGCCCCTTGGGAGAGAGAGAGAGGTAATGAGAGAGAGAGAGTACAAGAGAGAGATCTAGAGAGGTGGAATGAAGTAGTTTTCAATAATTTCATCCAAAAGTCAGTACAAGTGGAGAGATGGGGCCTATATATAGGCAACCACTCTTTACATGACCAAAATGTCCCTGACAATAGGACAAAAGACCAAGCATAACCTAGACTCAATCCTATGGGCCCATAACTAAGGAAATAAGGCCCAATTAAGCAAAATAAGGGAAATGGACTAGAACCACATGACTCAATAAAGGAAAATACATAAGATAGGACTCAATAAAAGGAAAATACATAAAATGAACCAGGGAAAATGAAGATAACAAGTGGAGACCATGATCAATCCATATCAAGAGTGTGTAGACGACCAAAGCTAGAGGGAGTGTCGTGAGATGCCCTCATCAGAGTCAGTCAAGGCAATTGTGTGTCTCATGCATGTACATAGTTGTTTAGATCAATCAACCCCCTGCATGGTCTTCATGCCATATATGATGGTTTAATGCATTTAGTTAGGGGGAGTCAATGCATATGCATACATGTTATTAATTGCATATCATTCAGGTGTCAACAAGATTGATTGACATAAATGCACATACATAGGGGGAGTTCCTTCATTTCATAGTTTACTCATGTGCATTTGTTATCATGCATATACTGATTTCAGAATTGATTGCATATCATTCATATTGAAAATACCAAAAAGATTGTTTGAGCACATACAGTCAGGGGGAGCATATGTCATGTATTGGATTGGTTAGTTGAGTATTTGCTTATCTATCTCAAATTCTTTCACTGTCTATTTCGGTCAACCAAATTAATTTTTCGATCAACCGATGCTTCTATCTTCAGTATGTCTTCAGCTATTCTCTGTGATTCACATTCTTTGTTGATATCCATGATTGCTATTTCTGTCACTACATTCTTAAGCTGGTCTGACTGAAATCACTTCACATCTGCTGAACCTTGAACACACCCGTTATGTTCTTAGCTTAAAGCTTTCAAGTTGCTCTCATACTTAATGTATATCCATTGTTGCACATCTCTTTGAAAATCTCGGCCACCTTGGCTACATGCATGAATTTCAAGTGTTTATCACATATAATGCATGTCCTTGTTGATGCTTCTATTGATAATTGGCTGCTCTCAAACCTTTTTGACTTGGGAATTGAGAAGATTTCACTCCGTGTACTTCGATCATAAATCTAGAAACCTTGTCAATGAGGAATCTTCTATTATACAGGATTATGAATGTTTAAAAGATTGAGTTGGTTTAAGTTTAATGTATTCTTTGAGTTTGATTTGAATAACTTGAAAATATCTAAGTCATTCTTTTAATAAATCTTAACCGACTGTTTCATGTTGTATAATGTAAAACCTTCTGAAATCTGAAAACTTTGAAATCATGACTGTCTTTAGTTGAGATATATGAAGTGAGTATTGTTTTTAAACATTTGGGAATCTGTCAATGTCCAAGGGTAAATTGAGTTAGAGCAAAGATTTTGGTCACCGGGAAATCATGTCTAAAATTAGACTGTGTCATGAAGTGCCATAGTTATCTCTGCTGGTAAATTATTGCAAAATCAGTGAAAATGATGGCAGAGCAATGACATGATGTGTGGTGAGTAACTGTGTCACTTCACCTAAGACGTGTTATGCCTCACTTCAAAAGCTATACTACTGTTATCTCTGTTCAATTTGAAGCATGACAGTTAGTCATCCCAAGTGTTTAGGGATACTGGCGTCTAAACAACATGTATCCTCTAGTTACAAGGGTGTACTAAACTCAATTGCTCCTAAAATTTGAACATGAAAATTGTTACTAAACAAAAGAAAAATTTGGAAAATGGTTGCAAAAGAAAAATTTGTGTAATCTTGGACAAAATCAGATGTATTCATGGCTGTTTAACCTCAATACTATTTCTTGTAATTCATGAAGAAGTCATTGAAAGTTAAATGAGTAAGATGGAAAGAGGTTAAACAAGATATTCAATATGAGGGCTTAGTTCATTTTTATTAAAATCTGATTTCATATATGAGTACAGAACTTTATTGACAAACTCTGTATACATCATATTTAAACCATGCTGTTCAATAAAGATTCATTCATAAGCCCTTATAATGGAAGACTCTGAATCATTTTTATTCTTAGATTTATGAAATTGGCATCTCATTGAAAACCTTCTTGGATTATCTAATCATTTGGAACTTCAGCCAAAACTCCTGTGTTCAGTTTCTATCTCTACTGAAACTATTGAATTGAGATTACTATTCTTTTACTTCACTGCAATTCAATTCAATATCAGATTCTGCTCACTGTACTTGATGTAATCTGTCATGACCTGAACTCATTTATGATTGTTCCTGTGATTTTGCTGATTCTATCATTGAACTTTTACATGTTTAACTCTATATGTTTGATGATTTACTTCTATTCCAATCCCTCTGTACTGTCAAGGGGGAGATTGCTTCATCTGCATCTTATTAGTTAGCATGCTCCTTTTTGTCCGAAAACTGTTCATGGCTGACCCTATGTCTCTTTTCAAATCATTATTGACTATTTATTGTCATACCCCTATCCTTAATTCAATTTCAATCCTTCGGATTTGTCAAAGGGGGAGATTACTTCACTTTTTCAAGAAAGAATAGGTTTTATTTGCCGTCAGCACAATTCATCACCAAGCATTTAGTTTCATTGAGAATATCAAACTTTCTTATTTTCTTTTGATGATGTTAAAGGGGGAGAAGAGTTTGACATGAGTCTGAACATAAATGATTGATGACTCATAGTGTTGCCATCATCAAAAGGGGGGAGATTGTTGTGTCCCTGTGATTTTGATGATGTCAAACACTACAAGTCATCTTGAGTCTGCATGAGAATTGAATGATGATGTTATATGTGTTAGTGTTGCATTGTGTTAATGTTGCATTGGTCTTAATGCTATAACGTTTGCATACATTGGTCTTAATGCTATAATGTTTGCATATTAGTTTTGATGGGCATAATGTCTGCAATGTTGGTTTTGATGGGCATAATGTCTGCAGTATGCATATGTGTTGAATGATCGGCATCGGCCTTTGCTAGATAGGTCGATGCACATCCATATCAACCTTTGCTAGATAGGTCAATACACATCCATGCCTATAATCATATAAGGTCGATGCGGGTTTAGAAGTCATGTTACATCAGGTCGATGCATGTACACTCATGTAGCTAAGCAGGTCGATGCACATACAAACTTTCTATCTATCTGGTCGGTGCATCATTGTTCTTCATAGCAGTTAGGTTGATGCAACGACCATGGTTAAAGTAGTCAGGTCGATGCATATATTTACCCCAGTTTAGAAGGTCGATGCATGTTCGCAGTGAGATCTAGAAGGTCGATGCACATATGCATTTTGCACTAGAAGGTCGATGCACATATGCATTCTTGCATTAGAAGGTCGATGCACATATGCATTTTTGACTAGTAAGGTCGATGCAGAAGAAGCACTTCCTGCAAGTAAGGTCGGTGCACCAGTGTTAGCTAATGACACTAAGGTCGATGCACATCTGCACTTCAAGATCAACGGGTCGATGCACATCTGCACTTTAAGATCAACAGGTCGATGCATCAAGATACTCATGTGCTACATCTGTGAGGAGGTCGATACACTTATGAGGCAACCTGAGGCAGAAGAGCAAAGCTCTAACTAACAAGGTCTGAGCACTCAAGAGACAAGTCGATGCAGTTGCTGGGAACTGAACAATGTAGATCAACTAAGGTCTGAGCATTCCAAGGATAGGTCGATGCATATTACAATGCACAAAGTCAAGGCAGTAGAAGAAATTAATGGACCCTAGTGGAAGTTAGTCTAAAGCCATCAAAAGGAACTCAAGGGCTCCATTAGCCAAGTCTATAGCAATTCACCATAGCAGCAACAACAAGCTCAAATACACCAAAAGGAGGTCGAAGCAGCACTGCCTTAAGCCAGAAGGTCAGAGCATTAGAATAGTGCCTAGATGCACTAAGTCAAAGGTCGATGCAGTTGTATCAGCTGTTGCTAGTGAGGTCAATGCTACATGATTCGAAAACCCTTAACTTAAGTCCATATCCAATAAAGGAGTTCGACCCTGCAATCAACATAAGTGACACGTGATCCCGGGAAAGGCGGGAAAGGTGGCACGTGGATCCTGGAAGTAATGATTGGCATGCGATCCAAGATGAAGCTTAGCACATCATCATGCCACGTGGATTAACCAATCTACGTCCATCTGACACGTGGTCAAGGATTCTCCAGAAAGAGTTTTGGGCGGGAGTGTTCCTTCCACACGCCCTCGATGAAATCTTGTGGGGACCACACGATTCACGTCAATGAGAAGGAAATGGAATCAAATCACCAGAGCCCCTGTTCTTATATAAATAGGAAGCATTATCCTCCTAGCTTGGGGCTGCGACTGAAGGGAGCTGTTACAGAAGGATGCCAAGAGAAGAGTGCTGTGAAGAGGAGAATTGAATTATTGTTGCCTAGGAAAGAAGTGGAGCTATCTGAGAAAAGAGAGAGTAGTTCAGAGAGAGAAAGAGATCGTAGGAGAGGAAGAAGAAGGGAAAGGGTAGATAGCAAAAGAGATCGTGAGATAGTGAGAAGAAAAAGAGAGAAAGAGAGAGCTCGAGAGAGAAGTGTTTGAGAAGTAGCCGGATTATATTGAAGATCTGCGCATTGTTGGCCTCTGGATTAGATCCAACCCAATTTGCTCCTGCGAGAGCTATATCTTTCTTACTTTTATTTCTTGTTTTCCTGTGCTTCATTTTTCTTATTTCTTGTTCGTATATCAAGCTGTGTGTCAGCGTTGCAGAGGATTGGTTCCTCTGGATAGCAAGCTGTGATGCTCTGGTGTAGCAAGCTGTGTTGCTCAACAGAAGTAAGCTGTGATGCTCAACAGTGTAAGCAAGCTGTGATGCTCAGCGGTTCAAGCTGTTTGTCAGCGAAAAGCCTCACTCAGGTTTGAGTGGGGGATGGATGTAGGTCTGTGGTAGCAGACCAAACCATCTAAAATCTCTGTGCATTGTGATTTGTGTGACTGTCCAATTCCATATCTTCTATCCCCCTTCACAGGTTGTTTGAGCATTTACTATCTGAAGTTCTTCTGTGTGTTGTCTGCGTGCTTAGTAGAGTATCAGGCTAGATGTGTGTGAGATCTATTATTTCAGTTCATGGTTATGAAATCTGCTTAGTATCAGTTTAACATCTAAGTGTCCATCAATACTTCTATTTGAAGAAGCACTTTGATAAATGTGTTCTGATCTTCTATCTCGTAATTAAGGAGTTCATCTGATTTTAGTTTGGTTTAAATTCAAATTTTGCAAATGTTTTTAAAGGGGATACATTCATGTAGCATTCTGAATTTTATACCGAATATCACCATATTATTTTATTATATTACTATTTTATTCTTGGCCCAAATTTCAAAAATTTAATAAAAATATGAAAAAATATGTATCATGTGTAAAACATTATTTCCAACCACTTTGTCTTAAGAAGCGAGCCCAGAATAAAATTGGATTAGGCCAAATTTCAACATTTAGGCTAAAAATCGTAGTTTTGTGTAGAACAACATAAACCGCTAAATTGGACCTTAATTCTTGCCCTAATGGGCTCTAATCGAAGCCAAACCCTAGCCCAACCCTTGTAGATCGATTCTTTCTTGAAAACCCTAACCCTAGATGCCTCAATTCGACGCGGTGGCAGCAGATTTGTTCTATCCCATATTTCTCTCCATTTTTCACTCTTTGGACTCTTGGGTCTAATTCGATCTCTGGAGGCTTCAATATAGTCTATAAATAGAGGGCTTCGACCGCTGGTGACCCTCATTTGATTGTTTGGCAGGCGGCGTGATCGATCATGGCCGGACCTGGGCAAATTAGGGCGTTCCGGTGGCGGCGTGTTTTAGGGTTCCGAGGACCTTTGTCTCTTCCTCCTTTCATCGACTAAAGGTAGGTTTCTCTCAAGCTAAACGCTAACTAAAGCATACCATCTTGTAGATCTCGAAATAAGCTTTCTATTGAACCTATTTTGCCCAACTTCTATTGACCATATTGTTCGTATTCGTTAGTTTAACCGAGGGTATCCATATTCTTCGTCCTTAATTACTTCTACTCTAAGATCATGATCGCCTTAATTGGATTCTAATTAAAATATATCATGCTATGCTACTTCGAGAGCTCTTTCAAATAATCATAGTTTGCCCAAATTTCGTTTGTTGTATTGCTCGTATTCGAGATTTTACTTAAAGACTATCGGGGTTCGCCGTCGGTGGAACTCGGTATATGAAATGGTCGTATCAGCAACCGCTTGGCAAAGAAACGGTCCCGCGATAGACCGTCTGACATCCAGTTTTCAAAAAAATAAAAAATTATTTTTATTATTAATGAAGCGGTCCTTTCCTTGACCATTTGTTCCATGTAGCGGTCTCCCTCCTGACCGTTTTCTGACCTCATATAGTAAAAGCAAAGGTTGTTTTCTGCGTTTTGACTGATTACTTAGCCAGTGCCTAGCATGTTTATTTGACTAATAATGATGCATGAACGTACGGTTAACTTGGAATAATAAGAATTGGAATTAAATCTTATCATCCTCATGATTATTTCTTTCTTGATTATCATTCTTAAGCTATCATGTGAAACATGTGTAGAATAACCAAGTTTGGTCAATATAAATAAATTTTGTCACTTATATATTTCTGAAAATTATTCATAATGTTCTGTTTGACAGTCATGCTACTCCGGTGGTACTGACTGACTGCACCGTTCATGTTTTCCATGATTTCTAAACCTTAATCTTGTAATAGTTGGGACTCTCCACCGGATATTCCTTCCGTTGGACTAGAACCACTATTACAAGGCCTCCGTAAGACCCCGCGAGCCTGGGATTCCCACTAGGATGCCGGGCAGGTTGTACCTTCAAGCCTGTACCGATCGACTCGTGATTTCATGATGGGCGGACCAAGTTCGTATGGCCTTTCTGTTAGGGGCCGAATGCGGTCATGCCCTAGACCGCTAACCAGTCCATGCGGTCCAACGATAGACCATTTTGACCTTTTTGTGAGCCTGCTAGTAGCAGCCTCGTGTCCAACCCTCAATTTCCCTTTGCGATTTCTATTGATCGCAAGCAGTTATTGACAGATTTTCTTCGTATTTTGTGATGAAGCTAATTGATTGTGGTGTTCTCTAAGGCTATATTTCTGGCTTATTGAGCCCATTCCTTCTCTTTTCTCCAAAGAAATCATGCTCTTAGGAATTTAGATTTTGTGAGCTTAGCCTTGGAACTCTTGGCCATTATACGGGTGAATGTCTAGATTGGGATTTATGATCCAATTTTTTTCAATGCCAATGCATCATAAGGGCCCGTTCTGGTCCTGAGAGGAGCGCCCGAAAGTACTTGTGCCCCGAGGAGTTTGTAATGATAAGGTGTGGCATTACACCGCAGTGCATGACTAGCGTGATAATTTAAGGCATTCTACTTCACTCCATTACTTGAACCTTCTTGTGTGACTTGATGTGCATGCTTGACATGGCCAATTTCACATGAGACTTTACTCTTGTTATACTTACGATTATTCTTCATTACCACCTATCTTTTCCTTCTCTTATTTGTCATTTATTGCATGTTATATGGTTATTTTCATTCTTTTATCACATTGTCATACATGATGAAATGATTAATCATTTAAACTTTACCTGATGATAGAGATATAAAAGCCTACTAAGCTCTTGCTCACCCAATTTTCCAATCCTTTTCAGGTGGCACGGATGAAGATTTGCAAGCCGATGGGGATGAGAACGAGTAAACATGGAGCGAACCTTCTAGTTGTGTTCTGAGTCTTGGTCTAGTTAAATGTCGAGTCGTGTTGACTCAGGATCTATGTAATTTTCTTTTCTTTTAGTCATTGTAATAGTTAGTAAGGTCCACAAGATGTCGTTGTAATAAGCACATATCATTTTTATTATCAATAAAGTTTAGTTGGTGAATATAATTATTGCCCTTTTTCATTTGGTCTCTTGTGGCAATGAATGCTCTGATTGACATGAATGTTATAACTGCTGCGTTTCGATTTTCCACGTTGGGGCATGACAGTTTTGTGGTATATGAGCCTAGGTTTTTTTTAGACTCTAGGTTTCTAGAAGTGTCATAGAACCCATGACGTTAGTAAAGTCTGGAATTTGACCCAGTGAGATGGGGTAGAGACTCGGGTTAAGTTAATTAACCAACTCTAAGAAAATAGACCCGATAGAACATTCTTAATTAATTCTTTTTTCGTTGTAGGAATTTTCTCGTGATGGCAGCGGAACGTGCGCAGTGGCGAGACATGCAACGCATGGTTCAGGGCCTGACCCAGGCATTGCAACAGGTGGTGCAAGGGGGCGCGCATCAGGGAGCCGGCGATCTTCATCGAAACTTTTATGGCTTGAATCCTCCTCATTTCGACGGCACAACAGACCCCGATATGGCAGAGCAATGGCTGATGGAGATGGAGCGTATCTTCAGATTTATGCAGTGTAGTGACCAGGACTGAGTCCTTTTGGCGACCTTCCAGCTGGAGAATGATGCACGTGCTTGGTGGAAAGCCATGGAAGCCACGCTCGGCAATAGGCGTGCGACATGGGATGAGTTCAAAGAGCGTTTTAACGGCAAATATTTTTCACATCGTGTGCAGGAAAAGAAGGCGGCGGAGTTCACTTCGCTAAAACAAAGGAACTTATCAGTTGCTGAGTATGAGGCGCAGTTCGCTAGATTATCCCGCTGCGCCGCATTTAGTGTCCACTAAAAAGATGAAGGCCAAGAGATTTTTGAATAGATTGAAGCTTCAATACATTAACTAATTGGCACCTTTGGAGATCCATGTTTATGCTGAGATTGTGCGAAAGGCCCAAGTTCTTGAAGACACTATGGAGGACGGACCGGATAAGAGGTCGAGACAAGAAGAGGGAGCAGGCTATTAGCTCCGGGAATTCTAAATCCACCAATGGCAAGAAGAGACCCAATGGTGGGCCGAGTTTTTCAAAAGATAAGAAACCGAGGGAAGGAGATAAGAAGGCTGGATCGACTGCTCCATCTAAAGCAGTCTGTAGGTATTGTGACTGCCCGGGTCACAAGATGGAAGAGTGTTGGCGCAAGCTGGGCACTTGTTTGAGATGTGGTAGTAGGGACCATCGAATCCCTGAGTGTCCCCTCATTAGTGAGCAGGCAACATCTGACAAGCCGCAGGGAAGTCAAAGGCGGCAAGGCAAGCTCCAAGCCCTCCAAGATGTAGAGACTGAAACTGAGGCTACCGAGGAAGGAGGTATTGTCGAAGGTACCCTTACCATTCTTTCTAAACTAGCATTTGTACTTTTCGACACTGGAGCTACTCATTCATTTATATCTCAGAAATTTGCTAAGACCTTATCTGTGAAACCGATATTATTGGATTCTCATCTTGTGATATCCACCCATATTGGTTCGGGGTTAGAGATTAAATATTATTATCCCTCTAGCGAAGTCTTGATTAATGCTTGTAACTTACTGTTGGCACTCAAAATATATTCAACGGCGATCAAGCCTCAAAGACAAATGATGCGGCCTACTAAAGCTCAGAGGCCGGAAGAGATCAATACACTGAAGCCTTCTCAAGCTGCTAGAGCCTCAGGTCATCCGATATAAACACCGGGAACTTCACCTTAGGAGGATCGAGAAGAATACACCACAAGCCAGCAGTGCCGTCATGACTACCCAATGAACCGGTGTCAACTCGATCGTACCGCGTAAACAATATCCATCGTCCGACCAAGGACAAGCATGCATCTGTCGTCCGACCAAGGACAAGGATGTACCCATTGTCCGACCAAGGACGAGAATGTATCCATCATCCGACCAAGGACGAGAATATATATTCGTTGTCCGACCAAGGACAGGGGTATACTTGGTGGCCCGCCACCTGAATGAAAGATCCTTTCGAGGTGGAAGAACGCCCCTGGCCCTTCAGAACAAGGGACCGAAGCCTCTATCAATAGAAGATCCCGACTATCCGGCATGGGTACGGCTTCTCAGCATATTGGGTCCGTTAGTGACCAAATGATTGCCCAGTCAAGGCGGAAGCATCCTGGGTGGTATTCCGCCCTTCTAGAAAGCTTCAAGCATGAGTCAGGCCGAGCCAGCGGCACAAACCACAGTGCCGAAGGCCGTGTCAGTGGAATACCTGCATGTTCAAACTAAAGATGCACGAGGTTCCGAAGAAGGTTGTACGTCGACCTGAGAGCTTCGTCAGGACTTCTCACCAAGGTTTTGCAAGACCACAGTGAGATGAATGGTCATGGTGACTCCCAGAACTAGTCCGGGACCCACCGTCTAACCCGCAACAAGCAACTAAAGCTTATACGACGCGCTCCCTCACCGGCGCGCCCCCTATCCTGGAGCCCTCCTACCCGGCGCGCCAGATGCAAACGAAGCTTCCCCGGCGCGCATTCTCCACGCCGGGAGAGCCTTCATCTATACATACATACCTGGTTCTACCAAGTAAGAAGAGCGGAGAGAGATAGAAGACATCCGAAAGAGCAATAGAGGATATACATCGAAGGGGACAGAAAGCGAGAGGGGCAGATTCTGAGAGCCAATCAGGAGCCTGTTCGTCCGAGGGAGAGAGTAGCCTTGGGGGAAAAGTAAGGTTCCATTGAGAGAGTTCTCGCCGCCGTCTTCCCCGCTCATTCGTCTAGAGAAGTTAGGTGCAGGAGAAGAGCCCTTTTGCTTCCGATACTCTATTTTTGAGGTGGGTGGCGGAGCTCCACCAATCTCCTTCTTCTTCCCTTTTCTCAGAGAACCCCTACGTGACTGTGATATTGTAGCATTCTGGGCGATGATATGAGCCCTGCGATGTTCTGCTTCTCCTAACTCTCATCTATCCCTCTTATTCCCGGCTTGAATGCTGGCTATGCGATGTGAGAGCATTTGTAATGATCCATCTGGGCATTCGCCCTTCTGATATTTGAATAAAAGTACTAATACCCATATATATATCTGGAGATTCATTGCTGTCTATTCGATTGCGGTTTCTTCCTATGGTTTCTCCGATGCATATGCCCTAGTGGTTTCAAGGGCAACACTGATATCATCACCCCTCTCCCCAGAGTTTTCTCCTCGCATCAGCTTCTACCGTCTCTGTGGAGGGTTTATTGGTCAGAGGAATGCACCTCGATGCTCCCCTGATCAGAACCCTGGGACCTTCTCCCATCACCCTCCCTCCGTTCCCAGTCACGAACAGAGGGGAATGAGGTTGTCCCTATAATCTAAACACATCGCTCGTTGGTACCATTGCCTCTCTGCTCGCCATGCCGATCGTTTAGTGGTTTGCCCTCTCTCGGTTGTGGAAACCCCCACGCTAACAAGCTAACCTCTGTGCCAGCAGGCTAACCTTGGTGCTAACGTAAGCTAATCCTCCTGCTAGCTAGTTAACCGACTGGTTTATCGTTGTGTACAGTCTAATTGACTCTTTTCTATTAAATGCATTTTATCCTGCTCTACTCATGACTGTTTTCCAGAAGAATCTACTAGACGGGGAGAGGGGACATCCCTCACTAATATTCATGAACCATCGTCAGATCATAGGGTCATGCCCCTCGATGGCATGTACTACTATGATCCATTAGAAGTGAACATTGATAGGGTTTTGGCCCAACACCAAATCCACTGTCCTTAGGGATATCGTGGTGACCATGGGTTGTATGCCCCTCGTAGGCTAGTTCTCGGGGCTCTCCTTCCCTATCGGTCGTCCCTTTTCGGATTGTGATTTGACCACGGGTTGGATGCCCCTTGTAGGCTGGTCCTTAGGGTTCTTCCTTCCCTTATTGGTCGTCTCATCTGATCGAGTTCCAACCCACGGAAGAGTGATGCCCCTCGTAGGCTAGTCCTCGGGGTTTCCTATCCGATTGGGGTCCGCTGGCCACCGTTGTGCCGTCCGGCTTGTTAGGGGCTTACTCCGCTACGTGAGCATGTCCCTGCTTCTCCCCTGCAATCCTTCATGGATGGGGAGATGCTGCCCAATTTTCACCAGGTTTCAACTAATGAGTTACCCTTGTGATTAGGACTTAATGAAACTTGTTTCTCAAAGAATGAATGTTGTGCTTGAGTATGAACCTCGCACGAGCTTATGACTCTACTGCCAGGGAGCTTGGGACTCCAACTTAATAAACAATTAACACAATCAAACCCAAAATCCTCAAGAACATCTTAATAAACCAAATAGACTCAAAAATACCTCAAAAATCAACTTAAACGACACGGCCTCTACCCGGCGCGCCCTAATACGGCGTGGTACGCCCCCGCGCCAGAATAACATTAGACTCAAACTCACTTTTTTTTAACGGTCCATACCCGGCGCGCCCTAATCCGGCACACCCCAAGCCAGCCACGCCGGGTAGACCATCTACCCATGGCCGCGTCGTTTAACCCCCTTTACCTACGTTTGACCACGTCGGGGAACTCTTCTCCTACGCTGGGTCACGCCGGTTTTGAATAAGTACTCTCTATCGCACTGTCTTAACCCCTCACACGACTTCGGAGCAATCTTTGCCTCCCGCGGTCGAGATTAATAAACCTGATCAATAATAAACCAAATAAAAGGGGACTGTTCAAGTCTAAACCATTTTCCTTTCATGCTTTTACTATTATGTTTGGTATTATCATGCTCTGGTTATCATGCCTCTGTCACCATGCCTTAGTGCGTTTACACGCATCGTGTTAATGCCTGCCTGCCTGCCTAGGCCCTCGGTATATCAAATGGCACTGACAGAAGGCCGGGTTACGCCCGACTGGAAGCCTTTGCTATGTGCGATGGTGGTCTTCGGACCTATGTCCTCCGCCACGTATCGAGGGTTTCCAATTCAATAAACCATGCCTTCCTTGCATGATAGATAAAAGTATTTCATGTAACCTCGTCATATGCATCCTTTTGCATCTTATTTCGGCCTCGGACGGCTCACTATCTCGGAAATTAATCAAAGATTTTCTCCCTCACGGGGATGTAATTAACGCCATAACCTTTATGGTATGGCAGACTGCTGGTCCCGACCCGAATCCCACTCTCACCCGACACGGGTTGTTGGAACCCTTGTTTTGATAATGACTTTCTATGAATCATGTTTAGATTAAGGTGTTTAAATCCTTCAATTCTATCTATTATGATTGGTTCACTTGGTGCATGTTATTTCATAGAAGGAATCATAGTCAGTGCATGTGTTGTCTTGATAGAGATCTAGCTCGGTGCTAGTCTAGCCTAGTTTTGCATTTCACGTGAAAGTGCTTGCCTCGGTGCAAGTTTCTGTTCACGCACACACACTCTCGTTCCGTTTCTCCCTCGGTGCATCACTTGTCTCATACATCAAAAGGGGTCAGTGCATATCTTGCCTTTGCATCTCACCGCTCGGGGTCGGTGCAATTTTTAAGTCCGTGCAATTCTTGACCAGCACGCACTGTTTGGCCTCGTTATTTAGTGTCAGTGCATTCTTCTTCACCATCTCGGTGCAAGTTCTTACTTGGACGAGATTTCTTGACTCGGTGCAAGTTCTGTCTTGCATCTTTCTTTATCCATGCATTTTTTCTTCGTCATCTCGGTGCAAGCTTTCACTTGGACAGGATGTCTACATCTCGGTGCAACTCTTGCTTGGATCGCAAATCCAACTCGGTGCATTTATTGTCCTTGACATTTTTAGAGTCGGTGCATCCCCTGTTCTAGACACCTTATAAGTCAGTGCAATGGTTGTCTTACATACTTCTACTTAGTGCATGCTATGTTTACTCTCTCATTACGTCGGTGCAAACTGTGCTAAGTGTTTGACTAAATGCCTTGTGTTTTTCTGACAGAGTTTCTCTCTGAGGAGGGACACGTGATCCAAGGCAGATCATCCTCTATAAGAATGCCACGTGGAAGGCTACAAGCTTAGATGGTGACACGTGGCTGAGAGCCTTCTGGAAGCTTTTGGGCGGGAATGTCCCCTCCACACGCCCAATGTGTGACCACGTGAGTCCGAGACTGAAGTTATATATAAACCCTTTCTCTGAAGAGATTGAAATATACGAAGAACAGAGAAGAAAAAGAGAGGTCATGAAAAGAGGATTGAATCAGATAAAGAGAGAGCTTTGAGAAGGTTTTCAGAGAGTGAGAGCAGCAGAAGAAGAGAGTCTTAGAGAAAAGAGAAGAGGAGAGTTGAGCAAGAATATCAGAGAGTTTGAAGAGTGATCTGAAGAGAGAAAGCAGAGTATCGTGAGCTAAGAGAAAAGACGAGAATAGAGAAGTTGCTGCTCATGAAGCAAAGGAAGAAGAAGAAAAAGAGGGATTCCTGTCAGGATTCCCTACAGCTTGTTCGTGGTGCTGGATCAGATCCAACCCACGCTGCTCCTAGAGAGCTACATTTTATTGTGCTTTCCTTTTCTAGCTTTCAGTTGCTAGTTCATCTAAGTTTCTTTTATTTTCTTGAATCCTTGAAAGAAGCTGTGTACCAGCGGATGGCAAGCTGTGTCGCCCAGCGGATGGCAAACTGTGAAGCCCAACTGATGTAGGCAAGCTGTGAAGCCCAGTGGTTCAAGCTGTGTGACAGCGGGAAGCCACACTTTGGTTAGAGTGTGGGGTGGACGTAGATCTCGGGTCTGAGATCGAACCACCTAAAAAATCTTCTGTCCATCATGGTTTGATTGCCTTGTCTGATCCGCTAGATGTATGCTTAGGCTCGACCTATTTTTCTCATCTAGTGGGTATCTGGTTTGCACACTGAGCATTTGATCCAGGTCTCGAGAGAGAGAGCCTATTTGATTAGGATTACTTGAGCACTGATCGTATACATTTGAGTTCTCTAGTTGAAGTTCAGTGTGTGCTCTCAGCCCTACAGTTGTTTGCTTTAATTCCATATATCTGTTTGATCTAAGTTTTAAATTGTGCTAAGCTTTTAAGGAGGGATTCATTCACCCCCCCCTCTGAATCCGGGCCTAGCACCCTATCACGGGTCAGAATGAGCGCATAATAAATCTATCACTTATGTGACTGGCATGGCTGCGCGGTCAACTAATCAATTGATTACTGATTAATTAATTGGTTAATCGACCAGATGGAAAACAAGTCTCGCAAACACTTATCGGCTGATTTGGTATGCATGAAGATGAAAGATTATGATGTAATCCTAGGAGCGGATTGGTTGGCTAGACATGGAGTTAGTGTTCATTGTAAATCAGGAGTAGTGTCCTTTCCTGGACGCCCTGAGTTTTTCTGTTTTGGCTCTAGGCAATCTAGGTTCATGCCACTTATTTCGGCACTCCGAGCAAACAAGTTTTTAAGAAGAGGGTGTCAGGCATTCTTGGCTTTGGTCTCTTTGACCGATAAGAAGGAAGTGGAGTTGAAGGATATCTCAGTTGTTCGAGAGTTTTCGGACGTGTTTCTTGAGGAATTGCCAGGTCTTCCCCCTGAGAGAGAGGTGATTTTCTCTATTGATTTAATTCATGGCACTTCACATGTTTCTAAAGCTCCGTATCGTATGTCCCCTGCTGAGTTAAGGGAATTGAAGGAGCAGTTGCTGGAATTACTAGAAAAAGGGTTTATTCGTCCGAGTACTTCCCCATGGGGTGCCCCTGTGCTTTTCGTAAGAAAGAAGGATGGTTCGTTGAGGCTATGCATCGATTATCGCCAGTTGAACTAGCTCACTGTTAAGAATAAGTACCCATTACCAAGAATCGATGAATTGTTTGATCAACTATCTGGAGCCCAGTATTTCTCGAAAATCAATCTTAGATCGGGGTATCATCAGTTAAGAATAAATGGTGAGGATATTTATAAAACAGCGTTCCGTAGCAGGTATGGGCACTTTGAATTTGTTGTAATGCCGTTTGGACTAACAAATGCTCCTGCAACTTTCATGCAACTAATGAACAGTGTGTTCCGACCCTACCTAGATTGATGGGTTGTGATATTTATTGATGATATTCTTATATACTCCAATAGTAAGGAGGAGCATGGGGAGCACTTGATGATGGCGTTGCAGATACTAAGGGATCATCAGTTATACGCCAAGTTCAGTAAGTGTGAGTTTTGGCTACAAGAAGTATCCTTTTCGGGACATATTATTTCCAAAGATGGAATATCGGTTGATCCTTCTACGATAGAGGCGGTTCAAAATTGGGAAAGGCCTGTAAATGCAACTGAGATCAAGAGTTTCTTAGGCCTAGCAGGTTACTATCGAAGGTTCATTAAGGATTTCTCCAAGATTGTGGTACCATTGACTAGATTAACTCGTGAGGAGAATCGATTCGAGTGGTCAGAAGAGTGTGAGAAAAGTTTCCAAACTTTGAAGGAGTGTTTGACCACTGCCCCAGTATTGGTTTTGCCATCCGGAGAAGGAGGTTTTGAAGTATATACCGACGCATCAAGAATTGGCTTAGGTTGTGTGTTGATGTAGAGAGGGAAAGTGATAGCTTATTCTTCCAAGCAACTGAGGAAGCATGAAGAGAATTACCCTGTTCATGACTTGGAGCTAGCGGCAGTAGTGTTTGCTCTAAAGATTTGGAGACATTATTTATATGAAGAAACTTTCATAGTGTACTCTGATCATAAGAGCATAAAATATTTATTCTCTTAGAAGGAGCTGAATATGAGACAGAGAAGGTGGCTAGAGTACTTAAAGGATTTCGACTTCTCGATTGAGTATCATCCTGGAAAGGAGAATGTTGTGGCAGATGCTTTAAGCAGAAAGCTGATGGCCAGATTAGCAACTTTGATGCTTCAAGAATGGAGGTTATTAGAGCAATTTGTAAGTTGAGATCTTGATGTCGCAGAGAAAGAAGATCGGATTATGATTGCTCATGTCCAGCTTCATTCAGAGTTGTTAACAGAGATTAAGCAACTGCAGGTTAATGACCCGTTGCTAGTAGAAATTAGAGAGTAGATGGCTAATCGACCTGACTTTATGTTGGCCGATGATGATAGATTGTTGTACCGTGGTAGGGCTTGTGTCCCTGATTCCGCGGAGGTGAAGAAAAAGATTCTCGAGGAAGTCTATAGGTCCAAGTATACAATTCATCTAGGAGCCACAAATATGTATCAAGATTTGAAGATGACCTTTTGGTGGCCAAATATGAAAAGGGAAGTGGCTGAATTTGTAAGCAGATGTTTAGTATGTCAACAAGTCAAGGCCGAACATTTTAGGCCTGCTGGAAAGTTAAAACCTCTCGAAATACCACAATGGAAGTGGGAGAGTGTCGGTATGGATTTTATCATGGACTTACCTAGAACTCGTAACAGTTTTGATGCAATTTGGGTGATTGTTGATCGTTTGACCAAGTCCGCGCACTTTCTACCCATTAAATCTAAGTGAACTGTGGATGTTTTGGCTGTCCTGTATATGAAGGAAATAGTGAGGTTGCATGGAGTTCATGTATCCATCATATCTGACAGAGACCCCAGGTTTACCTCTCACTTTTGGAAAGGTCTACAAGCATCCATGGGAACTTGTCTGAACTTTAGTACTATTTTTCACCCTCAGACGGACGGACAGACTGAGAGGACTAATCAGATTGTTAAAGACATGCTGAGGGCCTGCATGATCGACTTTGGAGGTAGTTGGCATGAATATTTACCTTTGATCGAATTTGCCTACAATAACAGTTACCAATCCAACATCCAGATGGCACCATTTGAGGCTTTGTATGGCAGAAACTGTAGGTCTCCTCTTTGTTGGGAAGAGATCGGTGAGAAGTAATGGCTCGGACCAGATCTTGTTTCAGAGTCATCCAAGAATATTCAAGTCATTAGAAACCGTTTGAAGATTGCTCAATCCAGGCAGAAGAGCTATGCTAATAATAGAAGAAGAGATTTGGAGTTTCAGGTCGGTGAGCATGTGTTTCTGAAAGTTTCACCTTCAAAAGGAATTCAAAGATTTGGAATACGAGGCAAGTTGAGCCCAAGGTTTGTTGGCCCGTTCGAAATCTTGGAAAGGGTAGGCGAAGTTGCCTATAGGCTGGCATTACCACCTCAATTATCGGGCATTCATAATGTCTTCCATGTGTCTATGCTGCGAAAGTATGTATACGACCCTTTGCATATCATTCAACATACAGACTTGGAACTTAAGGAGGATCTATCCTACGAAGAAAAGCCTGTCAAGATTTTAGACTTCAATCAACAGCAACTCAGGAATCGATCCATTCCGATTGTCAAGATCCAGTGGAGTCGACGTGGAACTGAAGAAGCCACTTGGGAATCCGAAGAAGTGATTAGGAAGTTATATCGGTATTTGCTATCTTTGTTAGACAGATTCGATGAATTTGGAGGACCAAATTTCTTAAGTGGGGGAGGGTGTAGCATTCTGAACTTTATACCGAATATCACCATATTATTTTATTATATTACTATTTTATTCTTGGCCCAAATTTCAAAAATTTAATAAAAAAATAGAAAAATATGTATCCTGTGTAAAACATTATTTCCAACCCACTTTGTCTTAAGAAGCGAGCCCAGAATAAAATTGGATTAGGCCCAATTTCAACATTTAGGCTAAAAATCGTAGTTTTGTGTAGGACAACCTAAACTACTAAATTGGACCTTAATTCTTGCCCTAATGGGCTCTAATCGAAGTCAAACCTTAGCCCAACCCTTGTAGACTGATTCTTTCTCGAAAACCCTAACCCTAGACGCCTCAATTCGGCGCGGTGGCGGCGGATTTGATCTATCCCTAATTTCTCTCCGTTTTTCACTCTTTGGACTCTTGGGTCGAATTCGATCTCTAGAGGCTTCAATAGGGCCTATAAATAGAGGGCTTCGACCGCTGGTGACCCTCATTTGATTATTTGGCAGGTGACGTGATCGATCGTGGCCGGACTTGGGCGAATTAGGGCGTTCCGGTGGTGACGTGTTTTAGGATTCCAACGACCTTTGTCTCTTCCTCCTTTCATCGACTAAAGGTAGGTTTCTCTTAGGCTAAACATTAACTAAAGCATGCCATCTTGTAGATCTCGAAATAAGCTTTCTATTGAACCTATTTTGCCCAATTTCTATTGACCATATCATTCATATTCGTCAGTTTAACCAAGGGTATCCATATTCTTCATCCTTAGTTACTTCTACTCTAAGATCATGATCGCCTTAATTGGATTCTAATTAAAATATATCATGCTATGATACTTCGAGACCTCTTTCAAATGATCATAATTTGCCCAAATTTCGTTTATTGTATCGCTCGTATTCGAGATTTTACTTAAAGACTATCGGGGTTCGCCGTCGGTGGAACTCGGTATATGAAATGGTCGTATAAGCGACCGCTTGGCGAAGAAACGGTCCCGTGATAGACCGTCTGACATCCAGTTTTCAAAAAAATAAAAAATTATTTTTATTATTAATGAAGCGGTCCTTTCCTTGACCATTTGTTCCATGTAGCGGTCTCCCTCCTGACCGTTTTCTGACCTCATATAGTAAAAGCAAAGGTTGTTTTCTGCGTTTTGACTGATTACTTAGCCAGTGCCTAGCATGTTTATTTGACTAATAATGATGCATGAACGTACGGTTAACTTGGAATAATAAGAATTGGAATTAAATCTTATCATCCTCATGATTATTTCTTTCTTGATTATCATTCTTAAGCTATCATGTGAAACATGTGTAGAATAACCAAGTTTGGTCAATATAAATAAATTTTGTACTTATATATTTCTGAAAATTATTCATAATGTTCTGTTTGACAGTCATGCTACTCTGGTGGTACTGACTGACTGCACCGTTCATGTTTTCCATGATTTCTAAACCTTAATCTTGTAATAGTTGGGACTCTCCACCGGATATTCCTTCCGTTGGACTAGAACCACTATTACAAGGCCTCCGTAAGACCCCGTGAGCCTGGGATTCCCACTAGGACGCCGGGCAGGTTGTACCTTCAAGCCTGTACCGATTGACTCGTGATTTCATGATGGGCGGACCAAGTTCATATGGACTTTCTGTTAGGGGCCGAATGCGGTCATGCCCTAGACCGCTAACCAGTCCATGTAGTCCAACGATAGACCGTTTTGACCTTTTTGTGAGCATGCTAGTAGCAACCTCGTGTCCAACCCTCAGTTTACCTTTGCGATTTCTATTGATCGCAAGTAGTTATTGACAGATTTTCTTCGTGTTTTGTGATGAAGCTAATTGATTGTAGTGTTCTCTAAGGCTATATTTCTGGCTTTTTGAGCCCATTCCTTCTCTTTTCTCCAAAGAAATCATGCTCTTAGGAATTTAGATTTTGTGAGCTTAGCCTTGGAACTCTTGGCCATTATACGGGTGAATGTCTAGATTGGGATCTATGATCCCATTTTTTTCAATGCCAACACATCATAAGGGCCCGGTCTGGTCCTGGGAGGAGCGCCCGAAAGTACTTGTGCCCCGGAGAGTTTGTAATGACAAGGTGTGGCATTACACCGCAGTGCATGACTAGCGTGATAATCTAAGGTATTCTACTTCACTCCATTACTTGAACCTTCTTGCGTGACTCGACGTGCGTGCTTGACATGGCCAATTTTACATTAGACTTTACTCTTGTTATACTTGTGATATTCTTCATTACCATCTATCTTTTCCTTCTCTTATTTGTGATTTATTGCATGTTATATGGTTATTTTGATTCTTTTATCACATTGTCATACATGATGAAATGATTAATCATTTAAACTTTGCTTGATGATAGAGATATAAAATCCTACTGAGCTCTCGCTCACCTAGTTTTCCAATCCTTTTCAGGTAGCACGGATGAAGATTTGCAAACCGATGGGGATGAGAACGAGTAAACATGGAGCGAGCCTTCTAGTTGTGTTCCGAGTCTTGGTCTAGTTAAATGTCGAGTCATGTTGACTCAGGATCTATGTAATTTTGTTTTCTTTTAGTCATTGTAATAGTTAGTAAGGTCCACAAGATGTCGTTGTAATAAGCACATTTCATTTTTATTATCAATAAAGTTTAGTTGGCGAATATAATTATTGCCCATTTTCATTTGGTCTCTTGTGGCAATGAATGCTCTGATTGACATGGATGTTATAACTACTGCGTTCCGATTTTTCACATCAGGGCGTGACAATTCACCCCCCCTCTAGATCTCTGCCGTGCGCTTATCAGCTAGCACCTAAATCCCAACAGTAATGGCAACGGGAACGGCAAGAACAAGAAGATCAAAACGGAAGAGCAGCAAGTCATGATGGCTTGCTCGTTCTGCGAGAAATTCGGTCACTCGGCCGAAGAATGCTGGAAGCGTCTCGGCGCTTGTTTACATTGTGGAAGTCGGGAGCACCGCATGCCGGATTGACCTATAATGAAGGAACAAACTTCTAATGGTGGGCGTAGACGGCAAGCTCGTCTAAATGTTGTTCTGGACGAAGAGGCACCAAAGGATGATGGCTTGATGGAAGGTACCATTCAAATATATTCCCATCCCGCTTTTGTGTTATTTGATACTAGTGTTTCTCATTCCTTTATATCTACTGCTTTTGTAAAAAGTTTACCAGTTTCACCTGTTCCCCTACCTTCGGACCTAGCTATCACAACACCCTTAGGTCCTGAAACTAAACTTACAACCCACTACCCAAATAGTGAGGTAACAATAGAAGGTCATAATCTCCCCAAAAATCTCGTATGTCTTGTCATGTAAGGCTAGGATGCTATCCTAGACATAGATTGGTTATGTGACCACTATGCCGACATCAATTGTCGCAATAGGCGAATCTCTTTCCATAAACCAGATCTTCCAAGATTCTCTTTCCTTGACATCAAGTATAGGAAGCATCCTATTATTATTTCTTCTCTTCATTCTTGTAAACTTATTTCACAAGGTTGTGAAGCTTTCCTTGCTTCCGTGATCATTGCCAAGTCCAAGGAAATCATCCTTGAAGAAATCCACATTCTCAATGAGTTCCCCGATATCTTTCCATCCGAATTACCCGGTTTACCCTCGAAAGGGAAGTAAACTTCTCCATTGAACTCATTCCTGGAGCAGCATGTCACGTCCCAACGTGGAATATCGGGGCATACAGTTAGAAACTAGCTAGAGATAATATTAATATGCTAAACTAAACAATCGTACAGGTGCTATGGAAAGAAGTACTTCTATTGATCAAGAAAGACTCCAAGTTTTATTACAATAACCATCAATGCTTAAACACGATCAACCATAACTTTCAAACTGATTCTAATATAATAACTGACTCCCAAAAGGTAAATAAAGTGCTAACACAACACTAAGGAGTAACTAATGTAAACAACTATGCCAACTCGGCATCTACTAACAAGTACACTCAAAGGTATCACTCCTGTCCCTCCCCTTCAGTATGCGCATCGTCACCTGAATAGCCTGGAAAGGGGGAAAACAACTATATGAGCTAACGCTCAGTAGATAGTAACATGCAAGTTTACATGATTAACCGATTAGTTACATTTTCATATGCAGTGACAAGAAAAGAAATAACTGACGAGACGATAAAACAGCGTAATATAAGATTTTGCAAGGTCAAGAAATATATGATGACAAGAATTAACAAGAATATCAAGTACAAGAATGTTCAATAGGAAATTGAAATATAGAATTGGCCAACAAGCAAGTATGTTAAACATCAAGTCAAGCACGATAATGTAACAAGTATAACAAGAGATTTTCTGTCGTAGACGTCACGCTGATCATGCACTCGGTGCAATGCCTCACCATGTCATTACAAACTCCCATGGGCACAAGTACTTTTCGGGTGCTCTCCCTAGGACCAGACCGGGCCCTTATGATGCGTTGGCATTGATTTGTTGGATCCAAGATCCCAAGTTTTGTCTAGACATTTAATCAAGTTTAATGGCCAATTAATCAGAGAAATTTCTGTCAAAAGTACGAGATTTAAGGACTAACATGTCCTTGGATTCATTATCTTAAAAACTCGGTATACGGTCACTTCTGGGCCGTTTGACAGGACATACGGCTACTACTGGCCGCATTACAAGAGCTAGACCAAACTCAGTCCACGAGGTCAAGAATGAACGGTTGACAGTGTGCCGTTCAGGTAAGTAAGCAATACGTGACCTTAAGACACAATTACGATACTTATACGGACTACACTAGACCGTTCATGGAGACAAGCAGTCAACTATGGGCTGCTCATGTGCTGATTAGCCCAAGTTGATCCGTGACTTATAACCCAGCGATTTGGTCACGAATTTCCAGGTTGTAGCCGGGTCATACGGGTCTCAAAATGGCGGATTCTAACTCGCCGGATAGAGTGTCCGGGTAGAATCGTACTAAGGGACAGCAATTTAGGCTTAATGGCCGTAATGCCATATAGATTGTTAGTGTGCTATTTGTCTATTCTACCGGGGTATAAGGGCTTTTAATTGATTTCATAACAGCCATTTCAAAATACCTTGATTCGTGAATTATTATAATCTCAATTTCAAGAGATAAGTTAATTACAAGATGGTAACTCAAGATACTAGAACAAGCCAATAATGACAATAGATAGTAATACATGACAGTAATTTACTTTCAAAATTACCATTTTATTACATGGGTTTCTAATTAACCATTTGTGCGTTGAAGTGGAGATAGTAATCGGAATGGTTTTCACACTTTGATTGAGTGCAGGGATCATTGTTCTTCAATTTTGGATTGAGGAACACTGGGCTTAATTTGAGATCATAGGGTTGCATGTATGGGTCATTGGTTCCTCAAAATATGGTTTTCAATTGGACTAGACTTGAATGGGTCGATCCCCTCACGGTCCGGATCGATCCTCCGGCCAAAAACCAGTCTACCGGGTCTGTCAGCATATGGGTCGACCCATTGGGTCGACCCCTGGAAAACCAGGGGTCTGCCTGCGTGTGGGTCGATCCATGGGGTCGACCCCTGCACAGACAGACTGCTGTCTGCTGTTTGGGTCGACCCCTGGGTTCGCAGATGTGAACAAGACTTCCGGAAATCAACAAATCTCACCCAATTGGGGTCTAATTGGACTGAGATCTTAACCCCATGCCCCTAGGTTCTTGATGGACATTTTAATGTCATATTACAAGGGTTTGGAATACTAAATTCACCAGAAAACCAATCGAAATCACAACATATCTAGGAAGAACACTTAAAAACCTAGTCTTAGCATGCTTCTAATCAAACACGAAATTCTCTTAGCATGGTCTATAAAAATTGGGGCTTTCTATGCCAAATGATAGATAACATGCTGATGATTACAACCATATACATTAATTAGAGTTGGGTCTGTTATCATCTATCTTAATCGAAGAGAGATTTAGAAGCTAGAACGAAGAATGCCCGTTTGACAGCCCTTCACTATTTCCACGAGATCTCCCTCCACACCTAATAGAATTTGGGGCTTTTACTACCAATGGAAAGCTAACTAAGAGATGAACAAAATGGTATATTTACTTGCATGTTTTGGCCAAGATTACCTACCTCAATCGAATGAAGAAAGAGGGCCTAAGAAAAACCCGCGAACTCGGACACTCCTCCAATAAACGTGAGAGATCTCACTAGATCGGATTCCTCTGTGACCACCACTACTCTCAAATGAAAATAGACACATAGGGCTTTCTTTTAATAGGTCATATGCGTTCTGGATCCTTCCAGGAAGGGAGAAATCGACCCATCAAGTGGCGTGTTCAAAATGCCACCGAAATTGTTGACCTAGCCCATGCGCGACCAAATGCTTCCCATAAGTTAAAAATTTCTGGCATTGTGAGAGGGGAAACGATCCTCTCTTTAATACCTTTCATTTTCCCCTGGAATCACCTGATTTGGTTATGAAATGAGCTCGAATTGAGGATTTTAATGTGGGGTTAACATTGAGCACGAATTTGGCTAGGTAGGTGTGAAAATTTGACTAATCCCACTAATTCGGCCTAGTTAATGATTTTATTAGGGTTGGTCACAGAAGAAAAAATTGTTAAACGTAATTGATTCTACAAGAATATGATTTTTTTGGATTTTTATAAAATAGTCGAAATGTGACTTATTCTATTTATTAAAGAATTAATCTAATTAATTTTGAATTAATTCCCATTAATTCAAATAAATTCAAATAATTTCTAATTAAATTCAAATAAATTTCTAATTAATTTTTAAATGAATTTGGGGTATTACACCCTCCCCCACTAAAAGAATTTGGTCCTCCAAATTCACTGCACTTTAATACAGAGATAGGGAAAGACTAGCTCACCTAGAATAAGTCAGGATACCGCTTCCGCATAGTATCTTCAGACTCCCAAGTAGCTTCCTCAGCTCCACGCCGACTCCACTGAATTTTGACCATAGGTATAGAACGATTCTGGAGTTACTGTTGCTTCCGATCCAGAATCTTGATAGGTCTTTCTTCATAGGTCAAATCTTCCTTCAATTCGAAATCCACATGCTGAATGATATGAGTGGGGTCATACACATATTTCCGTAACATAGACACGTGGAAAACATTGTGTACGCCTGACAATTGAGGCGGTAATGCCAATCTGTAAGCAACCTCTCCCACTCTATCCAGAATCTCGAACGGACCAATACATCTCGGACTCAGCTTGCCATGAATGCCAAATCTTCGAATCCCTCTTGTAGGAGAGACTTTCAGAAATACATGCTCGCCAACTTGAAATTCCAATGCCCTTCTTCTATTGTCTGCATAACTCTTCTGTCTTGATTGGGCTACTTGTAACCGGTCTCGGATAATACGGATGTTCTGTGATGATTCTGAAATAAGATCCGGTCCAAGCCATTGCTTCTCACCTACCTCATCCCAACACAATGGGGATCGACAACTTCTTCCATACAATGCTTCAAAAGGAGCCATTTGAATGCTGGATTGATAACTGTTGTTGTAGGCGAATTTAATCAAAGCCAAATGGTCACTCCAACTGCCTCCAAAATCGATCATGCAGGCTCTAAGCATATCTTTCACTATCTGGTTGGTTCTTTCAGTCTGTCCATCTGTCTGTGGATGAAAGGCAGTACTGAAATTCAGACGAGTACCCAAAGACGCTTGTAGTCCCTTCCAGAAATGTGAAGTAAATCTGGGATCTCTATCAGACACAATGCTGACTAGAATGTCATGGAGTCTTACCACTTCTTTCATATATAAAGCAGCCAATACATCAACTGTCCATTTGGACTTAACAGGTAAGAAATGAGCTGACTTTGTCAATCGATCGACAATCACCCATATTGCATCAAGTCCACCACGAGTCCTAGGTAGACCCATAATGAAGTCCATGCCAATGCTTTCCCACTTCCATTGGGATATGTCGAGTGGTTTCAATTTTCCTGCCGGTCTGAAATGTTCAGCCTTGACTTGCTGACAAACCAAACATCTACTCACGAAGTCTGCAACTTCCCTTTTCATATTCAGCCACCAAAAGGATCTCTTCAAATCCTTAAACATTTTAGTGCGTCCAGGATGAATGGTGTATTTGGATCTATGTGCTTCCTCAAGAATCTTGTTCTTTAACTCAGCTTCATCAGGTACACAAGTTCTACCCTAGAATAACAATCTTCCATCGTCAGCTATCGTGAAGTCAGGTCTGCTGCTCAAGCTTCCCTTGGTCTCTACTAGCTCGGGATCATTATATTGCAAAGATTTGATTTCCATCAACAATTCGGGCTGAAGTTGAATCTGTGCAATCATAACCCGATCTTTGTCAATATTCAGATCCAGACTAGCTAATTGTTCCAGTAGCTTCCACTCTTGTAACATGAGACTTGACAATCTAGCTACAGGCTTCCGGCTTAATGCATCTGCCACAACATTGCCTTTTCCAGAATGATACTCAATCGAGAAGTCGAAGTCCTTCAAGTACTCCAACCATCTTCTCTGCCTCATATTGAGTTCCTTCTGAGAAAATAAATATTTCAGACTCTTATGATCTGAAAACACTGTGAATGTTTCTCCATACAAGTAATGCCTCCATATCTTCAATGCGAACACGACTGCTGCAAGTTCTAAATCGTGAACGGGGTAGTTCTCTTCATGCTTCCTCAAATGCCTAGAAGAATAGGCAATCACTTTCCCGTGTTGCATGAGTACACAGCCTAACCGATACCTGAAGCATCCGTGTATACCACAAAACCTCCTTCACCAGAAGGTAAAGCCAATACAGGTGCCGTAGTCAAACATTCCTTCAAAGTCTGAAAGCTTCGCTGACATGCTTCTGACCAATCAAACTTGCTCTCCTTGCGGGTTAATCGGGTGAGAGGTACCGCAATCTTGGAGAAATCTTGAATAAATCTTCGATAATAGCCTGCCAGGCCTAGGAAACTTCTCACTTCAGTCACACTAGTAGGCTGGTCCCAATTCTTTACTGCCTCTACCTTTGAAGGATCAACAGAAATACCTTCTCTTGTGATAATATGTCCTAGAAAGGACACCTCTTGTAGCCAGAAATCACATTTACTGAACTTGGCATATAGCTGATGATCTCTCAACAGTTGCAATGCCATCCTCAGATGCTCAGCATGCTCCTCTTCATTCTTAGAATAAATCAGGATGTCATCAATGAATACTACGACCCATTGATCAAGATAGGGCTGAAATACATTGTTCATCAACTGCATGAAAGCTGCTGGTGCATTCGTTAGACCAAAAGGCATAACGACAAATTCAAAATGACCATACCTGCTGCGGAAAGCTGTTTTATAGATATCCTCTTCCTTGATCCGCAACTGATGATATCCAGATCGAAGATTGATCTTAGAAAAATACGTCAAATAATTCGTCAATCCTCGGTAATGGATATTTGTTCTTGACAGTCAACTGGTTCAATTGTTGATAATCGATGCACAACCTCATCGAACCATCTTTCTTCCGGACGAATAATACAGGGGCTCCCCAAGGGGAAGTACTTGGACGAATGAAACCCTTCTCGAGCAATTCCATTAACTGTTGCTTTAATTCTCTCAGTTCCGCAGGAGACATACGATAAGGAGCCTTGGAAATAGGAGATGTGCCAGGAATGAGATCAATAGAGAAGATAACTTCCCGCTCAGGCGGAAGTCCTGGTAGTTCCTCTGGAAAGACATCAGGAAAATCTCGGACAATAGAAATGTCCTTAATCTCAATCTGCTGCTCAGGGGTTACACAGACAAAGGCTAGAAAAGCCTCGCATCCTCGTCTCATCAGGTTATCAGCTCGAAGAGCCGAGATAAGTGGTATGGAGTTATGGTGCTTAACTCTCACAAAAGAAAGTCCAGGGTGCCTAGTAAAAGACACAGAGCTAGAACTGCAGTGAACATTTACCTCGTATCTAGCCAACCAATCTGCTCCTAGGATTACATCATAATCCTTCATGTCCATGCAAACTAAATCAGCTGGAAAATTCTGTTCGTCAATCTTAACCTTGATAGAAGGATAGAAATACTGAATTGCCGATCTAGAACCAATAGGCGTTGAGATTTCTAACAGAGAATTCATCAAAACAGGTTCCACAGCTAAAGACTTAGCGAATCTCCGAGAAATAAAAGAATGTGTGGCACCCGTATCAAAAAGAACAAATGCTGGCTTGTCGAGTATAATAAGAGTACCTTCGACGAGTCCACCATCCTCGACGGTTCCTGCTTCATCTGCGTGCAAAGCTTGGAGCTTGCCTTGCGGCTTTCTGATGCCTTGTGATTTTGCCGGGGTAGCTTGCTCCGATAAAAGAGGACAATTAGGGATACGGTGCTCCTTACTTCCACATCGCAAACAGGCGCCCAGCTTGCGCCAGCACTCCTCCATCTTGTGACCAGGACGATCACAAAACTTGCACACGCCCTTGAATGGAACAATAGGGCCAGGCTTCTTGTCTTCATGCTTCGGCATCTTGCCCTTCCACGATCCAGAACCACTCCACGAACCAGGCCCACTAATAGGCCTCTTCTTACCATACCCGGGTTTGATATTCCCGGAACCCGTAGGTTGTTCCTTCTTTGTGCCTTTTCCACGGATTCTCTCCATCATTTCTAGAGTATCTTCTAGGACTTGAGCTTTCCTCACCATCTCAGAATAGGTTGAGATCTCCATCGGTGCCAATTGATTGATATAATGCAGCCTCAGTCCATTAAGAAAGCGCTTAGCCTTCATTTTCTCGGTGGATATTAAGTGAGTAGCATAACGAGAAAGCTGAGAAAACTGAGCTTCATATTCTGCCACGGATAGACTTCACTGCTTCAAAGCCGCGAACTCCGCTGCCTTCTTCTCTTGCACTCTATCAGAAAAATATTTGCCATTGAAGAACTCCTCGAACTCCTCCCATGTGACTTGCTGATCACCGAGAGTCGCCTTTACTGATTCCCACCATATTCTTGCATCTCGTTCAAGTTGAAAAGTTGATAGAAGGACACGTTCTTGATTGCTGCACTGCATTACTTCGAATATCCTTCCCATCTCATCCAGCCAGTGCTCAGCTTCATCAGGATCAGTCGAGCCACCAAATCTCGGCGGATTCATTCCCCGAAAGTTCCGATATAAATCACCAGTGCCATGGTGTGCAGCTCCTGCTTGGGCCGCTTATTGCAAGGCCTGAGTAAGGCCATGAACCGTACGCTGCAAGTTCCTCCATTCCGCACGATCAGCTGCCATTGCAAAGGCCTACACGTGGAATAAATTACTTAGGTTCATTAAAAATAGATAATAACACGATTAAGATATGAACTTAACCCAAATTTCTACCCAATCTCACCAGGTCAGGTCCTTAGACTTTAACAAGGTTAGGGGTCCTATGATAACACTTAGAACCCAAGAACTTGGAAAACCTAGAACTTTTAGGGAAACCTAGGAATATTAAACCTAGGCTCTGATACCAACTAAACTGTCACGCCCCAACGCGGAATATCGGGACGTACAGTTAGAAACTAGCTAGAGATAATATTAATATGCTAAACTAAACAATCGTACAGGTGCTATGGAAAGAAGTACTTCTATTGATCAAGAAAGACTCCAAGTTTTATTACAATAACCATCAATGCTTAAACACGATCAACCATAACTTTCAAACTGATTCTAATACAATAACTGACTCCCAAAAGGTAAATAAAGTGCTAACACAACACTAAGGAGTAACTAATGTAAACAACTATGCCAACTCGACATCTACTAACAGGTACACTCAAAGGTATCACTCCTGTCCCTCCCCTTCAGTATGCGCATCGTCACCTGAATAGCCTGGAAAGGGGGAAAATAACTATATTTTCTAACGCTCAGTAGATAGTAATAGGCAAGTTTACATGATTAACTGATTAGTTACATTTTCATATGCAGTGACAAGAAAAGAAATAACTGACGAGACGATAAAACAGCGTAATATAAGATTTTGCAAGGTCAAGAAATATATGATGACAAGAATTAACAAGAATATCAAGTACAAGAATGTTCAATAGGAAATTGAAATATAGAATTGACCAACAAGCAAGTATGTTAAACATCAAGTCAAGCACGATAATGTAACAAGTATAACAAGAGATTTTCTGTCGTAGACGTCACGCTGATCATGCACTCGGTGCAATGCCTCACCATGTCATTACAAACTCCCATGGGCACAAGTACTTTTCGGGCGCTCTCCCCAGGACCAGACCGGGCCCTTATGATGCGTTGGCATTGATTTGTTGGATCCAAGATCCCAAGTTTTGTCTAGACATTTAATCAAGTTTAATGGCCAATTAATCAGAGGAATTTCTGTCAAAAGTACGAGATTTAAGGACTAACATGTCCTTGGATTCATTATCTTAAAAACTTGGTATACGGTCACTTCTGGGCCATTTGACAGGACATACGGCTACTACTGGCTGCATTACAAGAGCTGGACCAAACCTAGTCCACGAGGTCAAGAATGAACGGTTGACAGTGTGCCGTTCAGGTAAGTAAGCAATACGTGACCTTAAGACACAATTACGATACTTATACGGACTACACTAGACAGTTCATGGAGACAAGCAGTCAACTATGGGCTGCTCATGTGCGGATTAGCCCAAGTTGATCCGTGACTTATAACCCAGCGATTTGGTCACGAATTTCCAGGTTGTAGCCCTGTCATACAGGTCTCAAAATGGCGGATTCTAACTGTAGCAACCCTGATAAAATATTAATAATAATAAAGATTTTAAAATAAATCAAATGAATAGATAAATAAAACAAAATAAAATAACGCCTCGGATAAAGGCGCTATTCAAGTTAGAAACGCCTCTGGCTAAGGCGTTATTCAAGAAGTGACGCCCTGACCACACGGCGTCAAATTCTAAACGCCAAAAACGGTAAGGCAAAGTAACGCCCCTATCTTGGGCGTGTTTTAAAACATGAAACGCCCTTACTCAAGGCGCTTCTTAAGAAACGACCTGAACCAGATCGTCAATTCAAGAATCGACGACCTGACCAAAGTCGTTAATTCCATTCCAGTCCCGTTTCGAATCCAGATCTTATCCAGGGTAATTGATAAGCATTAGAAAGAGTTTAAACGTGGTAATGACTCTATCATGGAAGTATTACTTCCACACAATCACTAACCCTAATAGGATTTCTAAAATTCTATAAATAAACTGTTCGATCCAACCCTAAATCTATTTGGACGGACGACTGCTGCACGGTACGTGAAGAACATATGTTCTTCTAATTCCTTTTGTTTTCTGCTTCGGTTACATGAAGAACTAATGATTCTTCATCTTATGTTCCTTCTTACAGGTCGGGAAACTCCTACGAAAGAACCGGGTAATGTTCTTTCTTCCTTATCCTCTCGTTAGGTAGTTGAAGAAACTAATATATGTTTCTTCTTTCCCTGTAGGATCTACATCAAAAATTGACAAAACCAAGAACATGTGTTCTTCATCGAAAACGAACTCCTTCTTAAAAAGATTTTCTTCCTCCTGCTGCTACTGCGGTTGATTGGTTGCAGTAGAAGTTTCAGATCTTTCAAACCCTTCGTCAGTTCAATCATATTAAGGTAGGTTTTCTCAAGTTACTGTAGCCCAAATGAAATTAATGCAAGATATATATATATATAAGCATGTCATGCATACGGTTATTATAGTTTCCATGCGTTTTTTGAAATATTTTGAAAGAGACGCCCCTGTCAAGGGCGCTAATTTACAAGACACGACCCTGCCCAGGTCGTCAATTTAATATTTGACGCCCTGTACTCAGGCGTTAATTTCACTTAATCATGAATTAACCATGTTAAGAACTGATTATATATGAAATCCTGATTACATTAATGCATGATCCTCTGTCCTCAACCCTACTGATTTTATTATCAAGATTATATGATTGTTATCCTTGATTATCGTGCAAATCGTGCTTTCTGATATTTATTGAATTCACGACCTGTACAAAGTCATTTTTCAACTGTTAACGCCCCATCATAGGGCGTGAATTGAAAGGAAACGCCTCCTCCTAGGGCGCGTATCTGTTAAATTCCTGAAAAATATATATTCTGCAAAATAAAATTTAATGGTAACGCCCCTGCCCAGGGCGCGTTTTTGATAATTCCTGAAATTAATTATATCCTATCTAATATTGTGAATAAAAAGGACGCCTTCTGGTATAGTCGTCAAATCGTGAAGAAACGCCCCTGCCCAGGGCGCATTTTAGATAAATTATTGAAATATTGAAATTTTACAAATATGGAAAATATATAAACGCCCTTCTGTTAGGCGTTAATTACTTGATAAACGACTCTGCTTAAGTCGTTACTTTACTGTAAAACTGATTTTCCACTGTTTCTGTTAACCGATGGTTTCATATGTTATATAATATATATATCGGCACTATTCTCCATTCCGTGAGTTTAGTCCCACGTTTCACGATTATTTTATCGATCACACTTAATTCTCATTGACATACAAGCTCTCCATTGGACATTCCGTTCCTTTGGACTAGCGAGTTAGTCATAGAGACCTCCGTAAGACTCCTCGTAGCCTTGGATTCCCTCAAGGCCGACTGAGCTGGTTGTACCCTAAAAACCCATTACACCATTGATGCCATGTCACTCTAAAGAAACATGGTATACCGGCCCTTATGATTATACAAAGAGTATATCATAAGAAATTCTTAATGGGATGATGATATCATACCATATCATGTCATTCTTGTAAACCTCAATTCTATGATAAGAATGAGGGTATCTTACCTTGATATAATGTTCATGTGGACTTCAATTCTATATATAGAATGTCCATATTGATTTGTCATGGTACCCAAGTCAAGGGAACCATATTCTACCTAGTTTTATCGAGATCGTGATTGTACCGTTATTATCGCCATTCTATGTCCTTTGTCATATTTTTGGACTCCATTCTGTCAAAGTTGTCATACACGTCTACAAGCTTGATTATTGAAATTCTATATTGGCTATATAAACAAGAGTGGATGTCAAAATACATGATAAATGCCTGCGCATATAGGGCCCGATCTGGTCCTGGGAGGAGCACCCGAAAGTACTTGTGCCCATGGGAGTTAAAATGATAAGGTATCTGGCATTATACCGAGTACTTGACTTGCTTGATTGGACATTCCACATAATATCTTGTACTTGAATCGTACTTGACTTGACATGAAATGCGTGGCCCGAAAAAAAAAGGGTAATTTACTTGCTTGCTACATGATAGTCAAAGTTCTTGACATGACTTGTTAAATGTACTTGCTTGAATATCTCAAATGTCTTGATTATCTTATTGAAAGTTCATGATTTGTTCATCTTATTTCCTCGATATTACATTCTCTCTATCTTGTCGTTTTATGCGAGCATGCATAGCTTTATTGCATTCATGAAAGATGTAATTACTTAAACCCCTTGCTAGTACTTGAGATATAATTTCCTACTGAGCGTTCGCTCATTCCGTTTGTCTCTTTTTACTTTTCAGGTAAGTCCGACGATGATGGAAGTCAATCGGATGGGAATGGTCAAGAGTGAAAGTGATAGAGCTGCTCAAGTGTCAATTAGTCTTTTCTATAGTTTCTTGAGTCAACTATGTACTTTTCCTTTTTATTTAACAGAGTATTAGATTTGTAATAGCCTATTAATAATAAAGGTTTGGGTTATCTTGCTATTTTGCGCATCTCTGTCTTTGTGTCGAATACACGACCACTCTGATTGACATGATTGATATAAACTCGTCACGCGTCTCCGGGTATCTTCCGCGCTCGGGGCGTGACAGTTTTTGTGGTATCAGAGCCTAAGGTATTCAATTCCTAGGAAAAAAACCCAAGTCCAAGGATAAGTTGAACGTTTAACCAAGTGAGATTGGGTAGAACCAAGGGTTAAGAGTCAATAAGTCTTTTAATAAGATCACAGTGGTATAATACTAATATAGTTATGGTAATTGTAGGATAATGGCTGCCGAACGTGCTCAATGGCGCAACATGCAGCGTACCCTTCAAGGAATGACTCAAGTGCTACAACAGGTAGCACAGGGTGGTGCTCCACGAGCTGAAAACTTACACCAAGCCTTTAAGAGCATGAATCCCCCGAAGTTTATGGGATCGACCGATCCGGACGATGCCGAGCATTGGGTTCGGGAGACTGAGCGTATATTCCGTGTTATGCAATGCACGGATCAGGATAAAGTTCTATTAGCTACATTCCAGTTAGAGAAAGATGCTAGATGTTGGTGGGAGTCTATTGAAGCAATCATCGACCCTACTCAAGTAACATGGGAAGAATTTGTGGAATACTTCAATGCTAAATATTTCTCGGACCGAGTCCAAGAAAAGAAGGCTGCAGAATTCGCTGCATTAAAGCAACGATCTTTATCATTAGCAGATTATGAAGCTCAGTTCTCCAGGTTGTCTAGATATGCAAAGCATCTTATTAGCACGGAGAAGATGAAAGCCCGTAGATTTCTTAATGGGCTTAGGCCCCACTATATTACTCAACTGGCGCCTATGGACATCCAAGTTTATTCTGAAATAGTGCGCCGAGCTCAATTACTTGAAGATGCCACGGAACTATCTGATAGGATCCGTGGAAAAGACAAGAAGGAGCAAGTCACAGGTTCGGGTTCTTTTAAACCCAACTTTAAGAAGAGGCCTAGTAATGGAGGTCCTTCCTCTCAAGATCAAAAATTCAAGAAGACCAAGCCCTTCTCTATCACCACTACACCTTCAAACGTAGTGTGCAAGCATTGTGACAAGGCTGGTCATAAGACCGAAGAATGCTGGAGGAAATTAGGAGCTTGTCTCCGTTGTGGGAGCCGCGAACATCGGATTCCCGATTGTCCATTAATGAATGACCAAGCCGGTGATGGTAAACGGCCGGTGACAAAGAACGCTCGACTTCATGCAATAAAGGAGACCGAACAAGAAGAAGGTGGACTGGTAGAAGGTACATTGAAAATTTGTTCCAAAAGTGCTTATGTCTTATTTGATACGGGTGCATCGCATTCCTTTATTTCTAAGAAGTTTGCCGACCCGTTACCATTAGAACCAGAATGGATAAAAATAGTTCTAACTACTCCTCTTGGAAGTGAAAATGATATTACTCATCACTACCAAAACTGTGAGGTAATGGTTCAAGGTAGGAATTTACCTATAGATCTCATATGCCTCGATCTAAAGGAGTATGATGTTATACTGGGAGCAGACTGGTTATCCAAATACCAGGCAACGGTTGATTGCCGCAATAGCCAAATTGCTTTCAAAGATTTTCCAGAATTAGTCTTTACTCGCCCCAAGAGTCGGAGCAAATCCCCTCTTATTTCGGCTCTTCGAGCAAGCAAGCTCGTCAGGAAAGGATGTGTATCCTTCCTTGCTTTCGTCACTGTTAAAGAAGCTAAGGAAACCAAGATAGAAGACATTCAGGTAGTGCAAGAATTTCCAGACATATTTCTGGAAGATTTGCCGGGATTACCCCCTCAAAGAGAAGTGGCCTTCACCATTGACTTAGTCCCTGGTGCTGGTCCAGTTTCAAAGGCACCCTATAGAATGTCCCCTACGGAACTCAAAGAGTTGAAGGAGCAGTTGATGGAACTAATTCGAAAAGGGTTTATTAGACCAAGTACTTCCCCGTGGGGAGCACCAGTCTTATTTGTGAAGAAGAAGGACGGATCCATGAGATTGTGCATCGACTATCGACAGTTGAATCATCTCACTATCAAGAACAAGTATCCACTGCCGAGAATCGATGAGTTATTTGATCAGATTTCAGGATCCAAATATTTTTCCAAAATTGATCTCAGGTCGGGATATCATCAGTTAAGAATCAAGGATGTTGACATTCACAAGACCGCATTCAGAAGCAGGTATGGCCATTACGAGTTTGTTGTTATGCCTTTTGGACTAACAAATGCCCCTGCTGTCTTTATGCAGTTAATGAATAGCATATTCAGGCCTTACTTGGATCAATTCATAGTAGTCTTCATTGATGATATATTGATATATTCCAAGACTAAGGAAGAACATGAAAAGCATTTGAGGATTGCATTGCAAGTCTTGAGGACAAATCAATTATATGCAAAACTCAGCAAGTGTGAATTCTGGCTTGAAGAAGTGACTTTTCTAGGACATGTGATTTCAAAAGATGGATTATCAGTAGATCCGTCAAAGGTCGAAGCTGTTAGAAACTGGGAAAAATCAACCAATGCTAGTGAGATCAGAAGTTTCTTAGGCCTTGCAGGATATTATCGGCGATTCATCAAAGACTTCTCCAAGATCGCCGTGCCCCTCACAAGGTTAACTCGCAAGGAGATCCGATATGAATGGAGTGAGGAATGTGAAAGAAGTTTCCAAACTCTCAAGGATCATCTCACTACAGCTCCGATGTTAGCTCTACCAATAGAAGGAGAGAAATTCGAGGTTTACACTGATGCTTCTAGCATTGGCCTCGGATGTGTGCTAATGCAACAAGAAAAGGTCATAGCATACTCTTCACGTCAACTGAAGAAGCATGAGGAGAATTACCCCGTCCATGACTTAGAACTGGCCGCGGTGATATTTGCCCTAAAGATATGGAGACACTACTTATATGGAGTGCAGTTTACTGTATACTCCGATCACAAAAGTCTCAAATATCTATTTTCACAAAAGGAGCTAAACATGAGACAAAGACGCTGGCTAGAATACCTCAAGGACTTCGACTTCAATATACAATATCATCCTGGAAAGGGTAATTATGTTGCTGATGCCCTTAGTCGAAAGCCGAGAGCAATGATAGCCAATTATATGATACAAGAATGGAGGTTACTAGAACAATTCTCCGAGCTCAATATAAGCTTGGACAAGGAAGCCAAATTTGTCACCTTATCTCATGTAAGCATACAGTCAGATTTATTATCTGAAATACAAGCACTTCAGGATGATGATTCTATATTAGTGGAAATCAAAGGCAGAGTAGAAGGACAATCTGATTTTCAACTAACTTCTGATGGAAGATTACTATTCAAAGGTAGAACTTGTATACCCGACTGTCCGGAATTAAAGAAGAAGATCTTAGATGAAGCACACCGATCAAGGTACACTATTCATCCAGGATCAACCAAAATGTACCAAGATGTAAAGAGGAACTTTTGGTGGCCTAATATGAAAAGAGAAATAGCGGACTATGTATCACGCTGTCTCACATGCCAACAAGTCAAGGTGGAACACCAAAAGCCTGCTGGTAAACTTCATCCTCTAGATATTCCTAAGTGGAAGTGGGAGGATATTGGTATGGATTTCATCATGGGTCTATCTAAATCAAAAGGAGGACATGATGGAATCTGGGTTATCATTGATCGATTAACTAAATCGGCACATTTCTTGCCAATAAAAAGCCGATGGTCAATTGATGTGCTAGCTGCACTATACATCAAAGAAATAGTCAGGTTACATGGAATTCCTGTCTCAATCGTGTCTGACAGAGATCCCCATTTCACTTCTCATTTTTGGAAGGGATTACAACATTCGTTGGGAACAAGGCTCAACTTTAGTACTGCTTTCCACCCACAAACGGATGGTCAGACCGAGAGAACTAATCAAGTTGTTGAGGATATGCTAAGAGCTTGCATCATTGACTTTGGTGGAAGCTGGCATGAACATTTGCCACTAGTGAAATTTGCATACAATAATAGCTACCAAGCTAGTATCCAAATGGCACCTTTCGAAGCTTTATATGGAAGGAGTTGCCGATCACCCTTATGCTGGAACGAAGTTGGAGAGAAACAACTGTTAGGTCCAAACATGGTAAGGGATACAACTGAGAAGATACAAGTAATCAGAGAAAGATTGCAAGTTGCTCAGACCAGACCAAAGGCTTATGCTGATACAAGGAGAAGAGATCTTGAATTCCAAATCGGAGATCATGTATTTCTCAAAATATCACCTGGACGTGGCATACGAAGATTTGGTGTTAAAGGCAAGCTTACGCCAAGATTCATCGGACCATTTGAGATACTCGAAAGAGTTGGTGAGGTTGCTTATCGCATCGCATTGCCTCCTCAATTGTCCGAGGTACATAATGTATTTCACATATCTATGTTGAAGAAGTATGTGCACGACCCATCTCATATTATTGAACATGGAGATCTGGTGATCCAGAAAGACCTCACATATGAACAGAAGCCTATGAAGATCTTAGATCGTGAAATACGAGCTCTAAGGAATAAGGTTATTCCCATGCTTAAGGTGCAATGGAATAAGAATACTGAACACGAAGCCACATGGGAGACCGAGGAATCTATGAAGAAACGATTTCCCGAGTTATTCTAAGAGGTATATACTTTACACTCTCAGCATGTATAAATATTATGTATTATGGAATTTGGGGACCAAATTCTTTTTAAGTGGGGGAGGGTGTAGCAACCCTAATAAAATATTAATAATAATAAAGATTTTAAAATAAATCAAATGAATAGATAAATAAAACAAAACAAAATAACGCCTCGGATAAAGGCGCTATTCAAATTAGAAACGCCTCTGGCTAAGGCGTTATTCAAGAAGTGACGCCCTGACCACACGGCGTCAAATTCTAAACGCCAAAAACGGTAAGGCAAAGTAACGCCCCTATCTTGGGCGTGTTTTAAAACATGAAACGCCCTTACTCAAGGCGCTTCTTAAGAAACGACCTGAACCAGGTCGTCAATTCAAGAATCGACGACCTGACCAAAGTCGTTAATTCCATTCCAGTCCCGTTTCGAATCCAGATCTTATCCAGGGTAATTGATAAGCATTAGAAAGAGTTTAAACGTGGTAATGACTCTACCATGGAAGTATTACTTCCACACAATCACTAACCCTAATAGGATTTCCAAAATCCTATAAATAAACTGTTCGATCCAACCCTAAATCTATTTGGACGGACGACTGCTGCACGGTACGTGAAGAACATATGTTCTTCTAATTCCTTTTGTTTTCTGCTTCGGTTACATGAAGAACTAATGATTCTTCATCTTATGTTCCTTCTTACAGGTCGGGAAACTCCTACGAAAGAACCAGGTAATGTTCTTTCTTCCTTATCCTCTCGTTAGGTAGTTGAAGAAACTAATATATGTTTCTTCTTTCCCTGTAGGATCTACAGCAAAAATTGACAAAACCAAGAACATGTGTTCTTCATCGAAAACGAACTCCTTCTTAAAAAGATTTTCTTCCTCCTGCTGCTACTGCGGTTGATTGGTTGCAGTAGAAGTTTCAGATCTTTCAAACCCTTCGTCAGTTCAATCATATTAAGGTAGGTTTTCTCAAGTTACTGTAGCCCAAATGAAATTAATGCAAGATATATATATATAAGCATGTCATGCATACGGTTATTATAATTTCCATGCGTTTTCTGAAATATTTTGAAAGAGACGCCCCTGTCAAGGGCGCTAATTTACAAGACACGACCCTGCCCAGGTCGTCAATTTAATATTTGACGCCCTGTACTCAGGCGTTAATTTCACTTAATCATGAATTAACCATGTTAAGAACTGATTATATATGAAATCCTGATTACATTAATGCATGATCCTCTGTCCTCAACCCTACTGATTTTATTATCAAGATTATATGATTGTTATCCTTGATTATCGTGCAAATCGTGCTTTCTGATATTTATTGAATTCACGACCTGTACAAAGTCATTTTTCAACTGTTAACGCCCCATCATAGGGCGTGAATTGAAAGGAAACGCCTCCTCCTAGGGCGCGTATCTGTTAAATTCCTGAACAATATATATTCTACAAAATAGAATTTAATGGTAACGCCCCTGCCCAGGGCGCGTTTTTGATAATTCCTGAAATTAATTATATCCTGTCCAATATTGTGAATAAAAAGGACGCCTTCTGGTATAGTCGTCAAATCGTGAAGAAACGCCCCTGCCCAGGGCGCACTTTAGATAAATTATTGAAATATTGAAATTGTGCAAATATGGAAAATATATAAACGCCCTTCTGTTAGGCATTAATTACTTGATAAACGACTCTGCTTAAGTCGTTACTTTACTGTAAAACTGATTTTCCACTGTTTCTGTTAACCGATGGTTTCATATGTTATATAATATATATATATCGGCACTATTCTCCATTCCGTGAGTTTAGTCTCACGTTTCACGATTGTTTTATCGATCACACTCAATTCTCATTGACATACAAGCTCTCCATTGGACATTCCGTTCATTTGGACTAGCGAGTTAGTTATAGAGACCTCCGTAAGACTCCTCGTAGCCTTGGATTCCCTCAAGGCCGACTGAGCTGGTTGTACCCTAAAAATCCATTACACCATTGATGCCATGTCACTCTAAAGAAACATGGTATACCGGCCCTTATGATTATACAAAGAGTATATCATAAGAAATTCTTAATGGGATGATGATATCATGCCATATCATGTCATTCTTGTAAACCTCAATTCTATGATAAGAATGAGGGTATCTTACCTTGATATAATGTTCATGTGGACTTCAATTCTATATGTAGAATGTCCATATTGATTTGTCATGGTACCCAAGTCAAGGGAACCATATTCTACCTAGTTTTATCGAGATCGTGATTGTACCGTTATTATCGCCATTCTATGTCCTTTGTCATATTTTTGGACTCCATTCTGTCAAAGTTGTCATACACGTCTACAAGCTTGATTATTGAAATTCTATATTGGCTATATAAACAAGAGTGGATGTCAAAATACATGATAAATGCCTGCGCATATAGGGTCCGATCTGGTCCTGGGAGGAGCACCCGAAAGTACTTGTGCCCATGGGAGTTAAAATGATAAGGTATCTGGCATTATACCGAGTACTTGACTTGCTTGATTGGACATTCCACACAATATCTTGTACTTGAATCGTACTTGACTTGACATGAAATGCGTGGCCCGAAAAAAAAGGGTAATTTACTTGCTTGCTACATGATAGCCAAAGTTCTTGACATGACTTGTTAAATGTACTTGCTTGAATATCTCAAATGTCTTGATTATCTTATTGAAAGTTCATGATTTGTTCATCTTATTTCCTCGATATTACATTCTCTCTATCTTGTCATTTTATGCGAGCATGCATAGCTTTATTGCATTCATGAAAGATGTAATTACTTAAACCCCTTGCTAGTACTTGAGATATAATTTCCTACTGAGCGTTCGCTCATTCCGTTTGTCCCTTTTTACTTTTCAGGTAAGTCCGACGACGATGGAAGTCAATCGGATGGGAATGGTCAAGAGTGAAAGTGATAGAGCTGCTCAAGTGTCAATTAGTCTTTTCTATAGTTTCTTGAGTCAACTATGTACTTTTCCTTTTTATTTAACAGAGTATTGGATTTGTAATAGCCTATTAATAATAAAGGTTTGGGTTATCTTGCTATTTTGCGCATCTCTGTCTTTGTGTCGAATACACGACCACTCTGATTGACATGATTGATATAAACTCGTCACGCGTCTCCGGGTATCTTCCGCGCTCGGGGCGTGACACTAACTCGCCGGATAGAGTGTCCGGGTAGAATCGTACTAAGGGACAGCAATTTAGGCTTAATGGCCGTAATGCCATATAGATTGTTAGTGTGCTATTTGTCTATTCTACCGGGGTATAAGGGCTTTTAATTGATTTCCTAATAGCCATTTCAAAATACCTTGATTCATGAATTATTATAATCTCAATTTCAAGAGATAAGTTAATTACAAGATGGTAACTCAAGATACTAGAACAAGCCAATAATGACAATAGACAGTAATACATGACAACAATTTACTTTCAAAATTACCATTTTATTACATGGGTTTCTAATTAACCATTTGTGCGTTGAAGTGGAGATAGTAATCGGAATGGTTTTTACACTTTGATTGAGTGCAGGGATCATTGTTCTTCAATTTTGGATTGAGGAACACCGGGCTTAATTTGAGATCATAGGGTTGCATGTATGGGTCATTGGTTCCTCAAAATATGGTTTTCAATTGGACTAGACTTGAATGGGTCGATCCCCTCACGGTCCGGATCGATCCTCGAGCCAAAAACCAGTCTACCGGGTCTGTCAGCATATGGGTCGACCCCTGGAAAACCAGGGGTCTGCCTGTGTGTGGGTCGACCCATGGGGTCGACCCCTGCACAGACAGACTGCTGTCTGCTGTTTGGGTCGACCCCATGGGTCGACCCCCGCACGTCTACTGTTTGGGTCGACCCAATGGGTCGACCCTCGCGCAGACAGACTCTTGTCTGTCTATGGGTCGACCCAATGGGTCGACCCCTGGGTTCGCAGATGGGAACAAGACTTCCGGAAATCAACAAATCTCACCCAATTGGGATCTAATTGGACTGAGATCTTAACCCCATGCCCCTAGGTTCTTGATGGACATTTTAGGGTCATATTACAAGGGTTTGGAATACTAAATTCACTGGAAAACCAATCGAAATCACAACCTATCTAGGAAGAACACTTAAAAACCTAGTCTTAGCATGCTTCTAATCAAACATAAAATTCTCTACGCCAAATGATAGATAACATGCTGGTGATTACAACCATATACATTAATTAGAGTTGGGTCTGTTATCATCTACCTGAATTGAAGAGAGATTTAGAAGTTAGAACGAAGAATGCCCGTTTGACAGTCCTTCACTATTTCCAGGAGATCTCCCTCCACACCTAATAGAATTTGGGGCTTTTACTACCAATGGAAAGCTAACTAAGAGAGGAACAAAATGGTATATTTACTTGCATGTTTTGGCCAAGATTACCTACCTCAATCGAAGGAGGGAAGAGGACCCAAGAAAAACCCGCGAACTCGGACACTCCTCCAATAAATGTGAGAGATCTCACTAGATCGGAATCCTCTGCGACCACCACTGCTCTCAAATGAAAATAGACACATAGGGCTTTCTTTTAATAGGTCATACTCGTTCTGGATCCTTCCAGGAAGGGAGAAATCGACCCATCAAGTGGCGTGTTCAAAACGCCGCCGAAATTGTTGACCTAGCCCATGCGCGACCAAATGCTTCCCATAAGTTAAAAATTTCGTGGCATTGTGAGAGGGGAAATGATCCTCTCTTTAATACCTTTCATTTGCCCCTGGAATCACCTGATTTGGTTAAGAAATGAGCTCGAATTGAGGATTTTAATGTGGGGTTAACATTGAGCACGAATTTGGCTAGGTAGGTGTGAAAATTTGACTAATCCCACTAATTCGGCCTAGTTAATGATTTTATTAGGGTTGGCCACAGAAGAAAAAATTGTTAAATGTAATTGATTCTACCAGAATATGATTTTTATGGATTTTTATAAAATAGTCGAAATGTGACTTATTCTATTTATTAAAGAATTAATCTAATTAATTTCAAATTAATTCCCATTAATTCAAATAAATTCAAATAATTTCTAATTAAATTGAAATAAATTTCTAATTAATTTTTAAAAGAATTTGGGGTATTACACAACACTTGTTTCAATAGCTCCCTATAGGATGTCCCCCACAGAGCTCAAAGAATTGAAGAAGTAACTTTAGGAATTATTAGACAAGGGCTTCATTCGACCCAGGACATCCGCTTGGGGTGCGCCGGTCTTGTTCGTCAAGAAGAAGGACAGATCTCTCCATTTATGCATTGATTATTGGCAGTTAAATTAACTCACCATCAAGAATAGATATCCACTACCGCGTATTGATGAGCTGTTCGACCACATCTCTGGTGCAGAATATTTCTTCAAGATAGATCTCAGGTCTGGTTACCATCTGTAGACACGCCATCTTTGACACTTTTGCGGGTAAATCTCATATTATACGATGATGCTCCGAAGTAGCTTGCACATTTGACTTATTTGAGTGATTTCCATAATTTCGGTTGCATGTAAAATAAAAAAAATGCGAAAAGGTTTTAAAAAAATAAATAAACACAAAACCCAAAAATAAAAGATATATATATATATATATATAAGGTTGTAAATATATATGTATATATATATGGTTGTTCTTACATAAACTAATAATAAATTAATATCTTAGTTTTACACAAACCCATTAAATTATTGCAACCCCACCTCCCTAATCTTTAGGATCTTGTCCCCCTTTCAATAATTCTCTCATACTCCCCCACAACCCAGAGAACCCACTCTTTCTCTCCCACGTCCCCATCTATCTCTTTCAACTCTCTCTCTCTCTCACCAACCAAGCACACTCTCCCCCACCTTATCTCTTTCTCACGTCGACACCCCAACTACACAACCCACTCTCATTTCTCTCATTCCACACACACCCTCTCTCGGGAACCCCCTCCCTCTTTCATCCCTCCTTCTCTGCCTAGCCACCCACTCCCTCTCTCATTTTCTCTCTCTCGCGGCACACCCACTCTCCCTCTCACCACTCTTTCTCCCCACCGCCGTGAGCCCAACACCCCCATAGCGCCCTCACCTCCGGCCACCTCCACCGACAGCCACCCACGACCACTTCCCTCCCCCATCTCCACATCACAGCCCACCCTCTCACCCTCCGTCTCATTCCCTCCTTCTCTCCAATACACCCACACCACCCAGCGGCCGTACTGCCGATGACCTCCCGTCGACCACCACCACCCATCGCACCCCAGCCCCTGCTTCCAACCTTCTACAACCCTCGTCTTCACCCTGCCCTCTCAGCTCTACCCACCGACGACCCTCTCCATACCCCTTACTCTCTCTTCCTCTCCCACGCCACCGCGAGCCTGCCCACGCCGCCGGCCGACCTCTCTTGCATCGCTGGACGCCTACCACCTCGCCATGGCCTCCCTCTCCCTCACCCTTCGCAAGCCCACCACGCTAGCTCCACTTTCGGCCACCTCTGCCGACCACCCCATCGCCTGCACCGCCGACCTTTCCCTCCTCTCTCCCTCTCTCTTCCCCTCACGCCTGCACCACTGTCGCCTACCCATGCCGTCGACCGACCTCCCTCTCTCCGCAGTGACACCGTTGCCACCTGCCCCTGCTAACTCACCGTCGGCCACCCTCCACCCTTCGCGAGCCCACCCCATCACCTGCACCCTCGCTGCAACCCCCACCTTCAGTCACCTGCACCCTCACGACCTTCGCCCTCCGGCCACCCTCACCCCCCTCTCTGCATGTAACCCCGACGCCACCACACCCTCCTCACTGTACGCACACCCAACCCCTCCCCACACCGCCTTCCTCTTCCCCTCTCTCTCTCCCTTCACCCCACCCTCTATCCCTCTCTTTCTTTAACTCTCACCCATACACTCCTCTGCAGGTTCACCGTCCCCTCCCCCATATCTCTCCCATGCACCACCGCGACACCCCACTGCCACCATCCCACTGCATCACCACCGTGGCCAACCCATTCCCTTTGCACCCTCACTACCCCGCTACTGTTGCCGCTCCCATCGCCGGCCACCCTCCTCTCCCTCCGCTGGCCATCTCCCTCTCTCCCAACTCCCTCCACCTCTACCACTGCCGTCGCCCATCTTCTCCCTCACTCTCCCTCTTCTCCTCACGCCAAACACATCTCCCAGATTCTTTCCCACTCACCCTCCTCTCCTCTCACCACCCCTCTTCACCGTTCCTCACCTCTCCCTTCACACTACACTCTTCGTCGAGATATCTCCCCCTCTTTCATCTCCACCTCCTCACATTGCCGCTGCGGTCCTGCTGGTCACCACCACCCTCCACATCCACTGCCAGCCCATCGGCCACCACCACCCTCCCCAACGTCTCCTCTACTCATCCTCACTGCCTCACCGCCCCTCCTCTCCTCCCTTCATCTCTCCGCCAGCCCTCCTGCGAACTCACCTGCGAGCCCGCCGCCGGGCACCTCTCATGCTCAACTCCCCCTCACCGACCACCTCCTCGTCACCCACCTCGCCAACACGATCTCCCCCTCCTCACGTAACTCTCCCTCCCTCTCTTCTTTCCCCGCCAGTCAACCCACGCCTCTGCACCACCCTCCTCCTCTCCTGTCACCACCACCGAGCCACCCACTCCCCCTCACTCCTCCTCTCCACTTTCTCCTCTCACTCCTCCTCTCCACTTTCTCCTCCTCTCCCTCTGCTGGCCATCTCCCTCACCCCGTCCCTCTCTCTATTCCCACGCCCATACCACCCCTCACGCGAGCCACCCTCACCACCGCTGCCACCCTCCGTCGCCACATCCACTTGCACCGTCGTGAGCGCTTCGTCGCCGCCCCCACTCCTCACCGTCGCTGCAACTCCCTGCCGCCCCTCACCCTCTCTTCCTCTCATCCCCTCGCACGTCCCACCATGACCATCTCTCTCCGCCTGCGAGCCCATCGCCGCGAGCCCCTCCTGCACTGCTGCTACCCTACGACCACTGCCGCAGCCCCCCCTCCACCTCGCCACCGTCGCCGGTGCACCTCCACCTCGCCACCGTCGACCGCCGCTGCCACCTTCATCATCGACGCCCCCCCTTGCGAACCCACCTCCCCTCTCTTCTCTCTCTCGCTGCTTGTCTCTCTTCTCCCCCTCTCCCACTCCCTCTTACTCCCTCTCACTCCCTCTCTCTAGCCTCCGCCGACCACCCACTGCAACCCACTGACTGCGAGCTCCCACTCTCGCCGTCGACCTCTGCCTGCCACACCGCGAGCCCGCCGTCGGCCACGTCGCCGCTGCTTCCCGCCGTTGCCGGCCATCCACACCCATTGCCACCACCGTCGGCCACCCACGCCCACCACCGCAGCTACTCTTCTCTCTCTCCCTCTCTCCCCATTTCTCTCTCCCTCTCTCTTTCTCTCTCTATCTCTCACGGTCTCTCTCCCCCTCTCCTCTCTCTCTCTAACTGTAGCTCTAACCTTCTCTCTCTATCTCACCACCACACACATGCCCAACGTTAATTCTTAATATATTATCCCACTATTATTATTATTATTATTATTATCACTCTCACTACCTCTACCTCTCTCTCTTTTCTCATTCTCTCTACCCCACATGCACCTACATGGGTTTTAACATGTATATACACATATATTTTTATTTTTATTTTTATTATTAAGCTTTCATCTCTCTCTCTCCATTTTCTATATTTTCCTTCTCTTTCACTATCTCTCTCTCAAAAGTTCACTTTAAAAAAAAAAGAATATTTCTCTCTCTCTATATATTGCTAGTAATATTTAATAATTTTATTATTATTCTTTATATCTCACTCTCTCTCTATAGCTTTTCACATTTTGATTTCTCTCTTTCTCCCTCTAGATCTCTCTCAAAATAAAAAAAATAAAGTAAAAAAACAATAAAATAATAATAAAATAAGCAAAGGGGACAACATCAACCAGGGTAATCGAAGGAAGCCCTCTTCATCGGCCGACCGAAAGAAGAGGAAGAAAGGACCCACACTGTTTCAACTCCTGTGGCCGAATGTGATCAATTCCTTTCCATTGTGGGGTTCTTAGCCTCTGGCGATCACACCATCAACACCACGCAGAGAGTCATTTCTCGTGGCAGTATTCCTGCGTAAACCCGCGCGGAGGATCATTCCCCGCGACGGTTCCCCTCCTTTATTTAATTTCAGCACTTTCCCCTCCCTCCGAGGTCGCGGTGAGTCACTTCCCGCTATGGCCGTTTAATTTCTATACTTTACTTTCTGTACACTAACTCTAACCCTAGCACTAACCCAATAAAACCCGCAGCGAGTTACTTCCCACAGTGGTCCTTTTGTTTCGACAATTTACTTTTAGCATTTAATTTCTGCACACTCCCATCCCCCAATAAATCCCGTGGAGAGTGTCACTCTCGTGGCAGTTTAATTCTGTCATTTTCATTTCTGTTCATACCCCGCGGAGAGTCATTTCTCGCGGTAGTTTTTTTGTTTAGATCCCGCGGAGAATCACGTCTAGCGGTGGTTTAATTCCCGTCATCTTCGTAATCTCATGCTATTTCAAAATCCCAGGAGACACAAGTTCTCACGGTGGTTTTTATTTCTGTCATCCTATTGTTACCGTTAATCTTCGTGCGTGTCGTGTTGTGTGTTCTCATATCATCCTCCAATTCAAGCTACGATTTCGTCGTCCACACCATCAACTCAAGATTAGGGATGAAGACATTTACAAGACTACTTTTCGGAGCAGATATGGACATTATGAGTTTGTTGTGATGCCGTTCGTGTTAACCAATGCCCCTGCAGCATTTATGCAACTTATGAATAATATTTTCATGCCCTATCTCGACCGATTTGTGATCGTCTTCATTAATGATATCCTAATCTATTCCAAGACCAAGGAAGAACATGAAGAACATCTAAGGATAGCTTTGCAAACACTAAGAGAACACCAACTCTATGCAAAGCTCAGCAAATGTCAGTTCTGGCTAAAGGAGGTCTCTTTCCTTGGCCATATTATTTCAAAGGAAGGTATCGTTGTGGATCTTTCAAAAGTTGATGCTGTCAAAAATTGGAGCGGACTGACGACCGTATCCAAAGTCAGGAGTTTTATCGGTCTGGCTGGTTATTATGGGTGATTCATCAAGGATTTCTCTAAGATCACTATCCCTTTGACTAGGCTTACAAGGAAGGAGAACCCCTTCATATGGTAGAAGGACTGCGAAGAGAGTTTCCTAACTCTTAAGAATCATCTAACCACTGCCCCTGTATTGGCATTACCGGTTAAATGTGGTGGATTTGAAATCTACGCGGATGCATCTGGCATTGGCCTTGGTTGTGTTCTTATGCAACATGGTAAGGTGATCTGGTATGCCTCGAGGCAATTGAAGCCTCATGAAGAGAACTACCTCCTACATGATTTGAAATTGGCCGCTGTTATCTTCGCCTTGAAAATCTGGCGACACTACCTTTATGGGGAGAAGTTCACTATATTTTTGGACCACAAAAGTCTGAAATATCTTTTCACCCAAAAGGAGTTAAACATGAGGCAACGAAGGTGGTTGAAGTATCTCAAGGACTTCGACTTTTCTATCCAATATCACCCAGGCAAAACTAATGCTGTGGCAGATGCACTCAGCAAGAAACCATTGGCAACTCTAGCAAGTCTCAGGAAAGGTATGACCTATCTCATAGAATATTTTGCAAATTTGAATCTAGATATCGATGTAAAAAAAGAAAGGGGTATTATTGCTAATATCTGGTCACAACCTACATTAATTGAAGACTTGGTCCAGTTACAAGAAAATGACCCTATGTTGGTAGAGATCAAGACCAATATTGATCAACAGCTAGAATTTTCTATTTCAACTGATGGAAGGCTACTATTCAAAGGTCGGATTTGTGTACCGGATCATGCCGGCACTAAGAGGTTGATTATGGAAGAAGCTCATAAATCAAGGTATGCTATTCACCTTAGTGCTACTAACATGTACCAAGATTTAAAAAGGAATTTCTGGTGGCCTAACATGAAAAGAGAAGTAGCAGATTTTGTATCTCGCTGCCTCACTTGTCAACAAGTCAAGGTGGAATATGTAAAGCCTGTAGGAAAGCTACGTCCCTTAGAAATTCCCGAGTGGAAGTAGGAGAGTATAGGGATGGATTTCATCACAGGTCTGCTAAAGACAAGAGGTGGACATGATGGTATATGGGTAATCATAGACCGATTGATGAAATCTGCACATTTCTTACCAATCAAAAGTCGATGGTCTGTGGACATTCTAGCAGCAATATATATGGATGAAATTGTCAAACTACACGGTGTCCCTGTCACTATTATCTCCGATCGAGACCCTTGCTTCACCTCACACTTCTGGAAGGGTCTACAACATTCCTTGGGGACCCGACTCAATTTTAGCACTGCTTTCCATCCACAAAATGATGGTCAAACTGAAAAGACAAATCAGGTAATAGAAGATATGCTCAGGGCTTGTGCTATTGATTTTGGTGGAAGTTGGCACGATCACTTGCCTCTAGTTGAATTTGCCTACAACAATAGCTATCAAGCTAGCATTCAAATGGTACCATTTGAGGTATTATATAGAAGAAGCTGCTGCTCACCCATCTGTTGGCATGAAGTTGGGGAAAAATAATTTCTAGGCCCTTAACTTATCTGAGATACCACCGAGAAGGTAAAGCTTATTCGGGAAAGACTTCAGGTGGCTTAAGAGAAACAAAAGTCATATGCTGATAATAGAAGGTGAGATATGGAATTCCAAGTGGGAGACCATGTATTCCTCAAGATTTATCCAGGTCGAGGTATTCGAAGATTTGGCATCAAAGATAAGCTTACTTTGAGATATATTGGCCCTTTTGAAATTCTTAAAAGGGTTGACCAGGTCGCATATCGGATCGCTCTGCCTCCTCAATTAGCTGGAATCCATGATGTGTTTCATGTCTCGATGCTTAAAAGGTACGTCTATGACCCTTTCCATATTATAAGTCATGACGATCTGGTGATTCAAAAGGATATGACGTACGAGCAAAAACCAATCAGAATAATTGATCGAGAAGTGCGTCAACTTCGGCATAAAACCATTCCCATGGTAAAAGTCTGATGGAATAAGAATACTGATCAAGAGGCGACCTGGGAAACAGAAGAACCTATGTGCAAAAGATTCCTGGAACTATTTGATTGTAAGTATACTCCCCATAAAAACCCATGCAATGAATTTGGGGACCAAATTCTTTTTAAGTGGGAGAGTGTGTAACACCCTGAAATTTTTTAAGAATTTTTTGAAATTAAATATAATTATTAAGTATTTAAAAATGCTTAATAGATTATTTAATAAATTATGGGTTAATTAAATTGATTTAAAAGCCCTATATAAACCATAGGGTTAAAGCCCACTTTAAATAGGCCCAAAGACCAAATCCCAAGACTCATAGGCCCAAGCCCACTTCTAGAAACGAAATTAGGGCTAAATTCAGATTTAAAATAGATAAATAAGGCAAATAGGGGATAAATAGAAGATAAATCAAAAAATCCAAAAATTTTGGATAAAATGTCAGAAGGCGGTCTATCACAAGATCGCCACTTGATGAAGGTGGTCTCGGGGCGACCACAACTTCCTTCTGAAAATGCAGATTGAAGAGACGTGAAAAGCTTAGATTTTTGGCATCCAAATCACCTTAGATCGATGCTATCTAGCATGTAAACCTATTTAGGACACTTGGGGATTGAGTTTAACCCCAATGGGGACTCCCAAATCGACCTAATCCTCAGCTATAGTTCAAACCCTATAAATAGGGCCCAGAATCGATTTGCGCAAACCCTTGTTTTGGCTCCCGTGGTTTGACGGTAAGATGATGTTAATTCGTATTAGTCCTTTAGAGGATTTTATTCTCCTCAATTTTGTCTAACATTCCTCCAAATCTCGTGCTAGGAGGTCAAGCCGTTGGAGAGTTTAGAGGACCGGAAGTCGTTGGTTCCCTGCAGATCGCACAGGAACAAGTGTGTCAGTCCAGCGAAGATCAGAAGTTTAGAAGCCCTAGAAGAGGTAATTTCATGTCCATCCTTTAGAACAAATTGTTCTCCTTTATATTATCTACCTACCCTCCAATTCTCATGAATTAAGGCCAAGTGGTTAAGGAGTTAGAAGGCTAAGAAATTGCCAGTTCCACGCAGGATGCGCAAGAGCTAGCATCATCTTTCAGTCAGAAATTCAAAGTTTAGAGCATTTCCTAGAGATAGGTTATCTCATGGATGGCTAAAATAACGTGTTAGGAGTAAAAGCCCTCTGGTTTCGCAAGATTTCATACTTCCTACACGTCATATTTCATGTTTTATTATCATTGCGTAGTTAGGTTATTTCTGCATGCACAACCTAGCACCCTTAATAGAAAAGAAGATAACTTTGGCCAAATTCTTGCAAATCCATGCACCCCCATGAGTTAATTTTGTTCTATTATGCCTTACCTCATTATTTACCATAAGTTCCATGCATTTATTGCCCTGGATTGGGCATTGCACGTATGATTTTCACCCTTATGTCTGAGAGGCAGAAGGCGGTCCCACAGAGACCGCAACTTCCAAGAACCGATCTCAGAACGACCGCAATTTCCATGAAGCGGTTCCATGATGACCGCCTCTTCCTTTCTGTCTGTGGTTCACCCTAAATAGCAGCCATATCATCTCCTTTTGGTTCCTAGTTAAATTATCTATTTGACTATGTTTTATCCACCTTTCACCATGATATGTTCCCTATTATGGTATGCATCAATCATGATAGGTGTCATGTCTATCATGTTCTAGAAACTTATTTTAATCATATGTTAATTTCATGCCAAAACACTATAGTTTTGTACTTGAAGAGGTGAAATCTCGCGCTGTGTCCTGAGCGGGCTGTGGATCGCCAGAAGATGAACTGCAAGATAGGGAAACGTATCAGAGGGCCCAGGGGGTTTCCCTGGGGAAAAACCCTCCGATGGTTAAGTCAGTAGAGCTGTGGTGGAAGCAATAATGGGGAGGAGAAAAACTAGTGCGCGAGATTCCTCTCCACCAGAGGGTGAAGCGGATTGTGCTCAGGAGTTTGGGTGTATGAGTGCCTTAATGGCCCCTTACCTTCCACCGGAGGGTATCCCTGGTTTAAATAGTACGCCGCCTTCAGGAGTCCTGCAAGCTGAGGGGTTCCGGCGGGAGTTACGTCCTCAACGTGGGCTTTCATGGCCTTATCGTGGGAACGTTATCGCCTCGAAGTCCGGCGGCTTCTTGATTCCCCTGTCCGTTGGGGACTCTTAACGGCAGCACGAACGGATAATATCCGGTCTGGCCGAGCTTCTGAAACGCCAGCCCTGTCCGGGCGATGAGCATAGCTCGGCGAAAGAGGGGTCGGATAGGTCGGTGAATGCCTGTCTCTCCCGGGCGGGGAAACGGCTTGGGCCGAACCCTCCTTGTGACCTGACCATTACTCGGGCCCTCCGAGCCTAGGGGCCGCCGGGGAGAGTTGGTTCCTCGAGTGTTTGTTCATTGGGCTTTTCTTTCCTAAGTGGGCCCTGTGGGCTGTCACTCAGGTGAGCTTGCCTCGTTGGACCCTGTTGGGTCTTGTTGGGCTGCTCTTTGAGTGGGCTGCAGAAATCTCCCTCTCCACTTGTCCCCCTCCTACTCCCGAGCCATGGAGGCTCGGTCGAGTAGTTTTTGAGGCTTTGGACCGGCGTGGCTTAGGTGGATGGAATTCTGTTGGCGTTATGGAGCCACGTGTAGTGGTCACCTGGGCCCGTAATAATGATCCTGACGGATTTGAAATGAAGGGGCCCCCCTTTTCTCGGAGCACGGAACAACGTGCCGCCTTCCTCTAGGGTTTTATGGGCGTTGGGCGCTGTTCGTCGTTCTAGGCTTCTCAGGGTTTTAGGCTTTCCTTAGTTTCTTTGCTTCTGGGGCTCCTTGATGCGCCGTGAGAGCACAGTGGAGACGCAAAGTCTTGCGGCGGCGTTTGAGGAGTTGGCGAGGATAACCGCGGAGGCGGTCCGGCAACTTCCTTCCCCCCCGGAGTCTTCGAGCTCACGCGAGGGATCATCTTCCAGCTCGATGGCGGATCTGCCTTTGGAAATCGAGCAGGTGAGGCGGGAGCCCGTCCCCAATTGCAGTGAGTTGGGGGAAGCCGAGGTGAGGAAGCTGGAGCATCGTTTTCGCTTGCCTCTCAGGTACAGCTTTGCTGCCACCGCCCCGTATGAGACGAGTCTGGACAGCCGTATGGGGCACATTTGCACTTTTCTTCTGGCTTGGAAGAGTGGGTTCTGCCTTCCCTTTGAGCCTTTTGTACTTAAGCTTCTCGAGTTTTTCCGGTTGGCGCCTATTCAGTTGGTGGCCAACTCGTATCTCCTTCTTTCCGCCTTTCGGATTCTCTGTCGTCAGCACAACATTTTTCCTTCCTTGGACCTCTTTCACTATTTTTTCGAGTTTAAAGCGCACCCGTCGGCGGGGAAGGGCTTCTACTTTATCCAGGCGAGGAGGAACAGGAGTTGCATCTCACTCTCAGCGAAGGACTCCTCGCACAAGGGGTGGAAGACCCAATTCTTCTGGGTGAAGGCGGAGGCGACGGACGAGTCTTGGAGATGTCTGGTCTCGCCCAATTTTCATCCGAATCTTCCCCCTCGCCAGGAGGAGTTCCCTCCCCACGTGGAGCGGCAGGCCGCTCATCTGCTGGATAACCGCCAGTCTACCGAGGAGCTGGTGACGCCGGAGAACATCGAACGGTGTTTTCTTACGCGGTTGACGTCGACAGGTACCGCTCTCGAGGTTCTTCTCCTCGGGTGGTAGTTACTTTCTTTCTCCTGACCGGGTCTTCTTCCTTTGTTGCAGACGTGAGGCGGGAACCTCTGGAGGAAGCTGCCGAGGTCATTGATCTGGGAGATGACTCGGCGGCCGACGAACCAGATGCTTCTGCGGGTCGCGCCCAAGCCCGAGATAAGGGCAAGGGGGTGGCCCCCGAGGGATATTCACGACCAACTGGTACGAAGCGCAAGGATCCCACGACGGGAAAGTTGCGGGAGGCCGCGAAGGCCAGGAAGCGAGCCAAGAAGGCAGGTCTTCCTACTACGACCGGGGGTGACTCCGGCTCGGCGGCGCTCCCCTCTCGGGGGCAAGATGGGGCCGACCCCTCGGGGCCAGCTCCCCCACCTGCCAGGCGAGAGGGGGCCGAGGAGACCGAGGGCCCTTCAGAGGGCGGCGATGGGTCGGCTCTCCCCCCCACGGGGGTAGAGGGGGCCGATGTTGAAGTAGTTGACGCTGAGACCAGGGGATCGGTCGGAGTCGGTGATGTCTCGGTCGGCGAGGTGCGGGCCGAGATAGGCAGGGCTGGGGGTTCGCCCGCGAGGGCGTTGCAGCCCCAAGTGCTTGAAGTTCCCGGTGCGGTCGATCCCGCGGCGCCGGTCGAGGTTGGGGGTTCGCCCGGGGAGGCGTCGCAACCCCAACCGACCATGGTGCGCGAGGCGATCAGCTCCGTCGCTCGAGCAGAGCCTTCTGGCGGGGTGCCCAGGGTGGAGCGGTTCCCTCTGCCGGAGCCCTTGGAAAGGATTGGTATTACGGGCAACCTGTATCGGGTCTGCCGGTCGATCGCCGCAAGGACGAAGGGGGGAGAAAGGCGCAATACCCCCCCGGGATCCTTGATGTTCTGATGGAGGGCGGCCTGGTCATAGCTCGGTCAGCGGCTTTGATGTCAGAGGCGCACGCCCGGACGGAGGCGGAGCGGTCGAACCTCGCCTGGGCCCTTGGGGGATGTGAGAGGAAACTGGCCCGACTCAAGGGGGAGCATGAGGGGCTCCGGCAGGAGTTTTCCGCGTTCCGGGAGGTGGAGCGGGCGAGCCGACTGGAAGCCGGGGTGCTGACCGAACAGCTCGCCAAGACCCGAGAGTCTCTTGAGAGGACAAGCCTATCCCTGGAGGAGGAGCGTCTGCGTCGCCTCGAGCTAGACAATCGCTGGGAGCTCGAATGCGCCGAGCTGCTAGATCAGGCGGAGGTGGCGGAGCGCCTCCACTCTGAGGCTGAGGTGGACCGGGCCCAGGCGGAGGAGCGTGCGAGCGAAGCCGAGCGGAGGATGGTGGAGGTAGAGGGGCGTCTGGCGAGGGCGGAGGAGCGTGCGGCCGAGGCGAAGCGGGCTCGAGTCGAGCTCGTCGGAAGGGCGGGGCAGATCGAGGCGGAGGCGATCGATCGCTATAGGAGCTCGGATGCTTACTCGGCCGACCTGGTGGAAGCTGCCCTACCCTATTACGAGGTAGCACTTCGCCGGGGCGCTCGAAAGGGGTTCAAGCAGGGCTATCGCCGGGCGATAAACTACGCCGATGAGCAAAACTCCGAGATCGAGTTCCCCTTTGGCCAGCGTTATGACTCGGATGAGTCGGTTTCTAGCTCCTCATCGTCGGTCGGGGAAGATTCGGAGGGGTCGCCTCCATCGGGGTCACCGGCTCCGGGCGTTTCGGGAGGGCTCACGACCGAGACAGTTCTCGCACAGGCGAGGTCAGTGTCCGAGCCGACCGTCACCGAAGGTGCCGGGGATGACGCGTCCCCTTCCGCCGTTCTCGAGCGTCAAAGTGGGCCCGAGGCCTGATGTATTTTGCCTTGTCTCGCCAATTTCCCTTTTTGTCTCTCTTTCCTCTTTTTAGAGAGTTTCCTTTTTGTGTAATAATGAACGACTTACTCTGTTTGAGTACCATCTTTGCCGTGATTTGGTTGGCGTATCTGGAGTAGTTGGGAGGTGCCGATATGTTCTGCGCGATTTTCGCATGCTGATTTGATAGACTTCTGACGGGGCGTCCTTTCGTTCCTTCACGCTTGGAATGCCAGGCCGCTTCGTGAATCCCGCTAGGGCGGGGATCGAGGAGTTGGAGGTGACCATTCAGGGGGATCCCTTGGCGTGTTTTAAAGGGGGGAGTCATTTAAGGCGTGCGGCCTCCCTTGGCCTATAAGAGAGATCGAAGGGCGCTCCTTCCTCCTTAACACTAAGGATTCTCGCCGACGATCTGTCCTTACTCCTTCTTCTTCACTCTGCGTTATGCCGCTGCAATCTAAGCATGGAGGGTCCCGCGGAGGGTGACGCTGCCGACGACGGGGAGCGGCGGGCTCCCGCTGTCCTGGAATGTTGAACGGATCCCACGGTCGCCGCGCGTGCACGAGACGGGTCCGACGGTCGCCGCACGGATCTGGGGAGGGCTTCGGCGTGTGGAAGCACGCCGTTTGCCTCTTCTTAGCTCCGGCGAGGCTTCCGGGTGGACGCCGAGGCGGAGGGCGGATGGGGGCGTTAGGGGTGCCTGCCGCCACTCCCCTCCGTGTGAGGGGAGGAGGCGACTCAAGTTCCCTCCTAACCTCTCCCAGCAGCCTCTTTTTCCCTCTTCTGTTCTTCATTTCTTTCACTCTTCGGGGGCTGCTTGCTCTCTCCTTCCTTCCAAGGAGTTGGCAGATTGGAAGAGGGGAGGCCTTCACGGCGCTCCTTTTTCTTGGTTGTTGCCAACTTGGGAGGTAGCCTTCCTCAACGTTTAAAGGTGGCCTTCCTTCTACAGTCCCTCTGTCACCTTTGTCACGGGCCACCTGAGCCAACTGACTCGACCACCTCTTGTCCGAGCCAGTTTCCACATGAGGCAGAGTCAGTGGCTGGATGCGAGGAGATCAAGACCGAGTCAGCCGAGCGATGGCCTCTTGAAGCGGTGTTAGACGGATTTTTGGTTTTTGCTATGTGATGTACTGGCATTTGCCTATCTGATGTACCAACAATTGTTTGAATGAATGGAGAGGGAATTTTATTTCATTCAATCTTCCTATACAACTTTAGAAATAGAATCTGCGTAGTGTGGTCGCATTCCATGTCTGGGGAATGGGTTCCCCTTCCATTGTAGCTAGCCTGTACGCACCTTTCCCGACCGTCTCGATCACTCGGTAGGGGCCTTCCCAGTTGGGGGATAGCTTGCCCGCCGCCTCCACTGGTCGAGAGGCTTCGGCCTTCCTGAGGACGAAGTCCCCCGGTTGGAAATGTCTGTCTCGGACCTTGGCGTTGTAGTAACGAGTGAGGCGGCGCTGGTACTCTGTTGCTCGGACGTTCGCGATCTCTCGGAGTTCGTCTGCCAGGTCGAGGTTCTCGAGCAACTTTTGCCCGTTTACCTCGGGTGAGAAGCTGATCACTCGGAGAGACGGATTGGCGATCTCTAATGGAACGACGGCTTCGGTGCCATATACCAACTGAAAAGGGCTTTCACCGGTTGCCGTCCTGGGGGTCGTTCGGTGCGACCATAGTTCGCTAGGCAATTCCTCGAGCCAGCTACCCTTAGCCTTGCCGAGTCTGGTTTTTATGCCTTTTAAGATAGTCTTGTTGGCATTTTCAACCAGCCCGTTGACCTGAGGGTGGGCGACCGAAGTGAAGTGGTTGCGAATATTTAGGTCGGCGCATCTGTCTCAGAAATACCGAGAGTCGAATTACCGACCGTTATCGCTTACTATCACTCGGGGGATGCCAAAGCGATAAATGATCGATTTCCAAACAAAGCCCCAAACGACTGTCTCGGTGATCCTTGCCGTAGCCTTGGCCTCGATCCACTTGGTGAAGTAGTCGATGGCGACGATGATGAACTTCTTCTGGGACTGGACCGTCGGGAATGGCCCAAGGATATCGATTCCCCACCGAGCGAAAGGGTAAGGCTCGGCTAGGGTGACAAGTTTCGTAGCTGGCTGAAGGACCAAATGGTCGAACCGCTGGCAACGGTCGCACTGCCGTGCGTGAGCCGTGCAGTCGCGCTGCAGGGTGGGCCACCAGTACCCCTGCCGTAGCAGGATCCTGGCTAGCGGCCGACCTCCTGCATGCGCTCCGCACAGGCCTTGGTGAATCTCTTGGATGGCTCGGCTTGCTTCGTTGGGACCGAGGCACTTCAGGAGGGGACCGGAGAATGATCTTCGGTAGAGAGTGTTGTCGAGGACGATGAAGCGCCGAGCTTGATACTTCATTCGGCGGGCTTCCCGAGGGTCGGAGGGCTCTTGGGAGTCCTGTAGCCAGGACAGGTAGGGGGAGCGCCAGTCACTTGGAGTGGCTGAGTCAACATCGAGGAGCTCCGTGTCGATGCTCGGGCGCTCTAGCTCTTCTAGGAGTACCGATCGTGTACCTTCCGGGTCTAGGGAGGAGGCCAATCGAGAGAGGGCGTCCGCCCGAGAGTTTTGCTCCCGAGCTATCCGGACTACCCCAAATTCCTCGAACTGCTGGGCCAGGCTCCGGACCAACTGAAGGTATTTGATCATGGGTGCCTCTCGAGCTTCATACTCACCGTTGACCTGACCTGCGACCAGCTGAGAGTCGGTGTGGATCCTCACTCGCTCGACCCCCAACCGTCGGGCCATGCGTGCTCCCGAGATAAGGGCCTCGTACTCGGAAGCATTGTTGGATGCCTTAAAGTTGAATTTCAAGGCGTACTGTAGCTCTATCCCTTCGGGGGACCTCAGGAGGATCCCCGCACCGCTGCCTGCTGAATTGGACGATCCATCGACGAACAGTTCCCAGGTTGGCCCGGTCGTGGTCGGAGGCCTGTCTTCGGTCAGGATGGTGCTTTCGGCAATGAAGTCGGTGAGCGCTTGGCCTTTGATTGCTGATCGTGGCCGGTACGAGATGTCTTAGGCCCCGAGCATAATGGCCCATTTGACGAGTCGCCCTGAGGCCTCGGGGTGGGCCAGAATCTTCTTCAACGGCTCGCCGGTTAGCACGGTGATGGGGTGCCCCTGGAAGTAGGGTCGGAGGCGCCTTGCGGAGGTAACCAACGCTAGCACGAGTTTCTCGGTTGCGGGGTACCTCCGTTCGGCCTCATTGAGCACCTTGCTGGTGTAGTAGACCGGTCTTTCGATTCCTGAGTCATTTCTGACTAGGACCGAGCTGATCGTGGATGGTGTCGCCGAGAGGTAGAGCAGCAAGACTTTGCCTGGGATGGGCTTGGAGAGCACCGGTGGCGAAGCCAGGAACTTCTTAAGCTCGGCGAATGCTGTCTGGCATTCCTCATCCCATGTGAACGTAGCAGATGCTAGCTTGGGTCCCCTCATCAGTTTGAAGAAGGACAAGCATCGTTCGGCCGCACGGGACAGGAAACGGCTGAGAGCGGCGACACGCCCTGTCAGACGCTGGACGTCTTTAACGCACGTGGGCGGGCGCATGTCCAGGATGGCCTGGACTTTGTCGGGGTTGGCTTCGATCCCGCGCTGAGTGACCAGGAAACCCAGGAACTTCCTGGATTTTACTCCAAAGGCGCACTTGGCGGGGTTGAGATTCATGTTGTACTTCAGGAGGGTGCCGAAGGTTTCGGCAAGGTCGGTGAAGTGGTCTTGGGCCTTGGGGGTCTTGACGAGCATGTCATCGATGTAAGCCTCGACGTTCCTACCTAGCTGTCCCTCGAACATGTGATTTACCGGTCGCTGATATGTGGCTCCAGCGTTCTTCAACCCGAAGGGCATCCGGGTGTAGCAATACACGCCGCAGTCGGTGATGAAGGCGGTCTTCTCGACGTCTTCTGGGTTCATTCTGATCTGGTGATAACCCGAATAGGCATCTAGGAAGCTGAGTATCTCGTTGCCCGAGGTTGAATCAACCAATTGGTCGATGCTCGGTAGCGGATAGCAGTCCTTGGGGGTAGCCTTATTCAGATCGGTGAAGTCCACGCACATTCGCCATTTGCCTGTGGCTTTTGGCACCAGGACGACGTTGGCTAGCCACGTTGGGTACCGGACTGGTCTGAAGAGGCCAGTCTCTTGTCCCTTGGTGACCTGCGCCTTGATGATCGCCTGCTTCTCGGGCGCATGCTTCCTTCTCTGTTGCTGTACGGGCCTCACGGTGGGGTCGAGGTTGAGCTTGTGCATCACGGTCTTCTCTGGTATGCCAGGGAGTTGATCATCGGACCAAGCAAAGACCTGAATGTACTCAGAAAGAAATTTCTTGTATTGCTGCTGTTCCTTAGGTGGTAGGTCGGCTCCGATCCTTACTCCGAGGGCCGGGTCATCGTTTAGGAATACCGTTAGCAATTCGCCACCGGGCTCGGTGGTTACGGTCTTTCCTTCGACTCCCTTGGGGCCCTTATCCTTCCCGTCTGGCCTTGAGGCTTCCACCGAGATGTTGTAGCACCTTCTAGCCGTGGCCTGGTTACCTCGGACTTCCCCCAACCCATTTTTGGTGGGAAACTTCATTTTCTGGTGATAGGTAGATGGTACGGCCTTTATTCGGCTGAGGATTTTCTGGCCAAAAATGGCGTTGTATGCTATCATACCCTTGATCACTATGAAGTCCACCATGACCGTAACGGTTTTGGGTGGGGTGCCGATGGTGACCGGCAGGCTTAGGGCTCCATCGGGGTAGGTGGCCAGGCCGTTAAACCCGCAAAGGGGTGTTCGGATCGGGCGAAACTTGGATGGGTCTTCCCCCATCTTGAGGAAACAGTCATAAGATAATACATCGGGGGCGCTCCCATTGTCAACCAGAATTCTATCTACGTTACAATGGTTTATTGTGGCCGAGATAACGAGGGCATCATCATGCGGGGTGTTCAGCCCTTCCAGGTCTTGGTCGGAGAAGACTATGACCTGGGGCTCCCTCGGCGGGCCCCTGGAGGGCTCCAAGGCCTGGCTGGCCCGCTCGGCATGACGCTTCCTTCCTCGGCTGGTGTCGCCGCCCGATGCCGTTCCTCCGGAGATGACGTTGATGTGGACCCCTCGGGGGGCGTTGTCGATCTCCGCGGCGGCGTCTCGGTCTTCTTTGCGCCCGGCTGCAAACCGGGCTAGGTGCCCCTGACGGATGAGATGCTCGATCTCGTCTTGGAGCTGGTGACAGTCGCCGGTGTGGTGCCTGTGGTCACCGTGGAACAGGCAATGCCTGTCGCGCTTGCGGTTCTTCGATCTCATTGGTTCGGGCTGGCGGAGGAGTCCCGAGTCTTTGATGTCTTCATAGATCTCGTAGACTGGCGCGGTCAATGGGGTGTATCGCTCATACTTCCGTTTGCGCTCTCCTTCCCGATCGCGCTTCTTGCCTGAGCCAGGATTTGGCTCAGAGGCCCGCTTCTTGTCCCCCTCCCGACCCGAGTCGGTTATGTCTCGGCAAGCGCTGAGTACTTCTTCGCACTCGGCGTGGCAGGGTGCCAGAGTCACTAGCTCGGCAAGGGTCGAGGGAGGGTGGAGGACCAGTTCACGGCGGAGATTCTCGTCCCGGGTGCCCCCGGTCAGAGTGGTCGTGGCCGAGGCCACATCCAGGCGGGGAATTCTGAGGGCTTCCGATTTAAATCGGTGGACATAAGCCCAGAGCCTTTCCCCTTGCGCCTGTTTGAGGGCCAGGAGCCCCGCTACTGACCTTGGGGGGGCGCTCCCGGTGAAGCTTTCCTTGAAGACTCGCCCGAATTGCCTGAAGTCCCGGATGGACCCAGGGGCGAGGGCCCAGAACCATGCCTGAGCGCCTTGGACCAGGGTGGCCGTAAAGGCTCGGCACTCGATAGGATCCGGCGTTCCATGCAGAGTTACTAGGGCGTCGAAGCTGTCGTAGTGGTCGGCTGGGTCGCCCTGGCCATCATAGAGCTTGAAGGTCGGAATGGAGGTTCTGGGAGACACCTCTACCTTCAAGATGTATTCGGAGAAAGGGGATTTCTCCTCATCCTCCGGGAAAGAGGTTTTCTGCAGGGCGCGGAGGGCGCGCTCTTGCTCTGCAAAATGTCTTTCGAAATCCCTCAGTCGGAGGGATAGTTCTGGCTGTGGTCGTGCCGTGGGACTGGGGGGAGCGTCGTGGCGATCCTCAGGAACGTCAGCGCCCGGGCGCGGAGGCCTCGCCCCCTGTTTCCCTTTTCTGGGCGTGGAGGAAGCCTCTTGCTCCGGGGGCTTGCGAGGGTCCTCCAACGTTGTTGCGGATGAGCTGCTGACCGCGGAGGGTGAAGCGGCCCCCGGCGGTATGCTGGGACGCACTTCGACGGGGGGGACTCCCAGACGGGGAGCGGGACCTGGCATCCCTTGCCGCCTGGGCCCTCATGAGCTCCACGAGGACGTCAAGCTTCTTATTGAGGGCCTGGAAGACCTCGTCGCCACCGTTGGGGGGTACCCCTATCGCCGTCGGAGGGGGTGGCGGCCCGTTGGTGGGGACGCTGGCGTTGGAGGGAGGGTTCTGTGAGGCCCTAGAGGGGCCATCTCCTGGCGCCACCATGGCCTTACCCCTCTCGCCGGCGGACCTCCTCCCTGAGCTTCTTCTCACCATCTTGGCTCTTCGTGCGTTTCCCACATACGGCGCCAGATGAAGAGGCGAAATCTCGCGCTGTGTCCTGAGCGGGCTGTGGATCGCCAGAAGATGAACTGCAAGACATGGAAACGTATCAGAGGGCCCAGGGGGTTTCCCTGGGGAAAAACCCTCCGATGGTTAAGTCAGTAGAGCTGTGGTGGAAGCAATAATGGGGAGGAGAAAAACTAGTGCACGAGATTCCTCTCCACCAGAGGGTGAAGCGGATTGTGCTCAGGAGTTTGGGTGTATGAGTGCCTTAATGGCCCCTTACCTTCCACCGGAGGGTATCCCTGGTTTAAATAGTACGCCGCCTTCAGGAGTCCTGCAAGCTGAGGGGTTTCCGACGGGAGTTACGTCCTCAACGTGGGCTTTCATGGCCTTATCGTGGGAACGTTATCGCCTCGAAGTCCGGCGGCTTCTTGATTCCCCTGTCCGTTGGGGACTCTTAACGGCAGTACGAACGGATAATATCCGGTCTGGCCGAGCTTCTGAAACGCCAGCCCTGTCTGGGCGACGAGCATAGCTCGGCGAAAGAGGGGTCGGATAGGTCGGCGAATGCCTGTCTCTCCCGGGCGGGGAAACGGCTTGGGCCGGACCCTCCTTATGACCTGACCATTACTCGGACCCTCCGAGCCTAGGGGCCGCTGGGGAGAGTTGGTTCCTCGAGTGTTTGTTCATTGGGCTTTTCTTTCCTAAGTGGGCCCTGTGGGCTGTCACTCAGGTGAGCTTACCTCGTTGGACCCTGTTGGGTCTTGTTGGGCTGCTCTTTGAGTGGGCTGCAGAAATCCCCCTCTCCAGTACTTAAAATAATTTCCATGAATTTGATTGCACTTGAACTATGATTTGGCACATTCCCTTCTCACCTTATTTCCATTTTATAAGTCACATATAGCGCATATTCCGGTACGTTGCTATTAGTTACACTTTGCACGTATAAGCACACTTTCTTGGACTTGTGATCCTCTCCATTGGATATTCCTTCCACCGGACTAGGTGATCTTGTTTCAAGGCCTCCGTAAGTCTCCGCGAGCCTGAGATTCCCACTAGGACGTCGAGCTAGTTGTACCCTTGAAACCCAATGGTCTAGAAAGCACTTGTGTTACCGACATTTTCTGCACCCTGGATAGATTGCGACCCTTAGGTGACCGCCACCTTCTGGTAGCGGCCAGACTGATAAGTGTTCATTTTCGATGATAATTCATCACATGTACACCGTTTTATGTGCATATAATTAGATAATTATGCATGTCTCATCATTAATCTCAACTTTACATGTAAATTAAGTATTTCACGTAAATTGATTAATTTGGTGATATTATTTAATGAATTAAAGTTGAGGGCCATGAGCATTAATTCTCCATTGCATAATTAATCATGAGCATTTAAGATTTATGTGCACATTATGATAATTTTTATGGACTAAAGTGCAATTATGTGTGTGTAGGACACCAAAGGTAATTACAAAAGAAGCCGAGGGCAAAATTGTCACCACTACTTTGACCAAGTCAAAAGCACATATTTTGATTGGAGGGAAAAGAAATTTTAAAAGTTTGAAATTGAAGAAAAGAAACACATATTTCGGTTGGAGGGAAAATTGAATTCAAAGTTTGAAATAAAGGAGAGGAATGATGAACCTTGGGAAGGGGGTTGTCCAAAGCCCAAGGAGGGTGTACTCACCTACTTTTTCTCTTCCCCATGCATCATATTCTACTTAAATCCTATCCATCCACCTCCTTTGATACAATCTCCACCCTCCATCTACCCAACTTTTCCTATAAATAGCCCATGATAAGAAGGAGAAGGGTGTTCTTCTTTTGGCAATTTCTCTCCCAACCTTAGGCCTCCGAGTTCTCCCTTTTTGTCCTCTACAACTCCCCTTTCACGGCGGCGTGCATATCAAGACGGGCGACGTTCCAAGGCTCGTGACGTGGACGGCGACGGCTTCTTCATCCACCTCTTTTCACGACGATCTCTTTCAAGGCGGAGCGATCCTCTCCAAGGCTCGGCGAGGAGGAGACGACGACGTCATCACCATTGCTACTACCATCTTCACACCTTAGGCTCCTCTTTTTGTTATTGCTTTAGTTTTATTTCACTTCATTGTAATCTCATTGTGTCATTAGTGTAAACTTGTTTCACATTTCATGTACTCTTTCTTTTAAATTAATGAAAGTTGTTCTCTTGATCTAGTTCTTGATCTTCTTCCATCTCTACCTCTTTCTTCTATCTCTTCTTTCCACTTCATGCAATTATTTTCTATAGCATAGGCGCATAGTCATAGGTGTTTTTAATTAAGTGTTTGGTTTGTTCTTCATTTCACTATTTTCTTTAAACAAAATAAAATCACAAGTGTTTTCTAAAGGACTCCAAGGTTTTTTAACTTTAAAAATATCTTCTTCTCTGTGGATTCGACCCTTCTCGCCACCTTATTACGTCTTACCTTCATCTAGTGCGAGTTAGAAATTTTAAGATTGATACGCATGTTTTAAACGACGAACTTTCGCGTTATCAATTTTTGGCGCCGTTGCCGGGAAAGAATGATGGTTTTTGATTTAAGAACTTTGTTTTCCTTGTGTATATAGTGTACTAATAAAGCACTCTTTTCTTTTTTTTTTTATAGGTTAAAAATAAAACCCAGAAAAATTAGAGGTAAGTTTGCATTTCTTTCTTTCATCTTTTGAGTTTGTCATTCATTTCAAAAAAAAAAAGAGAGAGAGAGAACGAGGGATTGTGCATCAAGTAAGTCTTCAAACCTATTGCTCTCATTTTGTGTCATTTCCTTAATGATTCTTGCATATTGTGGTTAGATAGATTCACAAAATAATTAAAAAAAAACTCTTCACTTGAACCCAATAAAAAATCCTCATTCCAAGAGTAGAAATCACACTTTCATGCTCTAAGTCATGCATCATTTAGGATAGAAGTTTTTTTCCTTGTTGTTTAACTTTGGTCATTGTATTTTGGAGATTGCGAGGGGCAAGGTGAGTTCTTTTCTAATCTTTTTCTTAATCACATGCTCATGCATACTTGCATAGAACCCCTTGTTTGAACTTGGTTTGTTGCATATCATTCTAAAATATTCTAAGGGCAACACCCATAAGTAAGATAAGGTGGGGATTTCATCACCCTTCCTTAGCCCACAAACCATAATTTCCTTCATCTTTACATCACCTAGACCCTAAATAAAATTCGATAGACGTTGGCCCTAGGTTCACACTGTGGTTCTTGTGTTATTTAGGCTTACCCTCTTGTGAAAACCGGTGCCTAAGATAAGACGGTCGGACGGCAAACGCCTTAAGCGGGCTAGTGGTTTATAATTAGGTCCCTACGAAAGTAGAGGGAGCCTCCCACTACCCCACCCCTTACCTGGCCGGTGAAAATATTGAGGGTGAACTCAAGTTGCACTTTAGCCATTTTGTGAAACCCAATTTATAGGTCTAAGTCACATCTAGGTCATTAGGTAATTTATTTGACAACTTGTTTGTGTTTGCATAAAAAAATAGAAAAAAAAATAAAAACAAAAACAAAAAAAATCCTCATCTTCTCTCTCTTCGTCCTAGTTTGTGTCAAAACCAAAAAAAAAATATAAATCATCATAAAAAAAATCTCTCTCATCTCTCTTCGTCCTAGTTTATGCAAGGAAGAAGATCACAACATCCAAACCTACTAGGACCCATTCAGGAAATAGAGATAGTCTTGTATCCAAGAGATGATCTCTAAGAAGATCTTATGGCCGAAAATCAAGGACCTCACCACCAAAATCTCATGGCCGGAAATCCCAATCCTCCAAAGCAAATGAAGGATTATTTCATTCCCAACCAATATCAACCTCCATCTTGCATTTACATTCCTCAAAATCAAGCCATCCATTATGAGATCAAGTCAAGGACAATTCAAATGCTCCCCTCATTTTATGGAAATACCAATGAGGACCCCTACAAGCACATTGATGAATTTTTAGAAATTTGTTCCACGGTAAAAATCCAAAATTTCTCGGATGATGCCCTTAGATTGACCCTCTTTCCATTCTCTCTTAAGGATAAGGCTAAATATTGGTTAGGCACTATAGGGAAGCCAATGAGAACTTGGGCCAAGATGCAACAAGAATTTTTGAAGAAGTTCTACCCTATAGGCCGCACCAATACTATGAGAAGGGCAATCACATGTTTTATCCAAACTCCAGGGGAACAAATGCATGAGTCATGGGAAAGACTCAAGGAATTGCTTAGGAAGTGTCCTCACCATGGGTTGTCCAAATGGCAAATAGTCCAAGCTTTTTATGAGGGTCTATCCGATCAATTTAGAAAAATGGTAGATGCATCATGTGGAGGGGCATTCATGAGCAAAAGTGAGGATGAGGCGTATGATTTATTCGAAATGCTTAGTGAGAATTCTATCAATCATGCTTCTTTATCATCCTATGAGAGATCCATTGGGCCCTCCACGCGGGCCGGATTATATGAGATCAAGACCCGGGGTGATTTTGAACCAAGATTGGACATAAATCTCATCACTCAAAAGTAGGATAAAGTTGAGAGTCTGACTCAAAAGTTAGATCAACTCTTGACTTTGAAAGACCCTTCTTGCCAACCATCATCCCATTCCTACTTGGGTCAATATGTCACTCCACATGAGGCATGCACTCTATGTGCAAGCCCATCCCATCACATCACGGAGTGTCCAACTGTGGCTCAATTACCCCCTGCCATCTAGGAGCAAGTCTTTACAGCCCAAGGATTCTCTAGACCCAATAATGACCCATTTTCAAACACATACAATCCGGGCTGGAGGAATCACCCGAACTTTTCTTGGAAATCCCAACAAGCTCCACCTTAAGTAACCAACCCCTCTATTCATCAAGTCCAAAAGCAACCCATGCAAAGTCAATTTCAAACCCAACCCAACACCTTCAATCCATTTGGTAGAGGTCCACAAGCTCAATTCCTTCCTATGGGCTATTCACATTTTCAGTCTAATCAAGGCCAACACACTTACCAACCTCTGCCTCAATCCAACTTTGAAGATAAATTCAATCAACTCCAAAAAATTATCTTGAATCAACAACAATGCATTTCCAAGTTGGAAAGTCAAATAGGATAATTGGCGGAAGCTACAATGAGAAGAGAAGTGGGTCAACTTCCAAGTCAACCTGTGGCCAACCCAAGAAACCAACCCCCGGGTTTTCCTCCACAACCGGGCCTCCTACCTCAACCCATCCCACAAGCCCAACCTAAAGGCCCACAATTTGAAAATGTCAAGGCTATTTCAACTTTGAGGAGTGGGAAGGTGTTAGATGACCCATACAAGGATGGAAAGGAGTTGCAAGATTCCATAGAAAAGAATCAAGATAATGAGGATGCAAGCAAGGAGGATTACACTCAAGATAAGTTGGGGGGAGATCCTAAAGGGAAAGGAAAGGCCCATGAAGATCCAAATTTCTATCAACCCAAGGTCCCCTTTCCTAATGCCCTAGAACCGAAGCCCACTAAGACTAGGCCAGCCCAAAATGAGGAATTCATGAAGCTCTTTTCACAAGTTCACATCAATATTCCACTCCTAGATGCCATAAAACATGTTCCGGCCTACGCCAAATTCCTCAAAGAGCTTTGCACTCCAAGAAGAGGGCCCAAGTCCACCCCTAAGAAAATTTAGCTCTCCGAGGATGTTAGTGCGGTCTTGATGAACAATCTCCCTAGAAAGTTGAAGGATCCCGGTGCTCCCCTCATCTCATGTGATATAGGTGGTGTAACCTTTGACCGTGCCCTCCTCGACTTAGGAGCTAGTGTCAAGCTTTTACCCACATCTATTTATGAGCAATTTGATATAGGGGAACTCAAGCCAACCCCCGTCATTCTCCAACTGGCCGATCACTCAGTCAAGACCCCTCGAGGTTTGATAGAGGATCTGATTGTGAAAGTCTATGATTGCTACTTCCCCGTTGATTTCCTCATTCTTGACATGGCCTCCTCCTCGGAGCTAAGTCACACCCCAATCATCCTAGGCCGCCCATTCCTTGCTACTGCAAAAGCCAACATCAATTGTGCTACGGGGACGATGGACATCTCATTCGGAGGTCAAAAAGTTTCTCTTAATGTGTTCAAAGCCTCCCAATATTTGGACCTAGATGAAGAATGCCACTTCATAGACATCTACGATGAACTTATTGAGAATGATCTAGGCATAGGTCAAATAAGGGAGGTCAATGCTCTTCAAGATTCCCCTCATCATAGTAGCATTTGGCATAAGGTTGAACCACTTCCAGCTTTACAAGATGAACCAGCCCTTCCATCACTTGAAAGTCCTCCTAAACTTGAGCTTAAGCCCATTCCGGTCTCTCTCAAATATGCATTCCTAGGCCCCGATCAAACCCTTCATGTTATCTTAGCTTCCAATCTTACCCCTACCCAAGAAACACTTCTCCTAGAAGTCCTTAGGACTCACAAGAGTGCCATAGGTTGGACAGTGGCCGATCTTAAGGGGATAAGTCCGTCTATTTGTATGCATCACATTTACATAGAGGACAACGCCAAACCTAGTCGGGAAATACAAAGGAGGTTGAACCCGAACATGAAGGAGGCGGTGAAGAAGGAGGTTGTCAAATGGCTCGATGCGGGAATTATTTATCCCATATCGGATAGCCAATGGGTGAGTCCCACTCAAGTGGTTCCTAAGAAATCGGGACTCACCGTGGTCCAAAATGAACAAGGAGAAGATGTGCCTACTAGGCCCACCACGGGATGGAGAGTGTGCATCGATTGTAGGAAACTCAATGCCATGACCAAAAAGGATCATTTTCCACTCCCCTTTATTGATCAAATTCTAGAGAAATTGGCGGGCCAAAGATATTTTTGTTTCCTAGATGGATATTTTGGGTACAATCAAGTGGCCATTTATCCGGAAGACCAAGAGAAGACCACATTCACTTGTCCATATGGAACATTTGTCTTTCGGAGAATGCCATTCGGTCTTTGCAACGCACCGGCCACTTTTCAAAGGTGCATGACGGCCATTTTCTCTGATATGGTAGGAGAATTCTTGGAGATCTTTATGGATGATTTTTCTGTGTTTGGGGAGTCATTTGAAAACTGCTTGGAAAATTTGAAGAAAGTGCTTGCGAGATGTATTGAAACCAACCTTGTTCTTAGTTGGGAAAAGAGTCACTTCATGGTTCAAGATGGCATAGTTTTGGGCCATATTGTGTCCGAACGAGGTATAGAGGTGGATAAAGCCAAGATCGACCTTATTTCTAATCTCCCTCCTCCAACCTCTGTGAGGCAAATTCGTTCATTCCTCGGCCATGCCAGTTTTTACCGCCAGTTCATAAGTAACTTTTCTAAGATTGCCCGTCCGTTAACTCTTCTCTTGGCCAAAGACACTCCATTCCATTTAGATGCTGCCTGCCTTGAGGCTTTCAATACCCTTAAAGACGCTTTAACCAAGGCACCCATTCTCCAATCTCCTAATTGGTCTTTACCTTTTGAAATCATGTGTGATGCCTCCGACTATGCTATCGGGGCAGTTCTAGGCCAAAGAATTGACAAGTGTCCGGTGGTGATATATTATGCGAGTCGCACCCTCGCTGATGCTCAACTTAACTACACCACCACGGAAAAGGAGCTGTTAGCTGTTGTCTTTGCCCTTGAAAAGTTTCGATCATATCTCTTAGGAGCAAAAGTCATTGTGTACTCTGATCACTCAGCTCTCAAATATTTGTTCTCTAAAAAGGATGCCAAACCTAGACTCATTAGGTGGATCCTCCTACTCTAAGAATTTGATCTTGAGATCCGAGACAAAAAAGGTTCTGAGAATAAAGTTGCCGATCATCTTTCTCGGATTCTCACAACTGATAATGCTCCTTTGCAAGATTCATTTCCAGATGAACATCTCCTGTCCATCACCCATAGTCAACTCCCATGGTTCGCAGACATTGTCAACTACTTAACTGTGAGACAAATTCCTAATGGGTGGTCTAAACATGAAAAAGAGCATTTCTTTGCCAAAATTAAACACTATTGTTGGGAAGATCCTGAATTGTTCCACGTAGGTCCAGATCAAATAATTAGGAGATGTGTCCCCGAGGAAGAACAACAAAGCGTCCTGAATTTTTATCACACTCTATCTTGTGGGGGACACTTCACGGGAAAGAAAATAGCCGCCAAAGTGTTGCAAAGTGGATTCTTTTGGCCCACTCTCTTCAAAGATGCCTATGAATTTAGCAAGACTTGTCTTAGGTGTCAAGCCATTGGAAACATGAGCAAACGCGATATGATGCCACTCAATCCCATTCTAGTGGTCGAAATCTTTGATGTTTAGGGAATTGATTTTATGGGGCCCTTTCCGCCATCATTCGGATATGAGTACATTCTTGTGGCAGTCGACTATGTGTCTAAATGGATTGAAGCCATTGCCACCCGAACTAATGATCACAAAGTTGTCATGAAGTTTGTCCGAAAGAATATATTTTCAAGGTTCGGGTGTCCGAGGGCGATCATTAGTGATGGAGGTTCTCATTTCACTCATGCCCAATTCCGAGCTCTTCTCGGGAAATATGGGATCACTCATAAGATTGCCACCCCCTATCACCCCCAAACAAGTGGCCAAGTGGAGACATCCAATAGGGAGATCAAAAACATCTTGCAGAAATCTGTTAGGCCCGATAGGAAGGATTAGTCCGAAAGATTGGATGACGCTCTTTAGGCCTATCGGACAGCATACAAAACCCCCATTGGAATGTCTCCATATAGGTTAATCTTTGGAAAAGCTTGTCACCTACCTGTTGAGCTTGAGCATAGGGCCTATTGGGCTATTAAGCAGTTCAATTTTGACTTAGCCCAAGCCGGATCTCATAGGACCCTACAACTAAATGAGTTGGAGGAGCTGAGGAATGAAGCCTATGAAAATGCCAAGATTTACGAAGCCAAGACCAAAGCTTTCCATGATAAACACATTATGAGAAAATCATTTCAACCTGATCAAAAAGTTTAGCTCTTTAATTCAAGGTTGCGCTTATTCCCCGGAAAATTAAAGTCTAGATGGGATGGACCATTTGTTGTGCTCAAGGCCTTTGATCATGGTGCTGTCAAAATTCTAGATCCTAAAAATGGTCAAATTTTCACTGTCAATGGTCAGTGTCTCAAACTCTACTTGGAGAACACACAACTTCTATCAAAGGAATCAATCCCACTGAGTGACCCATGATAAATACAAGAATGTCGTCTGGCTGAAGACGTTAAATTTAGCGCTTGTTGGGAGGCAACCCAACCATTTCTCTTCAAAAATCTAGTGAGTCATTTTTATTTGTGTTTGTAGGAGCTGGAAGAAGTCGTTCGTAAAAAAATGCCTACCAAAATAGCCACGTCTGCGCACCCCAGGTTGTAGCTTTCCTTCCCAAGCATTCATGTATGCATTGTCATGTTCATATATTCTACATGTCATTGAGGACAATGCCATTCAAGTTGGGGGGGAGAGAAAAATTTTCATGATGCATATTGCACAACCTGATAGGAGTTTTATCTTGCATGTCATCATTCCATGAAAGTAGAAAGATGTAAACCCCATTTTAAGTTTCATGATTCATGTTTAATTTAAAAGTAATTCTGAAATAGAAAAGACTAGGGAGAAGGATGATGGGAAATTTAGTCAATATAGCCATGGAAAACTGACATAAGAATCCCTTTAAAGTTCATGTGCACTTTGAAAAAAAAAAAAAAAAGAAAAGAAATTCATGTTGCACACTAATGAAATAAGCAAGACAAGCCCTCTGCTATTTTTGGTATGATGTCTGATATTCTGCACTTCTTAAGAAAAGAGATCTTTTTACAAAGCTTTCTGCCAAATTATCTATCAAATAAGCGTAATGGTACAAAAAAAAGAGAAAAAAAAAGAAAAAAAAATACACCATGAAAAATGCCCCTAGTCTTAGTAACCGGGCCTACTTCACCTAAGACGTGTTGAGGTTCGCGTAAAACGGAAAAGGGAACCTTGATCTGTGAAACTGGACCTGCTTCTCCTAAGGCAAGAGTCGAGGTTCGCGTTGAGCAGTGAAGGGTAGTGCAGCATCATGTGTGGTATAAAAGATCCCAAAGAGACAAAGCAATAAGGCAGACAAAAAGCTAATATACATAATGCTCTGATCTAAGAGGTGCAGGGTTGAAAGACATTTGTTTGGAATAGCGAATGAGGGACGCAATTGTCTCAGCTGTGGATTTGGTAGTTATATATGCACAAGTGCTATTGAGCTTTGATTTGAATTCTTGATCATGTAGTTCCTACGTAAGGCTAGTGTGTATTAATGATTCCAGATTCTTAATCTTTGGTTGATTCTATGAAGGGAGAGCTGGATATGAGAGTATGAATTTTATAAACTCTTGTTAGTCCTAAATTTCAATTTTATTTGCATTGCTAAGGGAGTAGCAATGAGTAAGTTGGGGGGTGTGATAAGTGTTCATTTTCGATGATAATTCATCACATGTACACCATTTTATGTGCATATAATTAGATAATTATGCATGTCCCATCATTAATCTCAACTTTACATGTAAATTAAGTATTTCACGTAAATTGATTAATTTGGTGATATTATTTAATGAATTAAAGTTGAGGGCCATGAGCATTAATTCTCCATTGCATAATTAATCATGAGCATTTAAGATTTATGAGCACATTATGATAATTTTTATGGACTAAAGTGTAATTATGTGTGTGTAGGACACCAAAGGCAATTACAAAAGAAGCCGAGGGCAAAACTGTCACCACTACTTTGACCAAGTCAAAATCACATATTTTGATTGGAGGGAAAAGAAATTTCAAAAGTTTGAAATTGAAGAAAAGAAACACATATTTCAGTTGGAGGGAAAATTGAATTCAAAGTTTGAAATAAATGAGAGGAATGATGAGCCTTGGGAAGGGGGTTGTCCAAAGCCCAAGGAGGGTGTACTCACCTACTTTTTCTCTTCCCCATGCATCATATTCTACTTAAATCCTATCCATCCACCTCCTTTGATACAATCTTCACCCTCCATCTACTCAACTTTTCCTATAAATAGCCCATGACAAGAAGGAGAAGGGTGTTCTTCTTTTGGCAATTTCTCTCCCAACCTTAGGCCTCCGAGTTCTCCCTTTTTATCCTCCACAACTCCCCTTTCATAGCGGCGTGCATATCAAGACGGGCGACGTTCCAAGGCTCGTGACGTGGACGGCGACGGCTTCTTCATCCACCTCTTTCCACGGCGATCTCTTTCAAGGCGGAGCGATCCTCTCCAAGGCTCGGCGAGGAGGAGATGACGACGTCATCACCATTGCTACTACCATCTTCACACCTTAGGCTCCTCTTTTTGTTATTGCTTTAGTTTTATTTCACTTCATTGTAATCTCATTGTGTCATTAGTGTAAACTTGTTTCACATTTCATGTACTCTTTCTTTTAAATTAATGAAAGTTATTCTCTTGATCTAGTTCTTGATCTTCTTCCATCTCTACCTCTTTCTTCTATCTCTTCTTTCCACTTCATGCAATTATTTTCTATAGCATAGGCGCATAGTCATAGGTGTTTTTAATTAAGTGTTTGGTTTGTTCTTCATTTCACTATTTTCTTTAAACAAAACAAAATCACAAGTGTTTTCTAAAGGACTCCAAGGTTTTTTAACTTTAAAAATCTCTTCTTCTCTGTGGATTCGACCCTTCTCGCCACCTTATTACGTCTTACCTTCATCTAGTGCGAGTTGGAAATTTTAAGATTGATACGCATGTTTTAAACGATGAACTTTCGCGTTATCACAGACCATGACCGTTTTCTATCTGCTATGCTATCGAGTCGACTCTTCTTTCTTCTAGCGCCGACTCCGTCAAGTAGCGGTTCCCTCTTGATCGCTAATTTCAAGAAACAGTCCTACCTTGATCGCCATATCAGAGAGACGGTCCTGGCTTGACCGTTTTCTTCCATCTTGTGCCCTAACCCGTGGTTTGACCCAAGGGTTAGTAATACTCTATTCCTAGGTGGTCCTTCGATTATCTGGAACCTAATACTATGTTTGCTGTTGATAAATTATGGAAATTAATAAATGTACCGTTATGCTGCCGGATTCCTCCCGTGGCATGATGTAATGACCCGAGATTCGAACACCGGGAAGGCCCGATAACCCGAATCTCAAACTGCCACCCACGAGCCCGAAGACTCGAAAGGGTTGAAAGGATGGTGTGGAGATACACAAGAATCTAAAATAATTGCAGAGTTATGCAGTTAAATGAATTAAGCAGGAAGCAATAAATAACATTAATTAAATTACAAGGTCCACAAAAATAACAGCAGTCTAAAAAGACAGTAGTCCATAACTAGTACAGTCCAAAGAAAAGTACAACTATGCGGGTCATACCTGTGGACACGTAAACAATCATGTCAGCACATTCCTCGGCTTCTGCATCAGGGACAGAGCTAAAGAAAGAAGATCCCGGAGGGACTAAATGCCCAAGACTCCGGAGAATACTACCATCCAGCAAGTCCTCGCATTTGCACGGGTGCATTAAAAATGACAACGAAAAGGGAGCTCACAGTTGCTGAAGTTCCTAAGGAAAATCCCAATCCCTCCAGTGGTACGCCTAAGGTTGTCTCCAACGGCACGCCCCTAAGGGTTCTCCAGCGGCACACCCTTGTGCCTCTTCAACGGCACACTAGTTCATGCCCACCAGCGGCACACCCTTTGTGCCCCTTCAACAGCACACTCCCTATGCCCCTTTAGTGGCACACCCCTTTTCAAGCCCACTAGCGGCACACTTCTTCAGCTCCTCCAACGACACACCCAAGTGCCTTCTCCAACGACACACTTATTGGCCTCTCCAACGGCACACCTCATTGGCTTCTCCACCATAGTGCGCGGCCGAGCACTGTAGCATGACCGAGCACTGTAGCAGGGCCGAGCACTATAGTAAGACGGAGCACTGTAGCAGCCCGAGCTTCTGTAGCAAGACTGAGCACTGTAGCAGGGCCGAGCACTGTAACAGGGCCGAGCACTGTAGCAAGACTGCGCACTATAGCATGACCGAACATTATAGCATGCCGAGCATTGTAGCATGGCCGAGCACTGTAGCGTGCCGAGCACTGTAGCAAGGCCGAGCATCATAGTGTACCGAGCACTGTAGCGTGACGAGCACTATAGCAGACCGAGCACTGTAGCAGTCCGAGCTTCTGAAGCAGACCGAGCTAAAGTTGGAGAAGGTCGTGCTACTGTAGCAACCGAGCCTGAAGAGAGCAATGCAGCATGGCCGAGCACTGTAGCAAGACCGAGCACTATAGCGTACCGAGCACTGTAGCAGTCCGAGTTTCCGCAGCAAGACTGAGCACTGTAGTAGGGCCGAGCACTGTAGCAAGACTGAGCACTGTAGCGTGCCGAACACTGTACTAAGGCCGAGCATCGTAGTGTACCGAGCACTGTAGCGTACCGAGCATTGTAGCAGTTCGAGCACTATAGCAGACCGAGCACTACAGCAGGCCGAGCATTGTAGCAGTCCGAGCTATTGGAGAAAAAGAAGTCCGAGCACTGTAGCAGGCCGAGCACTGTATCAGTCCTCCTATTTGACAAAAGGAATGCTTTTGACTAGTAGTCTCACCTTTTCGGCCGACAGCTCATTGCCTTGCACGGCAAGAAGCCATCCAGTATGATGGAGACCTAAACTTCTAATACAGTGAAGAAATGATTTCACGTCCGTCTGTATAAATGAGGCCTCCCAGAGGGCTGAAAAAAGAGGAGAGAGAGGGGGAGGGATCCCGTGTGAAGAAGGAGGAGAAGAAGAAGAAGAGAAAAGAGAGAGGAAAGGAGAAGCTCCTGCTTCCCCTTGCTGCTCCGTCCACCACCGTCTGTGCGAAGAGGAGAAAAAGAAGAAGAAGAAGAGAAAAGAGAGAGGAAGGAGCGGATGCTCCATTATTCCCCCCACTGGATTTCTATTTTCATTCTCTCCCCCCTGCAATGTATTAGCCCATGTATTTCTCCCCTTTTATGAGGAATAGAAGAAAAGCTTGCAAACATTTTCTACATCTTCCTACAAATATTTCTTCTATGTCTGCATTTCTCGCTGTTTTACTTTCTTCATGGCTCCCCATTGTCTGCCTCTGAGTACCACAGCTTCCCTTAGGTACATTCACCCGGTGCACCCCCAGCCCGTTATAGAAGTGTCTTCCGTTCGTTGATTCTCCCAGGCTTTCCGAAGTTTTATCAAAGGTGTTGTTGCCCCTGGCACCCACCTCAAATTGTCGGGTTCCGCCACCCCATGTGGGCGCGTTCCCTGTATCTCCCTTACGCCCCGGGTCAAGGGGAGATGCTGCCGAATTTTTATTAAAAGTAATGCCATGATAAAAGATAAAGTGAAGTAACTAATGAATGAACAAATAATGATAAGACATCATAATCAAAACAATGGAACCGTACGAGACTCAGGGGATTGGGCTGCTGAACATGGCCCTGGACTTAACCACCCAATGAAGAATTGAGAACCTGGCCACCCAGAACTCCTCCATCTGAACTTCATATGCCAAAAGGGACCACTTTTCAGCCCTCACACCAGCCCATCCTTCTCCCTTGGCCTTCAACGGCACACTCTCCACCAGCCTCCAGCGGCACACTCCCTTGGCCTTCAACGGCACACTCTCCACCAACTTCTAGCGGCACACTCCCTTGGCCCTCAGCGACACACTCCCTTGGCCTTCAACGGCACACTCTCCACTAGCCTCTAGCGGCACACTCCCTTGGCCGTCAACGGCACACTCCCTTAGCCTTCAACGGCACTCTCTCCACCAGCCTCCAGCGGTACACTCCAATCAGACCCTCAACGGCACACACTCCACCAGCCTCCATCGGCACACACCCCAGCTTCCCTCTTGTGTTCAGCGGCACACTCCTAGACCTTCCAGCGGTACGCTGCCTATTCTCTCCGAACCCTTCCACATATGCCCCAAACATAACAAAAGAATAGTAATAACAACAAACTCACAAGAGGGATAAATAATTATAACAATAAATAATAATAATAATAAGCTCATAAATAAATAAATAAATAATAATAATATGGAGATAAGTAACAATAATGATAATAAGCTCAGAAAATACAATAATAATTAATAAAACAAATAATGATAAAATAAATGAATAATAATAATAATAAACTCGCCCAAAGAATATAAAAATAATAATAACAAAGAATAATGATAAAAAAATTCAAATAATAACGAAATGATGAGATCTGCTCCGCAGCCTCGCTTCTCCTCCAAACCCGGTGTAAAGAGAACATTAACGCCGCCATCCAAGTCGGGTTCGGTCCTTGGGAGCCATCCCAATATGGCCATAATCCGACATTGCTCTGGGCTGATAATTCGTCAAACCGGACTCATTCTCATTGGGGTTCGTTTCCGCTCCCTCATTGAAATTACCGTAAACTCGGCATACATTTGTAAGGGTTTGTTTCCGTTTTCATCGTACCGTCGATACAGACCTTTGTCTGAACATAAAGTGGTCCATGAACGGACGACAAATCTGAATGGAACGAGAAGGCTCTCATCATCTCCGAGCCCTATGCATGGGGATATTGATAAGACCTTCGTGGGTCACTATTAGACCACATGTTCGCCCTAATCATGGTCATTGCCTGACCCACATCCTTGGCTTATAGCCAGTTGTCTCTGTACACGTCTTCATTTTGGAATCTAGTCCCGGGACTCTTTCCCGTTGCTCTTCGGCACCGGAAATATTAACGATGCCCACGCAAGCCTCGTTTGGACCACGGGTGGCTCCCCCGGAATGGTCCTGACTCGATCTTGCACCGGGCCAATAAATTCACTGGTTTCCTACTACACTAAGCGGGATTTAACCGAATGCTTTCAGTTCCTCGGAGTAATAAATTTGCCGTACCCCGGCATACATATGTTCTGGGTCTGCCCGTGACGATTACGATATTCTGAAGCCGGACACCCATCCGAATATTGAACGGTCCCCCGAACGACCGACACGTTTCGAATGTTTGCTTCCCTAGACATAGGGCTTTCCAGCTGATTCAAGGCACATTCTCCCGTTGCCCCTTGGCATCGGAAATATTAACGATGCCCACGCAAGCCTGACTTCGACCGCGGGGGGCCCACCGTAGCATGGTCGCAGTTTGATCTTGCACCGGGACGACGAGCTCGTGGGTTTCCGACCATTCTAATCGGGATTCAACCGAACGTTTCCCGTTCCCCTGAACAATAAATTCGTCGTGCCCCGGCATACATACGTTTCGGTTTTCCCCGTGACGATCACGCTTCCCTGAAGCCAGACGCTCGTCCGAATATCAAAATGGTCCCTTGAGTGACCGACATATTTCGAATGCTCACTTCCCTAGACATAGGGCCTTTCAACCGATTCGGGATCGCTATCGTCTTGTTTCTCTTGATATAATTTCTTGGCCATGAGGCCCTGATTTCTGGCGATTAATCAAGGGTGTTCCCCTCTCAGCGGGGATGTAAATGATGTCGTGACCTTTATGGTGTGGTGGGTTTCGGTCCCGACATGAACCACACAATCGTCTGATTAGTCAGATCGAGCGCACCATGGGCTCTTCGAAGCCCGAATAAATTGTCACCTCGTGACTGGCACGCCCACGCACTTAATAGACGAATCAACCATTCTAGAATAACCGCACAGCATAATGAGCGAACGAAAAGTGCGTCCACAAGTCTGGCACGCCCGGTGGGACCGAAACCACCCTTCATCTCTTTGCCGGGATTCAGGGCCTCGTGGCCTCCTAATAAACGATGTTTGCCTGCTTTGGTGAATTGCAGGTGCTGTCTTTGCCAGCTCTATGGGGAGAAAAGCCGGTCTAGGCTCAATTGTCCTTGTGGCCTCGAAGATGCTACTCCGAGGCACCTGCAGCTGCCAGGAATCATGGAAGTCGCTAAAAAAGGGGAGAAGAAAGAAAAGAAGAAGAAGAGAAAAAAAGAAGAAAGATAAGAGAAATAATTGGCGAGAGAGGGTTGTACGACCACAGCCGTCGAAACCCGTGCTGAATAATGATTACCACTGTGGGATTGATGCGGTGGAGCGAACCACTCATTCCCTCCTTGAGGGGGTGAGCGCTCTCCTGCACACCCACCTTGGTCTATCATACCAAAAAAAAGGGGAAGAAAAGAAAGGACAAAAAATAGAAAGGTTGGCCAGCATCGCTGACAAAGAGAACAAGAAGGAGGCCGACATCCCGCCCGACTCTAGCAGCGTCCAAATCCATGGTGCAATGTCCCGATCCATTCCACCTCCCTTCTGCCCCTATCCAGCACAAGATGGTCCCTCGAGTGACTGTTCGAAGATCCAACAAGCCGCAACTGTAGCTTGATGAATTTCTGCCCGCTATGGGGAATGCTTTGTAGCGATAAGGCCAAGCACGGCCATGACTCCCGAAGAGAGCATGCATGTACCCCGCCATGGGGGATAAGAAGAAAAAATGTACCCCGCCATGGGGGGATAAGAGGCAAGAAAGAATACACCTCGCTCATGGGGGCACATGAATAGAATACACCTCGACTCAAGGGCATATGAAGAGAAGTATACCCCACTCTGGGGCATAAGAAGTAGCAGAATCCACCCTCGCCATGGGGACATAAGAAGCAACATACCCCACCACGGAGGGGGATAGAAGCTATGAAGAATTCACCCCGGCTTAGGGGTATTCAAAAAATTTACCCTGGTCCAGGGGCACTTGAAGAAGAACTACACCCCGGCCCGGGGGCACATGAAGAGAATCCACCCCGACTCGGGGGCACATAAGGCAAAAGAATACACCCCGACTCAAGGGAATCTGAAGAAGAAACATACACCCTGCCACGGGGGCAAAGAAGCCATCGAGAACACACCCCACTTTGGGTGCTGTGGACGCGGATTTTATTTATTTATTTATTTATTTATTGATTTATTGATTTATTGATTTATGGATTTATTGGCGTGCCAGTCACATGTGTGACGATTTTTTTTATTGTGCGCTCGATCTGACTTGGTCAGTCGATTGTAAGTGATCGTGTCTGGACTAGAAGTCCGTCATACCCTGAACGCTATGACGTTAATTACGTCCTCCCTGAGGAAGACAACCCTTGATTAAACGCCAAAAATAGGAGGCCTCGAGAGGCAAACATATATTCATGTGTGCAAATTGAACTTCATACCAGAGCCGTGAAGGCGGGCAAGATAATAACATCAGCCATAGAAACAGATGATATCGTTAAGTTAGCGGTTCAAAGCCCGGGGTTAAGGGGGGAAGGAGGATCCCAATCATAGGTAGCCTGAGCCGCGACCGTGATGAGGTTTAAAACATCGATCAGTATTTCGACAGCATTTCCCCTTAATCCGGATCATGCCCAGGGGGAAATAGACTATCACCCACGGAGTGCCGGGATGAAAGCCGAAAGAGAGAAGTGTTGAACTTCCCGAATCGCTTATCTGCCATGGGGCAATGTTTGATATTCCCTGTAGAAGCTGGTGGAACTCATGCAGTGGCAGAGCCCTCCCGAGCTAAAGGGGTTACTCATGAACCCGATGCGGGACGACGGAAAGTGAGCGAACGCTTAAGGTTGCGCCCTCGCACGTGGATCGACCTGCGCGGTCAGGTCGCGGGGATCAAGGGGGCAGCGCCCCTTGCGGGGGTTTCCGGGGGCGGAGCCCCCGGAACAAAATTCGGATTTAAGATTCAGTAACAACATTTGAGTTAGTTATAGGTGCAGTTCAATGTTGACTTTATCATCTTGAGAGAATTTCGGCAGCACCTCCCCTGGACTTAGCATCTGCCAGGGGATGATATAGGCTGACATCCACATAGTGCTGGGATGAAAGCCGAAAAGCAAGGGAGCACTAAGGCTCAAGGAGACTGTACATGTCTCTATCATCGATCACTATTGCCCGTCTCGGAGGTCGACGAAACCCTTGCAAAGACAAGGTCCGCCGAACCTGCGGGGTTACATGTGAATCCAATTCGGGACATAGGAATGTAGGGGAGGTCTTCCCCATTGCTGTATCTCCTCAGGGTGTATCTGATGATCTCTAAGCATCCTCTCGACGGATGTATGGAGAGGTTAAAGAGTTGAAGTATAATAGTGCAGAGATGAACCTTGGTCTGGGTTTCACTGGCCGAAGCAGGGGTATCGGCATGGGTTGAATCGGCCAAGAGAGAGGGCTCTCGGCGTGGTTTCTGTTGGCCAGGAGAGGAAGATCTCGGCCAGGGCAAAAATGGGCTTCTCGGCGCGCTATGAAGTGGCCAAAGGGGGGCTTCTCGGCGCGCTATGAAGTGGCCAAAGGGGGGGGCTTCTCGGCGCACCCATGAAGTGGCCGGGAGAGGCTCTCGGCCTGGCCTAAATGGCAGAAAAAGGGGGGGGGGGGTTCTCGGCGCAAGGCTTCTAGCGCGCCGGGAACCTGCCGCCGGGAAGCCCAGGCCGGGAAGGTCATGTGGAGAGGGGTTTCATGGCCAAGGGGGGGTTGTTGGTTTCTTTGTCATTTAGCAAGAGAGGGAGGCCTCTCGGCTGAGGGGTTTTCGGCGGGGAATTGGCACGCCGGGAGCTTGGTGCCGGGAGGCTCATGTGGAAGGGTTTGAAATAGGTTTTTTCATCGTTTAGCAGGAGAGGGAGGCCTCTCGGCTGAGGGGTTTTCGGCGGGTAATTTAGCACGCCGAGAAGGTGGAATGCTACGAGATTTCAGGGTTTCCAGAGCTCAAAAACGATGCTCTGTTTGGGGGTTTCTTGAGATTTCTGGCTCAGGTTAAGGCAAGATCTGGAGCACAGAAAAGGGGGCTTTCATGGGGGCTTCTGTTAGGAGGATGCCAGGGGAGCTGGGAGATCAAATTAGCCAGAGGAAAAGAAAGATCATCATCTGAACCCAGAGAAGCTTTCTCCGTTCGCCGTCAGCCGTCTGGGGGATCAAGAGATGACTGTCTCTGATCCCCTGGACGAACCTAATGGCGTCAAAAACTGGAGATGGATGGGCTTCTGGCATCGAAACTCTAGGCCCTAAGCATTCAAGGCTTAGAATGGAGGACCCAGTGATCGAAATCATTATTCACCAAAGCCTGGCGGTTCAGAGAACCAAGAGATTGGTATCTCGGGTTCCTGAACAACATGAAGGGTTCAAGGGGAAACACTCGAAACATATGCAGAGAATCTGTCATTGAGACAGGGAATGAAAAGGGGATGGAGCCCAATCACCCATTAGATGGGGGTGGGGGCCCTATCCTCATCCCTCTTCAGAGAACCAACGGGAATTCTGAAACCAGTACTGTGTATACTATTATGCATTTCAAATAGAAGATATAGATCCACGGGATGCAAAGGGGAAAAACTTCGATTGCCCAGTATTCATCACTGCAATTGCAGCATTCCATTTCATTGCATCGTCTCACACTTACATCAACCATGAAGGGAAAATAAGAAGCAGAGATACAAAGCAGAACCGGGATTGTCCGGCTACATCTGATAAATCGAGAAGAAAACTCGCTAGACTACATCAAAGAAATGGAAAGAAAACATGGGGAGGGCGGAGCATTGACTCCTCTCCCTCCCCGGAGCAGCCCACCTGGAGCCTTCCCTTCTTCCTTCTCTTCAGATCTTCTCTTTGCTTCTTCGATCACCTTTTCCTCGGGCTCTCTCTTTCTTTTTTTTGGGTTTCTGGCTATCCTCTCGATATCTCCTTTTTTTTTTCTACTGCCGCCGCCCCCTTTCTGTTCGGCCCCGATCCCCCTCCGGTTTCATCGAGCTGGAGGGTTATATATAGGGGGTGTCAAACCCTATTCTTATCGGCGCGCTTCCTTCGTCCTTTGATCCTGAGTCTCAGCGCGCCCTAGGTCGTGGAGGTATCGACGTATGTGGCTTCTACCTGGGCCTTGGGCCTTCTTCGGTCCACGAACCAATCGGCGCCGATGCTTTCGACGTGGGCTTCTCCTTCGTTTCCCTTTATCCCTGGGAAAATAAGAGATATAAGATGAAAATATGTTAGCATTAATATTTATATCACTTGTGTTATCATTTTATTATTATTCTATTATTATCGCTATATATTTTCTCTTTTTTTTCTCTTTTGTTATTATTGTTATTATTTATTTCCTTTTCCTCTTTTCTCTCATTTATTATTATATATACGTATATATTTTATGTGTCAACAAATGCCCCCCACCCGTAGGTGGCGCGAATGAGGGACAAGTGAGCGGGGCCTACGGGTGCAACCCCCATCTAAGAACGTGTCTTTTTATTCTTTATTCATGCGAACATGCAGGCATTCAACAGTAAGCACAAGCTAGATATATGGAATAGCTCCCCTGTTGTAGGGATAGGATAAGGATGGCATCCGTGATTCATGGACGGAGTGCGGCTCACGAAGCACAACTAAGGGAGATGTGCATACGTAAAGGGGATGCCGCGTAGAACGCATGCATAGCATAAATCACAATCTACACCCATGACTATTCCTCCATAGCGTGAAAGTGCAATCGTATAGGTAGTGAACCCTAGTCATAGGGACGTGCAGACGCTCTAAGTAACACTAGAGGATTGGTTTATCACCTACGCACATATTCAGGGATCTCGATTTTTGGTAGTTTTGCACACCCCCCTTGTTGATTCTTAATTTGAGATTTCACTGTTCGGCGCGAGTTTCCTCATATGTCTCAATGGGGATTCCCGGCTACTAAGATTCATCCCTTTATTGGCAGTGTTTTTTTTATAGACTTCACCATTCGGCACGAGTCTCCTCATGTGTCTCAATGGGGATTCCCGGCTATTAGGATTAGTCCTTTTGTTCATAGTGGCATAATGGATTTCACCGTTCGGCGCGAGTTTCCTCATATGTCTCAATGGGGATTCCCGGCTACTAGGATTCATCCTAGTATTATTCACAGTGACATAATGGATTTCACCGTTCGGCGCGAGTCTCCTCATGTGTCTCAATGGGGATTCCCGGCTACTAGGATTAATCCTTTTGTTCATAGTGGTATAATGGATTTCACCGTTCGGCGCGAGTCTCCTCATATGTCTCAATGGGGATTCCCGGCTACTTGGATTCATCCTAGTATTATTCAGAGTATTATCATGGACTTCGCCGTTCGACGCGAGTCTCCTCATGTGTCTCAATGGGGATTCTCGGCTACTAGGATTAGTCCTTTTGTTCATATATATATATATATATATATATATATATATATATATATATATTTGTTTCCTTTTTTTTTGGGGTGGGTAGGTGGCTTTTCCCTCACGGTCACCCTTTATGCGAGTGTAGAGATTTAAGCATCCAAGAAGTGTTAAGAAGAATTTAAGATGTCCCTATGACTAAGGACCATAGCTCATACCGTGTGTGAAGTGTGGGAGTTTCGTCTATGGTGTATTCTGTGAATTGCGCACGCAACGTAACCACGACTCTTTCCCCTGGCCGCATGCACTCACCGGGAATTGGCTTTTCATTTCTTAGTATGTGACGTGGCGCACACAGTCGTAGAATCTGGATGGCGTTTTTTTTTTTTAGCAAGGGAATGCGGTCATAGAAATTTGAAGGAAGGTGTATTAATAATATACTTCAGGCAGACACACACGCAAAACATGCAAGTAAGCAAACCATGTTATTATTTTTTTTTCTTTTATTTTTTTGTTTGTTTTGTTTATTTTTTTTATCTCTTTTTGTTTTGTTTTCTTTCTTTTCTTTTCTCTTTTTTTTCTTTTGTTTCTTTCTTCTTCTTTCTTTCTTTCTTTCCTTTTTTTTTCTCTTTTTCTTCTTCTTTTTTCTCTTTTCTCATCTCTTTTTTTTTTCTCATCTTCTTCTTTTCTTTTCTTTTTTTTCTTCTTTTCTCATCTTCCTTTCTTTTTTTTTTTTAGAACTCAGTGGATACATCCTTAGGTCGACTTTCTTGTAAGTGGACGACCGATGCCATGGTGACAGGGAGAACTTGTCACATGTTGTGACGAATCCCTGGAGGGACCAAGGGCCGGCGTGGAACCAAGGGGTCTTTTTGTTCATTGGTTAGGATAACAATTCCAAGCCAATGGTAGGATATTTGTTGTCTTAGCCTGAAGGTTATGATGTTGGGTGACTTGGCTTAGACATATGGTCGTGACACCAAGGCAGAGTTTTTAAACGGCTTAGGCAAATTGCCATGACGCTATACAGCTTGGCTTAGGCGGAAGGCCATGATGCCAAGGTAGGATATTTAAACGACTTAGACGTATGGTCGTGACGCCGTACATCTTGGCTTAGGCGGAAGGCCATGACGCCAAGGTAGGCTATTTAACGGCTTAGACGTATGGTCGTGATGCCGTACATCTTGGCTTAGGCGGAAGGCCATGACGCCAATGTAGGATATTTAATGGCTTAGACGTATGGTCGTGACGCCGTACATCTTGGCTTAGGCGAAAGGCCATGACGCCAAGGTAGGATATTTCACGGCTTAGACGTATGCTCGTGACGCCGTACATCTTGGCTTAGGCGGAAGGCCATGACGCCAATGTAGGATATTTAACGGCTTAGACGTATGGTCGTGACGCCGTACATCTTGGCTTAGGCGGAAGGCCATGACGCCAAGGTAGGATATTTCACGGCTTAGACGTATGGTCGTGACGCCGTACATCTTGGCTTAGGCGGAAGGTCATGACGCCAAGGCAGGATATTTAACGGCTTAGACGTATGGTCGTGACGCCGTACATCTTGGCTTAGGCGGAAGGCCATGACGCCAAGGTAGGATTTTTAACGGCTTAGACGTATGGTCGTGACACCGTACATCTTGGCTTAGGCGGAAGGCCATGACGCCAAGGTAGGATATTTAACGGCTTAGACGTATGGTCGTGACGCCGTACATCTTGGCTTAGGCGGAAGGCCATGACGCCAAGGTAGGATATTTAACGGCTTAGACGTATGGTCGTGACGCCGTACATCTTGGCTTAGGCGGAAGGCCATGACGCCAAGGTAGGATATTTAACGGCTTAGACGTTTGGTCATGACGCCGTACATCTTGGCTTAGGCGGAAGGCCATGACGCCAAGGTAGGCTATTTAATGGCTTAGACGTATGGTCGTGACGCCGTACATCTTGGCTTAGGCGGAAGGCCATGACGCCAATGTAGGATATTTAACGGCTTAGACGTATGGTCATGACGCCGTACATCTTGGCTTAGGCGAAAGGCCATGACGCCAAGGTAGGATATTTCACGGCTTAGACGTATGGTCGTGACGCCGTACATCTTGGCTTAGGCGGAAGGCCATGACGCCAATGTAGGATATTTAACGGCTTAGACGTATGGTCGTGACGCCGTACATCTTGGCTTAGGCGAAAGGCCATGACGCCAAGGTAGGATATTTAACGGCTTAGACGTATGGTCGTGACGCCGTACATCTTGGCTTAGGGGAAAGGCCATGACGCCAAGGTAGGATATTTCACGGCTTAGACGTATGGTCGTGACGCCGTACATCTTGGCTTAGGCGGAAGGCCATGACGCCAATGTAGGATATTTAACGGCTTAGACGTATGGTCGTGACGCCGTACATCTTGGCTTAGGTGGAAGGCCATGACGCCAAGGTAGGATATTTAACGGCTTAGACGTATGGTCGTGACGCCGTACATCTTGGCTTAGGCGGAAGGCCATGACGCCAATGTAGGATATTTAACGGCTTAGACGTATGGTCGTGACGCCGTACATCTTGGCTTAGGCGGAAGGCCATGACGCCAAGGTAGGATAGTAGGTTTCATCATCGCTACTGGATTTATACTGATGTAAAGAAGTCCATAAGTTTTATTAGAATAGACGTAAGGTCTAATCTGGGCAAGTTTCATCATATTTTTTTTTATCACAGGTGGGACATGCGGATATATGGGTTTCATCGTCAATGGGACTTAAGGAAGCATATGAGTTTCATCAGAAAAGATGTAAGGTTTATCCTGGACAGGTTTCATAGTTGAACAGGCAATGCGCCGGTCAATCAACGGGAGGGTTTCATTGCCGGTGGCACATATAGAAATATGCAGGTTTTGTGAGGATAGACGTAAGGTCTATTCCATATAGGTTTCATCACCAGTCCAGACTGATGGCCTGGGTCAAGGGTGAAAGTTTCTTGCTGACTGACTGGACGAAAGGTCCGAGCCAGAGGCAGAAGGGTTTCTCTTTTTTTTTTTATTGACTGACTGGACGAAAGGTCCGAGCCAGAGGTAGAAGGGTCTCTTCATTCATCGACTGGACGGAAGGCCCGTGCCGCAGATAAAATATTAATGTCGACCCGACGGGACATCAGAGTCAACAAACCTTGCTTGGACGGTATGTCCAGAACAAGGGTAGATGTAAAACATTATTGTCGTATGGATGCCATGCCAAAAATGGCTAACCTGGAAGAGACAAAGGGTCTGGGCCAGGGCAGAGGTGGCTGTTGGCTTGACAGACTTGTCAAAGTCAACCAGCTTAGCAAAGGCGTGAGGCCTAAGCCAAGGGAGGAATATAGGATAGGTGTTGACTCGACGTCCTGTCGAAACCAACGAACCTGGCAGAGGCGTGAGGCCTAAGCCAAGGGCAGAATATAGGATAGGTGTTGACTCGACGCCTTGTCGAAGTCAACGAACTTGGCAGAGGCGAGAGGCCATAAGCCAAGGGAGGAATATAGGATAGGTGTTGACTCGACGTCTTGTCGAAGTCAACGAACTTGGCAGAGGCGTGAGGCCTAAGCCAAGGGTAGAATATAGAAAAGGTGTTGACTCGACGTCTTGTCGAAGTCAACGAACTTGGCAGAGGCGTGAGGCCTAAGCCAAGGGAGGAATATATGATAGGTGTTGACTCGACGTCTCGTCGAAGTCAACGAACTTGGCAAGGGCGAGAGGCCATAAGCCAAGGGAGGAATATAGGATAGGTGTTGGCTCGACGTCTTGTCGAAGTCAACGAACTTGGCAAGGGCGAGAGGCCATAAGCCAAGGGAGGAATATAGGATAGGTGTTGACTCGACGTCTTGTCGAAGTCAACAAACTTGGTAGAGGCGTGAGGCCTAGGCCAAGGGCAGAATATAGAAAGGGTGTTGACTCGACGTCCTGTCAAGGTCAACGAGCCCTTACCTTGATAGAAGGTTTAAGGTAAGGGTAGATCAGATGATGAGCCCAGACCCAAGGCTAAGTATTGATGTTGATCTGACGAAAAGTCAGATTCAATGAATCTTGCTCAGACGTAAGGTCTACAACATGGGTAGAATGTGCAGATAAGGATGTCAGCCTGACGTCATGTCGAAGTTGACCAACCTAGCATAGACGTAAGGTCCAAGCTGGGATAGAATATGGATATTGACCCATGGAGGTATCGGGGTCGACAAACCTTGCTCAGACAGAAGGTCTAATGCCAGGTGAAGGAATCTTTTGTTGGTTTATTCATTTGAATTTATTAAGTTTATTGAGTTTGCTGAGATGTTTGTTTATTCATCATTTTTATTGGGCCCCTTGGGCTTGTTGAGTTCATTGAGGTTTATTTCGTTGAGTTTACTGAGGTTTGTTAGAGATTTTTTGTTGAGTTCCTTAGGTTTATTTCTCTTTTTTTTTATTAGGTTTGTTTGGTTTATTGAGCTCATTAACTGACTGAGTTTATCAGGATTTATTTGGTTTGATGATGTTTGTTGAGCTCATTGGATTGATTATTATTATTTTATTATTTTTTGTTTGTTTTTTTATTTATTTATTTATTTTATTTGATTTTTTTAATTAATTAAATTTTTTTTTAATTTGTATATCATTTTTTTTATTTTTATTTTTAACTTGGCCCAGTGGGACAAAAGGGTTTTATAGACCCAGACGGGTGGGATAAACTTGCTTGGCTAGGACGGAGTGTCTCAAGCCAATGAAAAGGGCTTTATGGGGATAGTCCGGTGAGACTGGTGGGATTATTTTCAGAGCTCGACAAGGGCGGAGTACCTCGTGTCAAGGGACATGTTTGTATGAGCCCAAGTTGGGCGGGGGGACTGAGACATCAGTAGTGGAAAGCCCTGTTGGACCAATGCAGCAGGTGTTGAGATATTTGATGTAATTGTTGGCTGAATGCCGGAGGCTAATGAAGATGTGTTGGCCGAGGCCCAGGACCCATATCAAGGGTAGATGGTCAATCCCGGTGGGACAAATGGGAGATATCCCTATAGGATGGGAAGATGACGATGTGCCGTGCATCCCAGTGGGCCATTTTATGTCAATAATAATAAAATCATCTCAGTCTCCATAAACGGGACTGCCATTTTATTCTCTCTTGCTTTTTGTGTGTGCCTGCCTCAGAACAGGCTCTCTTTTTTTTTTCTTCTTTTTCTTCTTTCTTCTTTTTCTTCTTCTTTTTTTTTTGTGTGCCTGCCCCCAGAACAGGTTCTTTTTTTTTTTATTTTACAACCCTCTATACTCGAGCTGTGAGATAACGCTCAAATGCTGGCTTTTAGCCGAGTTTGCGGGGGATATCAAGGCCAGTGACGCCACGTGAGACTGCTTGCCTAAAGACGGGCATTTGGTGAGGGCGTGGCGGATCCACCTTATATTCGCCCATTTGCAATTCACCTTTCTTGATCGTGCCTTCGATGATGTCCTTGAACACGTAGCAATCCTCGATAGGATGTCCCGCTACTTGGTGATACAGACAAAAGCACGAGTTATCTTTTCTTGCGGAGTTGCTTGATCTTTTTGGCTCTGGAAGCACCACTTTACCGCATTCTAGGGCCCACTCAAAGAGAGCTGAGGTCATATCTTTTGTAAATGAATAGGGCTTCATCATTTTACCCCTTAACGAGGACCCTTGTGTGTCGGGCTTGGTAGAAGTGATACAAGCAGTCTTTGCTTTTTCCTTCTTCTGTCGCTCGAAGGCTTCAAAGCTTGGAATGCAAACTTCTTGTGCCGGCTGCTTATCGGCTCGTTTGTAGTTTTGACCCAAGCTCGTGGAGGATGGGCAAATCCTTGCAATGACCGCTTCAGCTTTAGTTGCGAAGTCATTTAGACTTTCGAAAGTTGTGACTTCGAAGTCAATGACCCATCGTAGAATCTCTCGTTTCAGATTCTCTTTACAGATCTGGACAGATTCACTGTAACTTGGTGGGTGCCTACACCTTTCACGCAGGCTCCTCCATCTGCTTATGTAGTCCCTGACGGACTCATTATCATTTTGTTTGGTCATTTGCAGCTCAGCCTCAGTGACTTCTTCTTTGGCCATCTTTGTATCCATTGTTTGCTCTGCTTTGGTCTTATCCCTTGTGGCTGGACCCACTGATCTTGAATGTAGGGTAGTTGGCGGCATATGAGGCCTCATCGATGTCTTTGTCGGATACATTTTAGTTGCCCCCTGACTTGCCCAAGGGAGTGTGTGTTGGGATGATTGAGGGAGGATGCCCCCTGAATGATCATGGGTTGTTCGGGGCATTGATGACCGCGCTGAAGCTCCAGATGAGCTAGAACTGTCTTGCGATGCCTCGCATTGATGCCTCGGTAGTCGCGACGTATGTGGCTTTATGTTCATTTCATTCAGTTGCCCTTGTAGCATTTCAATCTCCTGCTGCTTCTGGTGGAGTAGTGCCATTATTGTAGGGTCTTGTAGGAAGGGACTGGGAGTTCTACTGCCCCCTGCCTCTGATTTGTGCAGAATGGATTTCATCTCGCCATCATTGCTGGCTATAGGTAGCTTCTTTGGGACAAACCTCCTCTGTTCTATGCCTCTGGGCGGAGGGGGAATATGGCACTGAGCCTCCTTATTAGCTGGTGAGTGTTGCTTTGGCATCCTCCCAGACCTGATAGATTGAAGAAAAGCAGAAGCATTGGCTGGAACTACTTCCTTCGGCACAAAGCAAATTTCTTCATCTTTTTCATCAACGATTTGGGCCTCACTAGAGGATGTTGACAATGTGTTGCAGGAGAAAATAAGATTCCTCCTTTCAGTATTTGTATTCTTATTTCTCTTTCCCTTCATGGTTGGCACCTGCCTCCACAGTGGGTTATTTGATGCATTCAGCTTTTCTGCCTTTTCTTCAGCTCTTTCTGTTAATTGGCGAGACTTGCTGCCTATTTGAGGGGTATGCTTCTTGAGCAGCATAGGCTGATTCTTTGGCTGCTCATGGTTACCGGGCTCATGTGTAATGGCTTGTAGCTGTGGGTTAACTTCTTCATGTGCCCACAATGGGGTTTGTCTCTTCTTACTGTCCATTGGCCTTTTAATGATTGTTGGTAGAGTGGGACGGGCCATAACTCCGTAAACCTGGGTTTTTGGAGGTAAGCGAGGTACCAGTCTTATTTTCTTTCCCGTTGACACGGCTTGCCAATTTCTTTGTTCTTTTTCATGCTTAGGAATATTGTCTTCATAGGTGTGCCGGCTACAAGCCTCTGGCATTTCTTCAAGCAATTGTTGACATATAGATATCATATTGACTGACGCCCTTGGCACAGACATTTCGTGCGGGTGTGGGGGATCAACTTTGTATTCCCCTATTTGTAGCTTACCCCTTTTTATTAAGCCTTGGACGATGTCCTTGAATATTTGACAGTCTTCAATAGGATGTCCGAGGATCTGGTGGTAAGGGCAGAAATTCGGATCATCTCTTCTCCTGGCATCATCAGGCCTCTTTGGCTTTGGCAGGATGACCTTGTCATGTTTGACAGCCCATTCGAACAATGTTCGAGTCTCGTCCCTTGGGAAGGCATAGGACTTCTTTTCTTTATTCCGGTGTGGAGGCATTTCTTGACATTCAGCAGGCACTTTGAGAGGAGAATGGTGTGCCCATTTCTGCCTTTTTGCCACGACGCTAATAGCGTGTACAGCTTTCAACATCGGCCTCTTATTAATTTGCTTAGCCTGATGGTTTGAGTTGATAGAATCTAATGGATATCTTGCACAGAAGTCTTCAATCTCTGTTGCAACATTAATCAATCGGTCAAAAGAATGGATTTCTACTCCAATTAATTTTTCCAGGATTTTTTTCTTCAGATTTTGTTTACACATATGTACTGCATCTTCTAGATGTAGAGAGTGCTGACATCTCATACTGAGATCCCTCCATCTTTTGACATATTCTGCAGCAGCTTCATTATCTTCTTGTTTGGTTGCCAATAGCTCAGCCATGGTCACCCTTGCCTGTGTGACATGGAATCTTTCTATGAATTTTCGCTGCATATCCGGCCAGTTGTTGACAGATCCAGCCGGCAAGCTATCATACCATTCAAAAGCATGTCCCGTTAGAGAACACCCAAAGAACTTTAATAGGTATGACTCATCTGTCGCCAAGTCACCCAGGACTGTTACATAGTGTGCAATGTGTTCCTTCGGGGAGCCCTGCCCATTGAATTTGTCAAACTTAGGAATTTTATTGATGCTAGGCGGCAATCTCTTAGTAACATGGTAGGCCGGATATGGCACTTTATACATGTCAAAGGGGGCGCAATTAGCACTACCCCTTTTGGCTAGCCTTTCTTCAACCATCTTTTCCACCATTGATTTATTCACCACGACTGGCAGTGCTGATTCAGGACAGAGGTGGGTGGACTGCATTTCTTGTGTAGCTGGAGTTACAACATGAGATGGCAGAGGTTTTGACAAGAGGATCTGCCGTTGCATTTGAAGAAGCTTCAGTTGTGCTGGCTGGAGTGACTGGAAATGATCCTGGGGAACAACCCAACTCTGACCGTCAGTTTGCAGAACAGTCTGTGAAAGAGCAGTCGAGGGGTTAAACCCTCCCAGAGATAGGTCAGTTTGTGCCCCCGGTTGCTTGGGTGCCACATCCTGTTCAGTCTTCTCTTTTAGTTGCTTCTTCAGCAGTTCTACCTCCTGCTGATATCTTTGCATGGCTATTAGGATGGTAGGGTCCATAGCTATTTTGCTGGTAATGGTCTCAAATGTTTCACCAAAGCCGCATCCGGACAGGGGCACCCCTTTTTCTTCAGATGCCATTATTTTGGTGCTGAGAGTAGTGTTGTTTTCATCGGTAGCCTGTTTGCCCTTAGAGGTCTGCAGTAACCCAGCTTTATTTTTGCTCTGTCCTGTCATAGGATCTTCTCTTTCTGTAACCTTGGCTAGTTCTTCTTGCCCATTTAGCAGGGCATCATGCCTGCCCATCACTCCTGTCATATTACACGCGAGGACTTGCAAGGGAGCACTAAGGCTCAAGGAGACTGTACATGTCTCTATCATCGATCACTATTGCCCGTCTCGGAGGTCGACGAAACCCTTGCAAAGACAAGGCCCGCCGAACCTGCGGGGTTACATGTGAATCCAATTCGGGACATAGGAATGTAGGGGAGGTCTTCCCCATTGCTGTATCTCCTCAGGGTGTATCTGATGATCTCTAAGCATCCTCTCGACGGATGTATGGAGAGGTTAAAGAGTTGAAGTATAATAGTGCAGAGATGAACCTTGGTCTGGGTTTCACTGGCCGAAGCAGGGGTATCGGCATGGGTTGAATCGGCCAAGAGAGAGGGCTCTCGGCGTGGTTTCTGTTGGCCAGGAGAGGAAGATCTCGGCCAGGGCAAAAATGGGCTTCTCGGCGCGCTATGAAGTGGCCAAAGGGGGGCTTCTCGACGCGCTATGAAGTGGCCAAAGGGGGGGGCTTCTCGGCGCGCCCATGAAGTGGCCGGGAGAGGCTCTCGGCCTGGCCTAAATGGCAGAAAAAGGGGGGGGGGGGGGGTTCTCGGCGCAAGGCTTCTCGGCGCGCTAGTTAGCGCGCCGGGAACCTGCCGCCGGGAAGCCCAGGCCGGGAAGGTCATGTGGAGAGGGGTTTCATGGCCAAGGGGGGGTTGTTGGTTTCTTTGTCATTTAGCAAGAGAGGGAGGCCTCTCGGCTGAGGGGTTTTCGGCGGGGAATTGGCACGCCGGGAGCTTGGTGCCGGGAGGCTCATGTGGAAGGGTTTGAAATAGGTTTTTTCGTCGTTTAGCAGGAGAGGGAGGCCTCTCGGCTGAGGGGTTTTCGGCGGGTAATTTAGCACGCCGAGAAGGTGGAATGCTACGAGATTTCAGGGTTTCCAGAGCTCAAAAACGATGCTCTGTTTGGGGGTTTCTTGAGATTTCTGGCTCAGGTTAAGGCAAGATCTGGAGCACAGAAAAGGGGGCTTTCATGGGGGCTTCTGTTAGGAGGATGCCAGGGGAGCTGGGAGATCAAATTAGCCAGAGGAAAAGAAAGATCATCATCTGAACCCAGAGAAGCTTTCTCCGTTCGCCGTCAGCCGTCTGGGGGATCAAGAGATGACTGTCTCTGATCCCCTGGACGAACCTAATGGCGTCAAAAATTGGCGATGGATGGGCTTCTGGCATCGAAACTCCAGGCCCTAAGCATTCAAGGCTTAGAATGGAGGACCCAGTGATCGAAATCATTATTCACCAAAGCCTGGCGGTTCAGAGAACCAAGAGATTGGTATCTCGGGTTCCTGAACAACATGAAGGGTTCGAGGGGAAACACTCGAAACATATGCAGAGAATCTGTCATTGAGACAGGGAATGAAAAGGGGATGGAGCCCAATCACCCATTAGATGGGGGTGGGGGCCCTATCCTCATCCCTCTTCAGAGAACCAACGGGAATTCTGAAACCAGTACTGTGTATACTATTATGCATTTCAAATAGAAGATATAGATCCACGGGATGCAAAGGGGAAAAACTTCGATTGCCCAGTATTCATCACTGCAATTGCAGCATTCCATTTCATTGCATCGTCTCACACTTACATCAACCATGAAGGGAAAATAAGAAGCAGAGATACAAAGCAGAACCGGGATTGTCCGGCTACATCTGATAAATCGAGAAGAAAACTCGCTAGACTACATCAAAGAAATGGAAAGAAAACATGGGGAGGGCGGAGCATTGACTCCTCTCCCTCCCCGGAGCAGCCCACCTGGAGCCTTCCCTTCTTCCTTCTCTTCAGATCTTCTCTTTGCTTCTTCGATCGCCTTTTCCTCGGGCTCTCTCTTTCTTTTTTTTGGGTTTCTGGCTATCCTCTCGATATCTCCTTTTTTTTTTCTACTGCCGCCGCCCCCTTTCTGTTCGGCCCCGATCCCCCTCTGGTTTCATCGAGCTGGAGGATTATATATAGGGGGTGTCAAACCCTATTCTTATCGGCGCGCTTCCTTCGTCCTTTGATCCTGAGTCTCAGCGCGCCCTAGGTCGTGGAGGTATCGACGTATGTGGCTTCTACCTGGGCCTTGGGCCTTCTTCGGTCCACGAACCAATCGGCGCCGATGCTTTCGACGTGGGCTTCTCCTTCGTTTCCCTTTATCCCTGGGAAAATAAGAGATATAAGATGAAAATATGTTAGCATTAATATTTATATCACTTGTGTTATCATTTTATTATTATTCTATTATTATCGCTATATATTTTCTCTTTTTTTTATCTTTTGTTATTATTGTTATTATTTATTTCCTTTTCCTCTTTTCTCTCATTTATTATTATATATACGTATATATTTTATGTGTCAACAGGTGCACAAGAAGCAAACATCCCCCAACATGTCGGGGCAGAAGAAGAAAGAATCCCCATCCCCCTTAGGGGCACAAAAAGCAAAGATACACCCCGTGCCCGGGGCGTACGAAGAGAAAGACACCTCCCTTTGGGGGCATAAGAAGCAAAAGATACACCTCGTGTCGGGGGCATATGAAGAGAATACACTCCATCATGGGGGCATAAAAAGCAAAGATACACCCAGTGCCTGGGGCATATGAAGAGAAAGACACCTCCCTTTGGAGGCATAAGAATCAAAAGCTACACCTCGTGCCGGGGGCATATGAAGAGAGTACACTCCATCTCGGGGACATAAGGAGCAGAAAACCCACTCCACCCTGGGGGCATATGAAGCGAAAAGAATGCACCCCGGTCGGGGGCATACGAATAGAAATATACCCCACTCTGGGGCAGAAGAAGCAGAAGAATCTACCCCGACCTGGGGCACAACAAGCAACAAAGATACACCCCGCTCTGGGGACATATGAAGAGAAGCACTCCTCCGCCTTCAGGGGTAGACAAAGCAGAATTCACCCCCGCCATGGGGGGGTATAAGAAACAAAAGGCACACCCCATGCCAGGGGCATATATAGAGAAACTCACCCCGCCATGGGGGCATAAAAAGCAGAACAACTCACCCTGGCTTAGAAGTATTTAAAGAAGAAACATACCCCACCTGGGGGCATAGAAGCCGTGAAGAGTATACCCCGGCTTGGGGGCATTTAAAGAGAGGTATATCCCACCTTAGGAGCATAAGAAGAAAAGAGTCCACCCCATCTTTGGGGCATTTGAAGAAGAAACATGCCCCACCTGGGGGCACAGAAGCCATGGAAAATAGACCCCGCCTGGGGGAACAAAAGCGAAGAGGCAAAACACACCCCTCAGGGGGCACATATGAAATAAAGCTACACCCCAACCTGGGGGCACATTAAGAGAAATACACTCCAACATAGAGGCATTAATGAGAAAAGAAGAGCAGAATAAAAAAAAAGAGAGACGTGAAGCAAACATGGTCCTCGAGCCCGCCTTGTCACACAAAAGAAGAAGAGAAGGGAAAAAAAGAGAGAGACATGAGGCAGACGTGGTCTTCAAACCCGCCTCTCCACACAAAAAAAGAAGAGAAGAAAAGAAAGAAGAGTTACGAGGCAGACGTGGTCTTCGCACCCGCCTCTTCACACAAAGGAAGAAGAGAAGAAATGAAAGAATGTCCCGAGGCAGACATAGTCTATTACCTACGGTCTTTGGCCATCCACCCAATAAACCTCTCACATGATTGGCGTCATGACCTTTCGTCCGAACCGAGGATATTCAGTCATCGGGGCTTCAACCGAAAGATGTTCAGCCGTCGGGGCTTCAAACCGACAGATACTCCGCTATCGGGGTGTTACACCGAAAGATATTTAGCCATCGGGGCTTCAACCGAAAGATATTTAGCCATCGGGGCTTCAACCGAAAGATATTCAGCCATCGGGGCTTCAAACCGACATATACTCCGCCATCGGGGCGTTGCACCAAAAGATATTTAGCCATCGGGGCTTCAACCGAAAGATGTTCAGCCATCGGGGCTTCAAACCGACAGATACTCCGCCATCGGGGCGTTACACTAAAAGATATTTAGCCATTGGGGCGTTAAACCGACTAAACCTTCCGCCAACGGGGCATTAAACCGACCAAACCTTTCACTGACGGGGCGTTAAACCAACCAAACCTTCCGCCATCGGGGCGTTAAACCGACTAAACCTTCCACCGACGGGGCGTTAAACCGACTAAACCTTCCGCCATCGGGGCGTTAAACCGACTAAACCTTCCGCCGACGGGGCGTTAAACCGACCGATGTCAAGCCAACAAGCAACTCCACCTGCGGCCTTTGGCCACCCAACAGAATCAACCATTCACTTTGGTTCGGATCCTTTCCCAACCAGAGAATCAAAGAATCAACTTTTCACTCCGGTTCGGCTCCTTCCCCGGCCAGAGAATCAAAGAATCAACCTTTCACTCCGGTTCAGGTCCTTCCCCGATCAGAGAATCAAAGAATCAACCTTTCACTCCGGTTCGGGTCCTTCCCCGGCTAGAGAATCAAAGAATCAACCTTTCACTCCAGTTCGGGTCCTTCCCCGGCCAGAGAATCAAAGAATCAACCTTTCACTCTGGTTCGGGTCCTTCCCCGACCAGAGAATCAAAAGAATAAACCCTCCCACTTTGGTTCGGATCCTTTCCCGGCCAGAGAATTAAAGAATCAACCTTTCACTTTGGCTCGGATCCTTTCCCGACTAGAGAATTAAAGAATCAACCTTTCACTTTGGCTCGGATCCTTTTCCGGCCAGAGAATTAAGGAATCAACCTCTCACTTTGGTTCGGATCCTTCTCCATCCAGAGAATCAAAAAAGAGACCCTTCTCTTCAGCCTCACACGGCTCGCTACCCAACTCCTTTTGGCTCAGCCATTTCGGTCAAGGCCCACTACCAGGATTAATCCATCCGGCCCACCGCGCTCCCAATATCTCTTGGCTTTTCAACCTACTTTTTAATATCCCAACTTTGGCTCTTGTAGCCCGCTTCCCTTTGGCCTTCGTGGCTTGCTTCCCAACCTTTGGCCTTCGCGGCCTGCTTCCGAATTCTGGCTCCCGTAGCCTGCTTCCCTCTGGCTCTCGTAGCCTGCTTCCCTTCGGCCTTCGCGGCATGCTTCCCAATTCTGGTTCCCGTAGCCTACTTCCCTTTGGCCTTCGTGGCCTGCTTCCCTCTGGCTCTCGTAGCCTGCTTCCCTTTGGCTCTCATGGCCTGCTTCCCCTTTGGCCATCGTGGCCTGCTTCCCAATTCTGACTCCCGTAGCCTGCTTCCACTTTGGCCTTCGTGGCCTGCTTCCCTCTAGCTCTTGTAGCCTGCTTCCCTTTGGCTCTCATGGCCTGCTTCCCCAATTCTAGCTTTTATAGCCCGCTTCCCAACTTTGGCTCTCGCAGCCCGCTTCCCAACTTGGGCTCTCGTAGCCTGCTTCCTTTTGGCCTTTATGGCCTGCTTCCCCAATGTCCCTCGGCTTCTATAGCCCGCTTCCCTGATGTCCTTTCGGCCCTCCATGGTCTACTTCCCTAATACTTTTACTACCACTACACTTATATGTAACGACAATATGTTCTTACGCAAAAAAAGAGGAAGAAAGAAAAGAGACAAAGAAGAATGCTTGATTGCCCTGCTTGCATGCTTGCTTAATATAGAATAATACACCTCCTTGGAATTTTCTAGGACCGTGTTTCCTTGCTAAACAATGCTGCCCCGATTCCGGATGCATGTACGTCACGGCACGCACTCGAAGGGAACCCAATTATGGCAGGTGCACACGTCAAGGGGAAGAGTCATGGCTAAATTGCTAAGCCCAACTTACAAAATAAACCTGAGACAACGCTCCCCCACTTCGCACTTAATGTGTTCAATGGTCTTCAACCATAGGGAATGCCCGACTTTCTTCTTAGCACTCTACGGATGCTCGAATTTCTGCACTCGCGTGAAGGGTAATCGTGAGGAAAAAGCTGCCTACCCCCACTTAAAAAAAATGATGCAAAAAAAAAAGAGAGGGAAGTGGAACCGAGTAGCCGGGAATCCCCATTGAGACAAATGAGGAGACTCGCGTGAAATGGTGAAGCGAATTATAATAAGGGCGAAGCCTAGTAGCCGGGAATCCCCATTGAGACACATGAGGAAACTCGCGTCAAACGGCGGAGTCCGCAATAGAATTATAACAAGGATGAATCCTAGTAGCCGGGAATCTCCATTGAGACACATGAGGAGACTCGCGTCGAACAGTGAAATTCGCTACCAAAATAAACAGATGGGGGCTGTGCGAAGCTACCGAAATCGAGAGCCTGAAACCTACATGTAGGCGCTAGAGTAATCCTCGAGTGTTGCTTAGAAAACCTACATATCCCTATGTTTAGGGCCTTTTGCTCACACGTTTGCACCTCTACTCCACATAGAGTTATCTTGGGTGAAATGCGTGAATTTAAGCTATACATGCAAGACATGTGATATCCTCTTGACGGATGCACCACCCCTTAGCTGTGCCTTCTGGCCCGCACCGTGTCTGCGAATTATGGGCGATGTCCCTATCCCTTCCCCTATAGAGGGAGCTACCTTATTTATACTTATGTTATGTCTGCTGACGAATGCCTGCATGCTTGGATGAAGAAATTAATATTAATAATAATAGCATAAAAATTGCTACCACAGCCTACCTTCTCGATTTCGGCTTTCGCAGCCCGCTTTCCTGACTTCGGCTCTTTGCAGCCTGCTTCTCAACTTCGGCATGTAGCCCACTTCCCCAACATTTTGGCTTCTGTAGCCCACTTCCCTTTGACCTTTGTGGCTTGCTTCCCGATGTTGGCTCCTGTAGCCTGCTTCCCCGATCTTTGGCTCTCGTAGCCTGCTTTCCTTAATTCTGACTCTTGCAGCCTGCTTCCCTTTGGCCTTCGTTGCCTAATTCTCAATTTTGGCTCTTGTAGCCTGCTTCCCAACTTCGGCTCCTTGCATCCTACTTCCCAATTTTGCCTTTTGTAGTCTGCTTCTCAATTTCGGCTATCGCAGCCTGCTTTCCCAGTTCTAGCTCGTACAACCCAATCTTAGCCCTCACGGCCTACTTCCTGCCCTTGCGGCTCGCTAATCTCCCAACTTCGGCTTCCGTAGCCCGCTTCTTCAATTTGGGCTCTCGTAGCATGCTCCCCAATTTCGACTTTTGTAGCCAGGTTCCCAATTGCGGCTCTCGTAGTCCACTTCCCCGATTTCAACCTTCACGGCCTACTTCCGCAACACCGCTTCTGGCCCTTGCGGTCCACTTTCCCGGGTTTGGATTTCACATCTGGTACTCCTGGCGCATTGAAGAAAAAAAAATCCTTTTACTTTGGTCCGAGCCTGTCACCCAGTCAGAAGAACAAAAAGATTCTCTCCACTCTAGATCGGATATTCCGTCCGGCTAGAGAACAGAAATTTCTCTCCACTCTAGATCAGACCTTCTATCTGGCTAGAGAATAAAAAATTCTTTTCACTCTGGTTTGGACCTTTTGTCTAGCCAGAGAACAAAAAGACTCTTGCTTGGACACTCACCTCGTGTCCATGAATAAACCACGTCATCTCCCGACAGTCCGTCGGCGTTGATTAATAAATTTGTAACCCCTTTCACTCTGGTTTGGACCTTTCATCTAGCCAGAGAACAAAAAAAACCCCTTGCTTTGACACCCACCCCGTGTCCATGAATGAACCACGTCATCTCCCGATAGTCCGTCGGCGTTGATTAATAAATTTGTAACCCCTTTCACTCTGGTTTGGACCTTTCATCTAGCCAGAGAACAAAAAAAACCCCTTGCTTTGACACCCACCCCGTGTCCATGAATGAACCACGTCAGCTCTCGACAGTCCGTCAGCGTTGATGAATAAATTTGTCACTCTTTTCACTCTGGTTTGGACCTTTCGTCTAGCCAGAGAACAAAAAGACCCTTGCTTGGACACTCACCCCGTGTCCATGAATGAACCGCGTCAGCTCTCGACAGCCCGCTGGCGTTGATGAATAAATTTGTAACTCTTTCACTCTGGTTCGGACCTTTCGTCTAGCCAGAGAACAAGAAAGACCCTTGCTTGGACACTCACCCCGTGTCCATGAATGAACCGCGTCAGCTCCCGGCAGCCCGTCGATGTTGATAAATAGATTGGTAACTCTCCCCTCTGGATCGGACCTCCCGTCCGGTTAGAGAATAAAAGATTCTTCCCACTCTAGATCGGACCTACCATCCGGCTAGAGAACTAAAAGATTCTATCCACTCTGGTTCGGACCTTCTGTCCAGCCAGAAGATTAAGGAACCTTTCATACATCCGGTACCCTCGACGCATTGAAGAACGAGATATCCTTTCACCCTGGCCCGAGCCTGCCATTCGGGTGATGAATCAACCCGCTTTCCTTGCACTGGCACTAACCCGTGTCAACGACTTGACCATCTCTCCGTCCCTTCGAGTGACGAATGTCCCTTTGATTTGGACCTTTCGACCAGATCATTGAATAAACAAACTCTTCTCTCCATCCCTTCGGGCGACGAATACTCCTTTGATTCGGACCTCCTGTCCGGGTCATTGAATAAATGAAATCTTCTCTCCATCCCTTTGAGTGACGAATATCCCTTTTGATTTGGACCTCCTGTCCAGACCATTGACTAAACAAACCCTTCTCTCCGCCCTCGCGGTTTGCCATCCAACAACTTTGGCTTTCACGGCCCACTCTCCAATGTCTGCCATCTTTACGGCCCACCTCCCCAACTTTGGCTTCTATAGCCCACCTCCCAACATCCTTCGGCTTTTCTAGCCTTCTTCCCGGGTCCCGGCCCCACGTGGCCCGACTTTTCAACCATCGGCCTCCTATGCCGACAGCTTCCCAGTTATTGGCACTCGAGCCAACGACTCTCCACCATTGGCACCCATGACACAAGCTATCCAGAGTTGTTATAAAGAAGAGAGAAGAAAAGAAAAGAGAAAAAAAGAAAAAAAAGAAGAAGAGGAGAAGAAGAGAAGAGAGAAAGAGAGGAGAAAAGAATATATAAAAAAAAGAGAAGAAGAAGAAAAAGGAAAAGAGGGAAAAGAAAAAAAAAGAGAGAAAAAAAGAAAGAAAAAAAAAGAAACAAAAAAGAAAAATAAAAGGAAGAAGGGGGAAGAGAGAAAAGAAAATAAAGGGTATACCCTGTAAGGACAAGTGCACCCACGGGCACCGCTTGTCTCATCCTTCGCCCTCGTTGCCCGCGGGTGGGGGGAATTTGTGGACACATAAAAATTCATGTCAGCACATTCCCCGACTTCTGCATCAGGGACAGAGCTAAAGAAAGAAGATCCCGAAGGGACTGAATGCCCAAGACCCCGGGGAATACTACCGTCCAGCAAGTCCTCGCATTTGCACGGGCGCATTAAAAATGACAACAAAACGGGAGCTCACAGTTGCTGAAGTTCCTAAGGAAAATCCCAAGCCCTCCAGCGGTACGCCTAAGGTGGTCTCCAATGGCATGCCCCTAAGGGTTCTCCAGCGGCACACCCTTGTGCCTCTTCAACGGCACACTAGTTCATGCCCTCCAGCGGCACACCCTTTGTGCCCCTTCAACAGCACATTCCCTATGCCCCTTTAGTGGCACACCCCTTTTCAAGCCCACTACAGGCAAACTTCTTCAGCTCCTCCAACGACACACCCAAGTGCCTTCTCCAACGACACACTTATTGGCCTCTCCAACGGCACACCTCATTGGCTTCTCCACTACAGTGCGAGGCCGAGCACTGTAGCATGACCGAGCACTGTAGCAGGGCCGAGCACTACAGCGTGCCGAGCACTATAGCAAGACCGAGCACTGTAGCAGGGCCGAGCACTGTAGCAAGACCGAGCACTGTAGCGTGCCGAGCACTATAGCATGGTCGAACATTATAGCGTGCCAAGCATTGCAGCATGGCCGAGCACTGTAGCGTGCCGAGCACTATAGCAAGGCCGAGCATCGTAGTGTAACGAGCACTGTAGCGTGCCGAGCACTATAGTAGTCTGAGCACTATAGCAGACCGAGCACTGTAGCAGAGCCGAGCACTGTAGCGTGCCGAGTACTGTAGTAGTCCGAGTACTATAGCAGATCGAGTACTGTAGCAGTCCGAGCTTCTGAAGCAGACCGAGCTAAAGTTAGAGAAGGTCGTGCTACTGTAGCAACCGAGCCTGGAGAGAGCAATGCAGCATGGCCGAGCACTGTAGCAAGGTAGAGCACTGTAGCAAGACTGAGCACTGTAGCGTGCCGAGCACTGTAGCAGGGCCGAGCACTGTAGCGTGCCGAACTCTGTAGTAAGGCCGAGAATCGTAGTGTACTGAGCACTGTAGCATATCGAGCACTGTAGCAGTTCGAGCACTATAGCAGATCGAGCACTGCAGCAGGCCGAGTACTATAGCAGTCCGAGCTATTGAAGAAAAAGAAGTCCGAGCACTGTAGCAGGCCGAGCACTGTAGCAGTCCTCCTGTCTGACAAAAGGACTACTTTTGACCAGTAGTCTCACCTTTTCGGCCGACAGCTCATTGCCTTGCACTGTAAGAAACCATCCGGTATGATGGAGACCTGAACTTCTAATATAGTGAAGAAATGATTTCACGTCCGTCTGTATAAATAAGGCCTCCCAGAGGGCTGAAAAAAGAGGAGAGAGAGGGGGAGGGATCCCGTGTGAAGAAGGAAGAGAAGAAGAAGAAGAGAAAAGAGAGAGGAAAGGAGAAGCTCCTGCTTCCCCTTGCTGCTCCGTCCACCACCATCTGTGCGAAGAGGAGAAAAAGAAGAAGAAGAAGAGAAAAGAGAGAGGAAGGAGCGGATGCTCCATTATTCCCCCCACTGGATTTCTATTTTCATTCTCTCCCCCCTGCAATGTATTAGCCCATGTATTTCTCCCCTTTTATGAGGAATAGAAGAAAAGCTTGCAAACGTTTTCTACATTTTCCTACAAATATTTCTTCTATGTCTGCATTTCTCACTGTTTTACTTTCTTCATGGCTCCCCATTGTCTGCCTCTGAGTACCACAGCTTCCCTTAGGTACATTCACCCGGTGCACCCCCAGCCCATTATAGAAGTGTCTTCCGTTCGTTGATTCTCCCGGGCTTTTCGAAGTTTTGTCAAAGGTGTTGTTGCCCCTGGCACCCACCTCAAATTTTCGGGTTCCGCCACCCCATGTGGGCGCGTTCCCTGTATCTCCCTTACGCCCTGGGTCAAGGGGAGATGCTGCCGAATTTTTATTAAAAGTAATGCCATGATAAAAGATAAAGTGAAGTAACTAATGAATGAACAAATAATGATAAGACATCATAATCAAAACAATGGAACCGTACGAGACTCAGGGGATTGGGCTACTGAACATGGCCCCGGACTTAACCACCCAATGAAGAATTGAGAACCTGGCCACCCAGAACTCCTCCATCTGAACTTCATATGCCAAAAGGGACCACTTTTCAGCCCTCACACCAGCCTATCCTTCTCCCTTGGCCTTCAACGGCACACTCTCCACCAGCCTCCAGCGGCACACTCCCTTGGCCTTCAACGGCACACTCTCCACCAACTTCTAGCGGCACACTCCCTTGGCCCTCAGCGACACACTCCCTTGGCCTTCAACGGCACACTCTCCACTAGCCTCCAGCGGCACACTCCCTTGGCCGTCAACGGCACACTCCCTTAGTCTTCAACGACACTCTCTCCACCAGCCTCCAGCGGTACACTCCAATCAGACCCTCAACGGCACACAGTCCACCAGCCTCCAACGGCACACACCCCAGCTTCCCTCTTGTGTTCAGCAGCACACTCCTAGACCTTCCAGCGGTACGCTGCCTATTCTCTCCGAACCCTTCCACATATGCCCCAAACATAACAAAAGAATAGTAATACCAACAAACTCACAAGAGGGATAAATAATTATAACAATAAATAAGAATAATAAGCTCAAGAATATATAAATAAATAATAATAATATGAAGATAAGTAACAATACTGATAATAAGCTCAGAAAATACAATAATAATTAATCAAACAAATAATGATAAAATAAATGAATAATAATAACAATAAACTCACCCAAAGAATATAAAAAAAATAATAACAAAGAATAATGATAAAAAATTCAAATAATAACGAAATGATGAGATCTGCTCCGCAGGCTCGCTTCTCCTCCAGACCCGGTGTAAAGGGAACAATAACGCCGCCCCTCCAAGTCGGGTTCGGACCTCGGGAGCCATACCAATATGGCCATAATCCGACATTGCTCTGGGCTGATAATTCGTCAAACCGGACTCATTCTCATTGGGATTCGTTTCCGCTCCCTCATTGAAATTACCGTAAACTCGGCATATATTTGTAAGGGTTTGTTTCCGTTTTCATCGTACCGTCGATACAGACCTTTGTCTGAACATAAAGTGGTCCATGAACGGACGAAAAATCTGAATGGAACGAGAAGGCTCTCATCATCTCCGAGCCCTACGCATGGGGATATTGATAAGACCTTCGTGGGTCACTATTAGACCACATGTTCGCCATAATCATGGTCATTGCCTGACCCACATCCTTGGCTTATAGCCAGTTGTCTCTGTACACGTCTTCATTTTGAAATCTAGTCCCGGGACTCTTTCCCGTTGCTCTTCGGCTCCGGAAATATTAACTATGCCCACGCAAGCCTCGTTTGGACCACGGGAGGCGCCCCCAGAATGGTCCTGACTCGATCTCGCACCGTGCCAATAAATTCACTGGTTTCCTACTACACTAAGTGGGATTTAACCGAATGCTTTCAGTTCCTCGGAGTAATAAATTTGCCGTACCCCGGCATACATACGTTCTGGGTCTGCCCGTGACGATTACGATATTCTGAAGCCGGACACCCGTCCGAATATTGAACGGTCCCCCGAACGACTGACACGTTTCGAATGTTTGCTTCCCTAGACATAGGGCTTTCCAGCTGATTCAAGGCACATTCTCCTGTTGCCCCTTGGCATCGAAAATATTAACGATGCCCACGCAAGCCTGACTTCGACCGCGGGGGGCCCACCGCAGCATGGTCGCAGTTTGATCTTGCACCGGGACGACGAGCTCGCGGGTTTCCGACCATTCTAATCGGGATTCAGTCGAACGTTTTCCGTTCCCCTAAACAATAAATTCGTCGTGCCCCGGCATACATACGTTTCGATTTTCCCCGTGACAATCATGCTTCCCTGAAGCCGGACGCTCGTCTGAATATCAAAATGGTCCCTTGAGTGACCGACATATTTCGAATGCTCACTTCCCTAGACATAGGGCCTTTCAACCGATTCGGGATCGCTATTGTCTTGTTTCTCTCGATATAATTTCTTGGCCATGAGGCCCTGATTCCCGGCGATTAATCAAGGGTGTTCCCCTCTCAGAGGGGATGTAAATGACGTCGTGACCTTTATGGCGTGACGGGTTTCGGTCCCGACACGAACCACACAATCATCTGATTAGTCAGATCGAGAGCACCATGGGCTCTTCGGAGCCCGAATAAATTGTCACCTCGTGACTGGCACACCCACGCACTTAATAGACGAATCAACCATTCCCGAATAACCGCACATCATAATGAGCGAACGAAAAGTGCGTCCACAATACTCCGACCTGGCAACTGGCAACTAACCCTGGGCACCTGAACTACATGGAGCCTCTGAAGCGCTCCCCTGAAGCCTCGTCTCACCTGAAACACGGTGAAAACACATAGGGAATGAGCCTGAAAACACAAGGCTCAGTAGGGATCATCCGATCCCCACCTCACAAACTGAGAAACTGTGTGAAAAGTAACTACCAGCTACTACGACGGCTAGTACCGAACACACAGCATGAAAATCGAGACAACTCGTCAAAAGCCAAAGAAAACCCAAGAGTCACTACCAGACAAAGACAGAAGTACCAACCCCCTAGAAGCAAGGCCATATGCATCCACTGATGACTTAAACCGCGCCTCGGGTGTCCCCCTTGACCCCTGGTGGAACGGGGACACCGTACTAGTAACCACAAAACAAGTGACTAGCTGGGGTCATGCTCATCTGCGCGGGTCCAACCGCCCCCAACCACGTGTGCACACACAGACCGCGCGTCCCTGGTCTGACCCGCTGACTGGTTTTCCCCTCAGCTGGACTCTGGCTACAAGATGTGGGGCCCAACGAAAACCAGTCTAAAAATCGTCTCTCGGGGTAGCCTCGCCACCACTCCCAGGTGGGACCACTCGCGTGTCGGAAGGCTACGACTAGTGGAGGGTCACTGAAGGAGTAGACTCTCTAGTCAACAGAAAATGACGTCTAAATCGGACAAAGTACAAGGGCCGCTCCTCGTATCGACACCGACTCACGGTGACACGAGCCGAGAACACCAACTCCCGGGATCTCCCGGCACCCTCACGTGTGGCCCCCACATGATGCCCATCATCAGTCAGACCACGAGTCAGCACGTGGATCGAGATCCACTAACTCGGGACTCGAATTGGCAAAGCATAATTCCGGTTGGACATAGATCTCTGGCGGTCCACCTTTGGGCCGCCACAGAGTCTGGCGGTCCAGAATTGGGCCGCCACAGGGGCTGTAATATCCCAGACCCTTCGGATCCTTTTTCTTGGGGTCTCGGATCCACTTTCTCAGAGATTTTGTTCTCATTTTACCCGGGGTTATCTTTCGGACATCTTTCGGGTTCGGATCCGTGCATTTCGGATCAGTTTCGGAGGTCCCGGAACGTGTTCCGCGGTTTCCTGTGTTTTTCCCTGACAGGACCTACGGAACCCCGTAGCGGATGAATCGGGTCGTTCACCTACTCAGGAATGGTACCACAGTGATCAGCGCGTTCCAACGATCGCGGCAGTATATTTTCTTATTTTTTTGGTATTTTTCAGAATTTCTAGATTTTATATATAAACCCCTATTTTATTTTTCTTTTTCCCTTTCTTCTTTCTTCCTCTTCCTTCTTCCTCCCGTGAGCGACCACCCCCTTCCTCTCTCTCTTCGTCCGACGTGACCGTGACGGCGCCCCTCCCCGGCTGCAGACGGCAGTGAGGTGACAGCATGGCGGCGACGAGGCGATCGTGGCGGCGTGTGGCTCGTGGGATTTCGTGAAGGAACGAGGGTTCTAAAAGTTTCTTCCTTGCGTTCGGTGGCGTTTCGGCGGAGCTCGTGCTCCATTGAGGTAGGGAGACGAATCCCCATGCTCATCCCGTCATCCCCCGTGATTTGTAGGCCGAGGAGAGGTCGAGAGGGGTGTTTTTGAGCCGGGTAGGGCAAAATCCATGTTTTGGGGGTTGTGTGCCGATCTACCGTTTTGTCACGTTTCGGATCGATTCGAGGGCGTAGATGCATGCTAGGGGCTATAGGGGATCTTCCCCCTTGTTTTCCCCCTCATCCATGGATGATCGGGGCGTGGAAGGAGTTTTTGGGTTTATTCCTGCCGGCCCGTTCTCGGGACGATTTGGCGGTCCTTCCAGTGACCGCCAGAGCCTTTGACGGCCCAGGGTAGGTGGGCCAGAGCTTGTGGCGGCCCAAGGTGGGTGCGCCATAGGGCACTATTTTGTCGGTAGGTCCCCATGTCTTCTGGCGGCTGCACGATAAATCGCCAGAAGATGTGGCGGCCGAGGGTCAGACCGCCAGAGGGTGAGTTGACCGTTGATTTTCGACCGTTGGTTTTTGATTGTTGGGAGTTTTTAGGGTGTGGCGGCCGAAGGTACTCCCGCCTCATCCTTGTGGCGGACCAAGGTAGGACCGCCATTTCCTTCGCAACCCAGGGTGTGGCGGCCCATTGTTGGACCGCTACAGACTCTGTGGCGGCCCAAAGGTGGACCGCCAGAGATCTATGTCCAACCGGAATTATGCTTTGTCGATTCGAGTCCCGGGTTAGTGGATCTCGATCCACGTGCTAAACCGTAGTCTGACTGATGCTGGGCATCATGTGGGGGCCACACGTGATGGCGCCGTGAGATCCCTGGAGTTGGTGTTCTCGGCTTGTGTCACCGTGAGTCGGTGTCGGTACGAGGAGCGGCCCTTGTACTTTGTCTGATTTAGACGTCATTTTCTGTTCACTAGAGAGTCTACTCCTTCAGTGACCCTCCACTAGTCGTAGCCTTCCGGCACGCGAGTGGTCCCACCTGGGAGTGGTGGCGAGGCTACCCCGAGAGACGGTTTTTAGACTAGTTTTCGTTGGGCCCCACATCTTGCAGCCAGAGTCCGGCTGAGGGGAAAACCAGTCAGAGGGTCAGACCAGGGACGTGCGGTCTGTGTGTGCACACGTGGTTGGGGGCGGTTGGACCCGCGCTGACGAGCGCGACCCCAGCTAGTCACTTGTTCTGTGGTTACTAGTACAGTGTCCCCGTTCCACCAGGGGTCGAGGGGGACACCCGAGGCGCGGTTTATGTCGTCAATGGACGCATCCGGCCTTGCTTCTAGTGGGTTGGTACTCCTGTCTTTGTCTGGTAGTGACTCTTGGGTTTTCTTTGGCTTTTGACGAGTTATCTAGATTTTCGTGCCGTGTTCAATACTAGCTGTCGTAGTAGCTGGTAGTTACTTTCCGCGCAGTTTCTCGGTTTGCGAGGTGGGGACCGGATGATCCCTACTGAGCCTTGTGTTTTGAGGCTGATTCCCTGCGTGTTTTCACCATGTTTCAAGTTAGACGAGGCTTCAGGGGAGTGCTTCAGAGGCTCTACGTGGTTCAGGTGCCCAGGGTTAGTTGCCAGTTGCCAGGCCGGGGTATGCCCCGCGTAGTTGTACTTTTCTTTAGACTGTACTAGTCGTGGACTACTGTCTTTTTAGACTGCTATTATTTTTATGGACCATGTAATTTAATTAATGTTATTTATTGCTTCCTGCTTAATTCATTAACTACGTAACTCTGCAATTATTTTAGATTCTTGTGTATCTCAACACCATCCTTTCAACCCTTCTGAGTCTTCGGGCTCGTGGGTGGCGGTTCGAGATTTGGGTTATCGGGCCTTCCCGGTGTTCGGATCTCGGGTCGTTACAGCTGGTATCAGAGCACGGTTGTGGATATATATGAGAATCGTAAATAGTTGCAGTGGTCCACTAGTCCACAATGATGATGTACAGTCGGCACTGGCTTAGGGCATCGCGTGTTTTATTGATTTGGCCGTTTCTCGTGTCTTCTGTCTGTTTGTAGTAGGCGAGTATGACGTCGAGGCGGAGGACTCGCTCTCAACAGGGACAGTCGGCAGAGGAGCAGGAGAAGCAGAGCAGAGTGCCACCAGTTACCAACCAGGCAGGGGATGCAGCGAGAGTTCCGGGGGCCGAGGATTTCTTTCGAAGTATGTTTCAGGCCATGGCTCAGCAGTTTGGCGGTGATGCTGGTGAGGGCTTGTCGGCTTGGGGTGGACCCAGTCATGCTGTGAGGGACTTCTTACAGTTTCACCCACCCTATTATGAGGGCCAGCAAGATCCCGATGTGGCCAGGAGATGGCTTGATGAGATGGAGAGAGTGTTCATTTCCATGCGCTGTGCTGTGGAGGACATGGTGATGTTGGCCTATAACCAGTTGCAGGGTACGGCTCCAGATTGGTGGTCTTCAGAGTGGAAGACCTCCTTTCGGTCTCATCCCCTTCAGGAGATCGTGTGTAAGGACTTCGTTACGATCTTCGAGCATACTTTCTGCCCATCCTATGTTGGTACGCATAAGATGCGTGAGTTTTTTGAGCTAGTTCAGGGCGACATGTCAGTGTTGCAGTACAGGGCTCGGTTTATGGAGTTAGGCCGTTATGCTCCCCATATCATGGAGTATGAGGGAGTGAAGATGGAGCAGTTCGTTCAGGGTTTGTGGCAGGAGCTGAGGCACCTTCTGATGGCAAATGATGCTACTGATTTGGAGACAGTGTCTCATGTGGTGGCATCTTTGGAGCTGGATATGCAGAAGGTTCGAGGACCGGGAGGCCAGGGGTAGTCCCAGTCAGGCCGTAGTCAGCACACGGGTACCCAGCAGTAGAGCACTTTCTAGCATACTATGGGTAGTTCGGGAGCGTCAACACCGGCAGCGTTAGCGGTAGGATCTGCATCTTTTGGCTCCAAGTTCAAGAAGTTTCTCAAGAAGGGCTTTGGTAAGAAGCGTAAGGATTAGAGACAGGCGTCTTCGGGCAATGTGCAGCAGCCAGTCCCTTTTCAGCGTCAGGGATCAGTGGGTGGATCGCGGGGATTATGTCCCCGATGTGGCGAGTCGCATCTAGGCAGGCAGTGCACGGCGCCGGTGATTTGTTTCAGGTGTGACCAGCCAGGGCATATGGCGCGTGATTGTCCTCAGAGGCCACAGCAGTAGCAGTTTCCTCCGCAGCAACAGTACCCTCAGTAGCAGAGGCAGCAGTAGGGGCAGTATCCGCCGCTACCCAGGTCAGCGAGTGTGGGAGGCAAGCAGAGATCCCGAGGCCAGATTACACACATGACCAGGGCAGAGGCAGTGGCGTCACAGCTCGTGGAAGGTACCGTTTGGATTTTGGGTTCTGCGGCTCGAGTTTTGTTTGATTCTGACGCGTCTCATTCGTTTATTTCGGAGGATTTCGCACTGAGTATTAAGGAGCCGGTGACCCAGTTGTCCTGTGATTTGACAGTGGAGTTGCCTTCTGGTGATTTCATGATCACTCCTTATTGTTTTGATGAGGTTCCTATGTGGGTTGAAGGGCAGAGTTTACCGGCCAGGCTTTATGCGTTGCCACTTCAGGACTTTGATGTGATTTTGGGCATGGATTGGCTCGAGGCACATCATGCTTTGGTGGATTGTGGCTTGAAGAGGGTTTATTTCTGGAGACTTCGTGGGCCCACCTTCTATTTACAAGGTATTAGGTCTTCCTCTTCCCACTTTCTTATTTCGGCTATTAGGGCTCGTCGTTTGCTTGATGCGGGTTGTCAGAGTTTTCTTGCTTCTGTGGTCGTGGTGGACCAGTCGGAGCCGGATGTGGAGAATATTCCGATGGTGTACGAGTTTCCTGATGTTTTTCCCGAGGACCTACCTGGATTGCCTCCCCAGCGGGAGATTGATTTTGTGATCGAGATTGTGCCTGGTACGAGACCTTTGTCGAAGGCTCCTTACCGTATGGCTCCCGCTGAGTTGAGAGAGTTGAGGGTGTAGTTACAGGAGTTGCTGACCAAGGGGTACATTTATCCTAACTTTTCCCCTTGGGGTGCGCCAGTGTTGTTCGTGAAGAAGAAGGATGGTAGTCTGAGGTTGTGCATTGACTATCGGCAGCTGAATAAGGTGACCGTTAAGAACAAGTATCCATTGCCACAGATTGATGACTTGTTCGACCAGCTTCAGTCTGCTCGAGTGTTCTCACAGATTGATTTGCGGTCCGGTTATTATCAGTTGCAGATTCAATAGTCTGACGTGGAGAAGACTGCGTTCAGCTTGAGATACGGGCAGTATTAGTTTTTGGTGATGCCGTTTGGGCTCACCAATGCCCCCGCAGCGTTTATGGATTTGAAGCAGAGGGTGTTCCGTCCCTACTTGGACCAGTTCGTGGTCATGTTTGTGGATGACATCCTTATTTATTTGTAGTTTGTAGATAAGCATGCGTATCATTTGAGGGTTGTGTTGCAGACTTTGCGAGATCACCAGTTGTATGCTAAGCTCAGCAAGTGTGAGTTTTGGCTTCACGAGGTGCACTTTTTGGGGCACGTGATTTCTGGTGATGGTATTTCCGTGGATCCAGCCAAGGTCGAGGCAGTGATGTAGTGGCCAAGGCCAAGGTTCGTGACGGAGATTCGGAGTTTCTTGGGGCTTGTAGGCTATTATAGGAGGTTCATTCATGATTTTGCTCGTGTTGCAGCCCCGATGACCAGGCTTACGTGGAAGGATGTGCCGTTTGTCTGGACTGGTGAGTGTGAGCAGAGCTTTATGGAGCTTAGGCGGTTGCTCACCTCGGCACCAGTGTTGGTGTTGCCTTCTGGATCGGGAGGTTTTGTGGTGTGTACAAATGTTTCCGGGATTGGGTTGGGTGCTGTGCTGATGTAGCACGGTAGAGTGGTGGCTTATGCATCTCGACAGCTAAAGCCCCATGAGGAGAACTACCCTACCCATGATCTTGAGTTAGCGGCTGTGATCTTTGCATTGAAGATTTGGAGGCATTATCTGTACGATGAGAAGTTTGAGGTGTTCACAGACCATGAGAGTTTGAGGTATGTGTTCACTCAGAAGGACCTCACCCTCAGGCAGAGGCAATGTATGGAGTATATGAAGGATTATGACTTCACCCTGTCTTATCAGCCAGGCAGGATGAATGTCGTTGCCGATGCCTTGAGTAGGAAGGTCGTTGTCATCACCATGATGATGAGGAAGTGGAGGCTCCACGTGGTTCAGGTGCCCACGGTTAGTTGTCAGTTGCCAGGCCGGGGTATGCCCTGCGTAGTTGTACTTTTCTTTGGACTGTACTGGTTGTGGACTACTATCTTTTTAGACTGCTGTTATTTTTGTGGACCATGCAATTTAATTAATGTTATTTATTGCTTCCTACTTAAGTCATTTAACTGCGTAACTCTACAATTATTTTAGATTCTTGTGTATCTCCACATCATCCTTTCAACCCTTCCGTGTCTTCGGGCTCGTGGGTGGCGGTTCAAGATTCGGGTTATCGAGCCTTCCCGGTGTTCGGATCTCGAGTCGTTACACATGACCTTGTCTTTAAATCATCCTTGATATCATGAATTCAATTTGGTACGTTCTTACTTTGATTTTTGCTATCATGAAATCATTGTTTGAATTGTATAATATTGGCCGAACTTTATTTATATCTCGTGGAAGTAGCTTGATTTATAACTTGAAGATGCAAGAGCGGGCACGGACAGTGTCCAAGGGCTCGAAGCTAGCCCCCTCGGCAGATAGCCGGAAACATGCTGTAAACCATGGGGTATGATGAACATTGGCATTGCATTGCGCAGGGAGTACTTTTTTATAAATTGGTGAAAGCCATGTGGCTCATCATGAAATTACATTCTTGCATGTTACATGCCTTTCTAGTGCATAGCCTCTTAAGGTTATGAAAAGTACATTCTCGTTATATTCTAGTACATTCTTGTTAATGAAAGACCACTTTATAATCTATCTTGATCATGCTCTCATTCTACATGAATTTTCATGTCTCTTTCTATAGTTTATGTCTTGTTATGTTAGTTTTAATCGTATGCTTTACCGCATTTCTTTTTAGAGCTAAAAATGTTAGTTACTTAAACCGTGCCTTCATGTTGATACGAAGATACCTACTGGGCAAGTGTGCTTATTCCCTACTTTTAAATCTTTTCAGGAAACTCTAGCGGGTCGGACTCGGATGATGCAAGTGATGGGTCCAAGAGTGACTAAAGATCAAGAGAAGACTTAGAGTGTCAAGAGTCTAGTCATGTTTATGTAATTTTTTTCTTGAGTCTAGAATGTAAAGAGTAATTTGTAAATTTACGATTATTATTCAATAAAGATTGAATTCTGAGTACATTCAATTGTGTTCACTCTTCTTATGTGTGAATGATTAGCCAGTGGAAATCGACCGCAAGACGAAGAAGAACGGCCCAGTGGAAACCGCACGTCTCTATGAACGGTTAGGTAGGAACTGCACAAGGCCACCACGCCAGAGGTTGTAAAAGGGTCCAACCTCCACCCTTTCCGGTCGGCCAGAAAGGATGGGCTTCGCGTTAGTGAATGCTGACATGCGAAATAGAGTGTAAACACAAAGAAAAACCCAAGTTAGAACTATAGAGTGTAGTAAATGCTAACATGAAAGGAAATAGACGTAACTAAGTGAAGTGGGGGATACCTGGGGAGTTTTAAACCCCTGGAGTGTCAAAAAATGTGGGAGGATGTGTGAATGATAGTGCAAGTGAATAAAAATGAGGAGAATGCTGCATGCAACGAAAAGGGAATGACAGACTATCAAAGATAAAAAAAGACTCAAAATGAAAGTTACTCCCTAGACCGGAGGCCTGTATGGACGTATAAGGCCTCCCTCCCTGGTCATAGGTCGCTCAAGGATTCGGTAGGGCTTCGCAGTCGACCAAAATCTCCCCCCTTTTCAAAGGTAGCATTTAGGGTCTATTTATAGAGCACCTAAAGTCCTAGCTCGAAATTAGGGTTTAGAAGCATTTTCAGGTTGAGATTATCAAATAAAAGATGAAGATAATTCAATTATCTTTCATCTGGAAGAAACGGCACTCGAAATGGTTGAGGATTCGCGGAGAAATGACGGGAGAAGTTAGGGATAAAATCACGGATAGAGAGAGAAAAAGCTGTTGAACTTCAAGAATCGAACGGATGAACGGTCTTACGATAGATCGTTCAACGGGATGTGCGGCCATGTCCTGGCCGTCCAACCCTGTCGGTGGAAATTCAAATAAATCATAAATATTATCCAACTATCCATCGAACTGACCGAAATCTTCGCCGTTGGACTCTCATAGATGAACGGCTCAGATGAGGCCGCTCAAAGGTAGAGCGGCCAAAGACAAACCGTTCTAGCCTTGTCGGTGATAAATAAATTAATTGGATAATTATCTGAGAAAACCACCAAACGCAGGACTCTGAGAGATGAGCGGCTACCATCCGTCCGTCCATCATATTGAACGGCTAGGGCAGGACCTCATAAATGCTTGTCAATGGAAATTCAGAAAATTAACCAAAATATATGGACGGTCCATAGGCAACCGCACATTGATTGGGCGGCCAGGGATGAACCGTACATGTATATGGGTGCTTGAAACTCATAGAAAAACTCAATCAACAAAAAACCAAGGCCCATTAAGCCCAGAATTGAAACAAACCTAGCCAGGGAGGGAGGCTACCCATAAAACTGGCCCAAAACATGCCTAAAAATAGCCCAACGAGTGATGGACAACTCGAGGCATCAACAAATGTGAGTAAGAGGAACGACTCAACTTTATTAGCAAAAAATGGGTGTCAACAGATGCCCCTCCTTAACGTCCTCTTTACAGGGGAGCGAGCGGAGGTGAAGTGAAAATGACATGGAACATGGAGATGAAGCGAAAATGCAGCGGAGTGGACCGAAAAGCGGGTGTTAAGGTAAAACGACACCCGTTTTTACCAACAAGCGATAGGAATCTTTCGAAAAACTCTGAACCAAATGCAAGGAATGATAAAACCAAAAGTGACACCAGTCTAGAGAAACTAAACTAAACGAAATGAAACAAATCGATAAGACCAACCTCATGGGGGACACAATCCCGTGGTCCAATGAGGAGGCTAGAAGTAGACAGCAAAAGTAAAGAAAATAGGCTAAAGCTCTAGACGGGGACCTCTTAATCAATCAAACCAAGCGAATTGACCAAAGAGAACCTTCCAACTCAGAGTGGAATTAGTTCCTCTTACTCAAACACTGAACGCACAGCTAACCATCGCTGGTGGGACATTCTTCAAGCAAACCATGGGGCATGAATGCTCAAAAGGATGCCAATGATGCATGCTGGGCTAAAATAAAAGAAATCGTTAAAACAAATGCAAAGAAAGATTAAAATATAAAATACTCGAGAATAATATTACTAAGCTGGGAAAATCAGAGTCAAGATACCATCCGCAACCACAGCGTGCAAGACAGAACCATCCTCCCTAGGCTTCTCCCGACCTAACGGCCTATCCGAAGATTAAACACGTGAACCTGGATCGTCATCATTTTTGTTGAAGGGGAACATCAGATCCTGGAACACGCGAGCAACCAACTGGTTCTCGAGATAATATAGCATAGTACCATATAGTAATGCAATAAGGGTGATATGGATAGAAAGCCATACCTGACTTACCTGAGCAGGTGAAACGGCATGCTTTTTTTTTTGGATTTTCATTTTCAGATTTTTATGGATTTTCATGAATAGGACAAACAAGTAAAAACATAGTAAAAGATAACACAATGATTAACTGAAAGACAAACAACATGACATAACATGACGATCAACATAACATAACAAAGGTAAACGAGCACATATGCAAGGCATAGATAAACAACATGCATGCACGAACACAGCATGACAAGACACCAATGCGGCGGGACAACACACGGTTGGGACAAGGACATGACGGACGATCACACGGTTGGGACAACACATGGAACATAGAGGGACGACTATCATCATATGCAAGACAACTAACAACATGTGGTGAGGAATAAAACAACGAGTGTGGGACGATACGGTGAGACATAGACACGAGACAAGGACATGGCGGGACAAAAGACATGAACAAATACGCACTTCAATCAAAACCCAAGATCAGAATGAAGCAGAACCACCAAGTTCATTATCGTGAGGCAAAGCCCTCTCATAAAGATATGATCATTGCAAACAAAAGTTGGGAAGGACATGAGCTTCAGAATAGACCGAGAGAGTGGATCGAAGAAGGAAAGAACAGATCAAAGATGTGGACAGGAGGCAGAGCACAAAGATATAGCAAGGAATGCCTGAGTACTTGCAACCTGCACACTTAGCAAACGGATTACGTATCTGTCCTAAAAAATAAATAGACAGAAAGAAACAAAAGATAAATGTATTTTTTTGTTGATTTTGTAATTTTCTTGATTTTTCTTATTTTTGAAAATATTTAATTTTTTTTTGATTAGGACTTTTTTTTTAGAATTTTGACAATATCTGATTTTTTGGATTTTTGAAACTATCTCATTTTTTCTTTTTTTTTTCACTTTTAGATTTTCGACAGTAGCAATCTGCAGCACCTAAAGACGGGCTCAAACTACTGGCCAGGGATCGTCGTTCCTACCCCTTTCATTAAAGGCTTCCCTTAAGCAGGGCGTGCATGTGAGGGTGCTTTACCACAACCAACCGCTTCTAAAGAATGGTGCCCCTACTAAGGCCATACCCAGGATACAACCCAGCATAAGAGGGAGAAGCAGAAGAAAAATTGGAGACAAGCTTCGTGCAGGATGGGAGATATCAGGGCTCGAATTCCTTATAGGGCACTACCCCTCAAAGAGTAGGTCTGTTGCGCCGGGGCTTTGTGTCTTTGATTTTTAGACCCATATTTATCAGGCACGCATGCAACCGGGCTCATGACGTCCCGCGGGGAACTGTACTGCCACTCTTGCCATGCCTTTGATTCATAATTTTGCATTGATTCATTTTCTCATTTTGGTAGCCCTTATTGGCCAGATATAGCATGAAAGCTCACTTTTGAGGGTTAAGACTGCCCCTATTTGAGACCTCTCCCCTATTAGGGAGCACCTAGGTTGGTCATCTCATCCATCCATCTCTTGCCCCTGCACTTGGCCGAGCAGAGAAAAGAAAAGACCTTTGTGCATACTCAAAGTATGGCCAAAGCAGCAACGGTGCATCTCAGAGAGATCGGCTATGGCTTGCCGTGTAGTGTGTGAAAAATCCATACTCATAGGTCACCCTCAACAATCGAGAAAAGAAACTAGACTCCCAAAGTGGAGCTATCACCAGCCTAAGGATGCTGCAGAAGCTAACTTTTTTATTTGACACAAAGTTTAGATCTAATTAAACAAAGACTCCTAAAGCCACTCAATCATGTTAAGGAATCATGTGCAGAAACAATAGAAACAATGGAAATGAAAGCACGTTCTTGCACAAAATAAAGATACCTTTACAGATCCATGGCGTGGAAATCGGCATCCTGAAGCGATTTCGATCATCGAGCTTTGAGGAGCGCGAGCTTTGTTTTCCTTGCTTGTCAGGATAAAGGATGAAAGGAGAGCAAATGATTGGATTTCTCGACATAGAGGAGTGGCATACATCATACTGGACGAAGAAGGGATAAAAAGGAAGAGAGACGAGGGCTAGAACTCCCTCGTTAAGGCACTGAGGCCCTGATAACAAGAAACCAGATACAGAATAAACAAGGATTAACTGAGATCAAGGCGGGCTAAAGCCTCGAAAATAGCATGAAAAATGGTAATGACCCCGAAAGGGTGAGACAGAAAGAATAGACGAACCATAAGAAGATTGTGGCAAAGATAAGGGGGAAGAGGAGTGATCATCCGACGTGATCGGAGAGAAGGAATTAGAATCACCCGACAGAGGCGGGGAAGGAGATGCATGAACACTCGACGAGGTCGGAGAAAAGAAATGGAAACCACCCGACAAAGTCGGGGAAGGATCAGAAAAACCACCCGACAAGGTCGGGGAACGAGCACAAGGAATCCCCAATAGGGTCGGGGAAAAGAGATGAGAAGTGAAATCCGGACGTATCCGGGGAGGAAAGCTAGAAGATGCCCCTAGATCAGGGGAAGATGAGGACATAGGCCGAGGCCTAGAATGGTAAGGATAGGAGAAGATGGTAGAAATATGGCCAGGTGGCGGAAAGTACACCACCCAAGGATAGGAACTGAGCAAGAGAAATGGTGGATGGATAGAAGAATGAGAGGAGGAAGTGGACCCCCGAATGCACAACTGACGGCCCTTGAACTTATGCCGCCGCCTCTTCTTGGCAAAAATCTTCTTGAAACAACTCTGCCCGGCGCGGACTCGGGCCTTCGGGCTTCTTATCTTGCAATACTTTCTCAAATAACGGGCCCACCTAGCAGACGGCCTAGCCCGGTCATGAACATGCAGCTTCATCGGGACGGTTGCCCCTAGCTGTGCGGTGCTAACCATAGAAGGACATTCCAGAACAGTCAACTCCTTGTGATGAACATTAGGAAGCAATAGAGTTTTGTCATTTGGCACCAGTACATGGAGCTTTGGCATCTTCACTCGGCAGTTGGGCATGAATCATAACTCCCTTGCTAGAAGCGCACGAAGGAATTGAGGGAGGGCGATGCGCGACGTTGGCGTGGCCGCCTCACCAATAAATCGAGGGAGATGAGACAAAAAATGCAGAATGCCCCTGGCCAATCTTGAGGACACGGCCAATTGCCCCTTGAATGCTGAACTGATTAGACTTCTGGCGGTCGCGTGGGTTAGCACCATCCAGGTGAAAAACTCTTCTGGGCCAGTGCACTGAATAGCAATCAGGTGAGAGGTAATAACAACATCAACAGTGAATTCTCCGGCGAGCGAAGAGATTGCCACCGGCCTCGCTTTTGAAGAAACTGGCACCAGTGCACAGGAACTCTTCTTGGCAACCGTCTTCATAGCAAGTGCGGGCTCATCGTCCCTAGAATAGCCAGCGACCAAGACTCGGACCTGCATGCGACAAATGAAGTCTTGAAGCTTGTGATGCACAGTCAAAACCTGGTTCGGCTCTTTATCTCCCTGGGGACTAGACCCGAGGGGCACCAAAGGTAGCGTGTACCTACTCCGCGGAGCAGGAAGTGGTAGAGGGAGATTAGAAGGAGGAGGTCTGAAGGGCGCGGGTGGCGATGGTGCAAGTGATGGGGAAATACTGATGATGATGGGCATGGGTGGAGGTAAAGGCAAAAGTGGAGGTATGGGTTTAGGGTCCGCCTGCTCGGGCTCAGAGGATGATGGCGAAAGAAGTGGCGTCGGTCGCGGGGATGGTTGTGAAGGTGATGGAACATGGATTATTACGAGGGGAGGTGATGAAGACAGTAGTGGTGACGGTAATGGGGATAATGGAGATGTGGCCAATGGAGGTGGCGAAGATGGGGGTGCAGAAGGTGGTGACAAAGGGGGTGATGTGGTTGATGGAGATGGTGAAGGTGAAGAGGAAGGAGGTGAAGGTAGGGGTGGGGAAGAAGGAGGAAAGGAAGGTAGTGGCGTAGTGGGGGAAGTGGCGGGTGGTGGCGCTCTTCGGCGTATCTTTACAACACGTCGAGTGGCGTTGGGAATAGGTGTGGTGGTGGAAACGGAGGGTGAAAGAGAGGTTGCCCGAGCGGAGGCTAGGGCAGGTAAAGGTGGTGGAGGAGATGGGATGGAGGAAGAAGTGGGTAACGGAGCAGGTATCTTATCAACTGAAGAAACACCAGGGTGCCCCTGGTCTTGAAGTGGAGACGGTTGCCTAGGCGGCACGGCTTGCTACTGCTGCTGAGATCTGAAATAACTTGGCGCAGGACAGCCCAATCAATCATCTTCTTATCTTCCAAACTATAAACAAGTTCCCGGAACTCGGGGCAGTCCTCAATTAAATGCCCCTGTTGACGATGGAACTCACAGAACTGGAGCAAATTCCCGACCGCGGGTCGGCAAGGCATAACCGGAGGGAGCTACAACGCATGTGATGGGGACATCTCCGACCACTCCACTTTTTTTTGGGGCTCCTGTTGATCGCCAGCAGTGCTACATCTTGTTCGCCACTTTACTTTGAGTCATATGATGTATTTTTCATTTTCTTATTATGTAATTTTCCTTTTATTTGAGTCAAGTCCCTAGGTTAATTGGCATTAGAGTGGTTAATGAGTCAGTTGGGCCCAATTAGGTGGGCTAGGCCCATGGGCGCCCCCCTTCTCCCTTGGTTTATTGTCATTAGTCTAAAACTCAGGGTCTTATGTTAAATTATGGGATTCCTATAAATAGGACCCCAGTCCCACCATTTGGAACTAATGAATGAATGAAGAAAATTTGAATTGAGTGTTCACATCTCTCTTGTGAGAACTTCTCTCTCTCTAAAGGGGGCGACCCCCTCTCTCTCCCCTCCCTTCTCTCTCCCAATTTCACATCCCCCACTCTCCTCCTTCCTTGCCACATCAGCCCTCCCCCATTAATCACAACCCTTCACCTTCCCAAGACCCATAAACCACCATTTACTCCCACCACTACCCAAGCACCCTTCCATCTCCCAAAGCAACCCTCCCACTTCCCTAGCACCCTTCCCACTTCCCCAAGTATCCCTCCCTCTTCCCCACACACCCCTCCACCTTCCCATACAACCCTTCCCATCCCCAACACAACCTTTCCCCTCCCCAAAGCAACAATAACCCTCCATTAATCACTCATTCAAGCCAAAGGTCTCCCTCTCCCTCTCCCATCCAACACCAAAATTCGCAGCTCTCTAGTCCCCCACCTTCTAGACTCCCTTCCAGCCCCCATTTCCCCCCTCTAACCCCTTGGTTCAACCCCCCCCTTTGACCCCCTATCAACCAGGGGACGCCCCAGCCACTTCCCGCTCCATTTCCCCCTCCCCATCTCCCCACTACCATCCCCTTCCACCCCCCATACCCTGTCCAGGTCGCAGGCAGCAGGCTAGCTGCTTGTTGCAGTGGCTGGAACGTCTTCACTGAGCATCTTCTGGAGACATATCATATATTTCTGGAAAGATCTTCGGAGCGGCTTCGCAGGCGAGGTGGTCCCGCCTCAATCGGAGTTCGGAGCCGTCCGGGAGAGCCGTTCTCCCCCGACTGCGCAGAACAGGCGCGGCCAGCGACCTGAGCCGACTTCCTAGAGCCCCCATGGCCACATCCCTCAGCTTCAGGAGATGCCACTTGGCCGAGAGCTTCTACCACAAGGCATCCACCATCACCAAAAAGCGGCGTCCCATTCGGCACCTGGAGAAGCATTTTCTAAAATTTCTCCCCCGGGTGCTCCGTTCTGTCCGTTCCTGACTGAACAGACACCTATCCACTTCTCGGACTGCTCCGGTCTACTTCGACCTCCGCCAGTGTTCCCACAGGATCCGTTTCGAAGAGGACCCGACGACGGTTCCAAAAACTCCAGCCAAGTTCAAATCAGAGTTCGGGAGCGTTCATGATAACCTCTCCTTCCTGCTGCTGAGATACCCCCGCTGTCAGAACCAGGAATCAGGGGCCCTGTCGGAGACCCATCCATGGTCAGCACCGGCACTCTGAGAATTCAAAAATATTCAGGAGTCATCCTGGACCAGTCAGTGATGATTTTGCGCTGGTTTCGTCGGCTTCTAAGTTCGGGAGCATCCTCGGGAGCGTCAACAGCGAGCACCTATCAGACGGGCAGACAGGCGGGCAGAACCACGTTGGGTCATTCGGCTTCTTCCTTAGCCCCACTCCCCGCCCCGCCTAGCCAGCTTACCGCCCCTCCCTGTGTGGAGGTAGTGTTTGCTTGTACCCTACTCTCCCCACCCCGAGTTCCCCCTCCTGCGTGAGGAGTAGTGCATGTATTAGCAGGTCCTCGGGCAAAGCGTCATCGGCGCGGTGTGCGGGTAGCCCACACTTCCCCGCTCGCCCTCGTCTCCGGCTGGGATCGGTGTCTTCACACCGATCAGGTGAGCTTCGGGTCACTTCCTCTGCTGGTTTTAGTATTGCTTAGCCTAGTATTATCTCTAGTTGCGCCGTCGACAGTGAGAGAGTGCTCGTTCCTACTTTCCATCTAATCGAGTACCACCGCGGGTGAGTTGTGAGGGTGACATTACATCCCACGTCCTCGGCGTGCCGGCTGCCCTTGAAATTGGGCATCCCTGGCCCATTGGGGTCCATCCTCATCTGGCCATACCCTTGGAACCCCAAGGTCCAACCTCGGACCCTCACCACCATCGCCGGTCCGCCTACGGACCCGGGTGTGCGCGACGTGGGTGAACCCGCTTGTAAGAGATCACCGTTCGGTCCAGTTGCTTGCGATTCAGGTCCGAGGGGTCGTGTCACATCAATTTGGTATCAGAGCAAGTTTTAGACTTACCTCTACGAGTCTAGTCCATGGGCACGCTTGCATTAGAGTCCCCGACAGACTGTCCCATGCATTGTCCACCACCCACTGTCAATGAGTCTACGGACCAAATGCTCCCTCTCCCAATCATATCCCTTGCATACCTACCCAATGGAGAGCCTACAGAAATTGATTTTATTGACATGGAGTCTGATAATTGGGTATCCCCCGATATCGTTGCCTCTCTTTCTAGGACCGGACAAATTGTGCACAATGGAGACCAAGTCTTCATTGAATTCCATAAATGGTTCGGGAAGACCACATACTTTGATGGAGCTTGGTGTCAAATTAGTACTTTGGCGGGCCCTTGCATTATCCTAGGTAGGATATGGTTAGATGAAAGGAATGTTGACATCGACCCGACACGTCGGACTTGCCTAGTGCATCCGCCACACCTTCCGAGAGCCTTTAAATTCAACAACATTGTACTCTCCCATCCGCCAGAGTCCCGTCCTTGTTCACCACCCCGGGTGCACCCCACACCGGCTATCATCACCCCACCCCCAAAAGACCTTCCCATTCTCTTGGAAAAGGAGACCACACCCATCCATACAAGAACAGATGCTAACCCAAAGTCCCTTCCCACCCTAGAGGAAACCATGATCCCCACACCCGACCCCATAGTGGGGAACACCCCAGAACCACTCCCCACCTTGGAAGAAAATCATGCCCAAACCGAGGAAGAAACTTCACCTTTTACGCCACCCCCTCCAATTGGGAATGAACTTATCATAAGTGGGCCCTTGGTTAGATGGCTAGAGGAAAATCGGGCTCACCCTATCCTTCCCCATGCCTACCCTCCCATGGAACAACACCTCCCCATAGTACCCATCAACATCTCACACACCACGATCCAATCCTTCTACAAGGTTGAGTGTTGGGATGACTTCGTCAAAGGCCTAAAGTGGCAACTTGAGTTGACTTGTTTGTTGACCATAGGAGCGGACCGACCCAAGAGCCTTGACCTCATCCACCCATGCATCGGGTCTATCACCTTGGTCTGCACCGTTGGTAGCTACACTAGTGACCTCCTTCTCCTTCTTCCCATGGAGGAGGAACCCATCCCGGTCCATTCCCCGACCATCGTGATCCCAAGGATATTGGCCGATCGACCCACTCACTACACCGGCGCAATCATGTCATTAGAGGAGGACGACACCCCACCTTTGGTTGACTTTGAGGACCTAGAGTTCCTTCCCCTAGGTGACCCTTGCCATGATCCCTTTGACCCCTTCCTTTGGGAGCACGGGTACCCATGTGACCCACCAACCACTCACCCTTTCCTACCAGCACCCACCATGTTGGGCCAAGCCCATCTCATCCAAGACCCGAGTTACACCATGGGAGTCATGACTTTGGGCAATATTCACATAGGGATTAAGGAAGTGCCTTAATCCATGCTATCCACCTTCTTAGATCCCTTCGATCCATTCAAGTGGAAGTCCAAAGGCCATCCCATAACCCCTCACATAGAAATCATCTTTGGAATAGGAATGCCTATGTCTTGGCACCTCCCACCACTTGACATGATTAGTAAGTTAGGTCCTTTCATTTATGACACCCACATGTCAAGTTGGAAGCTTGAGTGGTTCATATTCGGGTATAAAGGTCCTTTCCTATTCATCGTCCCCAACACCATTAATCTAGTGCATGATAGATACCTACATGGGTGCCCCTGCCCTCCGACAATTGCATTCATGCATCATAGAGTCAACTATGGATGCCCCGGTCCTCCCAAACTCATCCAAGTCAATGTGGCATTCAAGCATGATAGGGCCATCCATGGTTGCCCCGATCCACCTATGCACACTATCGACTTTCACACCAACTCACCGCATCATAATGCATAGTATGAGCATACATGCAAGCAAATCGCGACGAGTGGTGAGGTTCACAAAGAGCGGGCAAAAGCTCGCGAGCGCCACTTGGAATTCCAAGTTGGCAACTTATCGATGGTGACATTGGAGTGGCTCTACCCTAGGGTCACCTCCAATCTGAGGGCACGAGGACGTGGACCTTGCCAAGTTCCAAGTGGCTTTGGCAACCCGGCTAACGGGATTGGACTTACTAATGGGTTTTGGGATACACCCAACTTTTGGCGCGGCGGAACTGGCACCCTATATGGGCACCGCGGTGGAACCCAGTGAGCACCTTGAGCCTACCCCCACCTTTGTGAGTGATACCCTCGGAGAGCCTCCACATTTCAGCCTGAGAGTCCGACGTGCGCACACAAAGGCAATACTGGGCAAGTAGGGTACCATCGCCAGCAAGAGGGTGTGCCCAAGCCACCGTAAGAGGATGAAGGACTCTCCCCTGGTTGCGGATGTAGGGTTGAGTTTGGAGGTTGAGGTTCACCCCGTGCTGCTTTAGAGGACCATTTACTCGACGGAGTCGAGTTCTCCGCACCCCGGGGGTATGATGGGGACATCTCCGACCACTCCACTTTTTTTTGGGGCTCCTGTTGATCGCCAGCAGTGCTACATCTTGTTCGCCACTTTACTTTGAGTCATATGATGTATTTTTCATTTTCTTATTATGTAATTTTCTTTTTATTTGAGTCAAGTCCCTAGGTTAATTGGCATTAGAGTGGTTAATGAGTCAGTTGGGCCCAATTAGGTGGGCTAGGCCCATGGGCGCCCCCTTCTCCCTTGGCTTATTGTCATTAGTCTAAAACTCATGGTCTTATGTTAAATTGTGGGATTCCTATAAATAGGACCCCAATCCCACCATTTGGAACTAATGAATGAATGAAGAAAATTTGAATTGAGTGTTCACATCTCTCTTGTGAGAACTTCTCTCTCTCTCTCTCTCTCTCTAAAGGGGGCGACCCCCTCTCTCTCCCCTCCCTTCTCTCTCCCAATTTCACATCCCCCACTCTCCTCCTTCCTTGCCACATCAGCCCTCCCCCATTAATCACAACCCTTCACCTTCCCAAGACCCATAAACCACCATTTACTCCCACCACTACCCAAGCACCCTTCCATCTCCCAAAGCAACCCTCCCACTTCCCTAGCACCCTTCCCACTTCCCCAAGTATCCCTCCCTCTTCCCCACACACCCCTCCACCTTCCCATACAACCCTTCCCATCCCCAACACAACCTTTCCCCTCCCCAAAGCAACAATAACCCTCCATTAATCACTCATTCAAGCCAAAGGTCTCCCTCTCCCTCTCCCATCCAACACCAAAAATTCGCAGCTCTCCAGTCCCCCAGCTGCTAGACCCCCTTCCAGCCCCCATTTCCCCCCTCTCACCCCTTGGTTCGACCCCCCCCTTTGACCCCCTATCAACCAGGGGATGCCCCAGCCACTTCCCACTCCATTTCCCCCTCCCCATCTCCCCACTACCATCCCCTTCCACCCCCATACCCTATCCAGGTCGCAGGCAGCAGACTAGCTGCTTGTTGCAGTGGCTGGCACGTCTTCACCGAGCATCTTCTGGAGACATATCATATATTTCCGGAAAGATCTTCGGAGCAGCTTCGCAGGCGAGGTGGTCCCGCCTCAATCGGAGTTCGGAGCCGTCCGGGAGAGCCGTTCTCCCCCGACTGCGCAGAAGAGGCCCGGCCAGCGACCTGAGGCGACTTCCTGGAGCCCCCACGGCCACATCCCTCAGCTTCAGGAGGCACCACTTGGCCGAGAGCTTCTACCACAAGGCTTCCACCATCACCAAAAAGCGGCGTCCCATTCGGCACCCGGAGAAGCATTTTCTGAATTTTCTCCCCCGGGTGCTCCGTTCTGTCCGTTCCTGACTGAACAGACACCTGTCCACTTCTCGGACTGCTCCGGTCTACTTCGACCTCCGCCAGTGTTCCCGCAGGATCCGTTTCGAAGAGGACCCAACGACGGTTCCATCAACTCCAGCCAAGTTCAAATCAGAGTTCGGGAGCATTCGTGATGACCTCTCCTTCCTGCTGCTGAGATACCCCCGCTGTCAGAACCAGGAATCAGGGGCCCTGTCGGAGACCCGTCCAAAGTCAGCAGCGGCACTCTGAGAATTCAGAAAAATTCAGGAGTCATCCTAGACCAGTCAGTGACGATTTGGCGCTGGTTTCGTCGGCTTCTAAGTTCGGGAGCGTCCTCGGGAGCGTCAACAGTGAGCACCTATCAGACGGGCAGACAGGCGGGCAGAACCACGTTGGGTCATTCGGCTTCTTCCTTAGCCCCACTCCCCGCCCCGCCTGGCCGGCTTACCGCCCCTCCCTGTGTAGAGGTAGTGTTTTCTTGTACCCTACTCTCCCCACCCCGAGTTCCCCCTCCTGCGTGAGGAGTAGTGCATGTATTAGCAGGTCCTCGGCCGAAGCGTCATCGGCACGGCATGCGGGTAATCCACGCTTCCCCGCTCGCCCTCGTCTCCGGCCGGGATCGGTGTCTTCACACCGATCAGGTGAGCTTCGGGTCACTTCCTCTGCTGGTTTTACTATTGCTTAGCCTAGTATTATCTCTAGTTGCGCCGTCGACAGTGAGAGAGTGCTCGTTCCTACTTTCCATCTAATCGAGTACCACTGCGGGTGAGTTGTGAGGGTGACATTACATCCCACGTCCTCGGCATGCCGGCCGCCCTTGAAATTGGGCATCCCTGGCCCATTGGGGTCCATCCCCATCTGGCCATACCCTTGGAATCCCAAGGTCCAACCTCGGACCCTCACCACCATCGCCGATCCGCCTACGGACCCGGGTGCGCGCGACTCGGGTGAACCCGCTTGTGAGAGATCGCCGTTCGGTCCGGTTGCTTGCGATTCAGGTCCGAGGGGTCGTGTCACATCAACATGGGTGGCCATCAAATCCCTGAAAATATCTGTAAGAGATTCCGGCAATGAAGAGTGAGAAGCCTGCTTCGGGCAAGGCGGATGCCGAGGGTTATGAAAATGTAATGGGGATGGCAGCGCAGGTTGCGTAGGTAAGGGGGATTGCGTAGGTGAAGGCGGAGGGCTAGAATGATGTGGCGGCGTAGAGAGAGTGGGAATGTAATGTACGGCATCTACCCGCTCTGGGTGTAGTGTTTCCTTGACCGAAAGTGGAGGGGCGTGGTGATATGAAATAGCGGAGGGCTGACTCGTGAAGGGAGATGTAGTGGAGGGACATGTGGAGGCATATGTGGAGGTATGGAGGTGTGTGGGAGGCTAGGGTGGAGGAGACTCGTGGTCAAAGGAAACTAGGAGTTGTCGGCTAATGAAGCGGGCTCGACTGTAAAGTTGTTACCAGGATGTAATATCATTCAGGGTTAAGATGCACCTGAGCTCGGGCGTTGCATTAGAAATAACCATTTTGATCTGCTCGCCCTCCGGAATATGCCCCGAGACTTGCGCAACTAGGCGACGCCAGCGGTCGGCAAACGTGAAGAATTTCTCACCGGGCTTCATCTTCTCTTAGGCCAGATCAACCATATAATATCTGGACCCAACCTGGTCCTAGTACTGCTGAATAAATCTTGCTTGGACGGCCTGAAAATTCATCATCTGCTCTTGCGGCAATGTGAAGAACCAATCCTTGGCCGAGCCCTCTAAAGATAGGCCAAATAAATAGGCCATCAAGCGTTGATCATGCTGGAACTGGGCCGACTCATATAGGAAATCCTTCAAATGGACGTAGGGGTCACCGACTCCACCATAGCGACAATAAGCCGGAATCTGTTGATGTGGTGGAAGCTGAAGACCTCGGAATGCAAATGGGATATCCAAAGAAGTTTGAGGACTGATTTGTCATTGCAATTCATCAAGTTGGCGTTGGGCCTGAGCGATCATCTCCTCGGTAGGAAGAGTCCGAGAAGGATATGGGCCAGCTTGAGCAAGAGATGATGAATTTAGACCAGGATAATGTCGATGGGTCGGATAAGGGGATCCGGCCTGAGAAGAAGGAAAGCCCATTCCAAGAATGGAGGAATGCATGGGCCTGGATGGATTATGTACGTGGGAATGAGGATTAATTGGGCCAACAGCAGCACGGGCGGGATAAGAAGGCCCGTTAAAAGAATAGGGTCCAATGGAGGAATAAGGAGATGGGCTCTCACGGGAAGAGGAATCCACACGGGGGTAAGAAGATGGAGAGGTGCAGGAATAAGGTACATGGGAAAAATGCTCCATAGAGGGAGTGGAGACTTTACACAGTGGATCTCAAATGAATATAAGGAGGGAAATGAACGTAGGACAAATGCAGCTAAATAGAGACACACGAAGATGAACTAGACCTAATGAGCCTAATCTGACAAAAGGATGCAAATGATGACACTGTGCAACATACAATGGAGGAGAGAGATGAGAAAAGAATCAACCAATTACCCAAACAAATTCCAAATGATGCGCGAAGATTTTTATAAGTTCTCTTTTAGGACCTTAGTGGATTAATTAAAATGTGAATTCACTCAACCACAAGGTACCTAAACAGGGTGAGAATGGAGAACTGGCAGACTCTGAAGGACTCCCTCTCGCACGAATGTAGACCCTAGACTAGGGGGTGGTATGGTACAACCTGCCCAGCGTCCGTGTGGAAATCCACGGCTCACGGGGGCTTACGGAGGTCCTCGGCAAGGTCCCCTAGTCGGCTCCAAGGAATATGGAGACGAGAGGAAACCCTACCTCGGCAGGAATGCGACTAACTATGAATGAAATGCATGAATCCTATGCGCACCGGAGTGCATGCGAAGTCTAGCCTAGAAACTAGCAAGCAATGATCAAATCAAATATGTAAGAGGTGAAAGCAAGTATACAACAATGATATAGGAGCAGGGGGAGATCAGTAATCAGCACCAAGTATCATGAAAAGCATATAAGGTGGCAATGAAAGAGAAGCACGGGTGCACTGTAGCATGACAAGGACAGTCTCTGCAAGACCGCTCAGGGGGATAGACGGTCTGTAGACGACCGTATAATACAAGGAGTAACGACAAAATAACATGCAATGCAGAGAATTCTGGAAATGAACAGTGACAAAAACAGGCTGCGTACCAGGATGAGCGGTCTATGGACATCCGCTTAATGACTGGAACGGACCTGCATAAACCGTGTAACAGCAACCAAGACAACAATCAGAAAACAGAGGAGTATCTGTGCCAACGCGATGGACGGCCAATAATAGACCGTGTAAGACTTGAACGGATGGCCTTGGACCGCTTATCGCAGCAGGCTTTGCAGAAGATATGGCGCTGTTCACAGAGAAGAGCGGTGGACTTCCAGCCGTCGAAGAGATGGACGGCTCCTTGAGATCCGCACATGCTCCGGAAGATAAAGACCGTGCCCAGACCAACCTGAAATCACTTCGAAAAGAGGACTAACACAGCAAAAGAAGAGGTCAGCAAATCACTAACACGATGGGCACTAGGCGTCCCACCGTGATCGCCAAAAAACGGGCTGTTGATATGTTTGTTTTACTCCTCATTGGCTTAAACGATATCTTCTCTCCCCTTCTACTAAATCGATATATAAAATAAATGGGAACAGTAGAAGGAGAACAGAAGAGTGTAAAAAACTGTGATCGCCACCAAGGTGCCTAATGTGATTGACACACCGTACCTTGGAAAGAGGGAGACACTCGCCTTATGAGCAGCGCTGGGAGGATGTACGGCTCAGGAGGAACCGCCTGTAAGGATGTGCGGCCGCACGATAGGCCGTCTAAGGGCGCTACAGAGGATGCGGGATAAGAAACTTCTGGAAGCTGAACGGCTCGGACCCGACCGCAAGATGAAGAAGAACGGCCCAGTGGAAACCGCACGTCTCTGTGAACGGCTAGGTAGGAACCGCACAAGGCCACCATGCCAGAAGTTGTAAAAGGGTCCAACCTCCACCCTTTTCGGTAGGCCAGAAAGGATGGGCCTCGCGTTAGTGAATGCTGACCTGCGAAACAGAGTGTAAACACAAAGAAAAACCCAAGTTAGAACTATAGAGTGTACTAAATGCTAACATGAAAGGAAATAGACGTAACTAAGTGAAGTGGGGGATACCTGGGGAGTTTTAAACCCCTGGGGTGTCAAAAAATGTGGGAGGATGTGTGAATGACAGTGCAAGTGAAGAAAAATGAGGGGAATGATGCATGCAACCAAAAGGGAATGACAGACTATCAAAGATAAAAAAAGACTCAAAATGAAAGTTACTCCCTGGACCGGAGGCCTGTATGGACGTAGAAGGCCTCCCTCCCTGGTCGTAGGTCGCTCAAGGATTCGGTAGGGCTTCGCCGTCAACCAAAATCTCCCCCCTTTTCAAAGGTAGCCTTTAGGGTCTATTTATAGAGCACCTAAAGTCCTAGCTTGAAGTTAGGGTTTAGAAGCATTTTCAAGTCGAGATTATCAAATAAAAGATGAAGATAATTCAATTATCTTTCATCTGGAAGAAACGGCACTCGAAATGGTTGAGGATTCGCAGAGAAATGACGGGAGAAGTTAGGGATAAAACCACGGATAGAGAGAGAAAAAGCTATTGAACTTCAGGAATCGAACGGATGAACGGTCTTACGATAGACCGTTCAACGGGATGTGTGGCCATGTCCTGGCCGTCTAACCCTGTCGGTGGAAATTCAAATAAATCATAAACATTATCCAACTATCTATCGAACTGACTGAAATCTTCACCGTTGGACTCTCATAGATGAACGGCTCAGATGAGACCGTTCAAAGGTAGAGCGGCCAAAGACAAACCATTCTAGCCTTGTCGGTGATAAATAGATTAATTGAATAATTATATGAGAAAACCACCAAACGCAGGACTCTGAGAGATGAGCGGCTACCATCCGTCCGTCCATCATATTGAACGGCTAGGGCAGGACCGCATAAATGCTTGTCGGTGGAAATTCAGAAAATTAACCAAAATATATGGATGGTCCATAGGCAACCGCACATTGATTGGGCGGCCAGGGATGAACCGTACATGTATATAGGCGCTTGAAACTCATAGAAAAGCTCAATCAACAAAAAACCAAGGCCCATTAAGCCCGGAATTGAAACAAACCTAGCCAGGGAGGGAGGCTACCCATAAAACTGGCCCAAAACATGCCTGAAAATAGCCCCAACGAGTGATGGATAACTCGAGGCATCAACAAATGGGAGTAAGAGGAATGACTCAACTTTATCGGCAAAAAATGGGTGTCAACACTTCCGCTGCATATCTCGAGACGTGACATGCTTTCTTTTGCGAAATAGAGAGAAAGCTCTAGAGTTTTTTCTCCCTTCTCTTTTGTTGCTTATCATAGGCCTTATCTTTATAGATGATCTTTATTTGCTATCCGATGGACATGGCTTGGCTTGAAATGCATGCTTCTATCTAATGTCTTTTTAGTTGAGAGATAAATGTAGCCATTGTCTCTAGGCCTCTTCTTTTCTTAAGTCGCACTTTGAATCTTCTCATTAGCTGGCTTGTACTTTGGCATAATGTCGCGTCCCGATCGCGAAAATACCGAGACGTGAAGTTGTATCAAGTCGGTCGGGACAAGCACTATTTCATCATTCTTTAGAACAAAATGAACTAAGCCGAAAACTTTTCTATAAAGGAACTCCAATTTTTTAAAAAATAGGCTAAGCCATGATCCATTCCAAGTCTAAGTTACAATTGTCATCTCAAAATCCAATACTATTCCAATGGGAAAACAACTACATTATCTCATTAATAAACTAGACAATAAACAAGGGAAATCTTCTAAGGACACATGGTACTCTCTATCACACTCGTCCATTCCCATCTGAGTTGTTATCATCGTCATAGTTTTATGAGTCATGTACACTAGATGAGCAAATGCTCAGTAAGAATTATATCTCTTGACTAGGAAATATAAGTGATTATCATTTTAACAATAATGCCGAGGTAACAAAATGGCAAAACAACGCGAAAACCAATAAGTCATTTAGCTTGAAGGTATTCAAGAGATAAATTTCAAGGTGATGGAATGTAAATCAAGGAATATCAATTCAAGAAATTGTAATAAGAGGGGATCTTAGAGGTAACTAGTCTAGACTCAAGAGGTGACTCCCACTATGTAGTATTTTACTCCTTTAGGACTCAAGAAGTTACTCCCATAGTATAACACTTTACCCTGTATAGTACATAGTTTCCAAATGAATCAATAACAAGAGATAACGTATATCAAAAGATGAACAAGTAACAAATGAACATATTGTAGAATTGGCCATATATCATTTGAATTTTAATAAATATACCCTCTCGGGCCAAGAATATCAATGAACATGTTAATCAATCAATCATATAACATGAGTATCAATCAATCATGTAACATGTAGGTGAATTGTTTAGATCAATCAGACATGTCAGTTGGTACAATGTCACACCTGATCATTCAACTCCCAATGGGCACAAGTACTTTTGACCATTTTTCTTGCCCAGGACCAGATCAGGGTCCCCAAATTGTTTGGCATTAAGTGTCAACTGGACCAAAATTCCAAGTAATTTCTAAACAAAATTCAAGTAACGATGGTCAATAGATTTCAAAAATTATGTTCATGAAAATGAGACATAGCACATAACAAAACATCAGATAGGCAGGACACTAGAGGTGGCCCCTATTGTAAGGATTAGTCCTACTCGGGTTCTGATTGCACAACGGAGAACAAAAATTAAATTAGAAACCCAGGTCCCCTGGAATCCAAGAATCATGTCATGATCGATACAATCAAAAAACAACCCAACCCTAGAAAAGGTCGTTGATATATACCTTGCGTGGAATGACACTGTCCGCAATGCCCAATGCAGATGTTCACGTGTATAGAGCCGCACAGATGTCCGGATTCTAGAGTAGATCCACACCGATCTTCATGTGATGAGGGCGTCTGCCCGTTCCTTTCTCCACCCATGCGCACGAACCATGGATCTCTCAGATCTGCTCCTGTTTCCCCCTTGTCCTTTTCCCCTTGAGAATAGAGAGAGCAACGAGGGAGAGAGAGAGGGAGAGTCACACATGCGAGAGAGGGGGAGAATTAAGAAAAGAATGGCGGTTGGCTTTTCGTACGTGCTTGGTTTAAAAAAAGCCTAATAGGATATATATATATATATATGTATATATATGTATATATATATATATGTATATATATATATATATGCATACAAGGTTCTTTGTAAAGGCCCCTCAACTATACATATTGAATATATATCCTTAGTACTATTGTATATGTATATATAGAGCCCTTTTAATTATTCTTTCTCCAAAAGAATTGAAGGCTTTCATATATACACATGTACAATAATACCCTGTCATCCGAGAATCTTTTTGTGTGTGATCCTTTAGGCCTATAGTCATTCTGGTTTAAGACCCATTAACTTCTAATTCTTAATTAAAAGTAAATTAAACTTATTATTCGCTTCTACAAGAGCCGAATACTAGTTTAATTCATTCCGGACCTATGTTCACATTGGGTCAAGCAAATCCGCGTGATCCTAGAGGACATCAAGTTCAAACCACCCTATCTGATACCTGTTTGCCTACAATTGCCGCATCACTATAATCCCTTGCTTCTTCTATGAGTATGGTTCGATCGAGAGTATGGTAACTATCAAACTCCATGATCGTGCTGTTTGACCATGACTTCCTAAAAGTATATGACATCCATTTCAAATGAACTCACACAACCCTGGCTAAGGGTTTAGTGGAGCATCAATGTCTTGACCCATTGTCGTATGCGTGTGTCGGGGATCGGTGACCGGGATGAGGGAAGGAATAAAGCGGGAAAGGAAAATACGGGAGTTTGATGTATCTCAGGTAATCTCCGTCACAGCTGTATGCGTCTCACGACGGTACCAGGCACTCACCTTTTACGGAAGGTTGAGAGGGGGTCGAATGGCACGAGAAGTTTCTGGGGTTAAGGTAACTAGACCGGGGTGCAGGCATGCAAGTCGATTTCTCGACAATCACCCATGAGACCGAAGGTTGACTGTAACCCCCCGAGATTCGATTCCCAATTTATGCGCATATTTTTTTTCTTTTCTTCCATCGGACCTTGAGACATTACGTTGTACGTATCGCGAAAGCATAAATATATATATATATATATATATATATACGCATGAGAGAGAGAGAAACCATAATCACATGAAATGTAATTGGCATTTCAACCATTCATAATCCCAAAAGTTACATGACCATTGTCCAAATACATATAACTCCATACATGTTCATCGATCCACAAACTAGCTATATAATGAAAGGTAAATATCCATATCCCACCCTGACGCAAGCAAGACTAGAACTACTCCTCGGCCACAGCTTCCTCCTCGACCTCCTTGACTATGTCTCCTAAAAACGTGTGTCACAAGGGGGTGAGTGTGACGCTCAATAGGCAGCCTAATCAAATTAGGGTTAACTCGCATTCATATATCCAATCATATATATAATTCAAATATTAACAATAAAAGAGTACAAAAGACCCACATAATCATTCTAGAACCCTCCAAGGTGACCCACATAACGGTCTAGCAAGGACCCATGAATCGGTCGACCGAACTAGGCCATCGGTCGACCGAATTGTAACAAGTTACAGACCGGCCAACATTGACAATTTCGGTTGACCGAAATGCCCATGTCGGTCGACCGAACCCTGCTACCATCCTAGAAAGCAGTAATTCAGTCCCAAAGTAAAAAAAACCAATGTTACTCAATGATCCATTCATTACCATATGCTTAAAATAATTCATACGAGAAAAATACATGTTTATTGGCTAACATATAAGATACCCATGCATGCACCAAAACCACGGTGCATGATTAGTTACACATTATTACATTTTCATGAGTTTCACACTTTCATTACTCATGGAACCAAACAGCTGCCGCAAACATAGGAGGCCCACACACAAACAAACGAAAGAGTACTGTGCAGACCCGAGAGCGAACTCCCACCTAGACTCCTGCCGCACGGGGCGTTACGTATCACCATCCCCTGGGTTCTGTGGTGTTATGTATTGCCGTCCCACAGAATGATCCAACCGAATCATAGAATTTTTAACCAAGGCATTACGTATCGCCGTCCCTTGGGTTCTTTTACTTCCACGGCATTACGTATCGCCGTCCCGCAGAAGGGACCAAAGTCCAACCTCACAGAATGCTGCTGTTTTCCATTCATAACATTCACATTGTATTGGCATTCACATTCATAATCATATTACAATATTAGTATCATACTTTTATCATAACATAAGCATGCTTCCATAGGGTTTAGGTGGACTAATCCTACTCATAAGTCTACTGTTGTGGAACAGAATATGATCATGTTACCCGTAAGGATTCCGTATGAAAGAAGATAGGTTTATTCGTAGGTAACACATGCATAGAAAATGAACCATAACTATAAGTGCGGGATTTCTGTGAGCACGAAATTTTTACAGTGAGTTACTAACTTAGTCTTCCACCATTTTTCAATTTTTCAGATTTTTATGAATGAAAATAACATCTCAAAACTCTCCTTTTCCACGTTTTCGGAAATTGGGACAGTGCCCAGGTGTGTTGACCTGTCCAAAGGGTAGTGTCGACACCATCAGTGCTCTGAAAGAGGTGGTGTCGACCTATCAAAAGGGTATTGTGGACCTGTCCAAAGGGTGGTGTGGACACCGCCATCCCTCTGAAAGAGGTGGTGTTGACCTGTCCAAAGGGTGGTGTCGACACCATCAGTGTTCTGAAAGAGGTGGTGTCGACCTGTCCAAAGGGCAAGTCGACACCGTCAGTGTAGTGACCTAAATTTTCGATAAAAACTAAAAGGAAGCTCACGAAAGCACATAATTTGATAGAAGGATGAGAAAAATAAACATGGCAATCGATCCCGTGAACCCATTAGTCCCTCTTTAATGTATAGAAACTATTTAGAAATTGTTCTAATACATCGTTGTCCCCCTAAGAATTTGAGGTTAGGTGCCTACCTTCGAAGGTGATAAACCGACGACTCGGGGATAAAATCCACAACCCCAGATCCACCTAAAGCTTCTCCCCTTCATCCCAAGGCGCTGCAGGGTCATCCTCCATGCGCTGGCTCATCCACCACGTGCCGGATTGACCACCCTTGCGGAGTCAAGGTCCCTCACCCTTTCTCACTCAAGAAGAATAGAAGATGGTGGAGAGTTGAAGTGAATGCTTGCCAAAGGCTTCCTACCCACAAAACCCACCTCCTTATATGATTTTCCAGCCTCCCAAGGGCTTGCCCACGACCTATAGGTGCCATTCCCGCTCCCAAGGCTGTTGGTTGGAGAGGAGTTAATGCCATGCACCTCTTCGGGTTTGAACAGACGCGAGCCTTCGACCATCGATCATAAATGCGAGTGGGTGCGCTCTTCTACTGGGATTTGGGTCGGAACCTCTCGAATGAAATCAAGAGGACTTCCAGATCTAACTTTGATATGTGGTTTCGTCGAGTTTTATCAATCCTATCACGTGTTATGATTTTTCCAATATTAACGTTCATTCTCCCATGTTCTAGTCGTGACCTTTTGGTAGCCTGAAGTAATTAGGGCATAGCTCTAGTATCCATGCAGAATTTGGCCTTATCCTCAACATAGAAGATGTAGCTAACATCCCATTCGAAATTATGGCCTTAGTTTCAGGTCATTTAATCAACTACAAACGAAGTTATGAATTTCTAATCATTCACATGCAAATTCTCTCAATAGTCACACTTCTCTGTGTCAGTTGGTGACAAAGGGCTCCGAACCTCGGGTTCTGGTGCGAATTGAGTTTCCATTTCAACAGAAGAGTTTGGGTTAAGGGCCCAAGATTTCTAATGGACCTAGTTTCAGCCCATTTGGATAACTATGGGCCAAGATATCCTTATTTCAATAGGTGACATCATTTTCTGTAAATGTTTCAACCTATTTTTCATAAACTCCCTCTTAACCCCTATTAGGCCTATTCTCCAAAGTTATAATCTTCACCAAAATTGTTCCTTACCCCATGGCCATCGCATGGGCTTTGGTTTCACCTAATTCTGACCTTCCTAGGTTGAGTTATAAATTCCCTAAGGATCCTTCGATATTCTGTCTAGATTTCTAGTTCCTTGTGTTAGTGGGTTTGAATTGTACCCAATTGGGCCTATGCCTAAATTGGTGGTTCTAACATCCTCTCCCCCTTAAAATAATTTCATCCTCGAAATTAACTTGAAAATTTTAAGATTACTTGCCGAATAGTTGAGGATATTCTTGGCGCATCTTCTCCTCTGGTTCCCATGTTGCTTCCCCGGAATGAGAATTCTTCCATAACACCTTCACCAGCCAGATGGTTTTATTCTTCACCACCTGCTCCTTCCAGTCTATGATCTCATTGGGCTGCTCCATATAAGACAAATCTGCTCGAGCCTCCAAGGGCTCATACTCTATAACATGTGAGGCATCTGGGACATACTTTGCTGAGTATGGAGACGTGAAAGATCGGATGTACATGCGACAGAGTAGGCAGAAGTGCAAGTCGATAAGCCACCACACCGACCTTTGGTAAATCTCGAAGGGCCCATTATATCTAGGACTGAGCTTGCCCTTATTCTTGAATCGCATGACTCCCTTGGTGGGAGACACGTTTAAGAACACATGGTCTCCCTCTGCAAATCTTAACTCTCTCCGCCGCTGGTCTGCATAACTTTTCTGACGGCTTTGGGCTATGAGGAGTCGTTGCCTGATCTTAGATATCGTCTCTAAGCAGTCCTATACCAACTGTGGTCTAAAAAATTGCTTATCAGTAACTTCGTACCAACACACCGGTGACCTACACGGCCGTCCATAGAGTGCTTCATAAAGTGCCATTCCGATGGCGGAGTGGTAACTATTGTTGTATGCAAATTCTATCAGGGGCATATGGTCGTCCCAATTCCCCTTGCACTCAATACTGCATGCCCTCAGCATATCTTCGAGAGTCTGGATAGTGCGCTCGGTTTGCCCATCAGTCCGAGGATGAAATGCCAAGCTGAATCGTAACTCTGTCCCCATAGCATGCTGTAGACTCTTCCAGAACCTTACTATGAATCGAGGGTCTCGATCAGAGATGATAGATAAAGGTGCACCATGCAACCGAATGATCTCAACGATGAACAGTTTTGCTAAGGATTCGATTGGAGTCTGCTTGTTGATGGGCAAAAAGTGTGCAATCTTGGTGAATCTGTCCACAATTACCCAGATGGTATCATGCTTCCTCCTTGTCATGGGTAGACCAGTCACAAAGTCCATTGTGACTTGTTCCCATTTCCATTGTGACATCTCAATAGTCTGGAGAGGACCGCCAGGTCTTTGATGCTCAATCTTCACCTGCTGACAAGTGAGACATTTGGACATGAACTCCGCTATGTCCCTCTTCATTCTTGGCCACCAATACATCCGCTTCATATCTTGAAACATCTTAGTGCTTCCGGGATGGATGGAGAACTTTGATCTGTGGGCCTCCTGCATTAAGTCCTTCTTTAATTCCACATTGTCTGGTACACAGATCCTTTCTCGGAACATGACCAGCCCATCGATCCCCACATGGAAGTCCTCATTGTTCAGTAGCTTCTGCAATGCCACATACTGCTTTTGCACCTCAGTAATCCTGTCTAAGAATGTAGGTCTAGCAGACAACCCAGCCAAGAGACAGAATTGCTTCCTCCTCCCAGGTTGTGATTCAATCACACCCTCTATCATACCCCATTCTCGATGTAAGCTCAGCGCCATCAATTTACGGCTGAGAGCATCAATCACAACATTTGCCTTACCCGGATGATACTGCAAGGCGAAGTCAAAGTCCTTCACTAGTTCAACCCATCTCCTTTGCCTCAAATGGAGTTCCTTCTGAGTGAGTATGTACTTGAGGCTCTAATGGTCGGTGAAGACCTCAAATCGGACCCCATATAGGTAGTGTCTCCAGATGCGTAAAGCATGGACCACTGCTACCATTTCAAGGTCGTAAGTGGAGTAGTTCTTCTCATGGTCCTTCAATTGTCTCGAGGCATAGACGATCACTCGGCCATTTTGCATTAGTACACAACCAAGGCCGATCCTGGAGGCATCTGTATAAACAGTGAAGCCATCATTTCCTTGAGGGAGTGCCAGCGCTGGGGCCGAAGTCAACTTTTCCGTGAGCATCTGAAAACTATCTTCACACTCTTCCGACCAGATAAATTTTGCTCCTTTCTTGGTCAACTTGGTCATTGGGGCTACAATGGTGGAGAAACCTTCAATGAACATGCGGTAGTATCTCACCAGACCAAGGAAGCTTCTAATCTCCATGACTATCTTCGGTGCTTCCCACTTGGTCACTGCTTCAACCTTGCTAGAATCCACAGATATGCCGTTCCCAGATATGACATGTCCGAGAAACATCACCTAGTCTAGCCAAAATTCACACTTGCTGAATTTGGCATAGAACTTGTTCTCCCTGAGAGTCTGCAGAACCACTCTCAGGTGCTACCGATGCTCATCCTGACTGGCAGAATATATCAGGATGTCGTCTATAAAGACCACGACAAACTAATCTAGGTAGGGGCGAAAGATCTGATTCATCTGCTCCATAAACATAGCCGGTGCATTGGTCAACCCGAATGGTATTACTAAGAACTCATAGTGACCATAATGAGTCTTGAAGGCTATCTTCGACACATCATCGGGCTTGATTCTGATTTGGTGATAACCCATCCTCAGATCGATCTTGGAGAAGACCTTAGCAGATGACAATTGGTCAAATAATTCTTCTATCCTCGGCAGAGGATACTTGTTCGTAATGGTGGCCTGATTAAGCTTGCGGTAATCAATGCACAATCGCATAGTCCCATCTTTCTTCCACACAAATAAGACTGGTGCCCCCCAAGGAGACACACTGGGCCTAATGAAGCCTTTGTCTAGCAACTCCTACAATTGCTTCCTGAGTTCGGAAAGCTCTGCCGGAGCCATCCTGTATGGTGGAATGGAGATAGGTGCAGTGCCTGGCATCAGCTCAACAGAGAATTACGCCTCACGAACTGGTGGCAGTCCCGGTAGATCTTCGGGAAATACATCAGGAAATTCTCGGACCACGTCCAAGTCTTCCAGAATCTTGACAATGCCTTCCTAAAGTATCACACTAGCCAAGAAATAATCACATCCCTTGCTAATCAGCTTGGAAGCCCTGATGACTGATACCATCATTCTCCTTGACTTGTCCTTCGGACATTGGAAGAAGAATGTCTCCTTCCCCGGCTCCTAAAAGATCACTCTCTTCCGACGGTAGTCCAAGAGAGCATAGTGCTTGACTAACCAATCCATTCCTAGAATGAGATCAAAGTCAGCCATATCTAAGATGTACGCCTCCCCCAGTAGTGTCCTCCCATTGACTTTGACCTTAATAGTAGAGATCACAAGTTTGGTGTGGACTTGTTTCCCGGTTGGTGTGCTAACTACCATTTCCCCGAAGAATGTGGCTTGGGGTCTGTTCTTCAGTTGATTAGCAAAACTAGTGGATATAAATGTGTGTGTGGCCCCCGGGTCGAACAAAACATTTGCATAAATATTATCCACAAGAAGTGTACCTTCAGCCACGGTAGGGGTATCGTCTGCCTCTTCTTGCATTAGTGCATCAACTCGCCCTCTGTACTGAATCTTCTCCTACTGTGGTACTGGCTTTTGCTGAGCCTTCTTAGGATAGTCCCTTGCAAAATGTCCAGCCTTGCCGCATTCATATCACTTGCCTTTTGTCCTCCATCGTTCCTGCCCTGGATTGGTGCATCCACAATGGACAAAGAATGGAACCCCCGACCAGTTCCTTGGTGCCGGCTCCTGGCGTGCCACCTTTTCCTTGTCCTGCCTCCCTCTTGCCTGCATAGGCCTTTTGCCCATCGTCTTCTGCTCCTCGGTGTACTATCTATGGATATTCATTAGAACCTAACTTAATATGTCCCTTAAATCCTTATGGTTTCAATTATTACCTTGCATTCTCTTGCTCGGCTAGATGAGCAAGCCTTAATGCCGTAGCGTAGGAGTCAGGGTCTTGGGTAGCCACATAGCGTCGAGCGCTGCTACGAAGACTGTTGATGAATTTCTTCACCTTTCGATGTGCTTCATCAAATATGTGTGGAGCATACCGACCTAGAGCAGAGAATCTGGCCTTATAGTCGGCCACTAACATGTTTCCTTGTACGAGGCCCAAAAATTCTTGCTCCTTTGCATCTTGCACATGCTCAGGGAAGTAGTTTTCTCAGAAGATAGCCAAGAATTCTTCCCATAATATGTCATCATTGTGCCCTGTGAAGGTGGTCCTCAGCTTGGCCTTCCACCATAAATCAACTTGGTCTTGTAGTACATAGGCCGCCGGATTCACCTTTTCTTCCTCGGGGCATCGCATCGCGCGGAATTTCTTTTCCATCTCGTTGAGCCAGGAATCAGCCACCTCTGGACGGCTCTCCCCCTTAAAACAAGGAGGTGCCAACCTCAGAAATCGATCAAGCGCAGGTAAGTCCTGGCGTGGTACCGGCGCTGGCTGCTGTAACATCTGTTGCTGCATGGCTTGCATAAGTCCTTGGAAACTCTGCATGAAACCTTTCAGATTAATTCCTGCATTGGGCACTTGTCTGCCCCCAACTGTCGGAGCATTTACTACCCTATCATTTACCAGGTTGGGGTCATCCACCCCCGATCCTCTCTCATCAGCCTGGGGTACATCCCTTTGTCTTCCCGGTGGCATAGCTTTGAGAGGATAACAATTGTTAAGTGTGAGGGTTCATTTTAAATGGGTTCTGAATATACTCTACCCTTTTCCCACTCTAGCCTATCTCCTCTTCTACTATTTGGACAATTGGAGTGGTTATAACTATGGTTTGTCTCTCGTGCTCTGATATCACTTTGTAACACCCCAAGATCCGATTCCCAATTTATGGACATATTTTTTTTTCTTTTCTTCCATCGGACCTCGAGACATTATGTCGTACGTATCGCGGAAGCACAAAAATATATATATATATATATATATATATATATATATACGCATGAGAGAGAGAGAGAAACCATAATCACATGAAATGTAATTGGCATTTCAACCATGCATAATCCCAAAAGTTACATGACCATTGTCCAAATACATATAAGTCCATACATGTTCACCAATCCACAAACTAGCTATATAATGAAAGGTAAATATCCATAGCCCACCCTGACGCAAGCAGGACTAGAACTACTCCTCGGCCACAGCTTTCTCCCTGACCTCCTTCACTGTGTCTCCTGAAAACATGTGTCACAAGGGGGTGAGTGTGACGCTCAATAGGTAGCCTAATCAAATAGGGGTTAACTCACATTCATATTTCCAATCATATATATAATTCAAATATTAACAATAAAAGAGTACAAAAGACACACATAATCCATCTAGAACCCTCCAAGGTGACCTACATAATGGTCTAGCAAGGACTCAGGAATCGGTCAACCGAACTGTAACAAGTTACAGACCGGCCAACACTGGCAATTTCGGTCGACCGAAATGCCCATGTCGGTCGACCGAACCCTGCTACCATCCTAGAAAGTAGTAGTTTAGTCCCAAAGTTAAAAAATAACCAATGTTACTCAATGATCCATTCATTACCATCTGCTTAAAATAATTCATACGAGAAAAACACATGTTTATTGGCTAACATATAAGATACCCATGCATGCACCAAAACCACGGTGAATGATTAGTTACACATTATCACATTTTCATGAGTTTCACACTTTCATTACTCATGGAACCAAACAGCTGCCACAAACACAAAAGGCCCACACACAAACAAACGAAAGAGTACTGCGCAGACCAGAGAGCGAACTCCCACCTAGGCTCCTGCCGCACGGGGCGTTACATATCTCCGTCCCCCGGGTTCTGTGGCGTTACATATCGCCGTCCCACAGAACGAACTAGCCGAATCATAGGATTTTTAACCAAGGCGTTACGTATCGCCATCCCTTGGTTTCTTTTACTTCCATGGCATTACGTATCGCCGTCCTGCAAGAAGGGACCGAAGTTCAACCTCACATAATGCTACTATTTTCCATTCATAACATTCACATCGTATTGGCATTCACATTCATAATCATATTACAATATTAGTATCGTACTTTTATCATAACATAAGCATGCTTCCATAGGGTTTAGGTGGACTAATCCTACTCATAAGTCTACTGTTGTGGAACAGAATATGATCATGTTACCCGTAAGGATTCTGTATGAAAGAAGACATGTTTATTTCTAGGTTACACATGCATAAAAATGAACCATAACTACAAGTGCGGGATTTCTGAGAGCACGAAATTTTTACAGTGAGTTACTAACTTAATCTTCCACCATTTTTTAATTTTTTAGATTTTTCTGAATGAAAATGACATCTCAAAACTCTCCTTTTCCACGTTTCTAGAAATTGGGATAGAGCCCAGGTGTGTCGACCTGTCCAAAGGGTAGTGTCGACACCATTAATACTCTGAAAGAGGTGGTGTCGACCTGTCCAAAGGGTAGTGTAGACCTGTCCAAAGGGTGGTGTTGACACTGCCAGACCTCTGAAAGAGGTAGGGTCGACCTGTCCAAAGGGTGGTGTCGACACCATCAAGGTTCTGAAAGAGGTGGTGTGGACCTGTCTAAAGGGCAGGTCGACACCGTCAGTGCAGTGGCCCAAATGTTTGATCAAAACTGAGAGGAACCTCATGAAAGCAGATAATTTGATGGAAGGATGAGAAAAATAAACATGGCAATCGATCACGTGAACCCATTAGTCACTCTTTAATGTATAGAAACTATTTAGAAATCGTTCTAATGCATCGTTGTCCCCCTAAGAATTTAAGGTTAGGTACCTACCTTCGAAGGTGATAAATCGATGACCCGGGGATGAAATCCACACCCAGATCCACATAAAGCTTCTCTCCTTCATCCCAAGGCGCTACAGGGTCATCGTCCACGCGCCAACTCATCCACTACGCGCCGGATCGTCCACCCTTGCGGAGTCAAGGTCCCTCACCCTTTCTCACTCAAGAAGAATAGAAGATGGTGGAGAGTTGAAGTGAATGCTTGCCAAAGGCTTCCTACCCACAAAACCCACCTCCTTATATGATTTTCTAGTCTCCCAAGGGCTTGCCCACGACCTATAGGTGCCATTCCCACTCCCAAGGCTGTTGGTTGGAGAGGAGTTAATGCCATGCACCTCTTCGGGTTTGATCAGACGCGACCCTTCGACCATCGATCATAAATGCGAGTGGGCACGCTCTTCTATTGGGATTTGGGTCAGGATGTCTTCGGATGAAATCAAGAGGACTTCCAGATATAACTTTGGGATGTGGTTTCATCGAGTTTCATCAACGCTATCATGTGTTATGATTTTTCCAAGATTAACATTCATTCTCCCAAGTTCCAGTCATGACCTTTCGGTAGCCCAAAGTAATTAGGGCATAGCTCTAGTATCCAGGTAGAATTTGGCCTTATCCTCAACATAGAAGATGTAGCTAACATCCCATTCAAAATTATGGCTTTAGTTTCATGTCATTTAATCAACTACAAACAAAGTTATGAATTTCTAATCATTCACGTGTGAATTCTCTTAATAGTCACACTTTTCTGTGTCAGTTGGTGACAAGGGCTCAGAACCTCAGGTTCTAGTGCGAATTGGGTTTCCATCTCAACAGAAGAGTTTGGGTTAAGGGCCCAAGCTTTTTAATGGACCTAGTTTTAGCCCATTTGGATAACTATGGGCCAAGATATCCTTATTTCAATAGGTGACAGCATTTTCTATAACTGTTTCAGCCTATTTTTCTTAAACTCCCTCTTAACCCCTATTAGGCCTATTCTCCAAAGTTATAATCTTCACCAAAGTTGTTCCTTACCCCATGGACATTGCATGGGCTTTAGATTCACCTAATTCTGACCTTCCTAGGTTGAGTTATGAATTCCCTAAGGACCCTTTGATATTCTGTCTAGATTTCTAGTTCCTTGTGTTAATGGGTCCAAATTGTACCCAATTGGGCCAGTGCCCAAATTGGTGGTTCTAACATTGACTGGGGAAGCATCGCTAGGATGCGACATGTGCACTCAGGAAGTTGGGCGACATGTGTAGAGAGAAGGTTCCATGGGTGCGAGTGCATAGATGATTGTGGGGAATCGTGTACTGGACGTCTTTCCCGACCGACCGCAAGCAGTCGGCGTTTATTTACACCGGATTGAATCCGAACACCTTTGATCCGTGCTGAAGAGAAGTATGTATATGTCTGAAGCCATGGATAGGGGGCCGGGGGCATCCTGTAGCTTTAAGGGCGCATTTGACTGGGAGGTTTGGTTTACTGGAGTGAGAGACGCTGGACACACACTGGGTAGTGCAGGAAGAAGCTGAGTTCCAGGTACATGTACAAGTATTCAACTGGTTTCATGCTGTATGAGAGCCACGTCGACTTTACAAATGGGCCGAAGAGGCCAAAATACAACTGGTGCAAGCCGCAGGACAATTCCGACACATGGGTCAGTCCCCGAGTCAATGCATAACAAGGCGGACATCTACGTGTTTTTACATAGACTCTCCACAAGGATAGGGACGTGCCCGATTCGCTAAGGGAGGACTAGACTAGATGGCAGGGGGAGATACTGGTCTTCGCCTGGAGGAGGGCCGGATGTGGCTCGGGATGAGCAGTCGGGCACGGGTCCTGAGAGGCGAGTATCTTCATGCTGGGGAGTCTGGGCCGATCCCAGGAATGTTACTTCCGGGCCGGGGTCTGGCTAACTCGAGCCATCGGTTAGAGCGATCGGCAGCCAGTTCGGGGCAAGGGGTAGGCACGTGGTTCTGTGACAGAAGTAGCTGTGACATCATGGCGTATGCGAAGCCACCGTGGGTTGTCATACGCGGGTGGACCCAGAATGCGGATGTGTTTGCCGTTGTCATAACGCCTTACGTGCCACAGAGATAGGCTTGTGTGCGATGTCTAAACGTCGTATGAGGGAAGTGTGAGCGACATACCCTCAGCATCTGTGAGCCGATCAACAAGCCAATCATGCGCCACACTTAGCTCCTTGTGTCCGTCATTGCTTGCCAAGTGCCTGTGGAAGTCCGTATGTGCGACAGTCTGTTCATATGTTGTTGCATGCATGCCCCTTGAGCTTCCAAGGGGGCTTTTATAGAGGAATGTGAAGGGTCAGGGGGGGTATGTAGCACCCCCAATAAAATAATAGAGAAGTTAAACTTCTTAAATAAAGAATCCTACATGAAGGCCTTATATAAATAAACATACCTTGTGAGGACTACTATATAAATGTACAAAGCCCAACATCACTTAAATGCCAACACATGGGTAGTACGTAATGGAGGTTCTCTTTTTCCAACCGAAAAGGAATGGGCGCCCCTTACCAGGGCGCCATTCACCAAATGGAGCCCCTACACTAGGGCGCCATTTACCTGCAGGGCCCCCATCCCACACCATAAAGGTAACCAATTATATACACACGTGAAGGTTGCAATTTTTATCTAAAGCCATGAAGAATGGACGCCCTCATGCAAAAGCGTCATTTACTTGAACAGGGCCACCCAGCTAATGGGCGCCCCTGTACAAGGGCGACATTTCCCAGCAGACCACGAACAGCCTCATTTAGATGTCAATGCACCATCCTCTGGCCGTGGACAGCAAGGTTCTTGGATCTTGTTCCCCAACCGGACCCGCAAGACAATAAACCAATGCTTTGCACTGGCAACTAGATTTCCTATAACTATTTCCCCCCGTAGCACAGGCAGAGGCTACTGCCATTATCAGTGCCACTTGCAGAAGGGAATATTCCCTTCTTTCCTTCGAAAGACGTGAAGGGATATTTTCTTCCTACATTCTACGTCCTACTGCTGGAGCTTTACGGCGGAGAATGTGTGGCTTCTCTTATTGTTTATTCTCTGAAGCTCTACTGCAAAGACGAGGAAGGGCTAGCTTGGATTTCTTATTCTTATCATCTGTACCACGTATACCCCTCCACAAAGGTAGGTGTTCTCAAGATCTAGCCCAACCCATAGCTAAAGTAGGGTAACATAACATGCTAGTATAATCCATCTGTCATGCCATAGAGCCTGTTCCATACTCTATAGCATGTTACACGGGTTTTAAGTAGAACAACTATAGCCTGTTGCACCAATTTTCTACATAGTCTGTTATACTGATTTTACGGGATTCGAACATATCTCATTACACCAGTTTTTATAGCCTTAAAATATCATGTTTAGCCCTAGTATATAACCTATTTTACAAGATATACATATATGTTTTAAAAACCTAGAATGCCCAGCCCTCAGGTAAAGGGCGCCCCTCACCTGGGCGCCATTTCCTGAAGGGGCGCCCCAGGCAAGGGCGCCATTTAATTGAAGACACTTCACAGTGTCGTCAATTCATTTTCCAGCAATTAATAATCAACACATTCAAAAATTTATATCTATTGAACTAAATCATAAAATCCTTGCATGAGTATGTTTCTCTGATCCTGATATTTTTCTCTACATGTCCACATCCTTACTTCTTGATTCAGAAAAACTTTCTACTGATGAATAGTGTTTTGTGTCTTGGAACGCACCTGCTCGGTGTGTAAACCACCCAGAAGAAAGGGCGCCCCAGTCCAGGGTGCCATTTACATGAATTGAAGACTCTCTGCAGAGTCTTCATTTAAATGAAGACCCTGCAGAGGGGCGCCAATTCCATAGCCTTGTAAATCAATTGAAGACTCTCTGCAGAGTCTTCATTTTAATGAAGGCACTGTAGAGGGCGCCAATTCCTTTTTCCCAGAAATTACGAACACCACGTTAGAAAATTAATATCTATGAAACTAAAACCCAACAATTTTGCATGAGCATGATTCTGAACTCCCGATAATTTTCTCTGTCTGCCCATGACCTTGCTTCCTGATTTCGTGAACCTACGACATTATGAATAGTGTTATGAGTCTAAAAATGTATCTGCTCGGTGCAAATATAGCCAAATGAATTGGCGCCCTAGATAGGGGTGCCAATTAGTTGAATAATGACCCTCCAGAGGGTCGTCATTTAAATGAAGATCCCCTGGGGAGGTGCCATTTTCCATATATATAATTTCTGAAAGAGTGCCTGACCCCTAGACGCCAATTCCCTAAAAGATTGCCTGACCCCCAGGCACCATTTCCTGAAAGCCTGAAAGCAGGGCTAACCCCTGGGCGCCAATTTAGTGAGGTAGCTTGCTAGCCACCAATTTCATCTAGATGATTCAGTGAGCAACAGATTCCGTTCTGATTCCTGATTTGTCTCGTGGGTTATACCGACATAACCCTTGTTCATTTCCTGCATGACATATGCCTTGAACTCCATTCCATGACAGTCCACCTTATGTATATCCTACAATAGTCCACCCTTGAAATCCTATATTGGCTATAAATGAGAGTGGATGTCAAAAGAAATACATGAAATGCTGTGCATATAGGGCCCGATCTAGTCCTTGGAGGGGCGCCCGAAAGTACTTGTGCCCATGGGAGTTGAATGATCACGGTGTTTAAGCTTTGTACCAAAGTACTTGCTTGCTTGCTTGACTTGAGACATTCCACACTACCCTCTCTTGACACTACTTGCTTGACTTGACTCGCGTGGCCCAGAATGGGCAATACTTGACTTGCGTGGCCTGAAAAAGGGCAAAGTACTTGCTTAATTGAAATAGCCAATTCCAATAACATGTACTTGATATTACTTACTTGAACATGAACTTTACTTGCTTGAAAAAGAATTCTTGCTTGCCTAGAAAGTTGTATCGACATCTATAAAGTTCTTGATATCATGCTTGCCAAATACTTGAAATCATGCGATACTCTCTCTTTATACAGTTCTTGATCTCTTATTTGTTCATCATGCATAGCTATACCGGCATTACATGTAACATGTAAACCACTTAAAGATTGCTCGAACTTGAGATGTAATTCCGATTGAGAGATTCGCTCATCTAGTTACATTCTAACATTTTTGAGGTAATTTGGATAGCGGCATCCACACGAATGGGAATGAGACCGAGTGAAGAGTGCTAGTGTCATGATCATCTACTGTCAGCTAGTCACGTCTTCTGATTTTCTTGAGTCCCCTTTGTACTTTCAGTTATATTAGTCTAGTTGATTGAAGCTTGTTAAGGCTTGTAGGCTAGTATTTAGATTTGAAGAATGAATGTCATGGAATAGACTTATCACCCCTTTGGTTAATCGGATAATTGTCAACTTGGACATTGGTATCATTTTAGAAATTTAATCTTAGTCATTATTTAGTTTTTTGCGCACTCTGTCTTTTGTCAAAAAAAAGTGTATACTGCTCTGATTGAATGGTTCTATATAAGCTGGCCACGACCTTGGGTATCTTCCGCGCTCGAGGCGTGACAGCCTTCGTGGCATCAGAGCCCAGGATTTCAATTTCCTAGGGAATAAGAGGTTAAGAAATTAGAAGTCACGATCGAAATCGAGGAAAAAAAACCAAGTCCAAGGATAGTCTACACCGTATACCCGGTGAGATGGGTAGAGCCATGGGTTATGTTCTATAATGACATTCGACCTTATAAATTAAACATGATACTTAGTACCCTTAAATTCTCTTGCAGGATCATGGCCGCTGAATGAGCACAATGGCGCGAGATGTAGCGCACTGTGCAAGGTCTAACGCAGGCGCTACAGCAAGTGGCACAAGGCGGAGCTTACCGTGGAGCTGGTGATCTCCCCAAAGGTTTTCGCAACATGAACCCACCAAGATTCACGGGTTCCTCTGACCCCGAATATGCTGAAAACTGGTTAAAAGATATTGACAGAATTTTTTGTGTAATGCAATGCACGGATGAGGAAAGGGTCTTATTGGCTATATTACAATTGGAGCGGGACACTCGATGTAATATCTTGGACCTTTCGAATCCTTCTTCTTGGGTCTCGGATCTATTTTCTTGGAGAATTTGTTCTCATTTTGCCCGGAATTATCTTTCGGACATTTTTCGGGTTCGGATCCCTGCGTTTCGGATCAGTTTCGGAGGTCCCAGAATGTGTTCTGCGGTTTTCCGTGTTTTTCCTTGACAAGACCTACGGAACCCCGTAGCGGGTAAACCGAGTCGTTCACCTACTCAGGGATGGTACCACATCGATCAACATATTCCAACGATCACGATGGTATATTTTTCTATTTTTCCATATTTTTTGGAAAATCTGGATTTTCTATAAAACCCCCATTTCTTTTTCTTTTCTCCTTTCGCTTTCTTCTTCTTCCTCCTTCATCCTCCCGTGAGCGACCGGCCCCCTCCTTTCCCCCTCTCTCGTGGACGCGGCGGCTACCCTCTCCCCAGCTGTAGACAGCGGCGAGGTGACGGTGCGGCGACGGCAGTGGCGGCGTGGTGATCGTGGCGGAGTGCGTGGTTCGTGGGAAGCTCGAGAAAGAACGGAGGTTTTCAAGCATGTTTTGAGGATCGACGGCGATCCGCCGCATTTCGGACGAATCTAAGGTAGGGAGATGAATCCCCATGCTCATCTCATCGTCCCCCGCGATTTGTAGGCCGAGGAGAGGTCGAGAGGGGCATTTTTAAGCCGGGTAGGGAAAAATCCATGTTTTGGAGGTTGTGTGCCGATCTACCGTTTCGTCACGTTTCGGACCGATTCGAGGGTGTAGATGCATGCTAGGGGTTATAGGGGAGCTTCCCCCTTGTTTTCCCCCTCATCCGTGGATGATCGGGGCGTGGTACGAGTTTGTGGATTTCTTCCCGCCGGCCCGTTCTCGGGTTGGTGTGGCGGTCCTTCCAGAGACCGCCAGAGCCTTTGGCGGCCCAAGGTAGGTCAGCCAGAGCCAGTGGCGGCCCAAGGTGGGTGCGCCACATGGCACTATTTTGTCTGTAGGTCCCGATATCGTCTGGAGGCTGCATGATAAATCGCCAGACGGTGTGGCGGCCGAGGGTCAGACCGCCAGAGGGTGAGTTGACCGTTGATTTTCGACCGTTGGGTATTTTTGGGGTCTGGCGGCCGAAGGTACGCCCGCCTCATCCCTGTGGCGGACCTGAGTAGGATCGATAGTTTCTTCGCAACCCAGAGTGTGGCAGCCTATAGTTGGACCGCTACAGTCACTATAGCGGCCCAATGTTGGACTGCTAGCCTCTGTGGCGGCCCAAAGTTGGACCGCCAGCGGTTCAGGTTCAACCGGAATTATGCTTTGCCGATTCGAGTCCCGGGTGAGTGGATCTCGATCCCCTTGCTGACCCGTGGTCTGACTGATGCTGGGCATCATGTGGGGGCCACATGTAGGGCGCCGTGGGATCCTGGAAGGTGGTGTTCTCAGCTTATATCACCGTGAGTCGGTGTCGGTGCGAGGAGCGACCCTTGTACTTTGTCCGATTTAGACGTTATTTTTTGCTGACTAGAGAGTCTACTCTTTCAGTGACCCTCCACTAGTCGTAGCCTTCCGACACGCGAGTGGTCCCACCAGGGAGTGGTGGCGAGACTAACCCAGAGAGACGATTTTGGACTAGTTTTCGTCGGGCCCCACGTCTACCAGCCAGAGTCCGGCTGAGGGGAAAACCAGTCAGAGGGCCAGACCAGGGACGCACGGTCTGTGTGTGCACACGTAGTTGGGGGCGGTTGGACCCGCTCTGACGAGTGCAACCCCAGCTTGTCACTTGTTCTGTGGTTACTAGTACGGTGTCCCCGTTCCACCAGGGGTCGAGGGGGACACTTGAGGCACGGTTTAAGTCGTCAGTGGACGCATCCGGCCTTGCTTCTAGTGGGATGGTACTCCTGTCTTTGTCTGGTAGTGACTCTTTGACTTTTGACGAGTTGTCTCAATTTTTGTGCCGTGTGTTCGGTACTAACCATCGTAGTAGCTTGTAGTCACTTTCCGCGTAGTTTCTCGATTTGCGAGGTGGGGACCGGATGATCCCTACTGAGCCTTGTGTTTTGAGGCTCATTCCCTGCGTGTTTTCCGTGTTTCAGGTGCGACGCGGCTTCGGGGGAGCACTTCTGAGGCTCCACGTGGTTAAGGTGCCCAGGGTTAGTTGCTAGTTGCCAGGCCGGGGTATGCCTCGTGTGGTTGTACTTTTCTCTTCGGACTGTACTAGTTATGGACTACTGTTATATTTTAGACTGCTGTTATTTTTGTGGACCATGTAATTTAATTAATGTCATTTATTGCTTCATGCTTAATTCATTTAATCTGCATAGCTCTGCAATTATTTTAGGTTCTTGTGTATCTCCACACCATCCTTTTAACCCTTCCGAGTCTTCGGGCTCGTGGGTGGCGGTTCGAGATTCAGGTTATCGGGCCTTCCCGGCGTTCGGATCTCGGGTCGTTACAGCTGGTATCAGAGCATGGTTATGGATGTATATGAGAATCATAAATAGTTGTAGTGGTCCACTAGTCCATAATGATGATGTACAATTGGCACTGGCTTAGGGCATCGTGTGTTTTATTGATTTTGCCATTTCTCGTGTCTTCTGTCTTTTTGCAGTAGGTGAGTATGGCGCCGAGGCGGAGGACTCGCTCTCAGTAGGGATAGTCGACAAAGGAGCAGGAGGAGCAGAGTAGAGTGCCACCAGTTACCACCCAGGCAGGGGATGCAGCGAGAGTTCCGGGGGTCGATGATTTCTTTCGGAGCATGTTTCAGGCCATGACTCAGCAGTTTGGCGGTGATGCTGGCGAGGGCTCATCGGCTAGGGGTGGACCCAGTCGCGCTGTGAGGGACTTCATGCAGTTTTACCTACCCTATTACGATGGCCAGCCAGATCCCGATGTGGCCAGGAGATGGCTTGATGAGATGGAGAGAGTGTTTAGTTCCATGCGCTATGCTGAGGAGGACATGGTGATGTTGACATGTAACCTGTTGCAGGGTACGGCTCCAGATTGGTGGTCTTCAGAGTGGAATACATCCTTTCAGTCTCGTCCACTTCAGGAGATCGTGTGGAAGGACTTTGTTACGGTCTTCGAGCGTACTTACTACCCATCCTATGTTGGTACGCAGAAGATGCGTTAGTTCTTGGAGTTGGTTCAGGGTGACATGTCCATGTTGCAGTACATGGCTCGATTTATGGAGTTAGGCCATTATGCTCCCCATATCATGGAGCATGAGGGAGTGAAGACCGAGCAGTTCATCCAGGGTTTGAGATAGGAGCTGAGGCACCTTCTGATGGCGAACGCGGCTACTGATTTGGAGACAGCATCTCGTGTAGCGGCATCTTTGGAGCTGGATATGCAGAAGGTCGAAGGACAGGGAGGACATGGGCAGTCCCAATCAGGCCGTGGTCAGCACGCTACTACCCAACAGCAGAGTACTTTCCAACACGCTATGGGTAGTTCGGCAGCGTCGGCTCTAGCGGTGTCTGTGGCAGGATCTACGTCTTTTGGCTCCAAGGTAAAGAAGTTTCTCAAGAAGGGTTTCTTTGGGTAGTGTATAGCAGCCGATCCCTTTTCAGCGTCAAGGATCAGTGGGTGGATCGTGGGGATTGTGTCCCCGATGTGGCGAGTCGCATCCAGGCAGGAAGTGCACGATGCCGGTGATCTGTTTCAGGTGTGACCAGCTAGGGCACATGGCGTGTGACTGTCCCCAGAGGCCGCAGCAGAAGCAGTACTCTCAGCAGTAGCACCCCCAACAGTAGAGGCAGCAGCAGGGGCAGTATCCGCCGCTACCCAAGTTAGCGAGTGTGGGAGGCAAGCAGAGATCCCGAGGCCAGATTACACACATGACCAGGGCAGAGGCAGTGGCGTCACAGCTCGTGGAAGGTACCGTTTGGATTTTGGGTTCTGTGGCTCGAGTTTTGTTTGATTCTGGCGCGTCTCATTCGTTTATTTCAGAGTATTTCACACTGAGTATTGAGGAGCCGGTGACCCAGTTGTCCTGTGATTTGGTAGTGGAGTTGCCTTCTGGTGATTTCATGATCACTCCTTATTGTTTTGATGAGGTTCCTATGTGGGTTGAAGGGCGGAGTTTACTGGCCAGGCTTTATGCGTTGCCACTTCAGAATTTTGATGTGATTTTGGGCATGGATTGGCTCGAGGCACATCATGCTTTGGTGGATTGTGGCTTGAAGAGGGTTTATTTCTGGCGACTTCGTGGGCCCACCTTCTATTTCCAAGGTATTAGGTCTTCCTCTTCCCGCTTTCTTATTTCGGCTATTAGGGCTCGTCGTTTGCTTGATGCGGGTTGTCAGGGTTTTCTCGCTTCTGTGGTCGTGGTGGACCAGTCGGAGCTAGATGTGGAGAACATTCCGGTGGTGTGCGAGTTTCCTGATGTTTTTCCCGAGGACCTACCTAGATTGCCTCCCCAGTGGGAGATTGATTTTGTGATCGAAATTGTGCCTGGTACGGGACCTTTATCGAAGGCTCCTTACCGTATGGCTCCCGCTCAGTTGAGAGAGTTGAGGGTGCAGTTGCAGGAGTTGCTGACCAAGGGATACATTTATCCTAACTTTTCCCCTTGGGGTGCGCCAGTGTTGTTCGTGAAGAAGAAGGACGGTAGTCTGAGGTTGTGCATTGACTACTGACAGCTGAATAAGGTGACCGTTAAGAACAAGTATCCGTTGCCGCAGATTGATGACTTGTTCGACCAGCTTCAGTCTGCTCGAGTGTTCTCGTGGATTGATTTGCAGTCCGGTTATTATCAGTTGCGGATTCAAGAGTCTGACGTGGAGAAGACTGCGTTCAACTCGAGATACGGGCATTATGAGTTTTTGGTGATGCCGTTTGGGCTCACCAATGCCCCCGCAGCGTTTATGGATTTGATGCAGAGGGTGTTCCATCCCTACTTGGACCAGTTCATGGTCGTGTTTACAGACGACATCCTTGTTTATTCGTAGTCTGTAGATAAGCATGCATATCATTTGAGGGTTGTGTTGCAGACTTTACGAGATCACATGTTGTATGCTAAGCTCAGCAAGTGTGAGTTTTAGCTTCACGAGGTGCACTTTTTGGGGCACGTGATTTCTGGTGACGGTAGTTTCATGGATCCAGCCAAGGTCAAGGCAATGATGCAGTGGCCGAGGCCAATGTCCGTGACAGAGATTCGGAGTTTCTTGGGGTTTGCAGGTTATTACAGGAGATTCATTCAGGATTTTTCCCATGTTGCAGCCCCGATGACCAGGCTTACGCGGAAGGATGTACCATTTGTCTGGACTGGTGAGTGTGAGCAGAGCTTTATGGAGCTTAGGAGGTTGCTCACCTCGGCACCAGTGTTGGTGTTACCTTCTGGATCAGGAGATTTTGTGGTGTGTACAGATACTTCCAGGGTCGGGTTGGGTGCTGTGCTGATGCAACATGGTAGAGTTGTGGCATATGCATCTCGGCAGCTGAAGCCACATGAGGAGAACTACCCTACCCATGACCTTTAGTTGGCGGCTGTGATCTTTGCATTGAAGATTTGGAGGTATTATCTGTGCGGTGAGAAGTTCTAGGTGTTCACAGACCATCAGAGTTTGAGGTATGTGTTCACTTAGAAGGACCTTAACCTTAGGCAGAGGCGATGGATGGAGTATATGAAGGATTATGACTTCACCCTATCTTATTAGCCGAGCAGGATGAATGTCGTTGCCGATGCCTTGAGTAGGAAGGTCGTTGTCAGCACCATGATGTTGAGGAAGTGGAGGCTCTGGGAACAAGTGCCATCCGTGTCATTTAGGCTCAAGGTTCCCCAAGAGCCGGGGTCAGCTATCCTTACGAGCTTGACTGTCACGCCAGCGATTCATCGTTAGGTGACAGATGCTCAGCGTGCAGACCCTGAGTTGCCCTGGATTTTGGCTTTGGCTAATGTGGGCTTCGGCGAGGACGGAGCTGTGAGATTCCCTGGTAGGCTATACATCCCAGCTGAGGAGCAGGTGAGGCGTGCAATGTTGCTAGAGGCTCATGGGAGTCGGTACACTGTGCACCCGAGAGCGACGAAGATGTATCGGAACTTGAAGAGGCAGTTCTGGTGGCCTGGCATGAAGAGAGATATTGCCGAGTATGTGGCCCGATGCCTGACCTGTCAGCAGGTGAAGGTGGAGCATCAGTGACCAGGAGGTGCACTTCAGCCCTTGGAGATTCCCACGTGGAAATGGGACCACGTGACTACAGATTTTATGGTGGGATTGCCGAGGACCCCGAGCGGGCAGGATAGTATTTGGTTACTGGTGGATAGGCTAATGAAAGTGGCTCGGTTGTTACCGATCAAAGTCAGCTGGAGTGTGCCAAAGTTGGCTCGTCTCTATGTGGAGCAGATCGTACCTTTGCATGGGATTCCCATTTCCATTGTGTCAGATCGAGATCTGCGTTTCACTTCTAGATTTTGGAGGAGTTTCCAGTGAGCTCTTGACACATAGTTAGTGTTTAGCTCAGCATATCATCCTCAGTCTGATGGTCAGTCGGAGAGAACCATTTAGACGTTAGAGGACATGTTGAGATCCTGTTGCCTGGAATGGCAAGGGAGTTGGATTCACCATCTGCCATTGGTGGAGTTTGCCTACAACAACGGCTAACATTCGAGTATTGGGATGGCTCCTTATGAGGCGTTGTACGGGCGACCGTGTCAGACTCCACTCGATTGGTCTAAGGTTGGTGAGCGTGTTGTGACGGGACCGGAGCTGGTGCAGCAGTGCATTGATGTGGTGCATCTGGTCCGTCAGAACATGTTGGCGGCGTAGAGTCGACAGAAGAGTTATGTTGATCAGAGAAGGCAGCCACTGTGTTTCACGGTCGGTGATCGAGTATTCTTGAGGGTTTCTCCCATGAAGGGTGTAATGCGATTTGGATAGCGTGGGAAGTTGAGTCCCTGCTTTGTTGGTCCTTTCCTCATCGTGGAGCGCATTGGCGAGGTTGCTTATTGGTTGCAGCTACCTCCTGAGTTTGCAGCGGTGCATGACGTGTTCCATGTCTCAATGTTGAGGAAGTATATGCTAGATGTTTCTCATGTGTTGGAGGATTCGGTTTGGCCCGAGGTGACTCCCGATCTGTCTCTATCGGAGTTCCCTATCCGTATTGAAGATCGGTGAGAGCAGCACCTGCGGAACAAAGTTATCCCTCTGGTTAAGATGGTGTGGCAGCGGCACTCTGGCAGTGAGGCTTCTTGGGAGCATGAGGATGAGATGCGTCAGTAGTTCCCTTACCTGTTCGAGTGAGTTTCCCTCTTCTTCTTCCCCTGTGCTTTATTTTAAATTTCGAGGATGAAATTTATTTAAGGGGGGAGGGCTGTAATATCCCGAACCTTTCATATCCTTCTTCTTGGGTCCCAGATCTATTGTCTCGGAGAATTTGTTCTCATTTTTCCCAGAATAATCTTTCAGACATTTTTCAGGTTCGGATCCGTGCGTTTCGGATCAGTTTCAGAGGTCCCGGAACGTGTTCTGCGGTTTCCCATGTTTTTTCCTGACAAGACCTACAGAACCCCTTAGCGGGTAAACCGAGTCATTCACCTACTCAGGGATGGTACCATGGTGATCAGCGCATTCCAACGATCGCGGTGGTATATTTTTCTATTTTTTCATATTTTTCAAAAAACCTAAATTTTCTATAAAACCCCATTTCTTTTTCTTTTTCTTTTCTCCTTTCTCTTTCTTCTTCTTCCTCCCGTGAGCGACCTGCCCCCTCCTTTCCCCCTCTCCCGTGGACGCGGCAGCAACCCTCTCCCCGGCTGCAGATGGCGGCGAGGTGACGGCGCGGCGACGGCGGTGGCGGCGTGAGTGGTTCGTGGGAAGCTCGAGGAAGAATGGGGGTTTTCATGCGAGTTTTGAGGATCGGCGGCGATCCGTCGCATTTCGGACGAATCTGAGGTAGGGAGACGAATCCCCATGCTCATCCCGTCGTCCCCCGCGATTTGTAGACTGAGGAGAGGTCAAGAGGGGCGTTTTTGAGCCGGGTAGCGCAAAATCCATGTTTTGGGGGTTGTGTGCCGATCTACCATTTCGTCGCGTTTTGGACCGATTCGAGGGCGTAGATGCATGCTAGGGGTTATAGGGAAGCTTCCCCCTTGTTTTCCCCCTCATCCGTGGATGATCAAGGCGTGGTATGACTTTTTGGATTTCTTCCCACCGGCCCGTTCTCGAGTTGGTGTGGCAGTCCTTCCGGAGACCGCCAGAGCCTTTGGTGGCCCAGGGTAGGTGCGCCCGAGCCTGTGGCGGCCCAAGGTGGGTGCGGCACAGGGCACTATTTTGTCGACAGGTCCCTATGTCGTCTGGCGGCTGCACGATAAACCGCCAGATGGTGTGGCGGCCGAGGGTCAGACCGCCAGAGGGTGAGTTGACCGTTGATTTTTGACCGTTGGGAATTTTTGGGGTCTGGCGGCCGAAGGTACGCCCGCCTCATCCCTGTGGCAGACCTGAGTAGGACCGCTAGTTTCTTCGCAACCCAGAGTGTGTCGGCCTATAGTTGGACCACTAGCCTCTGTGGCAGCCCAAAGTTGGACCGCCAGCGGTTCATGTTCAACCGGAATTATGCTTTGCCGATTCGAGTCCCGGGTGAGTGGATCTCGATCCGCGTGCTGACCCGTGGTCTGACTGATGCTGGGCATCATGTGGGGGCCACATGTAGGGCGCCGTAGGATCCCGGAAGGTGGTGTTCTCGGCTTATATCACCATGAGTTGGTGTCGGTACGAGGAGCGACCCTTGTACTTTGTCCGGTTTAGACGTTATTTTTCGCTAACTAGAGAGTCTACTCTTTCAGTGACCCTCCACTAGTCGTAGCCTCCCGACACACGAGTGGTCCCACCAGGGAGTGGTGGCGAGGCTACCCCAGAGAGATGATTTTGGACTAGTTTTCGTCGGGCCCCACGTCATCCAGCCAGAGTCTGGCTGAGGGGAAAACCAGTTAGAGGGCCAGATCAGGGACGCACGGTCTGTGTGTGTACACGTAGTTGGGGGCGGTTGGACCCGCGCTGACGAGTGCGACCCTAGCTAGTCACTTGTTCTGTGGTTACTAGTACGGTGTCCCCGTTCCACCAGGGGTCGAGGGGGACACCCGAGGCACGGTTTAAGTCGTCAGTGGATGCATCCAGCCTTGCTTCTAGTGGGATGGTACTCCTGTCTTTGTCTGGCAGTGACTCTTTGGCTTTTGACGAGTTATCTTAGTTTTCGTGCCGTGTGTTCGGTACTAGCCGTCGTAGTAGCTTGTAGTCACTTTCCGCGTAGTTTCTCGATTTACGAGGTGGGGACCGGATGATCCCTACTGAGCCTTGTATTTTGAGGCTCATTCCCTGCGTGTTTTCCGTGTTTCAGGTGCGACGCGGCTTCAGGGGAGCGCTTCTGAGGCTCCACGTTATTCAGGTGCCCAAGGTTAGTTGCCAGTTGCCAGGCTGTGGTATGCCCCGTGTAGTTGTACTTTTCTCTTTGGACTTTACTAGTTGTGGACTACTGTTATATTTTAGACTGCTATTATTTTTGTGGACCATGTAGTTTAATTAATGTCATTTATTGCTTCCTGCTTAATTCATTTAATTTGCGTAGCTCTGCAATTATTTTAGATTCTTGTGTATCTCCACACCATCCTTTTAACCCTTTCGAGTCTTCGGGCTCGTGGGTGGCGGTTCGAGATTCGGGTTATCGGGCCTTCCCGGTGTTCGGATCTCGGGTCGTTACACTCGAGGTTGGTGGGAATCCGTAGAAGCAACATTGCCTGATGACCATGTCACATGGGATGACTTTGTTGAACATTTCAACAACAAGTACTTCTCCAACCGTATTCAGGAGAAGAAGGCTGCGGATTTTGCCGCACTGAAACAACGTACCCTGAAAGTGGCCGATTAAGAGGCCCAGTTCTCCAGACTGTCCAGGTATGCCCCCCACTTGGTGTGTACCGAAAAGATGAAGGCTAGAAGGTTCCTTAATGGGCTTCGGCCCTACTATATTACACAACTTGCACCGATGGACATCCAAGTCTATTCGGAGATGGTTCGGTGTGCCCAATTGCTAGAAGACGCCACCGAATTATTTGAAAGGATTCGAGGAAAGGACAAGAAGGAACCCCTCACAGGCCCGAGAAATTTCAAATCATCATTCAACAAGAAGCGGTTCTTCAATGGAGGGGAGCCCTCCAAGGGAAAGAGGTTTCAGAAGAATGACAAGCCTTTCTCCACCACTACACTTTCTAAGGAAATTTGTAAGTACTGTGACAAAGTCGGCCACAAGACCGAGAAATACTGGGGGAAATTAGGAGCCTGTCTCCGATGTGGAAGCCGCGAACATCAAATTCCTGATTGCCCATTGATGAATGAGCAAGCCACTAAAGATGAGAAGCGTCTGACAAAGAAACAAGGCCGTCTGCAAGCTCTCCATGAGACAGAACCCACAGAAGGTGGAATTATGGAAGGTACTCTAACTATTTGTTCTAAAACATCACAAGTTTTATTTGATACAGGAGCAACTCATTCATTAATTTCCAAGAAATTCGTTGCTTCATTTTCTAAGAAACCTAAACTGTTAGATTTGGTCATATCTACTCCTCTTGGGAATGAGTCTGATATCACTTATCACTATCCAAACTGTGAAGTGATGGTTAAAGGAAACAATCTACCTATCAACCTGATATGTCTAGATATGAAAGGATATGATGTCATACTAGGTGCCAACTGGTTATCCACCCACCAAGCAACTGTAGATTGCCGACATGGCAAGGTAACTTTCGTGGATTTTCCAGAGCTGGTTTACACTAGCCCTCAGAATAAATCCCCTCTTATCTCAGCTCTCCGAGCTAGCAAACTTGTAAGTAAAGGATGTATGGCTTTCATAGCATTCGTGACTGCCACGGAAGTCGATGAGTCTAAACTTGAAGACATCCGTGTAGTTCGGGATTTTCCTGATATTTTTCCGGAAGAATTGTCTGGCTTACCCCTGGAAAGGGAAGTGTCGTTTACAATCGACCTTGCCCCTGGTGCTGGTCATGTTTCCAAGGCACCATATAGAATGTCCCCCGATGAGCTGAAGGAGCTAAAAGAGCAACTAGTGGAGTTATTGAAAAAGGGTTTCATCAGGCCAAGTACTTCCCCATGGGGAGCACCCGTGCTATTCGTCAAAAAGAAGGATGGATCAATGAGACTATGTATTGATTATCGGCAGTTAAATCACCTTACAATCAAGAACAAGTACCCGCTGCCGAGAATCGATGAGCTGTTCGATCAATTATCTGGAGCTAAATGTTTCTCCAAGATTGATCTTCGTTCTGGTTACCACCAACTGAAGATCAAAGAAGAAGACATTCATAAAATTGTATTCCAAAGCAGGTATGGGCATTACGAATTTACTGTTATGCCTTTCGGACTAACAAAAGCCCCTGCAGCCTTTATGTAATTAATGAACAGCACCTTTCGGCCACATCTAGATCAATTCATCGTGGTCTTTATCGATGATATCTTGATTTATTCAAAGTCTGAAGAAGACCATGAAGAACACCTCAAGAAGGCATTACAAATATTAAGGGAAAATAAATTATATGCCAAATTAAGCAAGTGCAAGTTCTGGCTCGAGGAAGTATCCTTCTTGGGCCATGTAGTCTCGAAGAATGGAATTTCTGTCGACCCTTCAAAGGTCGAAGCTATGAAGAATTGGGAACAACCAACAAATGCAACGGAGATCCGAAGTTTCATGGGTCTAGCTGGTTACTACCGGCGTTTCATCAAGGACTTCTCAAAAATTGCTGTTCCTCTTACCAGGTTAACCCGCAAAGAAGTGCCTTATGAGTGGAATGAAGACTGTGAGAAGAGTTTCCAAGCTTTGAAGAATCTCTTGACCACTGCTCCAGTCTTATCATTACCAATTGAAGGAGAGAAGTACGAGGTATATACCGATACTTCTGGTATTGGCCTCGGATGTGTATTGATGCAAAATGGAAGGGTCATTGCGTACTCTTCCCGATAATTAAAGAAGCACGAAGAGAACTACCCGGTGCATGACTTAGAGCTAGCCGCGGTTCTATTTACCTTGAAGATCTGGAGGCACTACCTCTATGAAGAACAATTCATAGTATACTCCGATCACAAAAGCCTCAAGTATTTATTCTCCCAAAAGGAGCTAAACATGTGGCAAAGGCGATGGCTCGAATATCTCAAGGATTTCGACTTCACTATATAATACCATTCTCGTAAGGGTAATTCCGTAGCTGATGCCCTTAGTCGAAAGCCAAGAGTAATTTTGGCCAACTGTATGATACAAGAATGGAAGTTGCTGGAGAAATTCTCTGAGCTCAATATCAATACAGATGAGAAGAACGGGTGTATCATTCTATCCCATATGAGTCTACATTCAGATTTGCTACCTGAAATTAAGAAGCTACAACAAGAAGATCCCGCACTAGTGAAGATAAAAGGCAAGCTGGACGAGAGACTTGATTTCAAGCTGGCACCCGATGGTACATTGCTATTCCATGAACGGACATATGTACCCGATTGTCTAGAGTTGAAAAAGAAGGTTCTTGAAGAAGTTCATCGATCGAGGTACACGATCCACCCTGGAGCCACTAAGATCTACCAAGACTTGAAACGAACTTTCTGGTGGCCTAATATGAAAAGGGAGGTAGTGGGCTTCGTGTCTCGTTGCCTGACATGCCAACAGGTGAAAATGGAACATCAGAAACCTGCTGGAAAATTGCATCCGCTAGATATTCCCAAGTGGAAGTGGGAAGATATCGGCATGGACTTTATCATGGGCTTGCCCAAGTCTAGGAGCGGACATGATGGAATTTGGGTAATCATCGACCGTCTCACTAAATCGGCCCATTTCTTACCCATCAAAAGCCGATGGTCAGTTGATGAACTTGCTGCTCTGTATATTAAGGAGATGGTTAGATTGCATGGAGTCCCTGTGTCAATTGTATCTGACCGAGACCCATGCTTTACCTCTCATTTCTGGAAGAGTCTACAACACTCTCTGGGGACGAAACTCAACTTTAGCACTGCTTTCCATCTTCAGACAGATGGTCAGATAGAGAGGACAAATCAAGTTGTTGAAGATATGTTAAGAGCATGTATTATAGATTTCGGCGGAAACTGGCATGACCACTTACCCCTAGCCGAATTCGCATATAATAACAGCTATCAAGCAAGTATACAAATGGTACCTTTCGAAGCATTATACGGAAGGAGTTGCCGGTCCCCTGTATGCTGGGAGGAAATTGGTGAAAAGCAACTATTAGGCCCAGATATTGTAAGAGATTCTACCGAGAAGATACACCTCATTCGAGAAAGGCTAAAGATAGCACAGTCCAAGCAGAAATCTTATGCTGACAATAGAAGAAGAGATATGAAATTTCAAGTTGGAGATCATGTTTTTCTCAAGGTATCTCCCGGCCGAGGTATTAGAAGATTCGGTGTTAATGGCAAGCTTACACCAAGGTTTATTGGTCCATTTGAAGTGCTGGAAAGAGTAGGCGAGGTGGCTTACCGTATTGCCTTGCCTCCACAACTATCAAAAGTGCACACCGTATTCCATATTTCTATGCTGAGGAAATACGTGCATGATCCTTTCCATGTCATTGACCACAATGACTTAGTGATATAGAAGGACCTTACTCACGAGAAAAAGCTAATGAAGATCCTCGATCGAGAAGTTCTAGTTCTAAGGAACAAGACGATCCCTATGGTGAAAATCTAATGGAATCGATGCTTAGAATAAGAAGCTACATGGGAAACTTAGGAGTCTATGAAAAGAATATTTCTGGAGTTACTCTAGTCTGTAAGTACTCTACACCCTCTATGTTATACGATTTAATTTGGGGACCAAATTCTTTTAAGTGAGAGAGGGTGTAGCACCCCCAATAAAATAATAGAGAAGTTGAACCTCTAAATAAAGAATCCTACATGAAGGCCTTATATAAATAAACATACCTTGTGAGGACTACTATATAAGTGTACAAAGCCCAACATCACTTAAATGCCAACACATGGGTAGTACGTAATGGGGGTTCTCTTTTTCCAACCCAAAAGGAATGGGCGTCCCTTACCAAGGCACCATTAACCAAATGGAGCCCCTACACTAGGGCGCCATTTACCTGTAGGGCCCTCATCCCAATCCATAAAGGTAACCAATTATACACACACGTGAAGGTTGCAGTTTTTGTCTAAGGCCATGAAGAATGGACACCCTCATGCAAAAGCGTCATTTACATGAACATGGCCACCTAGCTAATGGGCGCCCCTGTACAAGGGCGCCATTTCCCAGTAGACCACGAACATCCTCATTTAGTTGTCAATGCACCATCCTCTGGCCGTGGACATCAAGGTTCTTGGATCTTGTTCCCCAACCAGACTCGCAAGACAATAAACCAATGCTTTGCGTTGGCAACCAGATTTCCTATAACTATTTCCCTTCGTAGCACAGGTAGAGGCTACTACCATTATCAGTGCTGCTTGCAGAAGGGAATATTTCCTTCTTTCCTTCGGAAGACGTGAAGGGACATCTTCTTCCTACATTCTACGTCCTGCTACTGGAGCTTTACGACGGAGAACGTGTGGCTTCTCTTATTGTTTATTCTCTGAAGCTCTGCTGCAGAGACGAGGAAGGGCTAGCTTGGATTTCTTATTCTTATCATCTGTACCACGTATACCCCTCTAGAAAGGTAGGTGTTCTCTAGATCTAGCCCAACCCGTAGCTAAAGTAGGGTAACATAACATCCTAGTATAATCCATCTATCATGCCATACAACCTATTCCATACTCTATAGCATGTTACACGGGTTTTAAGTAGAACAACTATAGCCTATTGCACCAGTTTTCTACATAGTCTGTTATACTAATTTTACGGGATTCGAACATATCTCATTACACCAATTTTTACAGCCTTAAAATATCATGTTTAGCCCTAGTATATAACCTGTTTTACAAGATATACATATATGTTTTAAAAACCCAGAATGTCCAGCCCTCATGTAAAGGGCGCCCCTCACCTGGGCGCCATTTCATGATGGGGCGCCCCAGGCAAGGGCGCCATTTAATTGAAGACACTTCATAGTGTCATCAATTCCTTTTCCAGCAATTAATAATCAATACATTCAAAAATTTATATCTATTAAACTAAACCATAAAATCCTTGCATGAGTATGTTTATGTGATCCTGATATTTTTCTCTACCTATCCATATCCTTACTTCTTGATTCAGAAAAACTTTCTACTGATGAATAGTGTTTTGTGTCTTGGAACGCACCTGCTCGATGTGTAAACTACCCAGAAGAAAGGGCGCCCCAGTCCAGGGTGCCATTTACATGAATTGAAGACTCTCTGCAGAGTCTTCATTTAAATGAAGACCCTGCAGAGGGGCACCAATTCCATAGCCTTGTAAATCAATTGAAGACTCTCTGCAAAGTCTTCATTTAAATGAAGACACTGTAGAGGGCGCAAATTCCTTTTTCCCAGAAATTACGTACACCACGTTAGAAAATTAATATCTATGAAACTAAAACCCAACAATTCTGCATGAGCATGATTCTGAACTCTCGATAATTTTCTCTATCTACCCATGACCTTGCTTCCTGATTTCTTGAACCTACGACATTATGAATAGTGTTATGAGTCTAAAAATGTACTTGCTCGGTGCAAATACAGCCAAATGAATTGGCGCCCTAGCCAGGGGTGCCAATTAGTTGAATAGTGACCCTCCAGAGGGTCGTCATTTAAATGAAGACCCCCTGGGGAGGCACCATTTTCCATATATATAATTTCTGAAAGAGTGCCTGACCCCCAGGCGCCAATTGATTGAAAGAGTGCCTGACCCCAGGCGCCAATTCCCTGAAAGACTACCTGACCCCCAGGTGCCATTTTCTGAAAGCCTGAAAGCAGGGCTAACCCCTGGGTGCCAATTCAGTGAGGCAGCTTGCTAGCCACCAATTTCATCTGGATGATTCAGTGAGCAACAGATTCTGTTCTGATTCCTGATTTGTCTCGTGGGTTATACCGACATAACCCTAGTTCATTTCCTGCATGACATATGCCTTTAACTCCATTCCATGACAGTCCACCTTATGTATATCTTACAATAGTCCACCCTTGAAATCCTATATTGGCTATAAATGAGAGTGGATGTCAAAAGAAATACATGAAATGCTGTGCATATAGGGCCCGATCTGGTCCTGGGAGTGGCGCCCGAAAGTACTTGTGCCCATGGGAGTTGAATGATCATGGCGTTTAAGCATTGCACCAAAGTACTTGCTTGCTTGCTTGACTTGAGACATTCCACACTACCCTCTTGTGACACTACTTGCTTGACTTGACTCGCGTGGCCCAGAATGGGCAATACTTGACTTGCGTGGCCCGAAAAAGGGCAAAGTACTTGCTTGATTGAAATAGCCAATTCCAGTAACACGTACTTGATATTACTTGCTTGAACATGAAATTTAATTGCTTGAAAATGAATTCTTGCTTGCTTGGAAAGTTGTATCGAGATCTATAAAGTTCTTGATATCTTGCTTGTCAAATACTTGAAATCATGGGATACTCTCTCTTTATACAGTTCTTGATCTCTTACTTGTTCATCATGCATAGCTATACTGACATTACATGTAACATGTAAATCACTTAAAGATTGCTCGAACTTGAGATGTAATTTCTACTGAGCGATTCACTCATCTAGTTGCATTCGAACATTTTTCAGGTAATTTGGATAGCGACATCCACACGAACGGGAATGAGACCAAGTGAAGAGTGCTGGAGTCACGATCATCTACTATCAGCAAGTCGCGTCTTTTGATTTTATTGAGTCCCCTTTGTACTTCCAATTATATTAGTCTAGTTGATTGAAGCTTGTTAAGGCTTGTAGCCTAGTATTTAGATTTGAAGAATGAATGTCATGGAATAGACTTATCACCCTTTGGTTAATCGGATAATTGTCAACTTGGACATTGGTATCATTTTAGAAATTTAATCTTAGTCATTATTTAGTCTTTTGCCCACTCTGTCTTTTATCAAAAAAAATGTATACTGCTCTGATTGAATGGTTCTATATAAGCTGGCCACGACCTCGGGTATCTTCCGCGCTCGGGGCGTGACAGTTTAGGCGGACCAAGTTGAGGGTAGTGCTTGGTCCATGTAAACCCCTGGAGAATATATATATTTTTTGTTTTTAGAGTGGGGGAGGGGGGTTTAGGTGGACCAACCCAGGGGCAGGGTCTGGTCCGCCTAAACCCCTCCACAGGGGGGGTTACGCGAAGTAAAAATGGTTTTTTTATTTTTGAAAATCCTTTTTTTTGTTTTGGTTGGGGTTTAGGCGGACCAGACCTAGGGGCAAGTCTGGTCTGCCTAAACCCCTAAGGGTTAAGGCGGACCGGCTCTAGGGGCTGGGTTTTTGATAAGAAAAACCTTTTTTTTGTTATTGGAGGGGTTTAGGCGGACCAACCTGGGGGCAAGGTTTAGGCTGACCAACCTGGGGGTTTACGCGGAGTAAACCGAGGGTTTTTTTCCCAAACCTCTATAAAAACCTATTTTTGTCTATTTTGGGCCCACGTTGACTCTGGGTGACCACAAGGAAACAAAAGGATACTGGTGTTGGACTGGTTGGCTGGCTACATGTGCACGTGGAACGAGGAGGTTGACTTTGCGACCCCAGGACTTCGTCTTCACGAAGACCTTGAAGCTAGTGCGCCGATGGACCTTACGCGGGACTGGGACAATTACTGACTGGGGTTGAGCGAGCTGGGTGGAGGGGCCACCCCTCCGAAGGAGTTCGCTCCCACTAGGGCGCGGCCAGGGCGCGGCCGCGCCTGGTGCGAACTCCCCCACAGGCGGGCCGTGGCCACAGGGGGTGGTCCCGGGGGTTCTCTTTTGTCATCTGGGGTTGTCCTTTGAAGGATGAGGTGCTCTGGGATGCTAGGATTGGCCCGTGGGGCTTTTCATCATCATGTTATCGCTGCCACTCGCAAGGTGTTTGGGGAAATTCCCGACACACTTCGAGTTATTGATCGGCTTGGGTAGGTGACCGGCGGGCCTTATATTTGGCCCTAGTGCTGAGGGCAGGGGCTCGCAGGAGCAAAGAGGGGGTCTTCTGGGTGTGTGGGCCCGGCCTTCATGGCGTATGTCGTGTAGTACTGGGGTTTGGCGGGCAGCCCCGGGTCGGCCCATGAGCTGAAAATAAACGGCTTGTCGCCGCGTGTCTGAGGGTCGGGGGTGGCCTCGACTTGCTAGAGAGTTGTCATAGGACATGGCTGGAGTACTAGAGCTGTGGGTTGGCCCTCGGCATTTTTTAGAATAGCTGGGATACGCGTGCCCGCAAGGTGTCCGGGGAAATTCCCGACACCCATGTATGGGCCGCATAAGGGTGCGTGGGTTCCTAAAGCCTGCGGTTGACCAAGATGAGTCTTCCCTTGACTTTAGGGAGCTGGCGAGAGGCGTCTCGGGGGTAGATCCCGGCCTTATTGCTGGCTGCCACGTGTCGTGGCTCGTAGTCTGGGCGCCCCAGAGTTGGCCCGGGTAGCTGTGTTGAAGGTGGGTACACCCGTAAGTTGGGTGATCGGGGGTGACTGCAATCAATTGTTGATGTTGCTGTGGGTCACGACTAGCTGGTTGGGACCCTTGGCTGGGCCCGGGGATCCATAGGAAGGCCTGGGTAGCCCTCGCTTTAAAGGTGTTCGGGAAAATTCCCGAACCCTTATTTCTTGATATTTTGCTGGGAAATTGTCTGGGTACAACAAATGCCCCCCACGGGTCGTGCGTCGGAGGTGGAGATGAGGGCGTACGACCCATGAGCTCCTCGTTCTGGGTTGTAGTAGTTGTATTTTGACACTTCATATGCACTTCTTTTGCTGTCTTGTATATATTGATCCCCGGTACGCTTACCATTTTTGTCCAATTGTTTTGCAGCTATGGCAAGATTTGACAGGGATAACCGAGTTTTGAGGCGCGTGGCCCGTGAGGAGGACCACTGGGTGAGGAGGACTGGGCGGCCCTTGGCCCCTTTGGGCCTGCCCGTTGTCACCGTGGCCAACGTGGACCAGCTTGACCTGAGGTGTTTACTGATAGCTGAGGGCCCCGTTGGAGAGGGGGAGAATGGAGCAGGGACCGTGGAGCTGGCCAGGATCTCTGAGGCAGACAGGATTTAAACCTATGACCGTGCGGGAGGATACTTGATGGAGTTTCCATTGCATCTCCACCTGTTTGAGTTTGTCCGGAGTTTTATTCCGGCCGGTATGGAGGACGGAGACCCTCGTGTTGTTGGGGAGCGTCGCCGGCTGGAGCCGACTATTTTGGTGGGCAGGGACAGCCTGCATGGGGTCGCCCTCTACAGCTTCCCGAGCTTCTCTGCAGATTACTGGAGGCAGCGTCAGTTTCCTAGCGCCGAGTGTCTGGGCTTTTTCAGCAGGGTGGACAAGTTCGGGGTTCGTATTGGAGCGCTGGGTCCCGCTTCTTGGGACTTACACGGCCATCACCGGGTTGAGATCGAGGGGACCATGGGGCTGGTGTTTGAGCCATAAGGGCTGCAGTATGCTGGTGAGGGCTATGCTGACCACAGTCTTTTGGACGGGATTCTTCAATAAACGGTCGTGAGCTGGTACGGCCGTTGGGTGGTGATCCCTTCACACAGGTACTATCAGGGGGCGACTGAGTGGCTGATGGGGATTGTGCACCATTACATAGCACTTCTAGACAGGGCCGGGATAAGATATGCAGTGACCGCGGTGCTATATGGTCAGGTACCACTACTACACGGGGTTGATACAGGCACTGGTGGAGCACTTCAACCGCCGGTGGAACACTGTGGCGATAGCAGAGGGGGAGACCTCACTAGACTTGTGGTCTCTCTTCTGGATTTCTGGTTTGCCGATCAGTGGCGAAGGGTACGAGGAGGTGGTGCTGGATGACCTCCACCGTAGCCACATTGACGGACAGGGGCGATACCGGGTTCCTCATAGCTATTGGTACCTGTTGAAGACCTAGAGAGACCTGGGTTTGTCCGGGAGAGAGAGAGCCGTGCAGACTCCCAGGGTGCTGCTGAAGGTGTGGGCCCGTCACTTCTATAACGGGCCATTCTACTTTTACCAGGAGTTTGCAAGAGACTAGACTCCTTGGGAGGAGTATATGGAGGTGGAGTTGCGATTTAGGACCTACTCTATATATATCTATGCACCGCGGGAGGGGTGCAACCCCCATGGGTTGCCAGATGTGACTCATCTAGCTGGGTATCTGGCTTACTGGTTAGCAACATTTGTAGTCCCGCACGGGGAGGACAGTCTTCTGAGGGTCAAGCTGTTGTGGCCCGCGTGCTTAATGGCAGAGGGGCGGAGGCTGGCGTTGGCTCCTGCGGCATTGGCCAACATTTATCAGGGTCTGGGAGTATTCTCAGCACATCCTACGCCATGCGAGTGGAGTCTACTTCTGCCAACCCATTACCTCAATGTGTGGGCTGGTTTGCTGTTTCCTGGGTTGGTGACGCGAGCGACGGTGGCGAACTCGGTGGCCCCTTTGTTGTTTAGCTTCACTGGCTAGTTCGACGGAGACGCCGTTGCATAGCCGGAGGGGGCCAGGAGGGCCCTATCTTACTTGCCCGACAGGGCCCAGGACGGGCTCCCTTCTGACAGTGCTTTGAGAGATTCTCGTCTAATTCTGGTGCCTTCGAGTGGCGGGTAGCATGCGCCCTTCCATACCAGCGATAGTCAAATGTCACGTTGTATATAGAGTGGGTGATCAGCACCCGACTGGCGGTGCTGGCACTACACTGGTCTGCTACGAGCTTTCTAGAGCCCTACTACCCTCACCGGTTCGCCTGGAACTTCGTGTATGACCAGAGAATCCCACTAAACCAGAAGTTTCCTTTGGCGAGCTGATTGTATAAGGGTCAGGATAGTCACCTATTAGCAGCTGCTTGGTGGGATTTCTATTGCCGCGGGGAGCTGGAGCGGTTACCGACACCGGGGTCAGACCACCGTAGAAGATTCAACATCCACTACGCCAGGTGGTGGTTCGAGCACAGCCACCTGTATCGCCAAAAGGCTTCGACGATCCGGAAGGCGGAGTAGGGCTGGCTTATGTAAGATGATCAGCCTTCTGTCTTGATAGATGATGAGTACCTGAGGACTCATTTCTCTCGGATCCGTCGGGAGGTGGAGAGGCTTACACACCCGTGGCCCCGAGGCAGCAGGGCTTCTTCGTCAGCGGGCTGAGGTTATAGTGGGGCCCTCAGGCCCCTGAGGCCGGTGTAGGCGGCGCCTGCGGGTGCTGCTATTAGGGCGTCACGGTCGAGGTCACCGAGGACTTGGTGGACCCATTTTCAGGCCGACTGTGGGTTTGGGAAGAAGGGTTCCTTGGACTGAGTGCTCCCCAAGGGGAGCTTTGCTGGCACTACGATTGATGACTGGAGACGCTACATCGCTCACACGATCGGGTCCGCTGGACCGGTAGAGCTCGTCTCTCAAAGTGTGCCTACACGCCGAGGGACATCAAGGAGGCAGTTGCAAAGGCTGCCCGGGTGCTGGGATTGAAGCTGAAGCAATTGGTTCCTCTGCTGTTGACTCCGTTCGTGGCCTCAGGTGAGACCCTTCTTGAGCATATTGTCTCAGCCTTATATTTTTTGTGCGTACGACAGAGGTGTTGTGTGCCACTATATTTCTTTGGCAGGTTCCTTGACAGGGGAGGATCATCTCTCCATGAAGGTGTCCTCTGGGAGCGGGGACAGGGGTCTTCAACCCAGGTAGAAGCGATCCTGGGTGGACACCGGAGCGGTGGGGGCTGGTGAGTCCTCTCAGGGACTCAGGGTGGAGGATCATATAGAGGCGGGACCGGCTTTGAGTAAGCACCATGTTCGCCTTTGTCTCTTGCCGGCTTAGCCATTCTGATTGACTAACCTTGCACTGCTTGACTGGTTTTCTTGCAGCTCTGCTGGAGACTAGGGCAGAGGTGGTTTTTTCACCACCCTCGGAGGCCGATCCTTTCCTAGAGGATGAGGCCGAGTGTGACTTTGACATTGAGGAGGCTATCCGCATGATGGATGAAACCGGACCTAATGCCAAGACGTTCCCTGACTTTGAGTCATGGAAGGCTTCCAAGGACGTTCAGCCAGGTGAGGCCCTGGGACTAGAAATGTTCTGTTTGTGGCTGTGCTTGCTTGTGGAAACTGACATAGCCACGTACTTTATGCAGAGATGGCAGGGATGCTGGGCGCCATGGCTCCTCCCGAGGCAAGAGATGAGGTGCCCACCCCTGTCGAGGAGCAGGAACCTGCGGCCACCCGGGACGGCTCTGGTAAGTGCTGAGCCATTCTGAGGAGAGTTGTCTCCCTGTTTGTCTGGTGTTTTGTGGACTGAGGTTACTGACTGGTTTGTGTTTCCGTTTGCCAGGTGAGGACCCAACTGCTACCCTGGAGATGGTCCAGGAGCTAGTGAGCACTGGATCATCAACGGAGCCCCCCTTGTTTGAGGCCGAGCCGAGAGTGACGTTGTTGCTCGAGTTGGATCCGGGCTGCCCCTCCCTCCTTTGCCAACTGTTGTCTTGGCTTGCATGGTGGGGATGGTGGGGTCTTCGATCATGGGACCCTCAGGTATGTGGTTGGGGCTTAGCCATTCGTGAGGGGTTTTTGTATGACCTGGTAGTGCTAAGCTTCTTTTGGTGTTGGTCACAAGTACTTCCTCCCCCTTGGAGGAGGGTGAACTTCCCCGTGACCCTACTGGAGCCGCAGAAGGAGAGCATGCAGCGGTGACTTTGACTGTTGGAGACGAAGAGATCGTCGACATAGAGGGGCTCTCTAAGGGGAGCACCCCGGCTAGTGAGCTTCTTGTCTGAAACCCTTAACTGGATGGCTGTCTTTATATGAGGCCAGGCTATGTTGTTGATCCTCATGGGCTTCTAGTTCCACCACATCCATAGGATCATCAGAGACTTCGTCAAGCTCCTCAAGTAACGGCGGTTTCTTCATGGAGACGGAGGAGAGTTCTAGCTCTTCCTCTTCTAGGGCCTCTTCCGCCGAAGGGGTTGAGATGGAGGCTACTTCTGGAGGTGCGTGGGGATCTTTCCTTCCTCTCTTTAGCACTGGTTTATGTTTTCCAATAGAATACTAACATTTCTGTCTTGTGTGTAGTGCTGGAGTAAGGGGAGGAGAGTGTGCCAACTCCTAGTGCCGATGGTCGGGAGGAGGTCCCCAACCTCCCTGCGGCTTCTGGAGGGGACAGGACGGTGGGAGAAAGCTCCCGAGTCATTGAGGAGTCTCTGCCTTCTCCGACCTCGGTGAGTGACACCGTAGGTGTGGAGGAGTTTGCTCTGGGTAAGGAATGAGAACTCCTTTTCCTCAAGTTTTCCACCTTATTTTTCATGGAAAGTTTCATGTGTATTTCTCACTTTCCCTTTTGTTGTTTCTGAGCAGCCTCCACTGCCATGCTTGCGGGGATAGGCAACTTCTCCCTGAACTTGGAGGTCGAGTGGCCCACTTCCGCTGCACCGTCGGAGCCATTAGTGGACGCGAGTGTGGGTGCCTCCCTGCTTTAGCGATCACGGGGCTATTTGCAGAGCGACCCCCTTCTGTCTCCGGAGGATCTAAGGCAGTGCCTGACAGAGTGCTCCCAGGGCTACCACATCCTCGGCTTCCCACGCGAGCTTTGGATGTCCGGGCTAGAAGAGATATGGGTGGAGTACTTGCAGCTTCATCAGACGCAGGAGCAGAGGGCCCAGAGGCTGGCAATGATCCAAGAGGAGTAAGAGCGATAGGCACGGCTCACGACAGCCATGGCCGAGCAAAGGGGCCACATCGAGGCAACTGAGTCCTTCTTTCGAGGCCGAGCTGTTCAGCTGGAGGTGGTCGAGGGCAAGGCTGAGGCCTTAAGGAAGGCCTTGGAGGAGTAGTTGTCAGCTATGGAGCGCGCCAGGGCTGAGTGGCAAGTGGTTGGGAGCACGGTCGAGGCCGGTACTCAGCTCTTGTCCACTCTTGAGGCGGAGCTTGCGACTTCAGAGTCTCGCCTATCTGCATTGGAGGGGAGCAGGCTGTGATTTGATTATATCTCTTCCCCCCTTTTGCCATGTTATGTGCCCTAGTTGTATGTATTTGTTACCTCAAGGGCATATCTTGGGCTCTCTTTATAAAGTATGAATGACAAGCTTTTGGATTTCTCTTGCCATTTCTTGAGTCGTTCCACCTCTTTTCTTTCTTGTGGAACAATGCTGGATGCAGGTACTGGCGACCACGTACTGTTTGTCGTGGTTGATTCTTCTACTCTGTACTGGTGCTGGTGATGGGGAACTGGGTACTTGAATTCTGGTATTAGACCGGAGGCTGAGTGTTAGCTAGTGGTTGTCGGAAACTGGGTACACAGGAAGACCAAAGCACAGGGTACTTGTCATGCCCTGAACCGATAGCAGCGGAAGGCATGCTTGAAATGTGATAGCGAAATAGTCATGTCAATCAGAGCAATATAACCAACACATAAAATAACGCTAATGACACAAAGAGGCCATATTTTATGAAAAATATAATTTTATTGATATCAAGAATTTAAATTACAATTTGACTCGACTTACAATAATGAACTCAATAAAAGAAAATAAAGAACAAGAAGGCAGGGAACACGACTCACGACATGAACTAGACTTTAAGAAAATAATAAAAAAAGAAAAAAAAGACTCAAGTCTCTAACCTCCAGGTCAACTCGGTCACTCTAGCCCGTTCCCAGTTTCATGTGCTCCATCTACCGAGTTACCTGAAAAATGTTAAAGAAGAGAGTGAGCGAGGAGCTTAGTGGGAATTATATCTCTATCGTCAGGCAGAATTTAAGTCATTAACAATTTAACAGTGTAGAAGGAACTATAAGCATGCATGATACGAAACAAGTAAAATCGAGAGACGATACAATAAAGCAGATTCATAATCAACGATAATTGTAGAGAATTGAATTGAAGAGATCATGTATATCATTTCATTCAAGGTATAATGAACTAGTATAAAGTGAAATTGTAGCTGATCAGTCATAAGTGAACATCAATTTGTAAGTTGGCCATTTAACAAGTCAAATCAAGTCACGTTAAGCAAGTACTTTCACGCAATTCATGCATGTATATCAAAGTTTCATAAGAATGTGGAATGTCATAGACTCACATGCTAGCTAGTACTTCGGGGCAATGCCTCTCCACGTCATTAAAACTCCCATGGGCATAAGAACTTTTCAGGCGCTCTCCCTAAGACCAGACTAGGCCCTTATGGTGCGTTGGCATTGAGGGTTGGATCAGAGATCCCACGAAATCTAGACGTCCATAATTTTAAATGGCCAAGAGTTCCAAGGTCAAGCTATATAGCCAAGGTAAGATGCGTAGGAACATGGATTTCTTTAAGAGTTCCAACAACAAGCTCATTAATGAAAGGATAAGTCATTCAACAAAAATGACTTTGATGTGGAGGATTTAGGGGGAAAAGTGTTGGCCACGGTAGGTGAGCGGACAAGAAGGGGGGGTTGAATTGTCCCCCACGTAATATGGCAAAATTAAATCTTACTAAGCGGAATTAACAAGTTTGACGAGATTGAACGAAATAAACTAAACAAAGTAATTGAAGTTCAATCAATCTCTCCCAACTTACTCGTTCATGTAGATGGATTAAGCAAAGGAACACGCAAACACACAAATGCACATCACAAGACACAATGATTTTTAAGGTGGTTCGGGACCACGACGGGCTCCCTACGTCCACCCCTTACCAACTGGTAAGGCTTCACACGGGGATAAATCCCCAACACGGAGGCGACGCTCCAACAACATGCACGATGACGCCTGCACACACACGGGCACGTGCCCTAACACACACACACACAGAGTAAACCCTGTAAACATAGGGTACAACCCCAAACACACACGGAGACATAGTCTCCAATGCGATCCGACACCCGGATCAAGACACACACACACACTCGCTGCAATAGATGCGACACCGTAGACACGACCGTGCGCAGGCGGTCACACACACACACAATATTGCTAGTTCAGAAAAAATAACACAAGTATTTGTGGGGATGGATTTTGTTAAATTATATATATTTATTAGGGACTTTATTTTAGCGTAGGGCGCGCCAGTCACTTTCGTGATAGATTTTATTGTGCGCTCGTCTGACCAATCAGACAATTGTGGGTGATCGTGTCGGGACCAGAAGTTCGCCATATCATAAAGGCTATGGCGTTAATTACATCCTTCCGAAAGAAGGAAAACCCTTGATTAATCGCCAAAGTAGAAGGGCCCTCGGGGCCGAAGAAAATGTGAAAGTAATGTTCGCTTCATAAAGCAAAAAGGTAATGCATGCAGGTAAGCAGTGTAGTAGGATTTATTAAATCGGCTCTCGGTACGTGACAGAGAACTTAGATCCGAAGATCACCTCATGCTTAGTGATAACTTCTGACCGAGCTTAACCCGACTTTCGACTAATCACCATTCGATATACCAGAGAACCAGATAGGTGCAGATGCTCATGCACGGGTTCATATAAACGAGTACGGAATGCATAGCGGTTTATTCCTTTTATTCGAGGATTAAGGGTAGAATTTGACTTTGACATTGCTCTAATTATTCATTTACTTTATTCAAAATTAATTTGCATGCATCTTCAATGAAAGCGAACTTCAAAGAATATTTTGGCAGCACCTCCCTAGTCCCGAAGAGTATCGGGGAGGGTACAAGAGATTCGTCCACGAAGCATCGAGATGAATTCTGAAAAGACGGTCATACCTAGATGGCAATCCTGTACCCTACGATGAGTGGGGGACCCGAGGGCTAACCCTTTAAGTGGTCCATATCACTCGCAGGGTCGTTGATCAGTAACTACCTTTTTATTTTGAGACTGCTCATAACATTGCGGTGCACACATATGGATCCACGAGTGTGGACCTGGCATGACCACGTTTGGACGGACTCGTATGTTTCCGGGATAATGTATGTCGGGAATGGCACCTATCAATAATGTATTCTCTTAAATTGGGTATGCGACTCTCATAATTCGACGTGAATATCCGTGAGGTCGCTTCCACAATGAGGGGTGAAAGCCGAGCGAAAAACCTAAGAAACATGGAGCGGAGTTAAACCACAAATTCTTAATGGAATTTCGACAGCATCTCCCCCTACCCCTAAATATGTTGGGGGAGATGTATAGGAAATCCGTCCACAGTGAGCTGAGACAGACTCTGAAAAGATGGGCATATCGAAATGATGGCTCAGACCCAACAGTGGATAATGAACCCTTTGCCAATTAGTCTTTACCCATTTTGGAACCACAGGGTGTACACAAAGGCTTTGAGGGAAGCCGGCACAACTATGGGCCGAAGGGTCTGAAAGAAACGGGGTGCTATTCACCATTTAAGGCAGTTAATGTTCTATTTCCCTGGTAGGATCATCGGAGCTCGCGTTATAATGTGTAACGAAGCCTTGTGATTCAGTGGGATGATTGGAACACCCATGAAGGCATGGGATAGTAAAACCTCCCCGTTTAATTCCGACAGCATCTCCCCTTTGTCTCGGGACATGCCAAGAGACATATAGAATATCCGTCCATAGAGAGCAGAAACGGAGTCCATAATTCATGGGCATATCGAAGCCCGAGGGCCACAAGGGCGAGAGCAATGGGACACTACCCGCTATTAAAGCATTTTATTCGTTATTTCCCCGGTGAAGCCATCGAAGGACACGCCATAGGAACCGACGGACCTCCGTGACCCTAAGGGGTGATCCAGAAAAATGCGGTATGATATATCAGCCTCTTGAATGAATTCCGACAGCATCTCCCCTTATCTCGGGATGTGTCGGCGGTTACATAGGATACCCGTCCATAAAGAGTCGAGACGGGGTCTGTAACAAATGGGCATATCAAAGCCCGAGAGCCAAAAGGGCCATCATTCATCATTAAGGTGATTTATTCTCTTTTCCCCTTGGCGAATTAAGTGGGGAACACGCTATAGCAAGTAGCGGATCCCCATGACTTAATGGGGTAATTTTAGAAGACAAGACTTGTTACGATAGACTAGCCTCTTGAACGAATTCCGACAGCATCTCCCCTTATTTCGAGGTATGCCAAGAGACATATAGGATATCCGTCCACCGAGAGCCAAGATGGAGTCCATAAGATGTGGGCATGCCGAGGCTCGGGGATCGACTACGGGACATCGTCCATCACCGAGGCATTCTATTCCTTTTCCCCTATACAAAGTCAAAGAGGAACACACTATGGTAAGTAGTGGATCTCTTTAACTTGATAGGGTGATCCGGAGAAGTATTCATACTGTAGGGATATATATCCCGTTAATATAGCTTTTATGCACCATGTTGGCTCTGCTTTAAATTATCGGGGAATTATAGGGAGGACAAGATGACCAAAGGAGGAGTTAGAAGTTAGACAGAGTGGATATAAAGAGGTGGATATGGCGGCTGGAGACTCTGTATGGTAACACAGGCTTGATCCGATGGCTAGCCCAATCGGGACGAGGCTATACAGCGGCCAGGATTTGATACGACGGCCAGGGCTGGCTCTTCTGATACGGCGGCTGGGAAAGGAGGGGAAGGCTTGACCCAACGGCTAGGGGATATGAAGTGGCGGCCAAGAAAGGTGGCTGTATGAGGGGGTCGACGGCTGGAGGTAGCGGGCTGTGAGAGGGACTCGACGGCTGGCGCTGTAGCTATAGTGGCTGGCCGCCGTATCATAGGCTTGATGCACTGGAAAGGGCCAGAGGGGATAGAATATAGGGAATTTTGGCCAGGGAAATGGTCTAATTGCTCCTGGATGTAGGATACAAGGGCCAGGGAGTATGAAGACATGTGAATGAATTGGATTTTTAAGGTTGCAGGGGTCAAGGATCCTACTGATACTGTGAACATGGTTTGTAAAGCCACAAAGGGGCTGTTTGCGACCGCGGGGAGTAACTTGTCGTTTTATCCTCACGGCGGGGGTGTAGACTCGCCTTTTACGGAAGGTCGAGATAGGTTGATTGGGCATGCGGGGATTCCGGGGGTATTGAGAAGAAGGCAGAGAGAACGATAGGAACGCACTGGAAGGGATGGCGTATGGTTCATCATTCTGGGAGACTGGGATAGAGATGGCTGGGTGGAATGCGGGCATGCTAGTCGATTTCTCAACAGTCACCTATGGAACCGAGGATTGACCGGGGAAGCGTCGCCAGGACGTGGCACGTGGCTCGAGGGATCGGATGACACGTGGATAGAAGGGGTTCCACGGGTGCGAGTGCGCAGGTGATTATGGGGATTCGTGTACTGGACATCTTTCCCCACCGGTCGCAAGCAACCAGTGTTTGTTTAACATCGGATTGAATTCGAATACCTTTGTTTCTACTGCCGAAGGGAGAGTCAGGGACCCTGGGAGCCGTGACGTCGGGAGGGCTTAGTCCGTGCAACAGCGACAAGGCAACAACAACACAACAGGGATAACTGGGGGCAGAGAGACTGGTTTCGGTGAGGAGGGGGATCCACTCCCTGACTATATTACATGACTTATATGCCATGAAAGGTATTTATATGGGGGCATAAGAGCCCGATTATAATTGCTTGCAAGCCACGGGACAATTCCGTCATTCATGACGGTCCCTGGGTCATTGGGTTATTGTGCGGGTATTTCTACATTTGTACGTGGCGTCCGTCAGAGGACCTGTGACTCAGCAGGATGGCGCTCGAGGGGCGTCGCAATGTGTTCCCGACATGGGATAGTGTCAAGGTAGGGAAGTAGGGGTGCCGTAGGCACCGTTGTGCTAGAGCAGTTGGGCGGTTGGGTGTTGCGGGTCCCGATGTGACTGGAGTAGCTGGTAGTTGGGTGCCGGGGGCACCATTGTGACTGGAGTTGTTGGCAGTCGGGTGCTGGGAGCACCGCTGTGATTGGAGTTGTTGATAGTCGGGTGCCGGGGGCACCGCTGTGACTGGAGTTATTGATAGTCGGGTGCCGGGGGCACCATTGTGACTGAAGTAGCTGGGTAGTCAGGTGCCGGGGGCACCGTTGTGACTGAGGAGGTGGGCGCTGCGAGACCTCGATGGTCGTGCTCGGGGCCCGGTGTGATTGGTAGTCGGGTGCTAGAGGCACCGTTGTGATTGAAGAAGGTGGGCGTCGTGTAGAGGCTGAAGCCTGAGTATAGGTACATGTGTTCAACTGGTTTCATGCTATATGAGAGCCACATGGGCTTTACAAATGGGCCGGGGTGGCAGAAGTACAATGGGCGCAAGCCACGGGACAATTCCGATGTGCAGGTCAGTCCCCGAGTCAATGCGTAATAAGGTGGATATCCGTGTGTTTTACAGAGGGTCCCTCTCACGGCACGGGCCATGTTCGCTTCGCCAAACGAGGGGCCATGACTGCATAGCCGGATAAAGCATCAGGCTGGTGTCTAGGCGAGGGTCGATCATGGCTCGAGTCGAGCGATCGGACGTGGCCTCGTGACTGCGGGGAAGCGTGACGTCATAGCGCGTGCGTAGTTGCGGTCAGCGGGCACGCGAGGGGAAGTCCCGGCATGAGGGGGCGTTCACCCTTGTCATAACGTCACACACGCGGCGGGGGTAGACTTGCGTGTCATGGCAGAACACCGTGCGAGGGAAGTACAAGCGACATACCCTCTATGTGCTTAGCCGACGACCAAGCCACCCACACAAAATTCTCCTTGCTCGTTGCCTAGAGCCGCTTGAAGGTTGGAGATCACCAGAAGCCTTGATGCATGTATCCTCTCTTCCATTGAGCCCCTAGGGGGATTTTATGGAGGAAGTTGAAGGGTCACAAGGGGTTTACGTGGACCAGCTAAGGGGGGGTGAGCTGGTCCGCATAAACCCAAGTGAATAGTGTCACTGGGTTACACATGTTGAGAGAGGGGGAGGGGGTTTACGCGGAGTGGCTCCGGTTTTTCTTTTTTGAAAAAAATAATTTTTTTAATTGAATGGGGGTTTACGTAGACTAGCCAGGGGGGGTGAGCTGGTCCGCGTAAACCACCCCCCCCCCTTAGGGGGTTTAGGCGGACCAGCCCGGAGGTCTAGGCTGGTCCACCTAAACCCTCCCCCTAGGGGGTTTAGGCGGACCAGCCTGGGGGCCCAGGTTGGTCCGCCTAAACCCAAACCCCACCCCAGGGGGGTTTAGGCGAGTTTGATCGGGGGTTTACCGTGGGTTTGACCGTGGGTTTGACTGGGGTTTGACTGAGGGTTAGACTGGGATTTGACTGGGTTTATAAATAGGAATTTTTCTTCCAGGGGCTCCTCCCCCGGAAACCCCCGCAAGGGGCGCTGCCCCCTTGAACCCCGCGACCTGACCACGCAGGTCGATCCGCGTGCGAGGGCGCACGATGGTGGTGCATGACGCGATGGGTTGCTGGGAGTCCCGAGTTGAGCTCCGACTTGCTGTAGAGTGGCTGGATCATACACACCCACCAAGTGCTCGGGGAAGTTCCCGACACGTGTGTGCGGGCCGTGTAAGGGTGCTGTGAGCAGCTGAAGCTTGCGGTTGGCCTTGACGGGTCTTCCTTTGACTTTAGAGGGCTGGAGGGAGGTGACTTGAGGGTAGACCCTGGCCTCATTGCTGGGCACCACGTGGCGTGGCTTGTAGTCAGTGTAGCAACCCTAATAAATGAATAATTGAAATAAATTAAAACATATATATTACAGAAGTAATATATATAAAAAGGAATAGGGTTAATTGGATGAAGTAAAACAAAATTAAAATAACGCCTCTTATTAGGGCGTTAATTCAAAAAGAAACGCCTCTATCAAAGGCGTGACTAAAGAAAGGACGCCCACCCGTGCGGTCGTCAACTCTCACGATCAAATAGGCAAGTAAGCGAAACGCCCATATATGGGGCGTGTTTCAAAAACAAGGAACGCCCTTATCCAAGACGTTTCTTAAGAAACGACCTGAACTAGGTCGTTAATTAAAGAATCGACGCCCCTACCTAAGGCGTTAATTCAGTTCGTGAACCGTTCGAACCCAGAACTTATCCAGGGTAAGTGATAAGCATTAGAAAGAGTTCAAACGTGGTAATGACTCTATCATAGAAGTATTGCTTCCACACAATCACTAACCCTAATAGGACACCCAAAATCCTATAAAAACTCTCGTTCGGCCAACCCTAAAACTATTTGGACAAACTACTGCTGCAGGTACGTGAAGAACATATGTTCTTCTATTTTTTTTCTTCTTCTGTTTACAGTCGCATGAAGAATATTGATTATTCTTCTTCTCTTATTAATAGGTTAAGAGGCTCGGGCGTTTGAGGAACAAGAGTTCTTCATCCGTGTGTAAGTACCCCTTCCTCTACCTACAGTCCATGGATTTCAAGGAAACTAATATCTTCAATCTATCCTCTGTAGGATTCATCCAACGTCTGCAGCATCATTGATTCTTACAAATCCCTCACGGTCATCTCCAAATCAACTCTTAAAGGTAGGTTTTCTCAAGTTACTGTAGCCCAAATAATTTAAGACAAGACTTATATACGTATTGACATGACATGCATACGGTTTAATATGGTTTTATTATGTTTCTGCAATATTTTTGAAAGAGACGCCCCTGTCCAGGGCGCTAATTTACAAGACACGACCATGTCCAGGTCGTCAATTTCATATTTGACGCCCTGTACACAGGCGTTAATTTCACATAAATCTTAAGAACTGATTATCCATGCAAATCAATAATTGTTAACGATTAAAAGTCAATAAACATGAAACATCAAATCTAATATACTGCATCTGAATTCCTGCCAATTTTCCTGTCATGACTATATGATTGTTATCCTTGATTATCGTGCAATTCTTGCTGATCATGTAAATTCCTGATATTTCTTGAATTCACGACCTAGACTAGGTCGTTTTCCATGTGGTAGCGCCCCATCACAGGGCGTGAATTAAAAATAAACGCCCCTTACTAGGGCGCATATCTGTTAAAATCCTGAAATTCACATATTCTGTAAAATGGAATTAGAAAGTAACGCCCCTTCCGAGGGCGCGTTTTTGATAAAATTCTGAGAATAATTATATCCTGTTGAATATGTAAATGATGAGACACCTGCCTCTGCAGTCGTCAACTTCTGAAGAAACGCCCCTTCCGAAGGCGCGTCTTAGATAAATTATTGAATTATTGAAAATTCTGCAAAACGGACCATGTGTAAACGCCCTTCTGTTAGGCGTTAATTACTTGAGAAACGACTTGACCTAAGTCGTTATTTTACTGTAAACTGATTTTTCCTCTGATTTGCTAACCGATGGTTTATATCTTATACATATATATATATATATCGGCACTATTCTCCACTCCGTGAGTATAGTCCCACTTTTCACGGTGTTTTATCGATCACACTCAATTCTCATTGACATACAAGCTCTCCTTTGGACATTCCGTTCCTTTGGACTAGCAAGTTAGTCATAGAGACCTCCGTAAGACTCCTCGTAGCCTTGGATTCCCTCAAGGCCGACTGAGCTGGTTGTACCCTAAAAACCCATTACACGATCCTTGCCATGTCAATCTAAAGAAACATGGTATACCGACCCTTATGATTATACAAAGAGTATATCATATGAAATTCTTGATGGGATGATGATATCATGCCATATCATGTCATTCTTGTAAACCCCAATTCTATGATAAGAATGAGGGTATCTTGCTTGATCTAATGTTCATGTGGACCTCAATTCTATATAAAGAATGTCCATATTGATTTGTCATGGTACCTAAGTTAAGGGAACCATATTCTACCTAGTTTTATCGACATCGTGATTATACCGTTATTATCGCCATTCTATGTCTTTTGTCATATTTTGGACTCTATTCTATCAAAGTTGTCATACGTGTCTACAAGCTTGATTATTGAAATTCTATATTGGCTATATAAACAAGAGTGGATGTCAAAACACATGATAAATGCCTGCACATATAGGGCCCGATCTGGTCCTGGGAGGAGCACCCGAAAGTACTTGTGCCCATGGGAGTTAAAATGATAAGGTATCTGGCATTATACCGAGTACTTGACTTGCTTGATTGGACATTCCACACACATCTTGTACTTGAATCGTACTTGACTTTACATGAAATGCGTGGCCCGAAAAAGGGTAATTTACTTGCTTGATACATGATAGCCAAAGTTCTTGACATGACTTGTTAAACGTACTTGCTTGAATACCTTGAATACACTTGTTATCTTGTTGGAAGTTCATGATTAAGTTCATCTTATTTTCTTGATATTACATTCTCTCTATCTTGTCGTTTTATGCGAGCATGCATAGCTTTATTGCATTCATGAAAGATGTAATTACTTAAACCACTTGCTAGTACTTGAGATATAATTTCCTACTGAGCGTTCGCTCATTCCGTTTGTCCCTTTCTACTTTTCAGGTAAGTCCGACGACGATGGAAGTCAATCGGATGGGAATGGTCAAGAGTGAAAGTGATAGAGCTTCCACAAGTGTCGTCTAGTCTTTTCTATAGTTTCTTGAGTCAACTATGTATTCTTTTCCTTTTTATTAAACAGAGTATTGGATTTGTAATAGTCTATCCATTATGAAATAAAGGATTGGGTTATCTTGCTATTTTGCGCATCTCTGTCTTTGAGTCGAATACACGACCACTCTGATTGACATGATTGATATAGACACGTCGCGCATCTCCGGGTATCTTCCGCGCTCGGGGCGTGACAGTCTTTGTGGTATCAGAGCCTAAGGTATTCAATTCCTAGGAAACCCAAGTCCAAGGATAGGTTTCAAAACCTTTAACCAAGTGAGAGTGGGTAGAACCAAGGGTTAAATGATCAATGAGTCCTTTATAAGATCATAGTGATATAATACTAACATAGCTATCGTAATTGTAGGATAATGGCTGCCGAACGTGCTCAATGGCGCAACATGCAGCGTACCCTTCAAGGGATGACCCAAGTGCTACAACAGGTAGCACAAGGTGGTGCTCCACGAGCTGGAAGCTTACACCAAGCATTCAAGAATATGAATCCCCCAAAGTTCATGGGATCGACCGATCCAGACGATGCCGAGCATTGGGTTCGGGAGATTGAACGTATATTCCGTGTTATGCAATGCACGGATCAGGACAAAGTCTTATTAGCTACTTTCCAGTTAGAAAAGGATGCTAGATGCTGGTGGGAGTCGATTGAAGCTACTATTGACCCAACTCAAGTTACATGGGGTGAATTCGTTGAATATTTCAACGCCAAATATTTCTCTGATAGGGTCCAGGAAAAGAAGGCCGCCGAATTTGCCGCATTAAAGCAAAGATCTTTATCGGTGGCTAATTATGAAGCACAGTTCTCTAGACTGTCTAGATATGCTAAGCATTTAATTAGCACGGAAAAGATGAAAGCCCGTAGATTTCTTAATGGGCTTAGGCCCCACTACATTACTCAACTGGCGCCTATGGATATTCAAGTTTATACTGAAATAGTGCGCCGAGCTCAGTTGCTTGAAGATGCCACGGAACTATCTGATAGGATCCGTGGGAAAGACAAAAAGGAGCAAGTCACAAGTTCGGGTTCTTTTAAACCCAACTTTAAGAAGAGGCCCAATAATGGAGGTTCTTCCTCTCAAGATCAGAAGTACAAGAAATCCAAGCCTTTCTCTATCACTACTACCCCTTCAAACGTAGTATGCAAGCATTGTGACAAGGCTGGTCACAAAACAGAAGAATGCTGGAGGAAATTAGGAGCATGTCTCCGTTGTGGGAGTCGTGAACATCGGATTCCCGATTGTCCATTAATGAATGACCAAGACGGTGAGGGTAAACGCCCAGTGACAAGGAACGCGCGTCTTCATGCAATCCAAGAGACCGAACCAGAAGAAGAAGGCGGATTGGTGGAAGGTACATTAAAAATTTGTTCCAAATATGCACATGTCTTATTTGATACGGGTGCATCGCATTCCATTATTTCCAAGAAGTTTGCTGACCCATTACCTCTAGAACCAGAATGGATGAAAATAGTGTTGTCTACTCCTCTCGGAAACGAGACGGATATCACGCATCATTACCAAAACTGTGAGGTGTTGGTTCGAGGAAAGAATTTTCCTATTGATCTTATCTGCTTAGATCTAAAAGAGTATGATGTTATACTAGGAGCAGATTGGTTATCCAAATACCAGGCAACGGTTGATTGCCGTGATAGCAAGATTATTTTCAAGGAATTTCCGGAACTGACTTATACTAGTCCTAAGAGTCGAAGCAAATCCCCTCTTATCTCGGCTCTTCGAGCAAGCAAGCTCGTCAAGAAAGGAAGTGTATCCTTCCTTGCTTTTGTCACTATTAAAGAAGCTAAAGAAACCAAGATAGAGGACGTTCAAGTAGTACGAGAATTCCCAGACGTATTTCCGGAAGAATTGCCGGGATTACCCCCTCAAAGAGAAGTGGCCTTCACCATTGACTTAGTCCCTGGTGCTGGTCCTGTTTCAAAGGCACCATATAGAATGTCCCCTGCTGAACTCAAGGAGTTGAAGGAGCAGTTGATGGAACTAATCCGAAAAGGGTTTATTAGACCAAGTACTTCCCCGTGGGGAGCACCAGTCTTATTTGTAAAGAAGAAGGATGGATCTATGAGATTGTGTATCGACTATCGACAGTTGAATCATCTTACTATCAAGAACAAGTATCCACTGCCGAGAATCGATGAGTTATTTGATCAGATTTCAGGATCCAAATGTTTCTCCAAGATTGATCTCAGGTCGGGATATCATCAATTAAGAATCAAGGACGATGACATTCACAAGACTGCATTCAGAAGCAGGTATGGCCATTACGAGTTTGTTGTTATGCCTTTTGGACTAACAAATGCCCCTGATGCCTTTATGCAGTTAATGAATAGCATATTCAGGCCTTACTTGGATCAATTCATAGTAGTCTTCATTGATGATATATTGATATATTCTAAGACTAAGGAAGAACATGAAGAGCATTTGAGGATTGCATTGCAAGTCTTGAGGACAAATCAATTATATGCTAAACTCAGCAAATGCGAGTTCTGGCTTGAAGAAGTGGCCTTTCTGGGACATGTCATATCCAAGGACGGTTTATCTGTAGATCCGTCAAAGGTTGAAGCTGTGAGAAACTGGGAAAGACCCACTAATGCAAGCGAGATCAGAAGTTTCTTAGGTCTTGCAGGCTATTATCGGCGATTCATCAAAGATTTCTCTAAGATCGCCGTGCCCCTTACAAGGTTAACTCGTAAGGAGATCCGATATGAATGGAGTGAGGAATGTGAAGGCAGTTTCCAAACTCTCAAGGATCGTCTCACTACAGCCCCAGTATTAGCTCTACCAACAGAAGGAGAGAAATTCGAGGTCTACACTGATGCTTCTGGCATTGGCCTCGGATGTGTCCTAATGCAACAAGGAAAGGTCATAGCATACTCTTCACGTCAACTGAAGAAGCATGAGGAGAATTACCCCGTCCATGACTTGGAACTGGCCGCGGTAGTATTTGCCCTAAAGATATGGAGACACTATCTCTATGGGGTACAGTTCAAAAGTCTCAAATATCTATTCTCACAAAAGGAACTAAACATGAGACAAAGACGCTGGCTAGAATATCTCAAGGACTTCGACTTCAGTATACAATACCATCCCGGAAAGGGTAATTATGTGGCTGATGCCCTTAGTCGAAAGCCGAGAGCAAGGATAGCCAATTGTATGATACAAGAATGGAGGTTACTTGAACAATTCTCCGAGCTCAATATAAGCTTGGACACGGAATCCAAATTTGTCACACTATCCCATGTAAGCATACAGTCAGATTTGTTATCTGAAATACAAACACTTCAGGATGATGATCCTATGTTAGTAGAAATCAAAGGCAGATTAAAAGGACAATCTGATTTTCAACTAACTTCTGATGGAAGATTATCGTTCAAAGATAGAACTTGTATACCCGATTGTCCGGAATTAAAGAAGAAGATCTTAGATGAAGCTCACAGATCAAGATACACTATTCATCCTGGATCAACTAAAATGTACCAAGATGTAAAGAGGAACTTTTGGTGGCCCAATATGAAAAGAGAAATAGCGGACTATGTATCACGCTGTCTCACATGCCAACAGGTCAAGGCAGAACACCAAAAGCCTGCGGGAAAACTACATCCTCTAGATATTCCTAAGTGGAAATGGGAGGATATTGGTATGGACTTCATCATGGGTTTGTCTAAATCTAAAGGAGGACATGATGGAATCTGGGTTATCATTGACCGATTGACTAAATCGACACATTTCTTGCCAATCAAAAGCCGATGGTCAATTGATGTGCTAGCTGCACTATACATTAAAGAAATAGTCAGGATACATGGAATTCCTGTCTCAATCGTGTCTGATAGAGATCCCCGTTTTACTTCTCATTTTTGGAAGGGATTACAACATTCGTTGGGAACAAGGCTCAACTTTAGTACTGCTTTTCACCCACAAACGGATGGTCAGACCGAACGAACTAATCAAGTTGTTGAAGATATGCTGAGAGCATGCATTATTGACTTTGGAGGAAGCTGGCATGACCACTTACCTTTAGTTGAATTTGCATATAATAATAGCTACCAAGCTAGTATCCAAATGGCACCTTTCGAAGCCTTATACGGAAGGAGTTGCCGATCTCCCATATGTTGGAACGAAGTTGGAGAAAAACAACTATTAGGTCCATACATGGTAAGGGATACAATCGAGAAGATACAAGTAATCAGGGAAAGATTACAAGTTGCTCAGACCAGACAAAAGACTTATGCAGATACAAGAAGAAGAGATCTTGAATTCCAAATCGGAGATCATGTATTTCTCAAGATATCGCCTGGACGTGGCATATGAAGATTTGGTGTTAAGGGCAAGCTTACGCCAAGATTCATCGGACCATTTGAGGTACTCGAAAGAGTTGGCGAGGTTGCTTATCGCATCGCGTTGCCTCCTCAGTTGTCCGAGGTACACAATGTATTTCACATATCTATGTTGAATAAGTATGTGCACGATCCGTCACATATTATTGAGCATGGAGATCTGATGATCCAGAAAGATCTCACATATGAACAGAGGCCTTTAAAGATATTAGATCGAGAAATACGAGCTCTAAGGAATAAGGTTATTCCCATGCTCAAGGTGCAATGGAATAAGAATCCTGAACGCGAAGCGACATGGGAGACCGAGGAATCTATGAAGAAACGATTTCCTGAGTTATTCTAAGAGGTATATGTCCTACACTCTCCGCGTGTATAATATTATATATATTGAATTTGGGGACCAAATTCTTTTTAAGTGGGGGAGGGTGTAGCAACCTTAATAAATGAATAATTGAAATAAATTAAAACATATATATTACAGAAGTAATATATATAAAAAGGAATAGGGTTAATTGGATGAAGTAAAACAAAATTAAAATAACGCCTCTTATTAGGGCGTTAATTCAAAAAGAAACGCCTCTATCAAAGGCGTGACTAAAGAAAGGACGCCCACCCGTGCGGTCGTCAACTCTCACGACCAAATAGGCAAGTAAGCGAAACGCCCATATATGGGGCGTGTTTCAAAAATAAGGAACGCCCTTATCCAAGACGTTTCTTAAGAAACGACCTGAACTAGGTCGTTAATTAAAGAATCGACGCCCCTACCTAAGGCGTTAATTCAGTTCGTGAACCGTTCGAACCCAGAACTTATCCAGGGTAAGTGATAAGCATTAGAAAGAGTTCAAACGTGGTAATGACTCTATCATAGAAGTATTGCTTCCACACAATCACTAACCCTAATAGGACACCCAAAATCCTATAAAAACTCTCGTTCGGCCAACCCTAAAACTATTTGGACAAACTACTGCTGCAGGTACGTGAAGAACATATGTTCTTCTATTTTTTTTTCTTCTTCTGTTTACAGTCGCATGAAGAATATTGATTATTCTTCTTCTCTTATTAATAGGTTAAGAGGCTCGGGCGTTTGAGGAACAAGAGTTCTTCATCCGTGTGTAAGTACCCCTTCCTCTACCTACAGTCAATGGATTTCAAGGAAACTAATATCTTCAATCTATCCTCTGTAGGATTCATCCAACGTCTGCAGCATCATTGATTCTTACAAATCCCTCACGGTCATCTCCAAATCAACTCTTAAAGGTAGGTTTTCTCAAGTTACTGTAGCCCAAATAATTTAAGACAAGACTTATATACGTATTGACATGACATGCATACGGTTTAATATGGTTTTATTATGTTTCTGCAATATTTTTGAAAGAGACGCCCCTGTCCAGGGTGCTAATTTACAAGACACGACCATGTCCAGGTCGTCAATTTCATATTTGACGCCCTGTACACAAGCGTTAATTTCACATAAATCTTAAGAACTGATTATCCATGCAAATCAATAATTGTTAACGGTTAAAAGTCAATAAACATGAAACATCAAATCTAATATACTGCATCTGAATTCCTGCCAATTTTCCTGTCATGACTATATGATTGTTATCCTTGATTATCGTGCAATTCTTGCTGATCATGTAAATTCCTGATATTTCTTGAATTCACGACCTAGACTAGGTCGTTTTCCATGTGGTAGCGCCCCATCACAGGGCGTGAATTAAAAATAAACGCCCCTTACTAGGGCGCGTATCTGTTAAAATCCTGAAATTCACATATTCTGTAAAATGGAATTAGAAAGTAACGCCCCTTCCGAGGGCGCGTTTTTGATAAATTTCTGAGAATAATTATATCATGTCGAATATGTAAATGATGAGACGCCTGCCTCTGCAGTCGTCAACTTCTGAAGAAACGCCCCTTCCGAAGGCGCGTCTTAGATAAATTATTGAATTATTGAAAATTCTGCAAAATGGACCATGTGTAAACGCCCTTCTGTTAGGCGTTAATTACTTGAGAAACGACTTGACCTAAGTCGTTATTTTACTGTAAACTGATTTTTCCTCTGATTTGCTAACCGATGGTTTATATCTTATACATATATATATATATCGACACTATTCTCCACTCCGTGAGTATAGTCCCACTTTTCACGGTGTTTTATCGATCACACTCAATTCTCATTGACATACAAGCTCTCCTTTGGACATTCCGTTCCTTTGGACTAGCAAGTTAGTCATAGAGACCTCCGTAAGACTCCTCGTAGCCTTGGATTCCCTCAAGGCCGACTGAGCTGGTTGTACCCTGAAAACCCATTACACGATCCTTGCCATGTCAATCTAAAGAAACATGGTATACCGACCCTTATGATTATACAAAGAGTATATCATAAGAAATTCTTGATGGGATGATGATATCATGCCATATCGTGTCATTCTTGTAAACCCCAATTCTATGATAAGAATGAGGGTATCTTGCTTGATCTAATGTTCATGTGGACCTCAATTCTATATAAAGAATGTCCATATTGATTTGTCATGGTACCTAAGTTAAGGGAACCATATTCTACCTAGTTTTATCGACATCGTGATTATACCGTTATTATTGCCATTCTATGTCTTTTGTCATATTTTGGACTCTATTCTATCAAAGTTGTCATACGTGTCTACAAGCTTGATTATTGAAATTCTATATTGGCTATATAAACAAGAGTGGATGCCAAAACACATGATAAATGCCTGCGCATATAGGGCCCGATCTGGTCCTGGGAGGAGCACCCGAAAGTACTTGTGCCCATGGGAGTTAAAATGATAAGGTATCTGGCATTATACCGAGTACTTGACTTGCTTGATTGGACATTCCACACACATCTTGTACTTGAATCGTACTTGACTTTACATGAAATGCGTGGCCCGAAAAAGGGTAATTTACTTGCTTGATACATGATAGCCAAAGTTCTTGACATGACTTGTTAAACGTACTTGCTTGAATACCTTGAATACACTTGTTATCTTGTTGGAAGTTCATGATTAAGTTCATCTTATTTTCTTGATATTACATTCTCTCTATCTTGTCGTTTTATGCGAGCATGCATAGCTTTATTGCATTCATGAAAGATGTAATTACTTAAACCACTTGCTAGTACTTGAGATATAATTTCCTACTGAGCGTTCGCTCATTCCGTTTGTCCCTTTCTACTTTTCAGGTAAGTCCGACGACGATGGAAGTCAATCGGATGGGAATGGTCAAGAGTGAAAGTGATAGAGCTTCCACAAGTGTCGTCTAGTCTTTTCTATAGTTTCTTGAGTCAACTATGTATTCTTTTCCTTTTTATTAAACAGAGTATTGGATTTGTAATAGTCTATCCATTATGAAATAAAGGATTGGGTTATCTTGCTATTTTGCGCATCTCTGTCTTTGAGTCGAATACACGACCACTCTGATTGACATGATTGATATAGACACGTCGCGCATCTCCGGGTATCTTCCGCGCTCGGGGCGTGACAGTCAGGGTGCCCCCGGGTCGGCTCAGGTAGCTATGTGGAACGTGGGTAAACCCGTAAACTGAGTGATCGGGGGTGGGCCCGATCGATTGCTGATGTTGCCATGGGTCACGGCTAGCTGGTTAGGACCCTTGCTTGGGCCCGATGACTGGGGTGTCGACATGATGATGCCGTTTGTCTGGTGGTCGGGGTGACCCTCGCTCTTTGGTGAAGAGTCACCTAATGCGGCAGGCTATTCTGAGTCCCGAGTTAACTCGGTTATTGAAGTGTCGGTGGTATAATACCATATGCAGGGTGTCCGGGGGTGATCCCCGAATCTTCACAGAGTGCCGTAAGGTACGGCAGGTTGTCCCGAATCCCGAAATCGACCCGGTTGTCGAGAAACTGGCTGGCATAGTGCCATTTGCTTGGGGCCGATGCCCGGTTGTTATGTTACGCCGCTTGACCCGACGACACATCTCGATTTCTGAGCACAACTCGACTAGTAGAGCAACTTTGGCAATGTGCCATTTTGCTCCATTTAGGGAGTATTTCCCTATGCTTAATTCTCGATTAATTTAAGAAAATAAGCCGTTGCCAACAGGGGTGCAGAGCTGTTATACCTCAGGTCGGTGAACAAGGGATCCAATGCCCATATGATGACTTCACAGGTCCCTGATCCTTCCGAGGACTCGTCACAACTGGAAAACTTCGCAAGATGAAGGTCAAATTCATTTATACCCATTGTCAGGAACATGCAAAGGCCACACCTGAGTAATGATGGACCTTTGGCAGCCTTTGGGTTTATGCGGGAAGCTCTGGAAAAAAATCACAGAGGGAAAGAAGGAGCAATTTGCATAAGACTCTAAATATTTAATCTATCATTCAATCTCACAGATGAGGGAAAGGAAGAGGAAATGAAACCATTAATTCACAGATTCAACAACCCACAGTATTTATTCATCCATGAAATAACCCAATGCTACATCTCTAAGAAAGACACCATCGAATGCAGCAAAAAGGAAAGATGTAATGAATACACAAGAGAATGGGGGATGAGGAAAGGAGGAGGTTGCAAGCTCGGTGGACACCCTACATGGGGACGGAACCCACCTTCGCAAAACCCTATCTTCTCAGCTTCTCTCTCTACTCTCTATTCTCTCTTTTCTTTCTGGCATTCTATTCTCTTCTTTTTTCTTCTCTATGTTTTTTCTTCCTTTTTCTTACTTCTCCCCCAAGCCTTCGCAACTGCCTATTTTATAGAGGCTCTGTCCTCTTGATATGGCGGCAGGAGCGCGATACGGCGGCCAGGGCAGCATGCGTGGGCTGGCCGCCGGATTGGGTGTCATCACCGGATCAGGTGTGTATGCGCTGGGTTGAATGTGGGCCGTCGGATGGCTCGTGTGTGAAGACCCATTTGTGGCCCATTTACTCCTTTTGGCCCTCTCGAATCTTTCTTTTTAGCTAAATATATTTTCTTCTTTGTTCAGCCCGTGATTCTCATATTTGAGTAGCATTTGGTCCCTTTATGGTGATGTATTCATACTGTCTGAAGCACAGTGATGCTCTCTTTCGAAAGTCATCTTCTTGGAGATAGCTCCAACTGTATCTCAACCATTTGGCCGATCGTGAGGCTGTTGGAGAGCTTAAGTAGGCAGATGGCTGCCTGAACATGTCTGATGGTCATTTTAATATTTCATTCGGCTTCGATCGCCCTGGTGATGGACGATAGCCTGCCGGGTAGCAGCTTTGCCAAGGAGGCACAGTCGGGTGAGGTGCATTGTAATGCAAGTAGCTTCTCCCGATGTTGCCGTGATACTGAGATCAGTGGAACTGAGTTTCCATGAAATCTTCTTGAACTCTAGGTAGCATGGGCAAAGATTTCATGGGCTTTAGATTTGTTGTCCTCTTCTGTATAACCATTTTTTTTGGTGTCAATAAATGCCCCCCACCCGTAGGTGGCGTAAGTGAGGGACAAGCTACAAGGGACCTGCGAGTGTGGTATCCGGCCGCTGATCAGTCATTCATTCACTTGTGTTGCAATTGTAGTTTCTAGAGTTAACTCGAAGCCAGTGGGTTGGACCAAGGCTGTTCAACGGGCCTTGGATTGATACAACATCCTAAATAGACCTACAGGTGTCATCCGGCGGCCAAAGGGCCATCCACTGTTGCTAAAACGGCGGCCAGACATCTTTGATACGGCGGCGGCTGCTTGACACGGCGGCCAAAAGGGCGCGCGTGGGATGCAGCGATTCGGCGGCCAGGGGGCTTGATCCGGCAACCAGGGGCTCGATCCGATGGCTAAGAGGTGCGCGCGGATCTGGCGGCCATTCGAAATGGGCTTAAAAACCCTTGGAGAGAGAGGGAAAACCCCTCATTCTCCTCATTTTGAACCCACGGTGGCCCTTCTCCTCTCCCCTCTTCGCTCACACGGCGGCGAGCTCTCCTTCAGGTTGATCCTTCCGCCTTCCCTGCGGCTAAAATGGAGTGGCCTGGGAGTTATCCCATGGTCCTTGTTTTTAGGAGCCATCTCACCCTTTTGTTGTGATGTGCTTTCTATTTGTTCTTGGTAGATCCCCGGATAAGGGGAGACTGCCGAATTTTTTATAGAATTTCTTTGGTTTATATCTTTATCAGATCTTTATTGTTGACCTATCTCCTTTCTTGCATATGCTTAATAGGTCAGATGGCATATGCTTCAGCTCCTTTGGGTTCATCTTCTCAAGCTCCCGTAGCTACTTCAATTGTCCCAAAAGTGACCTGGGCGAATGTTCATGAGCTGGACATGGGTCGTGACAAGATAGCGGTGATTCACGAGTCTTCGGATTTCGAGACTGACACCGTGGATCCCCCACACCTTTTAATCACAGCTGGGAATTTCAGTTATCACCGCATCTAGGAATTTCGCCAAGACTTCCCGAAGGACAAGCACCTCCTCCCTTTCATTTGTTACTTTAGCATTGCTGGAAGAAGGGATGTGTTGTTAGCTCGAATAGCCGAACAAGCTATTCTTGTGGAGCGGGACAGCCTGAAAGGGGTAATTCATCGCCATGACACCATTTATCTTTCAGGAGAGCCACTTTAATGGAAAGCAGTCCTAGGGATTGCTGAGCTGACGCCTGTACAGAACATGCTGACTTGGGCTCCTGAGTTCACCCCGGCTAGATGGGATTATGCCGCAGGGCGCGTGCAGAAAAAGACACCAGGCTACGGTCTCTTCTTGGCTATGATAAAGTGGGGGTATCGGGAGGAACCCTTCATTTTGAACTGTCTGGCGGTTCACTTCAAATATCAGCTTGTTGTCGGCTGGTTCGCAGACCTGAAGGTTGTTGATGCATACTCCTTTCGTACCGGGGCAGTGGAGTTCACGGACTACGTCCTGAAGGAATATGCTCCGATCTTAATCAGAGCAGGAATTTTTCACAGTGTGTACGCCTCTCGATTCCAATACCCCATTTCGAAGGATTTATGTTGTGGCATGATTGAGGTTTTCAACAGTGAATTCAACACTTTTTATACAGCTGAGGGTGAGACCATGCTGGATTTGTGGAGCCTTTCGTAGCTTAGCGGCCTGCCCATTGACGGTGAGCCGTATGAAGAGGTTTGCCTTGCCGACTTCTTGAAGGACAAGTCCAATGGTGAAGGTCGATACTTCATTGGTTTCTCGTACCGATACCTGATGAAGGTATATAGGACGCTATGCTCGTCCTTTTATGATGCTTCATCGAGGGCTTCCTCGTCTCGGGGCGGCAAGAAGGGAGATTGTAAGAAAGTCCAAATGGGGTTGTGGATTCGATATTTCTTTTGGGGCAACTTGAAATATAATGACTATCCATCTGTAGTACCGGTTGCCACGCAGCAGGCGAAAGGAGCTCATTTCAAATCAAGTTTGTCATCTTCCCTTTGCCAGGCATATCGGAGTGGGCCGAACCCGGCGTGGATTGATGCCATGACACATTGCGCGACATTCCTGACATTCTGGCTATGTTCTTTTGCTCTTCCTCAAGGAGATGAAATAGTTATATGCCCTAGGGCGATTCTCCCGGCATGCCAGATGGCCTGGGGTATAAAATTGTCTTTATGTCCAGCGGCACTCTGCTTGATTTATAGGACACTGGGGGAGCTGCGCCGATGTCGGATACCACAGAATCTGAGGACTGTAGGACCAATCCATTTCTTCAATGCTTGAGTGTGCACATTATTCCCTGAGTTTGCCCCAAGAACACTTCAAGAACTGACGTTGTACCCAAGAATGCTTGAATTTGCCAGTGTAGAGCCAGACACAACTACGCAGCAACTTTTCTCTATTCGGGGTCGGTTAATAAAGGTCTCGGTAGATTTTGCAGGCACCATTCACTTCTGGAGTTTAGCTGCCCACTTTGTTCCTCTAGTCAATTGCCAGCGTGAATGTAAGATGGGTGCCACTGAAGTATATTCCCATCCTATTTCAGGTGCGCCTGCAACCCGCTTTATCTTAGAACCTGACCTAGTTGAGTGGGCGCTGGCCATTCGCCCGAGTGTTCTAGTATTCAGGAAGGGTAGTAATATTTTTTTGGAGCCATACTACCCTTTCTGTTTTGGTCGCAACTTTGGATATGACCAACATATTCCACCTTCGTCCGCTCAATTCCCTCTTGATAGCCGGACCAAGAAAGGGGCAGCAGTTGCTGAAGAAGGTCGCTCCTGGTGGGACTTCTTTCATTATCGAGAGGCTATCACATTCAGAGTTCCGACGCCCGGGCGTGTTCCTCGAGTCACCCCTGAGTATGTAAAATGGTGGAATGCCCATACCAACTTCTATAGGAACATGAAGGATGGTTGCTGGGATATGGCGGAACGTGCTTTCTTGAGCCGTCAACCCGGGCCTGTGTTTGATATAGACGAATCTCATTTGAAGAGGCTTCTATCGTAGTGCCCTAAGGCGGTAGGTGAGTATCTCAAGGCACACAAGGCCATGAAGTGTTGGGACTGGTGCAATGGATTCAGAGGGGGGTGAATGAATCTCCTTTAAAAACATCGCCCAATTAGAATCTATAACAATCAGAGATGCGGAATTAAAGCAAAATGGAGCCTCGATAGACTTGGGTCCTCACTTCAAACAATGAGAAATAGATCAGATGAATTAACCTCTAGATCTACCCTATGCAAGCTATGCAAGCTACATAGAATACTCAGTTTATCTAAACAAATTGGTTCTCATGGAATCGGAATCAAGTGTTTAGTGTGCAAACCAAATTTCCACTAGACTGAAGAAACAGATCGGCCTATGCATACATCTAGCGTGTCAAATAAGGCAATCAAACCACAGTAGACAAGGGAGTTTTTAGGTGGTTCAGTCCGTAGACCTACGTCCACCCCACACTCAAACCTGAGTGTGGCTTCCGCTGATACACAGCTTAAACCGCTGGGCCTCACAGCTTGCCTACAACCAGCTGAGCATCACAGCTTGCTTTCGCTGGGCAATACAGCTTAGCCATCCGCTGCCTAACAGCTTGATCCGCTGGGCAATACAACTTAGCCGACCAGAGGAATCCTCCTCTGCAACCGCTGAGCAACACAGCTTGCTCCGCTGACTAACAGCTTGAAACAAAGGTAAAAAGAAAAACAAAATATGGAAAGGACACAACAACAGAAAGCTGTAGACGATAAAACACAAAGTGGCTCTCAAAGAGCTGACTGGCTTGGATTTGATCCATGATCCAGTAGAGACAAAGCTTCAGATGACTCTCTTCTTCTTCCTCTCGATCTCTCTTTCTTCTTCTTCTTCTTCTTTACTGCTCACTCTTTCTTTTTCGAACACTCTCCTCCTCTGCTCTTCTTCTTCCGGAGAGATGTATATTCTTGATTGCAGGAAGCAGAGTATTTATCCTCTATCAGATGGAGTTTACGTAGTCTTGCCCTAGGCATGTGGAGGGAGCGCTCCAACTTAGAAGCTTCAGGAGACACTCACCACTTGTCAAAATCTGGATGAGTACGAGTCCACGTGGCAGCATCTTGGAATGAGGATTGTTATTAGATCACGTGCCTTTCTTAAACTCCTCGAGCAGATATCCTGCCAATGTCAGACTTAATATTTGTTAGAAGTAATATGAGGATAGTAAAAAGATGCACATAGTTGGTTCGAGAATGTATAGACTTGCTAAGTCATCAAGGCAACTGTGTTTAGACTTGATATTCATGCACGAACTTTATGTATGTATGAAACAAGAGATGCACAGAGATGCCATCGAAGAATGTACAAACTTTGTTGAGAAAGATGCACACATGCACTGAGCTAGTTGCGTGCAGCAACAAAAGTTGTACAGACTTGAGTTCATGCTGCAACAGGAGTGACACGAACTTGGCGACTAAGTATGCACTGACTTTGTGTATGCATGAAATCAAAAAGAATGTATAGACTTGATGGCGTGTAATGCAGTATGCATATAGGAAAGTATGTACAATGAAGATGAATGCACGGACATGCCATCAGAGAATATACAAACTTTGTGTGCATGGAGCAAAAGATGCATCGACTTGCTACTGAAGAATGTACAGAGATTGTTTTCATGGAGCAAGAGATGTATCGACTTGCTACTGAAGAATGTATAGACTTTGAGTGCATGGTACAAAAGATGCACAGACATGCCGTCGAAGAATGTACAGACTTTGAAGTGAAAGATGCACAAATGCATATAGGAAAGTATGCACATTGAAGAGGAATGCTCAGGCATGCCACCGAGAAGTGTACAGACTTTTGTGTGCATGGAACAAGACAATGCACCAACTAGCTGTGCCTAAAGTTTAAACATGAATGCATAATGCACAGACCCAATGAAACTATGCACGAACTTAACTGCTCTTATCAACAAGGGTTATACATACTTGTGTTCTTGCAGCACCAAGAATTACACGGACTATGTGTATGCGTGAAGCACAACGATGCAAAAAGATGCACTGACTATGTGTATGCGTGAACAGACCCAATGAAACTATGCACGAACTTAACTGCTCGTATCAACAAGGGTTGTACAGACTTGTGTTCTTGCAGCACCAAGAGTTACACGGACTATGTGTATGCGTGAAGCACAACGATGCAAAAAGATGCACTGACTATGTGTATGCGTGAAGCACAACGATGCAAAAAGATGCACTGACTATGTACATGCATGAAGAACACGGACTGTACTGACTTAGCTACGAACTGAGCTAATGGATGAATAGTGCTTACACTGACTTGGTCGAGTGAAACAACAGAGGTTGTACAGACTTGATAGCATACAGCGATGTATAGACCCGACAGATGCAATGTACACGCATCGACTTAGTATTGAAGCAACTGATGAATGCACCGATGCAGTGTATGCATATGGCACATATTGCACCGATGCAATGTGCAGGAGAACTAACAATGCACCGAGTATGCATGTGTTTCTACAGAGTTAATGCTAGAACACACAACTAGCAGCGTCAACGCAGTGCCCATACAGCGTCAACGCACGATGAATATGCATACAACCTGTTCGATGGAATGACATGCAAATAAGATGCTCAATCAATCATTCATACTCATAGTGCTTGCTGACATCTAGACCACAGGGGCACAACAATCTCCCCATTTTTGATGATGGCAACACTATGAGTCACACAGACCCAAACTATTCTCCCCCATTGACTTCATCAAAAAGAAAAAGTTGGAGAGAGAAATAAAAGCGTGCATGATATGATAGAATCAAAATCTCCCTGAGACAAAAGGCACAATATACTCCCCCTTTAACAACAGCAAAGGGAAAGGGACATGAAGGATGCTGACAAGATCTCCCCCTTTAATATGCAGCATGATTCATAGACAAAGAAACTCCCCCTGAATAGATGCTTCTTTGTAGCTTCAGAGCAGATGGATTCTCTCCTTAAGAATAATGAATGCAATTCATGGAGAACCTGATGCTTACATGATGCAGACGAGACAAGAAGCAATCAATCTATCCTCCTCCTTTGATAAGACGAATAAACCTCCCCCTTTAAAAGGCAATAAGTGCAGTCTAGACAAGACCTTAACAAACCAATGCTCCCTGATCTGAATGAAGCAAGGCTTTCAAGGGTGTAAGGAGAGGGATATGTCAGGAAGACATTCAGGAAGGATGACATGGCAGCATGCAGAATACATGATCTTTCAAGGAAATATAAGATTTTTAATAACATACTTATTTCATAAATCTAAATAAACGGATGGTTCATGCTCTTCCATTATAGGGGCTTATGAATTTTTATTTGAACATCATGGTTTAAATATGATGTATACACATTTTGTCAATAAAATTCTGTACTCATATCTGAACATCAATGTTTAATAAAAGTTAATCAAGCCCTCATATTTATATCTTGACTAACCTCCTTTCATCTTACTCAGTCAATTTCAATGATTTCTTTAGAAATTACAATCATTAGTATTGAGGTTAAACAACATGAAGGAATTCAAATTTGGTTCCTGAGGATCAGCCATACTTCTTCAAATAATTTCAGATTTTTCTTTATGCACAGTACAAGATTTAATAGCAAGTTTACCAGGTGCAATTAAGTTCAGTACACACCTTGTGGCTAGAGGATACACGTTGTTTGGACGCCAGTATCCCTAAGCACTTAGTATGACTAACTGTCATGCTTCAGAGATAGTATTGACACCTCATGACATACTTCACCTTATTTCATTGATAAGTGAAGTATATTTCTTAGTATTCAAGCCATTGCTCTGCTCAGATTTTCAATGAGTTTTATTTAGCAGAGTTAATTATGACACTTCATGACACAGTCCTCTAGACTTCTTGGTCAATGAACATGGTTTCTCAGTGACTAAAATCATTGCTCTGACAGAATTTACCCTTAGGAACGTTTCAGATTCATCATTTGTTTAAAAATAATACTGATTTCATATAATTTAACCAAATAAAGCCATGATTTTAACATTTTCAGATTTCAGAAGATTTTACAAGATTCAACATGGAATAGTTGGTTAAAGTTTATTAAAGTTGACTCATATACTTTCAAGATATTCATATCCAAGCTCAATGAATACATTGGACTTAAACCAATATGATCTTTTAGCCATTCATAAATCTTTATAATAGAAGATTCTTTAATGAATTGATTTTCAGATTTATGATAAAGATATACGAATTGAACTCTTCTCAATTTTTTGAATTTTCAATGAGATTCAGCAGCATTCAAGTTGTGAACTGCACAGGAGTTTCAAGCATGTAACAAAGATGAGCACAACAATGAAGGTGTCGACAATTGACAAAGCAATTCCAAGATAATGTCGACTCACTGTGTCAACACTTTCAATCAGGACAATTAATAGGTGCATCAAAGAATATATCATAGTGAATGATAGATATTCAGAGGTCCATCAGACAGATTTGCTCAAGAAAGACCAGCTCACAAGATTCAAAATCAAATCAGAGTTAAGTTCAGATACGTGAAGTGGATGATCTCAACATGAGGATGGGAGCTTTAGTTGACTGACTGAAATAACAAGAAACTATATGAATAGCCAGCAGAACACAAGCTTGTTATATACTCCCCCTTAATGAACGCAATCTTTTTGGCAATTTCAATGTAATGAAATGCAATGCAATTAACTATATGTATGCAAAGACATGCAAAGACACAACAAACTCCCCCTGAATGCATGCAATATATATGAAGACTCTAAAAAGCACCATGTGCAATGACATCCTACAGGGGATTAAACAGATTTTTCACAAGTAGATTCAGAGTATCTCTGAAGTGCAATACAACATGCAGTCCTATCAGATTTTCAGTGAAAGTGAAATGCAGACTCAAGCATTAGATCAAAAGCATAACGTTCACAATTTTTAGACTCAGATAGAAACTGATGTTATTAGCAATTCTATATAGATGAACATTTATTTTAACAAGATATGCAATGAATCTAGAGCACACAAATTCAGAAGACAGAATTTAAGCAGAGTTTTCAGAACTAACCTGTACAGTGCAATCCTGGGGGTTTCATTCTTGAGTGCCTTGGATTATTGACCCCCTTTATTCCATTCCAAGGCACATATGTAGGTTAGCATTCTATTTGGCATGGGCAGGTACCCAAATAGTCTTGGGTCCTGCATGGTTAATAGCACCTTTGATGGGTGCTTTCCCCAGTCCTTGGGCTTTTGAGTCATCAAATATCATTGAACAGTAGTCATTCATGGAGTGCCCAAATTGCCCACAATAATGATAGGAAACAACATGCTTTGATTTCTTGTTATGCATACAATTATTAGCATGAAATGTTTGTGCATTAACATGAAATTTTCTATTATTAGCATGAACATATTGTTTTCCATAATCTGCCATCCAGCAGTCAGAAGCTCGGTGGCCTGACCTTCCACATTCAAAACATGCAAGCGATTTTTCCATAAAAGCAAAATTATTTCTACCAAAAGTATTTTCTTTTGTAGGAAGGTTGACATGTTTAGAGTTAATTTTCCGCCTTGAGCATGCCAACAGTCCTTGACTATGTGGCCATGCTTTCCACAGTGAGAGCAAGCAAAAGAGTTTCTTCTATGAAAACCTGACCAAAATTTAGTAGCCATATTACCAGACTTGTCAGATAGATGGCCATGAGGTCTCCTTGGAACAGTGGTTCTCCTTGGAGCCTTAAACTCATTCTTCTTCAAGAACCAGCAATCATGGTTTGCATGACCAGATCATCCACAATGGGAACATTTGAGTTGCCTCTTCTGGGCAAACTGATTCTTGGGTGAGCTTTTAATAAAATGCATATGTGTATTTCTTGAATTTTTAATTTTCTTCATTCTATTATGAGAATTCAATTCATCAGATTTCAAGATATAGTAGTTATGCATCATATGACCGAATCTTCCACAATAATAACATGACCCCTTTTTAGTATGAGTGTGTGAGAGATCATGTGTCTTGTGTACAACATTCTTTGTACCAGCAGGAGTGTTTTTGTTCTTTTTATGTAGATTTTCATTCCTTTTCAGTTTCTAAATTTTTTCTGTAGATTTGGGATTGACAGTGGATTTTTGATTTTTCTGAGCACTGAATTCGAAGATAGGTACACTAGATGTGCTAGTTGGCTCAGAGCTGCACACAAATGAAGTGTGAAGCTTACTGTCAAGGCCCTTTTTATTTGCTGGGTTAAAACCCAGACCCTCACGTTGGAAATTGATTTTGCAGCCAAGGAGGTTATCCAAATTATCCTTTCCACTCACAAATTTTTCAAGAGATTTGTTCAAGTCAGATATTTCATATTCAAGTTTTGAAACATTAAGTTCTAGGCCAACAATTTCAGTTTCATAGGAAATGACCTGATTATGCAGTGCATCATTCAGATTTTTCAATGTTTCATTTTCCTGTTTGAGTTTGAGCTGATTTTCAAATTGATTTCCATCAACAACACATTTTCCTTTTTCTAGAGCAAGCAGTCTCTCTGACATAGCAGTGTTTAACTGCTTCAACTCTTCATTCCCTTTTTGTATCAGTTTCAGTTTTTCATTTTCAGATCTCAAATTTTTGATTTGTTCAGTAGAATTTTCGTGATTAGTAATGGAACTTAGCTGTTCTATTAGAACTTCTTCTCTCTGTTCATCTTTCAAACTTTTATTGAGCAATTCATTATTCTCATCTCTTAATGCGGCAACAAGATTCTTATACCATTCAAGATCAATATGAAGACTCTCGTTAACTTCTTTCAGACATAAGCAATCCTTGCAAGCAGATTCACATGTAGTTTCAGCATTGACTTTTAAGCTCTATTTCCTAAGACATTCATTCTCAGATTTTAAGACATTCAATTCAGAGCTAACACACTCTAAACCTTTTACCAGTTTTTCATTCTGAACTACATTATTGTTATGAGCCTGATCATCATCAATCAAGCTAAGTTTTTCCTTTAGTTCAGCAATTTCACAAGCAAGCTCTTGATTTTGCTTTTTGTGTAAACAAATTTGTTTCATAAGTATTTCTTTTTCAGATTTTAAATGATCTAGATCTGAAGTAACAGAATTAAAATCTTTTAGTTGTCTTCTAAATATGTCATTTTCTGTTGTCAGGATTTCCATGTCCTCACCTCCAGAATTAGCATTTAGATGATTATTTAGCTTCTTTTTCAGATATCTATTTTGTTTTTCCAACTGTTCGCAAGAACCAAGTAAATCATTGTATGCTTCAATCCAATCATCCACATTATAATTATCAAATTCAGAAGGTACCTCATCTTCATCTTCTTCTTCATTTTCCTCTTGCTGTCCATCATCGTCAACCATCAGACATGTATTGCGATTCTTGGTAAGCTTCAATTTCTCCAAAATCTCCTTGGCAGACCTACAGGAAGAAATACATGAAATTAGAGTTCTGTCAAGTGATGCTTTCATTAAATCTAATGCTCTTGAGTTGACAGAGTCTTTCAATTTATCCTTATCAGTCCACCTAGATTTATCCCTCGATAATTTATGTGGACCGTGAGTTATCACCTTCCAAAGGTCAGGATCAGTTGATTTTACATACCGATGGAAGTTTTCTAGCCAAGGATCAAAATCATTAACTTTGAATATTGGGGGATGAGCCATCGAGAGATGATATATGCACCGTAAACAGATGAGCAAATCAAGGCACTAAATCAGTGAAACAAAAACACCAGACACAAGAGACTCACTCTGAAATGTACCACAGAAGTTGCAGGATCTGCTGTGAATCGTTGGATCCAATGCATAGTAACCCGCTCTGATACCAATTGTTGGGACTGGTGCGATGGATTCAGAGGGGGGTGAATGAATCTCTCCTTTAAAAACTTCACCCAATTAGAATATATAACAATCAGAGATGCGGAATTAAAGCAAAAAGGAGCCTCGATAGACTTGGGTCCTCACTTTAAACAATGAGAAATAGATCAGATGAATTAACCTCTAGATCTACCCTATGCAAGCTATGCAAGCTACATAGAATACTCAGTTTATCTAAACAAATTGGTTCTCATGGAACCGGAATAAAGTGTTTAGTGTGCAAACCAAATTTCCACTAGACTGAAGAAACAGATCGGCCTATGCATACATCTAGCGTGTCAAATAAGGCAATCAAACCACAGTAGACAAGGGAGTTTTTAGGTGGTTCAGTCCGTAGACCTACGTCCACCCCACACTCAAACCCGAGTGTGGCTTCCGCTGATACACAGCTTAAACCGCTGGGCCTCACAGCTTGCCTACAACCAGCTGAGCATCACAGCTTGCTTCCGCTGGACAATACAGCTTAGCCATCCGCTACCTATCAGCTTGATCCGCTGGGCAATACAGTTTAGCCGACCAGAGGAATCCTCCTCTGCAACCGCTGAGCAACACAGCTTGCTCCGCTGACTAACAGCTTGAAACAAAGGTAAAAAGAAAAACAAAATATGGAAAGGACACAGCAACAGAAAGCTGTAGATGATAAAACATAAAGTGGCTCTCAAAGAGCTGACTAGCTTGGATTTGATCCACGGTCCAGTAGAGATAAAGCTTCAGATGACTCTCTTCTTCTTCCTCTCGATCTCTCTTTCTTCTTCTTCTTCTTCTTTACTGCTCACTCTTTCTTTTTCGAACACTCTCCTCCTCTGCTCTTCTTCTGCCAGAGAGATGTATATTCTTGATTGCAGGAAGCAGAGTAGTTATCCTCTATCAGATGGAGTTTACATAGTCTTGCCCTAGGCGTGTGGAGGGAGCGCTCCAACTTAGAAGCTTCAGGAGACACTCGCCACTTGTCAGAATCTGGATGAGTACGAGTCCACGTGGCAGCATCTTGGAATGAGTATTGTTATTGGATCACGTGCCTTTCTTAAACTCCTCGAGCAGATATCCTGCCAATGTCAGACTTAATATTTGTTAGAAGCAATATGAGGATAGTAGAAAGATGCACATAGTTGGTTCGAGAATGTATAGACTTGCTAAGTCATCAAGGTAACCGTGTGTAGACTTGATATTCATGCACGAACTTTATGTATGTATGAAACAAGAGATGCACAGAGATGCCATCGAAGAATGTACAGACTTTATTGAGAAAGATGCACACATGCACTGAGTTAGTCACATGCAGCAACAAAAGTTGTGCAGACTTGAGTTCATGCTGCAACAGGAGTTGCACGAACTTGGTGACTAAGTATGCACTGACTTTGTGTATGCATGAAATCAAAAAGAATGTACAGACTTGATGACGTGTAATGTAGTATGCATATAGGAAAGTATGTACAATGAAGATGAATGCACGAACATGCCATCAGAGAATATACAGACTTTGTGTGCATGGAGCAAAAGATGCATCGACTTGCTACTGAAGAATGTACATAGTTTGTTTTCATGGAGCAAGAGATGTATCGACTTGCCACTGAAGAATGTACAGACTTTGAGTGCATGGTACAAAAGATGCACAGACATGCCGTCAAAGAATGTACAGACTTTGAAGTGAAAGATGCACAAATGCATATAGGAAAGTATGCACATTGAAGAGGAATGCTCAGGCATGCCACCGAGAAGTGTACAGACTTTTGTGTGCATGGAACAAGACAATGCACCAACTAGCTGTGCCTAGAGTTTAAACATGAATTCATAATGCACAGACCCAATGAAACTATGCACGAACTTAACTACTCTTATCAACAAGGGATGTACAGACTTGTGTTCTTGCACCACCAAGAGTTACACGGACTATGTGTATGCGTGAAGCACAACGATGCAAAAAGATGCACTGACTATGTGTATGCGTGAACAGACCCAATGAAACTATGCACGAACTTAACTGCTCGTATCAACAAGGGTTGTACAGACTTGTGTTCTTGCAGCACCAAGAGTTACACGGACTATGTGTATGCGTGAAGCACAACGATGCAAAAAGATGCACTGACTATGTGTATGCGTGAAGCACAACGATGCAAAAAGATGCACTGACTATGTACATGCATGAAGAACATGGACTGTACTGACTTAGCTGCGAATTGAGCTAATGGATGAATAGTGCTTGCACTAACTTGGTCGAGTGTACTGACTTGGTCGAGTGAAACAACGGAGGTTGTACAGACTTGATACCATGCAACGATGTATAGACTCGACAGATGCAATGTAGACGCATCGACTTAGTATTGAAGCAACTGATGAATGCACCGATGCAGTGTATGCATATGGCAAATATTGCACCGATGCAATGTGCAGGAGAACTAACAATGCACCGAGTATGCATGTGTTTCTACAGAGTTAATGCTAGAACACACAACTGGCCGCGTCAACGCAGTGCCCATACAGCGTCAACGCACGATGAATATGCACACAACATGTTCGATGGAATGACATGCAAATAAGATGCTCAATCAATCATTCATACTCATAGTGCTTGCTGACATAAAAACCACAGGGGCACAACATGAAGAAGGAATCTAAACAATTGATGCCAATACTGCCGAAGGTGAAAGAGGATGATCTCTTGAAGTCTTTGAAGGATTTGAGCCAAGTGGGAAATTCCCGCCTTGAGCTGCAGCAATTCCCTTTTTCGGTTGAAGAACCCATACCCCGGTAATCTCTTTGTGTTCAGAGCAGGATCGCCACTGTCCGTATCGGACTTTTGTGCGAAGGGAGGACAAAACCGCCACATACTATCGCCAAACTTCTTGGCTCTTTTTCGTGTTAAAAATTCATAGCTTGGAACTCAGTACCCCTGCTGAGGCTATTCTGGCCCATAAAATGTTTGTATCCTTCAATTATGCAGATGGCTAGGGTTTAGATCACCTGGGCTTGTACCATTGTCTAGCCTGCCGAGATCATCCGGATCTGGCCCAGTTAACCGATCGTTGTGAGAAGATTGAGGATATATGTTGGCTACTTTGTGAAGCTTCTTCCCAGGACAAGGAGGTGGCTTTATACTATTGGCCCCTTTCTCCCTTATACAACGGGCCAACAAGTATGTCATCATGCTTTGACAGGGACCCATGTCTTTGGATTGATTTGTATGCTTTTGACTTGTATCCTCTTTTCTTCTCTCCTTTTAGATAGACCAGACATGCGGTAGCAAGGAGATTATCGCAAGCTAATTATGCAGGCTCAGAAGCCTTCTTATTTTGATACTCCTGCATCAACTCCTACTACTACTCCTTTGCCTAGCGGCAGTCGAAAGAGAAAAGCAGCCTCTCTGGTAAAAGTTGCAGTGGCACGGGCTAAAAAGGCCCGCCAAATTGCAGTAGAGCAAGCAGCTTCTGAGATTCCCGCTTCCGAGGTGGCCGCACCTCAGCTACCGTCATTCGAAGAATTTGCTGCCTCCCAAGCTTCACCAGCCATAGATGAGGGTACTTTTGCACTGCTTGTTATTACGGTGACATTTCTTTGAAGAGATTCCTTAGGCGTAATTTTGTGTTTTTTTTTATCTTGTTGCAGCACTGACAGATGCACCGGCTCCTTCTACTGAGGTGGATGTTGGTGCAGCTGTTGACGCCGGAGTAGAAATATTTGTTGGCAGCCCTGAGAGAGAGACTCTCCCTTCCCCTACTCCAGCTAGTGAGGCGGCAGGTGGATCAAACAGAATTGCCTACAATGCTTTATATTCTAGAGTTTATCACCCTATCTCATTAAACCCTTTGTGACACGCTCCAGGGCTTCCCAAGATTTTGCCTAAAACGGGAGTTTCTTCTTCGGGTCCTTCTGCATCATCAACAGGATGCCGAGTGTCGCGTAAAAAGGCGGTAGCCCCAGTACGACGTATGGCCACTCGTTCAACTATCCGCTAAGAGGCAGAAGCAACTTTGAAGCCTAGTGTTGAAGTGGAGAGCTCTTCTGAAAGTTCCCCGTCCCTGTCCATAGAATAGGTGGACTATGGTTGTTCTGGTGATGAGGGAACTACTGACGTTGATGGAGGTGGGACCTCAGCTTCCTGTCCTTTAATAGAAGGATTGGCCATATTAAGTCCCCCTCGGGTCATTGTTAGAACCCTTGAAGAGACCCTGCCAGAGATGGCTGCTGGGACCGGTGTAAAGGAATATCCATCCTCTTCTGTAGCTGAATCACTAATGGAAGAACCATCTATTCAGCAGGTTGTTGAGATGTCAATTCCGGAACCTACTGTAGTTGAAGTGAGTTCCATGCTCTTGATATTACTTTCTTTTCATTTTCTGGTCCTTCAGACCGTCTAATATTCTTTTGCTTGCTTCCCCTTCTTTAGATGTCCGTCATCTCAAGTCAGGTCACAGTTCCTATTATCGGTAGTATCCCTCTAGTCAAAGCATCATTCCCTCCTTCTGTCGTGCCCTCAGCCCCTGAAGAGGTTGTGCCCATATTGCGGCCTGTGCCTATCAGAGCTCATCCTGGATCTGATGTAATGCCAATTGAGTTGGATACATCAGGGGAAACTTCAGGGCAGGCCCTTGCCCCGAAATTAAGGCCTGAAACTCGTGCATCGGCCTTTACTTCGATGATGGTGCAGGTATCTATTCCAGTGTTTTCGACTTCTGAAGAGCGGGCTACTGAGTTAAGGTCAGAGACAACTCTAGCTCTTCCTAGCATGGTGACATCAGAGGAGCATACCCTGTCAGGAGAGAAGCTACCGGGGCTCGATAAAGCTATTAGAGCGTCAAGCACCGCCATTGTACCAGCCTTGCCATCCTCTTCTTTAGCCACGGATGTTGACTTATGGGCCAATGTGGATACTGAAGTTGAGTTCCATCTGCCGCCAGTGACATCTTTTGGCATTACTTCTTCGGATGAGGTGGTGTGGCACCATCTTGGGATGCTGCGGCTGGTAGTCTTGTCCGACTCGGCTCTGACTTATCCCAGGTTGCGGGGAATTGCCGAGCAGCTATCTATTAGTGTTCAGGCACTAGGATGCCCTATGGAGTTATGGACTCAGAGGGTGATTCTTTTGCTGAAATTTGTGAACCGTCGAGACTTTTCGGGGCATATTAAAAGTGACAGACTTGCCACATTAAAAATGTAGAAAGCTAACTGCCAGGTGGCTCTAGAACCTCTAGAGTTGGATCTTTAGGAGCGTCATGCTCTTGCTGCAACCCTATCCTCACGCATTCAATCATTACAGGGCAGGCTGGAGGAGCTACAAGTGGAGATGGTCTCCCTACGTGTGGATCATCATCTCATAGAAGATATGAATGTTGAAAGTGCTAAGGAGACTGCCGTGCTGGAGGGTCGGGTGGCTTCACTGCACAGCGAGCTGGCTTGGCTTCAGGAGGAGGCGATCCGTCTTCGGGAGCAAGGGGCATCCCCTTCTGTTGGGCTTTTAGACTTTGAAGATATCTTTCGCCAGTAATAGCCGTACTTTATGTAGCTTTTCTCCTCCAAAGAGAGGTCTTTTGTAATTTGCTTTTATCGTAATGGAAATCAGAAATTTATTCTGTTGCATCCTCCGGGATTCCTTCATGTGTTGTCTTGTTTCCTTCTTGCCCTGCCGGCCAAGTGTCAAGGACTCTGTTGCTTTTCGAGGGGTACTATGCGTAAACCGCAGGAGAGCGCTCGCACTTTCAGAGAAAGGGTGAGGGGTTCGCTCCACCGCACCGCGAGCGCCTCGGATATCCATGGTGTGGATATGATAGAGAATGCTTGTTCGAGTGGCCAAGGATGCCACAACGGGAGGAAGGCATAGGCATGAGGCCTAGTAGAGGGGTATTTTGCTTTGGTTTTGGTGGCGTAGCCGTAAGGCCTACACCGAAGGGTTTTAGCACCGATCCTGACGACGATGTCATGGAATCGACAGTGGTTCGTTCATCAGCATTGGATGAATGCTTAAGCAAAGAGGGTTTGGTTCTAGCGGTATAAGCGTAAGACCTACACCGGAGGATTATAGCATCGATCCTGATGATGATGTCAAGGAATCGATGGTAGTTTGTCCATCGGCATGGGGTAAATGCCGAAGCAAGGAAAGGTTTTGTTTGAGCAGCACAGGCGTAAGGCCTACACCGGAAGGTTTTAGCATTGAACCTGACGACGATGTCGTGGAATCAACGGTGGTTCATTCATCAACATTGAATGAATGCTGAAGCAAATAGGGTTTGGTTCTAACGATATAGGCGTAAGACCTACACCAGAGGATTATAGCATTGATCCTGATGATGATGTCAAGGAATCGGCGGTAGTTTGTCCATCGGCATGGGGTAAATGCTGAAGCAAGGAAAGGTTTTGTTTTAGCAGTATAGGTGTAAGGCCTACACCGAAAGGTTTTAGCATCGATCCTGATGATGATGTCGAGGAATCGACAATTGTTTATTCATTGGCATGTGGTAAATGCGAAAACAAAGAAGGTTTCGTTTTAGCAGTATAGGCGTAAGGCCTACACCGGAAGGTTTTAGGATCGATCCTGATGATGATGTCGAGGAATCGACGATAGTTTGTTCATCGGCATGAGGCATATGAGGAATGCTGGGAGTTCCCATGGCATGGTTTGAGGAGTTGAACATAATGACACGTCATTCATCATTTTTCTTTCTCTTTTTTTTTAATTTTTCACATTACTAACCCAAGCGACCTTTCGGGTTTTCGCTGGAGTCAGCCCCTTCTTGCTTTTACCCATGCACCCTTGTGGGTTTTCACGTGGCACGGTACCCAATTCTACCTACAACGCCCTTTCGGGTTTTCGCCATAGCCGGGTTGTAGCCATTTTTGCCCTTGCTTGGCAGGATGCTCGAACAAGGTTAGCGGGGGATCTCTATTTTAAGCCACATTTTTTTTAATAGTAGTGTGTTCACCGGCACTGGGTAGATGCCAGAGCAAAGAAATGTTTTAGCAGTCTAGGCGTAAAGCCTATGCCGATAGGTTTAAGCATCGATCCTGACGGTGATGTCAATGGATCAATGGTGGTTTGTTCATCGGCATGGGGTGGGTGCCGGAGCAAAGAAAGGTTTTAGCGGTGTAGGCATAAGGCCTATGCTGGTAGGTTCAAGCATCGATCCTGACGATGATGTCAATGGATCAATGGTGGTTTGTTCATCGACATGGGGTGGATGCCGGAGCGAAGAAAGGTTTTAGCAGTGTAGGCATAAGGCCTATGCCGGTAGGTTTAAGCATCGATCCTGACGATGATGTCAATGGATCAATGGTGGTTTGTTCATCGGCATGGGGTTATGCCAGAGCGAAGAAAGGTTTTAGCAGTGTAGGCATAAGGCCTATGCCGGTAGGTTTAAGCATCGATCCTGACGATGATGTTAATGGATCAATGGTAGTTTGTGGATTTTCCGGTGGGACATATGATGAATGTTATGTCGAGAATTTCCATGGTAGGGGTTGAGAATGAACATCGATGATGATATCTATATTTTGATTATCACATTATTGACCCAGGCGCCCTTTTCAAGTTTTCACTGGAGTCAGCCCCCTCTTACTTTTGCCCACGCGCCCTTTCGGGTTTTCGCTACAGCCGGGTTGTAGCCATTTTTGCTCTTGCTTGGCAGGATGCTCGAACAAGACTGGCGAGGCATCTCTATTTTAAGCCCCATTTTTTTCTTTTTTTTGACTAAATAATTGCAGGTTGGAGCATGGTGCACGAACTCGAGGGAGGAGATGTGGTTTGCGGGGCACAAGCCTGGGGTATTAATTTAATCATTCACCATTTCATTGAAAGGGGGTGGTGGTGCATGGTATAGCTTCAGATGTCTGCCGTTGAGTGGCAGGAACTGTATCTCTCCCCGATGATTGACGATGACGTAGGCTCCGCCCTCGTATGCACGCTGGACCACATAGGGACCCAACCAATTTTTAGCAAACTTGCCTTTAGGGTTAGAAGCCATGACTTCCTTTTTCTTCACCATGACCAGGTCTCCTTTCTTGAATTCTTGCCCTTTGACGAGTTTGTTGAAGGCACAGGTGTAACACCCGGAATTTTTAAAATAAGAAATGAATGAATTTAGGAATTTAAAAGAAGGCCTTTAACTATTTAACTCATATTCTAATCTATTTAATTAATCATGTAAAACATTTAATTGATATTTTAAAACAAATAAATACTTTAGAAGATGCCAAATTATATTTTAGGAAATTAGTAATACATCTTATTACACTATTCTAAAGAAATAAGAAATAGGTTATATAGATAGGGTTTTAAAAGATAAACATCAATTTTACAAGATGCCAAATCATATTTTCATAATTTAGAAAATGTCATATTTCAACTTTTACATTATATCATTATTTTAAAGAAATAAGAGTATAGATGAAGTGTTAAAGGATAAACATAATTTAGGAAGTGAGAAAGGGTATATAGATAATTTTGGTTAGTGTAGAGTGAATGGAAAAGTCTCCGTTCAAAATAACGACCGTTGTTAAGTCGTTACTTGTGAAATAATGACATGTAAGATGTCGTTATTCGAGTAAAGTAAATACACAAGGTTTAAAAGGATATATATACAATTTTGATCCTTATAGGGTGATAGGAAAATGCTCCAAGTAAGAAACGACCCCTACATGTTCGTTATTCATCAAATAACGACACATATTAAGTCACTATTTCATATAACATGAATAGTGACACTTTTTATTTAAAAAAAAATTTCAAAAAAAATTATATGTAAAAATAGAGAAAAATGTAAGGATCTCACCTATGAAATTTCATAAAATAACTCCATCAATTTTTAAAGATAAAAATCATTGAAGTTAAGTGGGAAGTTTAATATATAAAACTCAAGATTAAAAGGAGTCTGACCCCAAGTCGCCTATTAAAAGAAGGAGTCTGACCCCAAGTCGCCTATTAAAAGAAGATGGCAGAGCCTAAGGCGCCATTTCTTTTTCAACAACTTTTGCGATCATTTTATCACTCCAGCCTGTGTAAGCTGTAATCCCACCAAAGATCCTATCATTCCGGATCTAGCTTCCCCTACTGTCGACCCAAGGCTTATAAAATACCCTCTATTTCCCTCTTATTCCGTTAGTTAGAAGGTTAGTTGCAGAGAAGAGGACGGGGACAGTTCTGAAGGGTTGCAAAGGAGGAAGCTGCTGTCTTCTTCCTTTCTCCTTCCACGCACCCTTTTTCTGCCACACAGAGATAGGTGATCTCAACTTTTAACTAAACTAGAAGCCAATCTAGGGTAATTAGCCAAGCAATTAGTAAATTAGGCTCATCTCCATGCGATATTAGTGTTTATATAGCTGGTTTTATCATGTTGTGAATAGATCTGTCATGCTTTAGCAATCTGTAACCAAAACATGTTAGTTTACCTAAGTTAATTAAAGTAGATCTGTATGGTTAGAACATGTTAATTAAAGTAGATCTCCATGTTACATGTTCTGTTAGTCAACCTGTTAAAGTAGGTCTCATTGTAACGACCTGTTTTATACTAAATAACTACATCAAGTTGAAAATTTGATATTAGAGAAGTTAAAGCATTAAACGAATGTATAAACACAGATATGTAATCCTCACAATATTCTCTATCTGCCCATGTCATCAATTTTACATAAATCAACCTAAATTGAAGGGCGCCCCTGACCCGGACGCCATTCACTGAACAGCGACTGTACAATAGACGCTTATTCCACCCAGAAAATGGGCAAAACTGCCCCTCTGTGAAGGGCGCCCACCCATAGGGCGCCTATTAAAAAGTAGTGGCAGCCCCTAGGGCGCCTTCTAATAGAAGGTGGCAGCCCCCTGGGCACCTTCTATTGACCTACAGTTAATTGATCAGTTAAGTTAAACCCTAGCTACTTAATAACCTCTGTCATTAGTTAAACCTAGATTAGTTAAATCTCTGTTTAACCAAAAAAATCATCTAGTTAAACCCATGTTGTCATTAGTTAAACCATTGGTTAAACCAGTTAATCGTGTAGTTAACCCTCAAGCCTCAGTCTGATAGGCGCCCAAGGCAGGGGCGCCTCTTACTAATAGGAGTCTAGACCAGGGGCGCCTTCTATTGAAAGGTGGCAGTCCCTGGGGCGCCAATTTTTAGAAGGTGGCAGAGGTATGGGCGCCTTCTATCAGCCATTAGTTAAACCTAGATGGGTTAAACCTCTATTGCCACTAGTTAAACATAGATTAGTTAAACCCCTGACTTAAGTAGTCAACCCCCAGTCATTTAGCTTAATCAGAACTTAAAACCCTCAAACATTAGTTAAACTTCTGTTGTAATCAGTTAACTAATAGCCATTAGCTAAACTTCTGTTGCAATTAGTAAACATACATTAGTTAACCAGTTAATCACCTCAGCCATCAGTTTGATAGGCACCTGACCCAGGGGCGCCTATCAGTGAAACATGGCAGCCATCATGGCGCCATTTCTTGAAAGATGTCTGACCCTGGGGTGCCAATTTCAAGAAGATGGCAGACCCCTAAGCGCCCATTAAACCTGGCCCTGTAAACCCTTTAAAACGTGGCTGACCCTAGGGCGCCTGTCACCTAAGACATGGCAGGGGTATGGGCGCCTATTAACAGAAGGTGGCAGCCCCCTGGGTGCCAATTTCAGAAGCTGACCCAGTGTCTGACAGTCCCAGAAGTAGGCGCCATGTACCCATGCACCTCTTATTGAAAGATGGATGTGACCTGGGCGCCTATCAAATAGACCTTGTATTTTGGATTTTTCGAGGCCTTAAACCCCTGAAGGACGCGCCCTTGTGTCAGGACGCCATTCACTGATAAATGGCAGCTTGAGAGGCGCCGTTTAACCCCTGACAGGGTTTTCTAAACTCTGTATAGTTCACAGGAAGGGCATCCCGCTGTGAGGGTGTCATTTCTGAACATGTCAGGTAGCCTACAAGGCACCGATCTCAGACAGTATTTCCGAGTATCAAACGTTGCTGGTTTTTACTCCTAGTTCGTCCCTACATAACGATACACCTTGGATTCCATTCTATAATCCATCTTACATATATCCTACCTGGTCAACCCTTGAAATTCTATATTGGCTATAAATGAGAGTGTATGTCGACAAACATGACCAATGCTATACATATAGGGCTCGGTCTGGTCCTGGGAGAAGCACCCGAAGGTACTTGTGCCCATGGGAGTTTATTGACCACGGTGTTTGGCATTGAACCGGAGTACTTGCTTGCTAGACTTTAGGCATTCCACTCATTCACGTGATATTACTTGATTGATTGACTTGAGGCCCGTAGAATGGTAAAAGTATTTGGTTGAATGAAATTGATAAATAGCCAATTCCAGTTATACATGCTTGAAATTACGTTGCTTACTATTGCTTGCTTGACCTGAGTTCTTACCTTCTTGGAAAAATTGTTGTTAATTCTAGTTATTACTTGCTTGATATCTCTTGCTATTGCTGTATTGAAGTTGGAATCTATATACTCTCACTTGTTATTCCTATACTGCTCTTGTCGATTTTACAATCCTTGATTTCTACTTGTCTACAAGCATAGATTTACCTACATTAATTGAACTTGTAAACCACTTAAAGCATGTTAAATCTTGAGATGTAAATCATACTGAGCGATCAGCTCATCCAGTTGCTTCTAACATTTTCAGGTGATTTGGATGACAACCAACACTCGGAAGGGAATGAGACTGAGTGATGAGTGTTAGCACTGAGTTATCATATTGTCATGTTAATTGTGTTATTGTAATCCCACTTATGTAAGTTGTTACGTTAGATGGACACAGTCTATCTCCACTGAGAGTGGATCTAGAGGGGGGTGAATAGATCTAATGGCTAATTTAAAACACAGTTGAACTATAATGCGGAATTTAAAACAAACAACTGTTGAGCGATAGAACGAACACTATGAGGACTGTCGACACATGTAGCCACACAGCATATCACAAGAAAACTCACAAACACAAGACACCCAAGATTTTTAGGTGGTTCGGTCAGAGACCTACGTCCACCCCACACTCAACCGAGTATGGCTTACTACTGTGCAGTACAACTTGCGTCTGCTGGGCAATACAGCTTGGCCTACAAACCACTGAGCAACACAGCTTGCTGTTCGAGATAAGTCTCGCCTGCTGAGGATTACAGCTTCACCTGTCCAGTGAAAACCTCCACTGCAACCGCTGGGGTTTACAGCTTACCCGTCCAGAGGCAGCACCTCTGCTAACAACTGACTCACAGCTTGAAGAAACAATTTCGGAAATAAAAGATAGAAGCAAACGAAAATAGAAAACCCAAATGGGAATGTAGCTCGGAATGAGCAAAGCTCAGCTCAGCTCAGCTCTGGTATCTGAACCAAGAGTCTGAGATACAACCTCTCAATCAAAACTCTCACAATCTCACTCTCTCAACACATCTCTCTTCTCTCTTTCTTTTCTTCTCTGCTTTTCTTCTCTGTGGATCTCGGTGGCTCTCTGCTGCTTTAGGCTTTTACTCTCACTGTATAGACTTTGCCACTGTTCGATCAGCCTCCTCCTGAAGAAGAAGACTCCTATATATACTAGCAGCAGATTGGATAAGGGCGCGTGGCTTCCACATTTCCCCCCAAAGAATTCTCCAGATCCGAGGTAATTTCATCCACATGGCAGCATCTTGTGATGGGCTTCTTCCACGTGTCACCATCTGATCACGTCGTCCTTCCATGGATCGCGAGCCAAGTCATCAATCCCTGCAAAGAATCCCTGTCAGACAGACGAAATAGAATTATCAGTTTAAGTATAAACCCTGTACAGACTTTGTGGGATGCAATGCATTGTATAGACTTTGTGAACTCGAATGCATTGTATAGACTTTATTGTATAGACTTTGTGAACGTGAATGCAATGTACAGACTCTGGAATGTATAGACTTCATATATGCAGTGCTGTGCGATGTACAGACTTCCTATATGAAGGCAACCGCTGTACAGACTTGCTGAAGTGTAATGCAATGTGCAGACTTTGAAGAACATTCAATAGCCAATGTATAGACTAAGGCAATGTAAATACTTGCCAGTGTATGGACTTGATGAGCGTGCAGCAATGTGCAGACTTCAATGCATGAAGAAGCACTGTGAAGACTTAGACAGACACAACGTGCAACAATGTATAGACTTGAAACACTAGATGCACGATGTACAGGCTTCAACTAAAATGATGCACAATGGGTAGACTTGAATGCTGTGCGATGTACAGACTTCATGTTATGCATGAGACTCTAAGTAAGACAGATGATGTGCAGACTTAGCCAGCATTCAACTTGATGTATAGACTTCATGAATGATGCATGCAATGCACTGGACAATGTATGGACTTAGCCGATGCAGACTAGTCTGATGTACAAACTTGCTCATTGTTCAGACTTCATGAACGATGTATAGACTTGCCAAAGGAAAGGCTGTACAGACTTGATGCAATGCAAGACAATCGAGTGTATAGACTTCACGATGTGAAGACTTGCCAAAGACAACTGGACGATGTACAGACTTGAGCGAAGCAAAGTCTGTACAGACTTGAAGGTTCACAATGTGTAGACTTTGGCAAAGCAACGATGTACATACTTGCACAGTTCAAGGATGTATTGACTTTATCTGAAAGCCCAATGTACAGACTTGCAGAACTGAACGTAGGTAAAGATCCCAATGTATAGACTTCGAAGTTCACTAATGGATGTACAGACTTCACCTCGAGCAAGCTACAGTGTAGTGTATGGACTTTGCATAATGATGCATGACGCTATACAAACTTGACTAATGTATGGACTTAGCTTCGTGCATGCTACAGTGCAGTGTATGAACTTGTGTTGACACTGTAGGACAATAGCCAATGTATAGACTTTACAAATGCAAGCAATGCAGCAATGTATAGACTTTGGGCTTGCCATGCAATGTATAGACTTTGAGCACAAACGCCACAATGCAATGTATAGACTTGCTAGTTAAGTGAGCTGCAATGTATGGACTTCGCCCAATGCACAAAGACGCTAAGTCATACGGACAGTGTACAGACTTAGTTAATGCATGAGACACTAAGAAGATGGATAGACATTATAGTGCAGACAGTAGCTCACATGCATTAGTGTATAGACTGTATGCCTAATGGATGCACTGATGCAGTATATGCACAAAGGAAGCACTGCACCGATGCAATGTATAGACTTACTGAGCTGACGCTGCATGAGACACTAAATAAGACGGACAGTGTATAGACTTGGATGTTCTAAGGGAGTCGACCCATCTAAGAAGGAGGACGACCCACTACTGTCCATACTGTGCATGAATGTATAGACTTACGTTCTCAACAATGCACAACACAACACAATGTATAGACTATGCTGAGTGTGTAGACTTGTGTGTGTGTGCAATGTGTAGACTTGTGAAATGCATAGAACACACAGACAATATGATAAAAGCAATCTCATCAAAACATATAAACGGTTGCCAATCAATCAAAACAAGGTGTTGCCAATGAAGTAAAGCATATTGTCAACATCATCAACACAGAGGAGTCACAATAATCTCCCCCTTTTTGATGATGACAACCCCCTATCATATAGAATAGCAACAACCTGTCATACAGATGAATTTTTGATGAAAGACATGAATTGTTATTCAGATTTGTCATGCAGATGCTATGAATGCATGCTAGAAATGTAAGCAACTCCCTGCTAACAAAATCTCCCCCTTTGTCATAACATGATGCATACACTTCCCTTGGAATGAATTCAGAATTCATCAAACAAGACAATATTCTCCCCCTTTGCCATCAACAAAGAGGAGGGAAAGTGATTACAAGGGAAGGAACAAGAGAGATCATCTGACTGGCATTCTGAACAAGTAGTTCAGGAATAAGCATTCTAAAGCACAGAGTCTTCAGTCATATGAATTTAGAAACTACTTTCAGATAGAATTCTGGTTTAAAGGTTATAAGTTTTGAGTTCATGCACTACAATCAATGGATAAGTTTTCTGTGCATGATAAAACAATAAACCAGAATCACATTTGCATGAGAGATTCAGTTTCAAAATATCTTACTTTCATAGACTCAGAAAAGAATTATTAAGAGATACCAAGTCATGTATTGAGATTAAACAAATTGACATCCATGAAATTTCTTTTGAAGGAACAGCATTGTTCATTGTATTTCATTAAGGGCATTTAGGTGCCATTTGTCTTTCTGCGTAAGGGTATACGTTTATCAGACGCCAATACCCCTAGATACTCAACATGGTGGACCATTCTGCCATGATCAAATGCAGTAGACTGATTTACACCTTTTTGTGTGAGAGTACACGTTTATCAGACGCCAGTTACCCCCAGGTACTCAGTGAAACCACCCTACTGTTTTGATCATTTTATACAGAGATAACTGATACACCTCATGACTGAAGTGTTATCCATTTCTTTGATGGATCACTTAGTTTCTCAGTATTTTACCAGTCATTGCTCTGCCAATTTATTTTCAATTAATTTTTAATATTTTTCAATATCTTTCTTAGCTATCCTTTATTTGTTTCAGAATGACTTGTTTAAAAATAATACACATACTTAGCTTCTCTAACATGTTTTCAGATGAGTTTTCAGATTTCAGATATGATTAGCTTTGTCTGACATGAAATAAGATAAAGGTTGAGAGTTTTATCAATTTTTAGCTTTCTTATTCACTGATTGCAATCTTTAAACTTTAAAGTTTATAAAATTTAAATCATTAAGTCAGTCTTTAAGCAATTAAAATTCTTATAAGAGAAGAAGTCTGTTTTCTATTGCTTAGGAATCAGAACTGACTAACAGATTGCCATATTGTCAGACTCAATCATTCAGAGTCAAAGGATGAATGAACAGGGTCGACGCTGGGAGTTCAAGGCGTCCACGCATCAGTTGAAGAGGCAACAATATAAAACACTGAGATAATATCAGTGCGTCGACTCCACGCTATTGCAGCGTCAACTCATCAGAATAAGGAGTAGAGGCATTCACAGTTCTAGTTCACTACGTCAACGCCACAGTAGAGCAGCGTCGACGCAGCAGTTAAAAAAAGTCAGAGTTAATGGTTCACTAGAATACCCCAGTGCATCAACGCTACAGCGTGATAGCGTCGACGTAGCAGTTCACCCTGAATTTTTGAGAAGACTCCCCCTGTCTATATGCATGCAGTTTTGCAAAGGAATGGCAAGAATTAAATAAGAGAGAGCTTCGACATAGGTCATGGATGAATGATATGCAATGAAAACTATGTCATAAAAAATTATGAATGATATGCATGTGGTTTTAGACACATTCATGACTAAATGATATGCAGTGATGATCATGAGTGTAAAAAAATATGAGTGACATGCATGATCATGACTCTGTTGCTACATTCAACATTCACATATTTTATTCAACCCATCAGAGAATTTATTCATTATGCTGAAATTTACACAAGTCAAGTTCTCTTCTAAGAAATTTAAACCTTTCATTTCCAAGAGGCTTAGTAAAGATATCAGCAATTTATTTTTTAGTTTCAATGAAGTTCATTTCAATTTCCTTTTTATTTACAACATCTCTAAGAAAATGGTGTTTTATCTCTATATGCTTAGTCCTAGAATAATGAACAGGATTTTTAGCAAGGCATATAGCACTAGTATTATCACACAAGATTGGAATACATTCCAATTTTTTATGATAATCATCTAGTTGGTGCTTGATCCAAAGTACTTAGGCAGCACAATTACCTGCTGCAACATATTCAGCCTCAGCTGTAGACAAGGCTACAATGTGTTGCTTCTTAGATGCCCAAGATACTAGACATCCACCAAGGAATTGACAATAGCCACTAGTACTTTTTCTATCTACTCGACACCCAACATAGTCTGCATCAGTGTAGGCTAGAAGTTCTAACTCACACTTAGCAGGATACCATAGACCTAGCTCTTGGGTGCCTTATAAATACCTAAAAACCCTTTTCACAGCCTTAAAATGTGTTTCTTTAGGACTATCCTGAAATCTAGAGTATAAACACACTGAAAATTGAATGTCAGGCCTAGATGCTGTAAGATATAGAAGGGATCCGATCATACCTCTATATAGCCTTTGGTCCACTGGTTTACCTTGAGGATCTTCATCCAAACTGGTTGAGGTACCCATTGGAGCAGCTATTTCCTTGAGGTTGTCCATTTTGTACTTCTTCAATAGATCCCTTATGTACTTGGACTGAGAGATGAAAGTACCATCCTTTGATTGTGTAACCTGCAGTCCAAGAAATAGTTTGAGCTCACCCATTGAGCTCATTTCAAACTCATTAGTCATAATTTGAGAGCATTCCTCACATAATTTGGGGTTAGTTGACCCAAAGACAATGTCATCCACATAAATTTGAATGATAAGAATATCTGAATGACTCAACTTGGTGAACAATGCTTGATCAACTACACCTCTTGTGAAGTTCTTTTTAGTGAGGAATTTGCTCAACCTGTCATACCAAGCTCTAGGAGCTCGCTTTAAACCATAGAGAGCCTTTTTGAGTTTATAGACATGATTAGGGAAATCTAAGCATTCAAATCCAGGAGGCTGTCTCACATAGACATCCTCACTGATTTCCCTATTCAGAAATGTAGATTTTACATCCATCTGCTGAAGATTTATTCATAGGGAACATGCATAAGCCAATAATATTCTGATTGCTTCTAACCTGGCTACAGGGGCAAAAGACTCTTCAAAGTCTATTCCAAATTCCTGATTATACCCCTGAGCTACAAGTCTGGCCTTATTTTTAATGACATTCCCTGATTCATCAGTTTTATTTCTGAACACCCATTTAGTCCCTATGACTGTTTCATGATCAGGAGGTGGAACCAAATGCCACACCTTATTCCTGTCAAATTGATTGAGCTCCTCATGCATGGCATTAATCCAATGCACATCTTTGAGAGCACAGTCAATGGACTTGGGTTCTACATTTGAAACAAACGCATATGCATTCAATTCATTTTGAATCCTTAAGTGGCCTCTGGTCCTAGGGGGGTCATGCAGATTTCCAATTACATTATCTACAGGATGATCTTTAAGATATCTAATGTTAACAATTGGATTATCATGAAGTTCATTTACCTCCCCCTGAACTGTAGGCTCTTCTTCATTAAGCTCTTCATTTCCTTCCTCATCTTTGGATTGGTCTGCAGAATTTCCTTCTTTCAGAATATCACCACTGTCTTCATTCCTGCATTGACCAATATTAGTCTTTAATAAGGATTCATCAAAAACTATATGTGGAGATTCTTCAACAGTTTTGAAAATCAAATTATACACTCTATATGCTCGGGTGTTTTCAGAATAACCAAGAAAAATTCCTGGTTCACCTTTAGGTTCAAATTTGTCAAGGTCTCTTTTATCATTTATATGTATAAAGCATTTACACCCAAAAACTTTGAAGTGAGCAATAGAAGGTTTCTTACCCTTTATGATCTCATAGGGTGTTTTCTGGGTAGAAGGTCTTACCATGGCTCTGTTAATTACATAACAGGCAATATTTACTGCTTCAGCCCAGAACTTCCTTGGTAGACCACCTTCAACCAAGAGTGTACGACCCATCTCCACTAGGGTTCTGTTCCTTCTCTCCACAACTCCATTCTGCTCAGGTGTCCTTGGTGAGGAGAACCTGTGGTTAATTCCATTTGACATGCAGAATTCATCAAACTATGAGTTTTCAAACTCACCTCCATGATCAGTCAAAATATTTTCAATTTTCTGGTTTTTCTTAAGACAGAACTCCTGAAATTCTGAGAATGCATCACTTTTATGTGATAAGAAATATACCCAAGTATACCTAGAGAAGTCATCTATCATGACAAACCCATACTTCCTCCCTGATAAGCTGACAGACCTGGTTGGCCCAAAAAGGTCCATGTGTATCAGCTCATAGGGTTTAGAAGACATATTTTCTGTTCTAGATTTAAATGACTTTCTAGTTAACTTTGATTGAGTGCATGCATCACAGATTTTATTTTCTTTCTTAAAGGAAACTTCAGGAAGTCCTCTAACCATGCTATGCTTATTTAGTTTATGCAAAATAGTGTAACTAGCATGACCTAACCTACGATGCCATAAAAATGCTAAGTCTTCTCGACTAGCAGTAAGGCATAGGTTAGAATGTTGAATATCATCTAGATCTATCATGTAAGTGTTATTTATCCTCTTACCAGAAAATTTAATAGTTTCGGAATCAGGTTCAAAAACTTTGCAACATTGAGAGTCAAAAAGCACTTTGCATCCTTTATCACATAGCTGGCTGATGCTAAGTAAGTTATAAGCTAATCCTTCAACCAGCATGACATCCTCAATGCAACAAGTAGTACACTTACCTACCTTACCTGTTCCAACAATCTTACCCTTTGTGTTGCTACCAAAGGTGACAAGGCCTCCTTGTTTCTCTGTCAGCATGCAGAACTTGGCCTTATCCCCTGTCATATGCCTGGAACAGCCACTATCCAAGTACCACAAATTGTTCTTGACTGCCAGGCATACCTGCACACACAATCAGGTAGAGAAGTTTGGAACCCAAGACTGATTGGGCTCTAGAGAAGATGGAAAGCAGTTAAAACAAGAAAGCAGACTTTTCAGAATCCACATTTGTTTGAAACAGTTCTGTTCAGTAGATTTTCCAGATTTCTTTTTGTTTTGCTTCTTCTTGTTGACACTAGCGTGATTATTTACAGATTGATTATTTCTGTGCCAGTGCCTTGGCCAGGATGTATTCACGAAATTTTGGCCATAGTGATCATTGGGCTGGCTGTAGAAATATTGGTTCTTAGGTGTCCACTTGCCATTCCCACTAACCCAAATTCTAGGGTAAGGTCTATAAGACTGTGTAGCCTGATGTCCATGACCTGTAAACCTTCCTTGAGTCCTAGTCCATCCTGACCTATTTGGATAGGTTGACTGTGCAAAGAAGTGGGACTGGGCTCTAGGTTGGTAGAAATGTTTGGGTTGAGCTCTAACAGCATTCTGCCTCCCCTGCACCTTGGACCCTGCTGACCTATTCATAGGTGTGTATTGGGTCTTCTTCAGAGGTGGTGGTGATGGTGGAGACTTGGTGACCTTAACATGGGGTTTATAAGACTGTTTAGGTTGACCCCTAATCTGAGACTGAGCTTTGATATTTTGCATGGATGTGCTAGCTCCACTAGGCTCACTCCGTTTTTGTTTGCCCTTCTCCTCAGCACTGGGCTTTTTCAGATTAGCAGTTTTGTTCATTGACATGTTTGAATTCATGCTAATTAGAGGTCCTTTTTCTTTTTGTGCAACAAATGAAATAGTTTTCATTCCAAAGGTTTTTGTTGCACTAGAATTAAATCCAAGGCCCTCTTTTCTGAAGTTGACCTTTGACCCTAACAAAGCGTTTAGATTATCTGTACCTTGGGTCATTTTCTCAATGGTTTTAAGCTTGTCCTCATTATCCTTTTGAATGTCTTCAATGTATTTTTTCAGTTCTGTATTCACACTTAGGACAGCTTGATATTTTTCATTCACAATTTTTATCTCACTTTCATATTTCTGGATTTTCAGCTTCCATTCATCAGCTTCTTTTTCTAACCTCCCATTTTCTTCTTTAGAGGCTTTTGACTCATTCTTTAGTTTTTCTAATTCAGAACATGTGAGTTTCAAATTTTTATTCTCAGATTCTAGACATGCAATTTTATCAGTTAGAGTTGTATCATTTTGCATGGAGTTAATCTTTCTTCTTAGATGTCTGTTCTCTTTTCTAATATCATCAGCTCTATCAGCTATGTCATGGTAAGCATCTACCCAATCAGCGATAGTGAAATTTTCAAATCTAGTGATTACCTCATCTGAGTCCTCTTCTCTGTCTTCTGAGCTTGTTGCCATAAGGCAAATGGGCTTCTCAGATTCGGCTTCACTGTCTGAGCTGCTACTGAAGGAACCTTCATCTTCATCACTCTAGGTACTCACCATTGCTTTCCCTTTCGTGTTCCTTCTCTTTGACTTGTCCTTGTATTTCTGATTCTCTGGACAGTCAGCTTTCATATGGCCTATTTTCCTGCATTGATAACAAGTATTAGATTCAATTTTCTTTGCAGGGTTATGTTTATACCTTTTATCCCTTCGGCCGCCACTGTACTTATTTTGGCTGAACCGTCCTACTCCTTTCCTGAGGAACCGCATGAACTCTCTGGTCATCATTGCCATCTTAGTACGAGTTATATCTTCTTCATTCAGCCTCTCCTCGGATGATGAACTGCTGGAGCTGGATTTGCTGGATTTGCTGGCACCAGCCTTCAGCGCTATCGGCTTCTTCTTCCTCTCAGCTTCTTCTATCCTTGCCATATTAATCTCATATGCCATCAGCGAGCCAATTAGCTCATCAGCCCTTGTATTTTACAAATCCCTTGACTCCTCCATAACTGTAGCCTTAGTATGCCAAGCATGAGTCAGGGAACACAATATCTTCCTCACTAGATCATACTCTGTCAGAGGTTTCCCGAGACCTCTAAGACCATTGGTAATGATTGTCAACCGAGCATACATTTCTTTGATGGTCTCATTGGGCTTCATCTTTAATTCCTCATATTCAGACACTAGGAAATTAGCCTTCGTCTCCCTAACTTGAGAAGTCCCTTCATGGATCACTTCCAGTGCATCCCACATCTCCTTAGCTGAACTGTAAGCAGATACTCGAGCACTGGATAGCATTTATGGCACTCCAGTTTAGAGTAGACCTTCTGATCTCCTCCTTGGTCCAGACTTCCTCATTTGGGGACAGCTCATAAGGTCCCTTGCTGACTACCTTCCAGATCTCGTAATCCTTAGCCCTCAAAAATACTTGCATACGATTCTTCCAGTATGCATAGTTAGATCCATTGAAGAATGGGGGCTTTGTGGTTGAGTGTCCTTCAGCTATCATCCCTCGAGCATCCATCTCTGCCTTTCCTCTTCGGGTGATGAGTCCCTGTAGAAGAGTATGGCTCTGATACCAAGTGTTATGTTAGATGGACGCAGTCTATCTCCACTGAGAGTGGATCTAGAGGGGGGTGAATAGATCTAATGGCTAATTTAAAACACAGTTGAACTATAATGCGGAATTTAAAACAAACAACTGTTGAGCGATAGAACGAACACTATGAGGAGTGTCGACACATGCAGCCACACAGCATATCACAAGCAAACTCACAAGCATAAAACACCCAAGATTTTTAGGTGGTTCGGTCAGAGACCTAAGTCCACCCCACACTCAACCGAGTATGGCTTACTGCTGCGCAGTACAACTTGCGTATGCTGGGCAATACAGCTTGGCCTACAAACCGCTGAGCAACACAGCTTGCTGTTCGAGATAAGTCTCGCCTGCTGAGGATTACAGCTTCACCTGTCCAGTGGAAACCTCCACTGCAACCGCTGGGGTTTACAGCTTACCCGTCCAGAGGCAGCACCTCTGCTAACAGCTGACTCACAGCTTGAAGAAACAATTTTTGGAATAAAAGACAGAAGCAAACGAAAATAGAAAACCCAAATGGGAATGTAGCTTGGAATGAGCAAAGCTCAACTCTGGTATCTGAACCAAGAGTCTGAGATACAACCTCTCAATCAAAACTCTCACAATCTCACTCTCTCAATCTCACTCTCTCAACACATCTCTCTTCTCTCTTTCTTTTCTTCTCTGCTTTTCTTCTCTGTGGATCTCGGTGGCTCTTTGCTGCTTCAGGCTTTTACTCTCACTGTATAGACTTTGCCACTGTTCGATCAGCCTCCTCCTGAAGAAGAAGACTGCTATATATACCAGCAGCAGATTGGATAAGGGCGCGTGGCTTCCACATTTCCTGCCCAAAGAATTCTCCAGATCCGAGGCAATTTCATCCACATGGCAGCATCCTGTGATGGGCTGCTTCCACGTGTCACCATCTGATCACCTCGTCCTTCCTTGGATCACGAGCCAAGTCATCAATCCTAGCAAAGAATCCCTGTCAGACAGAAGAAATAGAATTATCAGTTTAAGTATAAACCATGTACAGACTTTGTGGGATGCAATGCATTGTATAGACTTTGTGAACTCGAATGCATTGTATAGACTTTACTGTATAGACTTTGTGAACGTGAATGCAATGTACAGACTCTGGAATGTATAGACTTCATATATGCAGTGCTGTGCGATGTACAGACTTCCTATATGAAGGCAACCGCTGTACAGACTTGCTGAAGTGTAATGCAATATGCAGACTTTAAAGAACATTCAGCAGCCAATGTATAGACTAAGGAAATGTAAAGACTTGCCAGTGTATGGACTTGATGAGCGTGCAGCAATGTGCAGACTTCAATGCATGAAGAAGCACTGTGAAGACTTAGACAGACACAACGTGCAACAATGTATAGACTTGAAACACTAGATGTACGATGTACATGCTTCAACTAAAATGATGCACAATGTGTAGACTTGAATGCTGTGCGATGTACAGACTTCATGTTATGCATGAGACTCTAAGTAAGACAGACGATGTGCAGACTTATCCAGCATTCAACTCGATGTATAGACTTCATGAATGATGCATGCAATGCACTGGACAATGTATGGACTTAGCCGATGCAGACTAGTCCGATGTACAGACTTGCTCATTATTTAGACTTCATGAACGATGTACAGACTTGCCAAAGGAAAGGCTGTACAGACTTGATGCAATGCAAGACAATCGAGTGTATAGACTTCACGATGTGAAGACTTGCCAAAGACAACTGGACGATGTACAGACTTGAGCGAAGCAAAGTCTGTACAGACTTGAAGGTTCACAATGTGTAGACTTTGGCAAAGCAACGATGTACATACTTGCACAGTTCAAGGATGTATAGACTTTATCTGAAAGCCCAATGTACAGACTTGCAGAACTGAACGTAGGTAAAGATCCCAATGTATAGACTTCGAAGTTCACTAATGGATGTACAGACTTCACCTCGAGCAAGCTACAGTGCAGTGTATGGACTTTGCATAATGATGCATGACGCTATACAAACTTGACTAATGTATGGACTTAGCTTCGTGCATGCTACAGTGCAGTGTATGAACTTGTGTTGACACTGCAGGACAATAGCCAATGTATAGACTTTACAAATGCAAGCAATGCAGCAATGTATAGACTTTGGGCTTGCCATGCAATGTATAGACTTTGAGCACAAACGCCACAATGCAATGTATAGACTTGCTAGTTAAGTGAGCTGCAATGTATGGACTTCGCCCAATGCACAAAGACGCTAAGTCATACGGACAGTGTACAGACTTAGTTAATGCATGAGACACTAAGAAGATGGATAGACATTATAGTGCAGACAGTAGCTCACATGCATTAGTGTATAGACTGTATGCCTAATGGATGCACTGATGCAGTATATGCACAAAGGAAGCACTGCACCGATGCAATGTATAGACTTACTAAGCTGACGCTGCATGAGACACTAAATAAGACGGACAGTGTATAGACTTGGATGTTCTAAGGGAGTCGACCCATCTAAGAAGGAGGACGACCCACTACTGTCCATACTGTGCATGAATGTATAGACTTACGTTCTCAACAATGCACAACACAACACAATGTATAGACTATGCTGAGTGTGTAGACTTGTGTGTGTGTGCAATGTGTAGACTTGTGAAATGCATAGAACACAGAGACAATATGATAAAAGCAATCTCATCAAAACATATAAACGGTTGCCAATCAATCAAAACAAGGTGTTGCCAATGAAGTAAAGCATATTGTCAACATCATCAACACAGAGGAGTCACAACATAAGTTGTATCCAGTTATGTGAGATGTTAGTTGTATTAGTTCACTATGTCAGTTGTATTAGTCCAATTGATTAGAACTGTATTAAGGGCTTGAAGCCTAGTAGTTGGACTCGGGAAATGTATGAAATTTGCCATTTAGATAGTTATTGCGCACTCTATTAATTGTCAAATGAAGAATTCCATCCAATAGCTAGCTCGTTTTGGTTCTATATAAAGGACTGTCGCGCCATGGGTAATCTTCCGCTCTCGGGACGTGACAGCACGTCATGTGTGCTTGATATATCTGAATATTCTGTTGCGCTTGAAGACACTTTCCTTCTAGGTCAGCTAATTCTTATAGCCTTCTTTCGGCATTTGTTTGTTCATCAAGAACCAGACCATGCTGAATGGCAACCCTTAATGATGGTACTTCCAGCTCGATGGGGACTACAGCCTTTGAGCTGTATACAAGAGAGAAAGGCGAGCAGCCTGTGGGAGTCTTGTAGACTGTTCGATATGCCCACAAGGCTTCATACATCTTTTCCTCCCAATCCTTTTTGTTAGAACTGACTGTCTTGGACTAGAGAGTGCACAATGTTTTGTTAAAAGCTTTTGCTAACCCATTTGCCTGTGGGTTGTTTGGGGTGGAGGCTGTCCAATCAATTTTGTATTTATCGGATAGCCGGTAAATCTTCTGGTTCTTGAAGTGACTGCCATTGTCTGATATGATTTGGCTAGGAACACCAAACCGGAATATAATGTTTTGTTTGATAAATCTGGCCACCAGCTCACCAGTCACTTCCCTAAGTGCTACAGCTTCCGCCCACCGGGAGAAGTAATCTGTTGCTGCTAGGATGTACTTGCATCCTACAGAAGATGTTGGTAGAGGGCCAACCACATCAGTTCCCCATTGTGCAAAGGGTCAGCTGGGTATTGTTGGTTGAAGCGGCACTGGAGGCCTTCTGGGTATAGTAGCTTACTCTTGACACTTTTGGCATGATTTTGCGAACTTGCAACAATCATCGAATATAGTGGGCCAATAATAGCCCAACTTCTTGATTTCAATTTTCATCTTCGGCCAGGCTTGATGCGCTCCGGATGTTCCAGCATGTACTTTGCGCATAACTTGCCATGCTTCTTCTATAGATAAGCAGCGGAGCAGGATCTTTTTACGGGCATCTGCCATAATTCTATTCAATGTTGCACTTCTAAGCTCGTAAGAGTCCTTGATCCTAAGTAGCTTCATTCTTTGTTCCTTTTCTTTTGGTAGCTGCTGATGCATGCACCATTGCAGGAGGGTCTCTCTCCAATTAGGCATATGAGCTCTCTCGGCTGTGGCGACTTCATGCTCGTTTGGTTGCATATCTAGTATGCTGGGGACTTGTCATCGGTTGATCACGACGATGTTCAAGGTCTCATCTGGTGGGACTGCTAGGGAGCTGGCCAATTTTTCCAGGGCATCAGCTTTAGCATTCTGCCCTCGGGCTATGATTAAGCTCAATGAGGTAGAATTTAGCCATGAGGTGTAGCACCTTTCGATGGTAAGGGGCAAGCTCTAGTTTTCGGACATCAAACTCCCCTTGTATCTGCTTGATGATGAGCATGGAGTCACCAAATACTTGCAGCATCCGGATCTCCATGTTAAGGGCAATCTGGAGGCCGATTATCAGTGCTTCATATTCAACTTCATTATTAGTGCATGGCTTGTTTATTGAGCAGAAGATATGCACCACCTCCCCTTCTGGTGATTTCAGGACAATGCCCGCCCCTGCTCTGACTTTGACAAGGCCAGCTAGGGAATTTTCGATCCTTGAGGCTCCATCAAAGTAGAGTTGCCATGTAACCTGCTGCGCTTGACATGCTTCTAGGGTTTCTTCATCAGGAATTTTTGTTTCCAGGGGAGAGCCTTCTGGAACCGGGTGCACTACGAAGAAGTCTACAATAGCTTGTCCTTTGACGGCCTTTTACAGCACATAGGAGATGTCATACTCCATAAGAATCACTGCCCATTTGCCTAAACGGCATTTGAGTGCTGGTTGAGACAGTATGTATTTGAGTGGATCTGTTTTAGATATTAATTTTATTTCATGCGACAACATGTAGTGTCGGAGTTTCTTAACGGCGAAGACCAGGTCTAAGCAGATCTTCTCAATGAATGTGTCCTTTTCTTCAGTCCTTACCAATCTCCTGCTGAGATAATACAGGGCCTGCTCTTTTCCTTCTTCATTATTCTGGGTCATCATTGCCCCCAGTGAGTAATGAGTAGCTGCTATATATAGAGTTATTGGCCTTCCTTTTACTGGTGCCGCGAGTACAGGAGGGGTCTTCAGGTGATCCTTCAATTTTTCAAAAGCTGCTTGGCATTCTTCATCCCAGTAAAAGGGCACATCTTTCATCATTAATTTATGAAAGGGATGACACCGTCCTGATAAGTTAGAGATGAACCGGCGGATATAGGCCAACCGGCCTTGTAGAGACCGAAGCTCAGTGAGGGTCCTTGGCGGAGGTAATTCTTATATTGCTTTTATTTTGTCTGGGTCTATTTCAATTCCTCTGTATTTGACAATAAATCCGAGGAATTTTCCGCTAGATACCCCGAAGACACATTTCATTGGATGCATTTTCAGCTCATATTGCCGAAGCATATGGAATATCACCCGCAGGTCTTGCAAATGGTCTTCCCTCTTCCTGGTCTTGACTACAAGATCATCAATATAGCATTCCACATTCTTGTAGAGTAAATCGTCAAAGATTTTTGTCATGGCTCTTTGATATGTAGCACTGGCATTCTTAAGACTGAACGACATTCTTTTGTAATGGAAGATGCCTTTGGGTGTTCGGAAGGCTATGTGGACCCTGTCCTGCTCCGTGATCCATATTTGATTATAGCCAGATGACCCATCCATAAATGTTAGAGCTTCATGGCCGGTAGTGGCATCTATCATTACTTCGGTGATTGGCACCGGGAAATCATCTTTCGAGCATGCCTTATTAAGGTCCCGGAAGTCGACGCATATTCTTATCTGCCCATTTTTCTTCTTTATGGGCACTATGTTGGCCAACCATGTGGTGTACTGATTTTCTTCCACAAAGCCGACATTGATGAGTTTGTCCACTTCTTTGTTGATTTGATCAATCAGCTCTGGTCGCATGCGCCGGGAAGATTGCTTCTCTGGCTCTACCCTTGGGTCTATTGCTAGTAGATGTTGCGCCACATTGGGATTCAACCCGGGCATATCCTTATAGGTCCAGGTGAAACAATCCTAGAACTCTTTTAATAATTGTAGATACTGCCCCCGCTCCTCCTGAGAGAGTAAGGCACTGAGAAAGGTGGGTCTCGGATCATCATTGCTCCCCAGATTCACCTCGATTAGTTCATCAGTAGTGGCTTGGCCTCCGTCTTCTATTTCTGGCGGTGCCGACTATAAGTCGTCAAAATCTTCAATATCATCTTGTTCACCCTCCAGGACATCCGTATTTTCTTCAGGCAAGACCCAGTCCCATGTTGAGATATCAGGCTGGCTTGACAGAAAGGTTCCTCCTTGGACTATGCAACTCGGAGGGGGTGATGGTTAGTCTTGACCATCTTCATTTCTTGGGTAAAGAGGAGCCTGCCTTTGTTGAGCACAGCTGGTCACCTTGTCCTTTTCAATTTTGCTGTGGAGCGTCATGCTCTCTATTGTGATCCTGCTATCATTTTCATTTTCTTGTTCTGCTGCCCCCATTAACGAGCTCAGGTCCTAGGTGTATGTTAGCGTCTGTTCTTCCTCAGACCATTCCTGCTGCTGTGGGCCTCGGCATTCTTCGAGGATGTGCTCGAACTCGAGACACTCCTTCTCTTCTTCGGGGTCTTGAATTTCTTCATTTATGACTTCATCTGTCACGCCCCGAGATTTTTCAGCGGAAAATATCGAGAACGTGAACAGTCGGCTAGTATGCCTCAAGCAAGCAATATAACCAGAGCGCTAACACATTCACACATAAGAAATGAATGCACAATATTTGGATAGAATCTTTGCTTTATTCAAATAATAATCAAAAGTACATAAGGTTGACTCTTGACTCTTTGACTAACTAGACTCAATAAAATGGAAAATTACATAGCGACTCTTGACATTCCACTAACGACAATCTAAGGCTTCGTTCTTCTTTAATCACTCTTGGATCCACCACTTGAATAGTCTGAATCCGACCAACTAGAATTTCCTAAAAAAGATTGGAAAAGTAGGAAATGAGCACACATGCCCAGTAGGTATCTTCGTATCAACATGAAGGCAATGTTTAAGTAATTAACATTTTAGCTCTAGAGTGTAAGATAAGTCATAAAAATACGATGAAGCACGTGAGTAAACTAAAGTAACACAACTAACAAGATATGATCATGGTGAGATATGAGAATTCATGTAGACTAGGAATATGATCAAGCAAGAATATAACATGAATATCATTTGGCATTTCATGAACAAGAATGTACTTTTCATAACCATAAAGGCGATGCCCTAGAAAGTCATGTAACAAGAATGTACTAGCAAGCATGTAAGTTTCACAATATTACCTCGTGAAAATTCGTGGATATCTGTGGATTTCACCCGTTTATAAAAAAAGTACTCCTCACGCAATGTGACGCCAGTATTCATCATACCTCATGGTTTATAGTATGTTTCTGGCTATCTGTCGAGAGGACTAGAGTTGTGCCCTTGGACACTGTCCACGCCCGCTCTTGGTTCTTCAAGTTATAAATCAAGCTACTTCCACGAGAAATATCAATAATGTAGGCCGATAATGAACAAGTTCAAACTATAGTTTCATGATAACAATTATCAATGTAAGAATGCACCAATAAGAATATGAGAGTTCAAGATTGATTTAGAACAAGGTTATGCTATGAAGAAAAATTCGGTAGCATAACGGCACATTATTTACTTTCCATAAGTCATTAATACCTTATCTGACAAGTGTTAAGTTCCAAGCAATCATTGGAGCATCTCGGAACTTATTAAACCCAACCCAAAGGTCAGACCTCGGGTTAGACAAAATCAGGGACCTTGCGGTCATTTATTGGACCGTTTAGGGACTCATGCGGTCATGTCCAGACCGTTAAGCATATTCATGCGGTCGAGTCAGGACCGTTTCAATCGGTTCAAAGTCAGAACAAAAAGACTTGACTCAGAGTACAAATGCGGTCACGAGATGACCATTTTGGGATAGAAGTGGTCTCCGTCCGACCGTTGCTAGGCCTTTAACGGTAACGAGAGGACCGTTTCTAGCCAAGACTAAGAAAAACACCGGTAGTGCCAGTGCTTTTTTAGACAATTTGGGTTTTGATGGTACAACCAGCTCGGCGTCCTTGTGGGAATCCCAAGCTCACGGAGACTTACGGATGCTTTGAAACAAGATCACCTAGTCCAGTGGAAGGAATATCCAACGGAGAGGATCACAAGTCCAAGAAATTGTGTCTATAGTGCAAAGTGTATCTAATGATATCATATCGGAATACGTGTCATATACTTAAGAAATAGACTTTAGATGAGAAGGATCGGGAGAAAACAACAGTCAAATCAAAACTAGACAAGTCCATGAACCACATGAAATTATGCTCATGAATATAAGAGTTTGGGTTTGGCATGAAATTAACATAAGTTTAAAAATAAGCCCAAAGTGTATAAAAAACATGAATCCTACTAAGATGAACAACTAACATCACCAAGTGTATGAAAACATCACTTAAAATAGGGGTAAGACCTAATTAACTAGGCTGATCATATGATAAATAGGGGTGTTCTGCATTAAGTTTCGGGTTAACAATAATACAGAATTCAGAAAATGAAAGCGGTCGCTTGTGGTCTATTTGACAGGGCCTAGCGGTCTATCGTAGAACCACAAGATGACTCAGGCGGTCTTAGGAAGACCGTTTCTTCCTATCTACTAAAAATAACAATAAAATCGAAAATACATGCCAATATAGGGCAGATAGATGTATGACAAAGCATAGCAACTTGTAAATATGGCCTGATAACACCATATTAAAACATGGAGGTGCATGGTTTTGAGTGAAATAAACTAGAATTATCATTTTCCTTATTAAGACAAGGTTCATGCATGCTATGTTAACCCTATATGCGCATTCATGATAAAACATTAAATACAACGTGTACAATGCATGAAATCTCATGAAACACGAGGGTTTTTACTCCTAACATGTTAATTTAGCCTTTTCATGAGATAACCTACATTTGATAGTGCTCAAAGAGTTCGAATTTCTGACTGGAAGGAAGCCCTAGTTCTGCCCGTTTTGTGCCAAAACAGCAACTTCACGCCCTTCTATCTCCCGATGCTCTTGACTTAAATCCATGAAAATTGGAGGGTAGATATAAGATACGAAGGGGAATATAAACTTCTAAAGATACAACTTCTAAATTCCTCGTTTAGGGCTTCTATTTTCTTGATCTTCACTGGGCCGTCGCACTGGTTCTTGTGCAATCTGTGGCCATCCAACGACTTGCAGAGGCTCTAGCTCTCCAACGGCTAGGGCTTCTAGCACAAAAATTTGAGGGAAGTTAGATAAAACTATGAAGAACAATATCTTCTAAAGGACCAACCTGAGTAGACGTCTCCTTACCATCGAAAAATGCGAGCCAATCATAAGGGTTCGCATGAGTCAAAGTTAGGGTCTATTTATTGGATTCACCTAGGGTTTAAGGGGTTAGATCGATTCTAGAGTCCTAAATTGGAGTATAGTTAATCCTTAGAGAGTTGTAGAGAGTCATCCATGCCAGGTAGCTTCGATCTAAGTTGATTGGGTCGTCAAAGATCCAAGCTTTTCACGTTTTCTCCCATTCACGGAACTGGGGTTGCCTAGCGGTCATGGGCGGACCCTTAGGGTGGGTCTGGCGGTCGCGCGATAGACCGCCAGGCTTCATTAAGTCTGAAAATTTTTGAATTTTCGTATTATCCCCCATTTATCCCCGAATTATTGTATATATCCCAATTAAAATCTATAAACTACCTAAATTATTAATGGGCTTGGGTCTATAAGCCTTGGAATTGGGTCTTTAGGCCTTGTTGAGTTGGGCTTAGCCCTTTGGTAAATATAGGGCCTTTAAATGGTTTTATGAAATCCTTAATTCTTGTTAATAGCCCATTAATTCTTTAAATTACTTAGTAATTTATATTTTAATCCTAGAAGATTCTCGGGCGTTACACCCTCCCCCACTTAAAAAGAATTTGGTCCACAAATTCATCATAATAAGATTTGCTAAGGAGATTGTACTTACATTCAAATATCTCTGGGAATCTTTTGCGCATGGCCTCTTCTATTTCCCATGTTGCTTCGTGTGGTCAAGATTTGCTCCATTGAACTTTGACCATAGGAATAGTTTTATTCCGAAGTTGACGTACTTCTCGTTCAATTATTTTGATTGGCTTTTACTCATACGTCAAATCCTTTTTAATCTCCAAGTTGTTATAAGTGATGACATGGAGTGGATCGGGGATGTACCTTTTGAGCATTGAGACGTGAAATACATCATGGACTCCAGCTAATTGAGGGGGCAAAGCTATTCGATATGCAACTTCACCAACCCTTTCAAGAATTTCAAAGGGGCCAATGAATCTTGGAGTGAGCTTGCCTTTGATTTCGAATCTTCGAATACCTTGAAACGGAAAAACCTTAAGGAATACATGGTCTCCTACCTAGAATTCCAGGTCACGCCTTCTGTTATCAGCATAGGATTTTTGCCTGTCTTGTGCCATCTGGAGTCTCTCTCGAATAAGCTTTATCTTCTCGGTAGTATCCCTAATGATGTCGGGGCCAAGAAATTACCTTTCTCCTACTTCATTCCAACATATAGGTGAGCGACAACTTCTTCCATATAAGTCCTCGAACGGTGCCATTTGTATGCTAGCTTGGTAGCAATTGTTGTAGGTGAATTCCACTAGAGGCAAGTGGTCGTGCCAACTCCCTCCAAAATCAATAGCACAAGCCCTGAGCATATACTCGACCACCTGATTTGTCCTTTCAGTTTGACCGTCAGTTTGTGGATGGAACGTAGTGCTAAAGTTGAGTCGGGTCCCTAATGAATATTGTAGACCCTTCTAGAATTGTGATGAAAACCGAGGGTCTCGGTCAGATATAATGGTGACAGGGACACCATGTAGTTTAACAATTTCCTTCATGTATAATGCTGCTAATACATCCACAGACCATCGACTTTTGATTGGTAGAAAATATGCAGATTTAGTCAATCCGTCTATAATCACCCATATACCATCATGTCTACCTCCTGTCTTAGGTAAACCCATGATAAAATCCATCCCTATACTTTCCCATTTCCACTCGGGAATATCTAAGGGATGTAGTTTCCCGGCGGGCTTTAAATGTTCCGCCTTTACTTGCTGACAAGTGAGGCAGCGAGATACAAAGTCTGCTACTTCTCTTTTCATATTAGGCCACCAGAAATTTATTTTCAAGTCTTGGTACATCTTGGTAGCTCTAGGGTGAATAGCATACCTTGATTTATGAGCTTCTTCCATGATCAGTTTCTTAGTGTCGGCATGATCTGGCACACAGATTCGATCTTTGAACAATAATCTACCATCAGTTGAAATGGAGAATTCCGACATTTGGTCCATATTAGCCTTGATCTCCATCAATGTGGGGTCATTTTCTTGTAATTTAACTAGATCTTCAATCAATGTAGGTTGTGACCTTATACTAGCAATCATACATCCTTCCTCCTCTTTATCAACATCGAGATTCAAACAAGCAAAATCCTCGATAAGATAAGTCGTACCTTTCCTGAGGCTTGCTAATGTTGCCATTGGTTTTCTACTAAGAGCGTCAGCTACAACATTTACTTTGCCTGGATGATATTGGATAGTAAAGTCGAAGTCTTTGAGATACTCTAACCATCTGCGTTGCCTCATGTTCAACTCCTTTTGGGTGAAGAGATATTTCAGACTTTTGTGATCTGACAATATAGTGAACTTCTCCCCATAGAGATAATGTTGTCAAATTTTCAAGGTGAATATAACCGCAGCTAGTTCTAGATCATGCACATGGTAGTTTTCTTCATGACGCTTTAATTGTCTCAATGAATAGCAAATCACATTTCCATTTTGCATGAGAACGCATCCAAAGCCAATGCCAGATACATAAGTATATATCTCAAAGCCAGCACCTTCAACAGGTAGTGCCAAGATAGGGGCCGTAGTGAGATGATCTTTAAGATTTAGGAAACTTTCCTCGCAATCCTTTGACCATATAAAATGGTTCTCCTTTCTTGTAAGTCTAGTCAAAGGGACGGCATTTTCAGAGAAATCCTTAATGAATCACTTATAATAACCAGCCAGACCCAGAAAACTTCAAACCTCTGACACGGTCGTCGACCGGCTCCAATTCTTAACAGCTTCTACTTTCAAAGGATCGACATCGATACCTCCCTTTGAAATAATATGGCCAAGGAAAGAGACCTCCTTAAGTCAGAACTCGCACTTGCTAAGCTTTGCGTAGAGTTGATGCTCTCTTAGAGTTTGCAAGGCTATTTTTAAGTGCTCTTCGTGTTCCTCCTTAGTCTTGGAGTATATAAGAATATCATCAATGAAGACGACCATAAATCGGTCGAGATAAGGCTTGAAGACATTATTCATAAGTTGCATAAATGCTGTCAGGGAATTAGTTAACCGGAATGGCATTACCACGAAATCACAGTGCCCATATCTGCTCCGGAAAGTAGTCTTGTATATGTCTTTGTCTTTGATCTTGAGCTGGTGATAACTAGACCTGAGGTATATCTTGGAGAAATATTCTGCTCCCAAAATTTGATCAAAGAGCTCACCGTTACGTGACAACGGATATGTGTTCTTGATAGTAAGTTGATTTAGTCACCGGTAATCGATACATAGCCTGAGAGATCCATCCTTCTTTTTGATAAATAAAACTGGCGCACCCCAAGGGGATGTGCTAGGTCGAATGAAGCCCTTGTCTAATAACTCCTGAAGTTGTTTCTTCAATTATTTGAGTTTAATAGTGGACATCCTGTAGGGGGCTATTGAAACAGGTGCTGCTCTAGGAATGAGTTCACTGGAGAAGTTTACTTCCCTTTCGGGTGGTAAATAGGGTAATTCCGATGGGAACACATCGAGAAGCTCATTCATAATGGGAATATCCTCTAAGATGATTTCCTTGGACTCGGTAATGATTACAGAGGTAAGAAAAGCTTCACATCCTTACGAAATGAGTTTGCAAGCATGAAGAGATGAAATAATGGTAGGATGCTTCCTATACTTTATACCAAGGAAAGAAAATCGTAGAAGACCTGATTTCCGAAAAGAAATTCTCCTATTGCGACAATTTATATAGGCATCATGGTCAACAAGCCAATCTACACCTAAGATAACATCATAGCCCTCCATGTCAAGGCATATGAGATTTGCAGGAAGATTATGACTTTCTACTATTACCTCACTATCGGGGTACTGGGTTATAAGTTTAGTTCCGGGACCTTAGGGTGTAGTGATAGTTAGGTCCGAAGGTAAAGGAAATGATGAAACTGGCAAGGTTTTTGTAAAAGCGGTAGATATAAAGGAATGAGAAGCACCAGTATCAAATAACACGAATGCAGGATGAGAATAGATTTGAATGGTACCTTCCATTACCCCATCATCCTTGGGTGCTTCATCATCATCCATAACAGCGTTAAGATGAGCCTGTCGCTTGCGTCCACCGCTGGAAGATTGATCCTTCATGAGGGGGTAATCCGGCATGCGGGGCTCCCGGTTGCCACATCGCAAACACGCCCCTAGGCGTTTCCAGCATTCTTCGGCTGAGTGGCCAAACTTTTCACAGAAAGAGCAAGCCGCCATGACTTGCTTGTCTTCTTCTTTGACCTTCTTGTTCTTGCGATTATCCTTACTGTTCCTAGTCTGGGATCTCTTCTTGTTATCCCGAGAGTTGTAGATGATGCTAAATTTTTCCTCTTTTCTTCCTAGCCGATCAGACCTTCGGCTAGGCTCTTCTCCTTTGCCTTTGAGTTTATCGACCTTCTCCAAGGTCCGTTCGCATAAGTGTGTCCGTTGGACTATCTTTGCATAGGTCCGAATGTTTTGTTACCCTAGTTGCTAAATGAAGATGGACCGCAGCTCATCCATGAAGCAATTTGCTTTTAGAAGATCTGTGCTCGCTAAATGCTGAGCATAGGGTGCTAGGCGAGAAAATTGTAACTCATACTGTACCATAGTCATCATGCCTTGACGTAGCGAAGAGAATTCTGCCGCCTTCCTCTCCTTGACATGTTCGGAGAAGTATTTCACTCGGAAGAGTGTGAGAAATCCCTCCCAAGTGTGTGGTGCGTCTTGAGGCGGGGTCGGAAATAGACTTCCACCAAGTACGTGCATGCTTGTTGAGCTGGAACGTGGCAAGACGAACCTTCTCTTGGTCGGCACATTGCATGACCATGAATATACGATTCATCTCATCTATCGAGTTTTCAGCTTCGTCTGGATTAGAAGAACCAGAAAATCACGGAGGGTTTAGACTCTGGAAGTTACGGTGAGATCACCAGCACCAGCCCTCGCGTCGGCTTGGGCCATATTTTGCAAGGCCTGGGTGAGACCCGCAACAGTTTGTAGCATTCCACCCCAATCGACACGGTGAGCCATTGTCAGATTGAGGTACCAGAGAAAAGGAATGATTTGTTAATTCCTACCGAATTAAAGGAAGTTAACATTAGAGATAAGTTTGAAATAACTGTTGAGATTCTAAAAGGCAATGGTAGTCCACCGTGGTCCCTTCTCCCATGGTGGAGACAATTGATGGACCTTTTTACTGCATGCAAATGTCCCATTATCCACACTTATAGGGAAGCCAATCAACTTGCAGATTCATTGGCGAAACATGCTACAGATATGGGTTACAACTCTGAGTACTTATCTACAAGGGAGCTTCCATTAGTGACCAAAGCCTATGCTACGGCCGATGCCTCATGTATCCCGAATATTCGTATTCGGCGAGTTTAGTCATTGTATTTTGCTTTCCTTCATTGTATCTCATGAGGCTTTCTCCCTTATGTACTTCATCACTTCTTATTAATAAAATTTCCATCTAGTGGGGAGAAGGTGGAGTGAGAACATTTGAGAACATTCCTTTCCTTTGGAAAGGGGTGCACTCTCCCTTCAATCCATTAGATGCGTTGAGTTAGAAAAAAAAACTTTGAAATAACTAGCTTATCCCGGCTCTACCGAAATCTCACGTAGGTTGGAAAATTCCTTTCCTTAATTCATAGGTGTAGGTCCTTAACCCTTGGACTTAGCCTATGACATTTTTCTAGGACATAGCTATGCCTAGCTCTGATACCACTCTAACTGTCACGCCCCGAGATTTTTCAGCTGAAAAAATCGAGAACATAAATAGTCGGCTAGTACGCCTCAAGCAAGCAATATAACCAGAGCGCTAACACATTCATACATAAGAAATGAATGCACAATATTTGGACAAAATCTTTGCTTTATTCAAATAATTATCAAAAGTACATAAGGTTGACTCTTGACTCTTTGACTAACTAGACTCAACAAAATGGAAAATTACATAGTGACTCTTGACATTCCACTAACGACAATCTAAGGCTTCACTCTTCTTTAATCACTCTTGGATCCACCACTTGAATAGTCTGAATCCGACCTGCTAGAATTTTCTAAAAAAGATTGGAAAAATAGGAAATGGGCACACATGTCCAGTAGGTATCTTTGTATCAACGTGAAGGTAATGTTTAAGTAATTAACATTTTAGCTCTAGAGTGTAAGACAAGTCATAAAAATACGATGAAGCACTTGAGTAAACTAAAGTAACACAACTAACTACATATGATCAAGATGAGATATGAGAATTCATGTAGACTAGGAATATGATCAAGCAAGAATATAACATGAATGTAATTTGGCCTTTCATGAACAAGAATGTACTTTTCATAACCATAAATGCTATACACTAGAAAGTCATGTAACAAGAATATACTAGCAAGCATGTAAGTTTCACAAGATTGTCTCGTGAAAATTCATGGATATCAGTGGATTTCACCAGTTTATAAAAAAAGTACTCCCGGTGCAATGCGATGCCAGTATTCATCATACCTCCTGGTTTATAGTATGTTTCCAGCTATCTGCCGAGGGGACTAAAGTTGGGCCCTTGGACACTGTCCGTGCCCGCTCTTGCATCTTCAAGTTATAAATCTAGCTACTTCCACGAGAAATATCAATAATGTAGGCCGATAATGAACAAGTTCAAACTATAGTTTCATGATAATAATTATCAAGGTAAGAATGCACCAATAAGAATATGAGAGTTCAAGATTGATTTAGAACAAGGTTATGCTATAATGAAAAATTCGGCAGCATAACGGCACATTCTTTACTTTCCATAAGTCATTAATACCTTATTAGACAAGTGTTAAGTTCCAAGCAATCATCGGACCATCTAGGAACTTATAAAACCCAACCCAAAGGTCAGACCTTGGGTTAGACAAAATCAGGGACCTTGCGGTCATTTATTGGACCGTTTAGGGACTCATGCGGTCATGTCCAGACCGTTAAGCATATTCATGCGGTCGAGTCAGGACCGTTTCAATCGGTTCAAAGTCAGAACAAAAAGACTTGACTCAGAGTACAAATGCGGTCACGAGATGACCATTTTTGGATAGACGCGGTCTCCGTCCGACCGTTACTGGGCCTTTAATGGTCATGAGAGGACCGTTTCTAGCCAAGACTCAGAAAAACACCGGTAGTGCCAGTGCTTTCTTAGACAATTTGGGTTTTGATGGTACAACTAGCTCGGCGTCCTAGTGGGAATCCCAAGCTCATGGAGACTTACGGAGGCCTTGAAACAAGATCACCTAGTCCGGTGGAAGGAATATCCAACGGAGAGGATCACAAGTCCAAGAAAGTGTGCCTATAGTGCAAAGTGTATCTAATGATATCATACCGGAATACGTGTCATATACTTAAGAAATAGAATCAAGATGAGAAGGATCGTGAGAAAACATCGGTCAAATCAAAACTAGACAAGTCCATGAACCATATGAAATTATGCTCATTAATACAAGAGTTTAGGTTTGGCATGAAATTAACATAAGTTTAAAAATAAGCCCAAAGTGTATAAAAAACATGAATCCTACTAAGATGAACAACTAACATCACCAAGTGTATGAAAACATCACTTAAAATAGGGGTAAGACCTAATTAACTAGGCTGATCATATGATAAATAGGGGTGTTCTGCATTAAGTTTCGGGTTAACAATAATACAGAATTCAAAAAATGAAAGCGGTCGCTTGTGGTCTATTTGACAGGGCCTAGCGGTCTATCGTAGAACCACAAGATGACTCAGGCGGTCTTAGGAAGACCGTTTCTTCCTATCTACTAAAAATAACAATAAAATTGAAAATACATGCCAATATAGGGCAGATAGATGTATGACAAAGCATAGCAACTTGTAAATATGGCCTGATAACACCATATTAAAACATGGAGGTGCATGGTTTTGAGTGAAATAAACTAGAATTATCATTTTCCTTATTAAGACAAGGTTCATGCATGCTATGTTAACCCTATATGCGCATTCATGATAAAACATTAAATACAACGTGTACAATGCATGGAATCTCATGAAACAAGAGGGTTTTTACTCTTAACAGTTAGTTTAGCCTTTTAATGAGATAACCTACCTTTGATAGTGCTCCTAGAGTTCAAATTTCTGACTAGAAGGAAGCCCTAGTTCTGCCCGTTTTGTGCCAAAATAGCAACTTCACGCCCTTCTATCTCCCGATCCTCTTGACCTGAATTCATGAAAATTGGAGGGTAGATAGAAGATATGAAGGGGAATATAAAGTTCTAAAGACACAACTTCTATTTTCTTGATCTTCACTAGGCCGTTGCACTGGTTCCTGTGCAATCTGTGGTGATCCAGCAACTTGCAGAGGCTCTAGCTCTCCAACGGCTGGGGCTTCTAACACGAAAATTTGAGGGAAGTTAGATAAAACTATGAAGAACAATTTCTTCTACAGGACCAACCTGAGTAGACATCTCCTTACCTTCGAAAAATGTGAGCCAATCATTAGGGTTCGCATGAGTCAAAGTTGAGGTCTATTTATAGGATTCACCTAGGATTTAAGAGGTTAGATCAATCCTAGAGTCCTAAATTGGAGTATAGTTAATCCTTAGAGAGTTCTAGATAGTCATCCATGCCAGGTAGCTTCGATCTAAGTTGATTGGGTCGTCAAAGATCTAAGCTTTTCACATTTTTCTCCCATTCATGGAACTGGGGTTGCCTAGCGGTCATGGGCGGACCGTTAGGGTGGGTCTGGCGGTCGCGTGATAGACCGCCAGGTTTCATTAGGTCCAAAATTTTTGAATTTTCGTATTATCTTCCATTTATCCCCTAATTATTGTATATATCCCTATTAAAATCTGTAAACTACCTAAATTATTAATGGGCTTGGGTCTATAAGCCTTGGAATTTGGTCTTTAGGCCTTTTTGAGTTAGGCTTAGCCCTTTGGTAAATATAGGGCCTTTAAATAGATTTAACAAATCCTTAATTCTTATTAATAGCCCATTAAGCTTTTAAATTGCTTAGTAATTTATATTTTAATCCTAGAAGATTCTTGGGCGTTACATCCTCTCCAACTTAAAAAGAATTTGGTCCCCAAATTCATCGTAATAAGATTTGCTAAGGAGAGTGTACTTACATTCAGATATCTCCGGGAATCTTTTGCGCATGGCCTCTTCTGTTTCCCATGTTGCTTCGTGTGGCCAAGATTTGCTCCATTGGACTTTGACCATATGAATAGTTTTATTCCGAAGTTGATGTACTTCTCGTTCAATTATTTTGATTGGCTTTTGCTCATACGTCAATTCCTTTTTAATCTCCAAGTTGTTATAAGTGATGACATGGAATGGATCGGGGATGCACCTTTTGAGCATTGAGACGTGAAATACATCATGGACTCCAGCTAATTGAGGGGGCAAAGCTATTCGATATGCAACTTCACCAACCCTTTCGAGAATTTCAAAGGGGCCAATGAATCTTGGAGTGAGCTTGCCTTTGATTCCGAATCTTCGAATACCTCGACCCGGAGAAACCTTAAGGAATACGTGGTCTCCTACCTAGAATTCCAGGTCGCGCCTTCTGTTATCAGCATAGGATTTTTGCCTGTCTTGTGCCATCTGGAGTCTCTCTCAAATAAGCTTTATCTTCTCGGTAGTATCCCTGATGATGTCGGGGTCGAGAAATTACCTTTCTCCTACTTCATTCCAACATATAGGTGAGCGACAACTTCTTCCATACAGTGCCTCGAACGGTGCCATTTGTATACTAGCTTGGTGGCTATTGTTGTAGGCGAATTCCACTAGAGGCAAGTGGTCGTGCCAACTCCCTCCAAAATCAATAGCACAAGCCCTGAGCATATCCTCCACCACCTGATTTGTCCTTTCAGTTTGACCGTCAATTTATGGATGGAACGTAGTGCTAAAGTTGAGTCGGGTCCCTAATGAATGTTGTAGACCCTTCTAGAATTGTGATGTAAACCAAGGGTCTCAGTCAGATATAATGGTGACAGGGACACCATGTAGTTTAACAATTTTCTTCATGTATAATGCTGCTAATACATCTACAGACCATCGACTTTTGATTGGTAAAAAATATACAGATTTAGTCAATCGGTCTATAATCACCGATATACCATCATGTCCATCTGTTGTCGTAGGTAAACCCATGATAAAATCCATCCCTATACTTTCCCATTTCCACTCGGGAATATCTAAGGGATGTAGTTTTCCGGCGGGCTTTAAATGTTCCGCCTTTACTTGCTGACAAGTGAGGCAGCGGGATACAAAGTCTGCTACTTCTCTTTTCATATTGGGCCACCGGAAATTTCTTTTCAAGTCTTGGTATATCTTGGTAGCTCTAGGGTGAATAGCATACCTTGATTTATGAGCTTCTTCCATGATCAATTTCTTAGTGTCGGCATGATTTGACACGTAGATTCGATCTTTGAACAATAATCTACCATCAGTTGAAATGGAGAATTCTGACCTTTAGTCCATATTAACCTTGATCTCCATCAATGTGGGGTCATTTTCTTGTAATTTAACTAGATCTTCAATCGATGTAGGTTGTGACCTTATACTAGCAATCATACATCCTTCCTCCTCTTTATCAACATCGAGATTCAAATGAGCAAAATCCTCGATAAGATAAGTCGTACCTTTCCTGAGGCTTGCTAGTATTGCCATTGGTCTTCTGCTAAGAGCATCAACTACAACATTTGCTTTGCCTGGATGATATTGGATAGTAAAGTCGAAGTCTTTGAGATACTCTAACCATCTGTGTTGCCTCATGTTCAACTCCTTTTGGGTGAAGAGGTATTTCGGACTTTTGTGATCTGAAAATATAGTGAACTTCTCCCCATAGAGATAATGTCGCCAAATTTTCAAGGCTAATATAACCGCAGCTAGTTCTAGATCATGCACAGGGTAGTTTTCTTCATGATGCTTTAACTGTCTCGATGAATAGCAAATCACCTTTCCATTTTGCATAAGAACTGATGTGACACAATGATGGATGATGATGTTCTGAAACCAAGTTGATGTAAAACTACCCCTTGGACCTAGAGTAGCAAGCAGCACAACAAGTTGGTAACGTCACATTGGCGGATTCACTCGCGTAAGCATACTCGGATCCGTAGAAGGACCGGCGATGGCGGAGAGGGTCCGAGGTTGGACCTCGGGGCTCCAAGGGTTTGGCCAGCTAGGATTAGATCCCAATGAGCCAAGGATGCCCAAAATCAAGGGCGACCGGCACGCCGAGGGCGAGGGTTGAAATGTCACGCTCACAACTCACCCGCGGTAATCACGCAACTAGAAGATAAATCAGGTCCGGGCACTCTCTTACGCCGACGGTACTGAGGATGCAATACTAATTAAGCAAGAGAAAGCCGGCAAAGAGTAGTGTGAGTGGCTCACCTGATCGGCGTGAAGACACTGATCCCGGTCGGAGACGAGGGCGAGCGGGGAAGTGTGGGTTCCCCGCACACTGCGCCGATGAAGCTTCAAAAAAAACCTGCTCAAGAGTACATGCACTATACCTCGCGCAGGAGGGTGATGTCGGGGGTGGGAAATAATTGATTACAAACAAACACTACCTCCCGCAGGGAGGGGCGGTAAGCCGGCCAGGCGAGAAGGGTAGATTGATCGAGAAACCCACGAGGAGGAGCCGCTACCGAACCCGACTGCTTGCTGTGGTTGGCGATAGACAGGCGGTGTAGTTGCTGTAGATCTCATCCAGGAATTTTGCCGATGACGAGCCCAGGGGGGATCTTCTCGTAGCAGGAACCCAAACACTTCTGATTTATGTCAATTTATTCTGACGTCGTCGATGGCTGCAGTGGAGGTCTGAGTAGAGCAACAGCTTCTGGGGCGGATGGCTCCCTGTTTCTGTCTGCAACTTGCAGAAGTTGCTCCGGTCGCTCCTGGCTGCCGAATCATGAACCGTCAGAGTCACTGGATCCGTGGACAAAGCCTCTACACAGAAAAACTGACGGCAACACCTTCTGAGGTCAGGGTGGATAGGGGGACGCCGACGAGTGGGAACCGGTCGCTGCAGACTGCAGGAGGCAGACCCGCGCGATCGAGGAGAAAATTCGGAACTCTGGTTCCCGGTTTCCAAAAGAGGTCCCGTTTCTTGCTCCTGATCGGGGACAGGGGGAGGAATAACTTTGATGAAGGACCTTTGGTCTGATTCCTTCACGGTTAGTCGTGGTGCGGCGACGAACTGGGTTGCAGGTTCTGGCCGCAGCGACTATTAGATAGGAACAGTAGATTGCAGAAGTTGTCCCGGCCGCTCCCGGATGCCGAATCTCGAACCGTCAGAGTTTCTGGAACCGTGGACGATCCCTCTGTGCTGCAAAACTGACATTGAAGCCGTCCGATGTTGGGGTGGACTGGGGGTTGCCAATGAGTAGAGGCAGGTCACTGCCACCTGTGGGAGACAGACCCGGCCAGTCGTGGAAGAAAGACCAAAACTCTGACCTCCGGACGCCGAATGCACTTCCGCTTCTTGATCCAGAAAGAGGACTGGTGGAGGAAGATATTTGCAGAAGAACTCGTGGCGTGAATCTTCCACTGTCGGCCGTGGTGCAGCTTTGAACCGGGTTCAGGAGCTCTGCTGACGGAGCTCTGCGCAGTCGGGGGAGATTGGCTCTCCCGGACAGCCCCGAACTCGGAACGGGACGATTCCACCTCGCTTGCGAAGTAGACTTGCAGATCTTTCCGTAGATGTAGGCGACGCCCTCAGAAGGACCAGGATGGAGTCGTGGACGGTGCTGCACCTGGGTGCGGATCTGCTGGTCTTCTCTGCACACAGGTTGGAGATTGAATGGTGGGGCAAGGTTGAGGGGGAGTGGAGTTTGGTAATGGAGGGGAGGGTGGAGGTGATTGCAGATGGGGGAGGGATGTGTGGGGGTGATGAGAGGGGTGGAGCCGGTGGTAGGGAGGTGCAGGGGGGTGGAGGGGAGTGGGGGCCGAAGCTTGGAGAGGGGAGGGTGGAGGGGTCGGCCAAGGTGGTGGGGTGGGTGTAGGTGGTGAGAGGGGGGGGCGCAACTCCTAGAGGGGGTGGCTGCTTGGGTCGCCCAAGGGACTTAATGGGGGAGTGGGAGGGTTGTCTTGGATGTGGGGAGATGTATGGGGAATAGGGAGGGTTGTCTAGGGAAGGTGAAAGGTTGCTTGGGATGTGGAAGGAATTGAAGGGAGTTATGGCCTTGGGAATATGAAAGGGTGGGGAGGGGAGGTGGCAGCTGAGGTGGCAGGGGAAGGGGGAGGTGAAAGGGCAGGTTCTCCCAAGGGAGAGAGAGAGGAGGGGGAGGAGAGAGAGAGGGGTTCGACCCCTAGAGAGAGAGAGAGAGAATGAGAGAGCTAGAGAGAGAGAGGGATGCACTTAGGCTCAAATTTGCTTAATACTTCATTAGCCTCAAAAGAGGGGGGTTGGGGTCCTATATATAGGAAATCCCCATTTTACAAAAAGTCCCTGTGAAAAAGGACTAATGACAGAAGACCAAGGGGTGGGGAGAGGGGCGCCCATGGGCCAAGCAAATGATATGGCCCAATAAGATATGATAACCCATTAACCCTCTTGGCCACTTAATGAAACCTTAGACTTAGGTAGATGACTTACTAACTTAGGTACTTGACTCAATAAAAGGAAAATTACATGATTTAAGACTCAAGTAAAAATGTAAAAATTACATAGCTAGACTCAGAAGCTTGAGATGAAAATAGTGACAAGCATCGGGACCCACGGGGAAATGGGAAGTGGTAAGTGATGTCCCCATCATACTCCCGGGGTGCGGAAAACTCGACTCCGTCGAGTAAAGGCTCACCGGGGGAGCAGCTCAGGGCGATCCTCATCCTCCAAACTCAACCTGCACCTGCGACCAGGGGACGGCCCCTCATCCTCTCAAGGTGGCCCGGACACACCCTTATGCTGGCGATGGAACCCTGCTTGCATAGTATTGCCCCTCTGTGTACACGTCGGGCTCTCAAGGCTATTTTGTGGAAGCTCTCCGGGGTGTCCCTCTATAAAGGAAGGTATAGGCTCAAAGTACTCACGAGGATTCACCGTGGTGCCCAAATAGGGTGCCGGGTCAGTCGCTTGAGAATTGGGGTATATCCCATAGCCCATTAGTAAATTCAATCCATAAGCCAGTTTTGCCAAAGCCACTTTGGAACATGGAAGGTCCAAGTCCTCGTGCCCTCGATTTGAAGGTGGCCCTAAGGTAGAGCCATTCCAAAGCCACCATCGTGAGGTTGCCTTCTTGGAATTCAAGTGCCACTCGTGAATCTTTTGCCCGTTCATTATGATCGTCATCGCCCATTGGTAGATGCTTGCCTGAATGAGTATGCCTTGAGCTACGGTGCGGTGGGGGTGGGAAGTGTGTGGTATGCCATGGGGGACCAGGGCAACTAAAAGTAGACCTATCATGTAGTGATGTTATGATGTCTTTGAAGAATTTGGGAGGACCGGGGCATCCATAGATGTCCCCCTTGTGAGTGAGTGTGATGAATGATGGAGGACCCGGACAACCATGGATGCTCCTAACTTGCATAAGATGGATGATGAATAGGGGTGGACCTACATATCCAAATGTGAACCTGCCATGCACTGGACCTAGTGTGTATGTGACACAAATGAGATGACTAGCCCTACCGGATGGGGTAAAATGTTGTGGCACATGCATTCCTATCAAGATGGTCCCATCTTTTGGTGAGGGTTGGTTTGGGGGTCTCCACTCATGAGATTTGAAGGGGTCCCAGAAAGTGGACATCTTGGGATGGGTTGATTCCTCATTTCCTAGGTGGATGTCACCTTTGGTCATGGCTCTTATGGTGTGGGCTAAGTTTTGGAATGGATGGGTTAGATTTGACATGGTGTGTGAGGGTAGGAAAAGGTGGGTGGTGGGTAAGGCGACTAGGTCCCAAGGGTTCTTTGGCTTCCATTGGGAGGGATCAAAGGGGTCATGGAATGGGTCATCTAGGGGGAGGAACTCTTGGTCCTCATGGTCTTGGGAGAGGTAGTTTTGACTCATCATGGTAGGTTGTGGTAGGAAAATGTTGGTGTTGAGTAAGGTGGGTGGGTATAGGAAGGGATCGAATGGGTCATGGTATGGGTTACCTAGAAACTCTAGGTCCACATGTGGTGGGGAGTTATTCACCTCTATTGAGACTTTTGGGCAAAAGTTGTTGGTGGGTGGGTTAGTCTTGAGGGGACGGCTGGGTTTTCTTCCTGAAATGAGGAGCTCCAATTTAAGGATGGCCTCGGGCTCATCGGGTGTGGGAAGAAAGAGAAGGAGGTCGCTAATGTAGCAACCAACAGTGCAAACCGAAGTGATAGACCCGACACATGGGTGTAGAAGACCAAGGCTCCTAGGTTGGTCGACCATAGGGTTCAACATAGCCGTCAACTCCACTTGCCATGCTAGGCCTTGTAGGAGGTCTCCTAGAGTTTCCACTTGGTAAGAGGATTGGATGGTAGTGTGATAGGTGGAGAAGGGTACTATGGGGAGGTGTCGTTCCATGGGAGGGTTGACATGGGGCAAGATAGGGTGAACCGGATTTTCCTCTATCCATTTAGCCAGGGGCTCACTTATGAAAAGTTCACTCCTATTTAGAGAGGGTGGTGTAAAAGGTGAAGTTCTTTCCTTGGTTTGGGCAAGGGTTTCCTCCAAGGTGGGGAGTGGTTCTAGGGTGTCCACCACTATGATGTCGGGTGTGGGAGTCATGGGTTCCTCTACCAAGGAGGTGAGATGGTCTTTTGAAGGTGGAGTGATGAGGGTAGGTGTATGGTACCCCCGGGGTGGAAGGTAAAGGGAAATTTGGTTCAGGATCGGTAGGGGAAGAAGTGGAGGCCTAGGTTGGGGTAGGGTTGTGGTTGACAGTGGAAGATGGGTTGGGTGGGGTGGCTTGGGTTGGCCAGTCATGGGTGGAGTGTCCCTTACAGGGGAAAGTTGAGGGGTAGTGATAGGGGCTAAGGGGCAGTGTGGTGTATGGGTTTCATGGGAAATTGTGGGTTGGGGTGGGGGTAGGTTGATGGGGTCAGGTTCCCCTCGACCCGACTCTTGGCATTGTGCCTCATATTCTTCTTCCCAATTTAGGGGTGCTTCATGGACTTCAATCCCGTTCCCAATCCTTTGGGGTGGTGGAGTTTGGGCCCTAAGGGAAGTGAAGATCTTCCTGATCTCAACCCTGATCTCTTCCAATGAATCTAGGGGTCCTTTGGGTGGTGGGGTTTGGGTCCTAATGGAGGCCTTGGGTTGACTGGGAGGAAAAGGGGGAGTGGGAGTGCTCCTCGGGTTATGGTCCTTACGGTAGGAGTGGGACGGTCGGGGAGCGTAGATCTTCCTAAGCTCACTCTTCATTTCTTCCCATGAGTGAATGGGCTCTTGTCCCCAAACCCTTCTGAATCTCTCTTTGTGTTCCCACATTTTCTTAGCTAGACCCCGAAGTCGTGCCTTGGCCCTGCGGACTCTCTCGGACCCATATACCCAAGTACTTTCAAAGTCCCTTTCCATGGTATTCTCCCACCTAAGATAGGCATGAGGATTAATTCCATCAAAATGAAGGTCCTCATCTACAATGTAGTCCATGTGGAGGGGGTCAATCGGACCATGTGACCAACGAGGGGTATGCATGAGGATCGGGTGATGAATGCAAATGCCCTAGGACAAGACTTAGTAGAGACAAGTCTAGAACTTGCTCTGATACCAATTTGATGTGACACAATGATGGATGATGATGTTCTGAAATCAAGTTGATGTAAAACTACCCCTTGGACCTAGAGTAGCAAGCAGCACAACAAGTTGGTAACGTCACATTGGCGGATTCACTCACGTAAGCATACTCGGATCCGTAGAAGGACCGGCGATGGCGGAGAGGGTCCGAGGTTGGACCTCGGGGCTCCAAGGGTTTGGCCAGCTAGGATTAGATCCCAATGATCCAAGGATGCCCAAAATCAAGGGCGACTGGCACGCCGAGGGTGAGGGTTGAAATGTCACGCTCACAACTCACCCGCGGTAATCACGCAACTAGAAGATAAATCGGGTTCGGGCACTCTCTTACGCCGACGGTACTGAGGATGCAATACTAATTAAGCAAGAGAAAGCCGACAAAGAGTAGTGTGAGTGGCTCACCTGATCGGCGTGAAGACACCGATCCCGGTCGGAGACGAGGGCGAGCGGGGAAGTGTGGGTTCCCCGCACACTGCGCCGATGAAGCTTCAAAAAAAACCTGCTCAAGAGTACATGCACTATACCTCGCGCAAGAGGGTGATGTCGGGGGTGGGAAATAATTGATTACAAACAAACACTACCTCCCGCAGGGAGGGGCGGTAAGCCGGCCAGGCGAGAAGGGTAGATTGATCGAGAAACCCACGAGGAGGAGCCGCTACCGAACCCGACTGCTTGCTGTGGTTGGCGATAGATAGGCGGTGTAGTTGCTGTAGATCTCAGCCAGGAATTTTGCCAATGACGAGCCCAGGGGGGATCTTCTCGTAGCAGGAACCCAAACACTTCTGATTTATGTCAATTTATTCTGAAGTCGTCGATGGCTGCAGTGGAGGTCTGAGTAGAGCAACAGCTTCTGGGGCGGATGGCTCCCTGTTTCTGTCTGCAACTTGCAGAAGTTGCCCCGGTCGCTCCTGGATGCCGAATCACGAACCGTCAGAGTCACGGGATCCGTGGACAAAGCCTCTACACAGAAAAACTGACGGCAACACCTTCTGAGGTCGGGGTGGACAGGGGGACGCCGACGAGTGGGAACTGGTCGCTGCAGACTGCAGGAGGCAGACCCACACGATCGAGGGAGAAAATTCGGAACTCTGGCTCCTGATTGCCGAAAGAGGTCCTGTTTCTTGTTCCTGATCGGGGACAGGGGGAGGAAGAATTTTGATGAAGGACCTTCAGTCTGATTCCTTCACGATTAGTCGTGGTGCGGCGACGAACGGGGTTGCAGGTTCTGGCCGCAGCGACTACCAGATAGGAACAGTAGATTGCAGAAGTTGTCCCGGCCGCTCCCGGATGCCGAATCTCAAACCGTCAGAGTTTCTGGAACCGTGGACGATCCCTCTGTGCTGCAAAACTGACATTGAAGCCGTCCGATGTTGGGGTGGACTGGGGGTTGCCAATGAGTAGAGGCAGGTCACTGCCACCTGTGGGAGACAGACCCGGCCAGTCGTGGAAGAAAGACCAAAACTCTGACCTCCGGACGCCGAATGCACTTCCGCTTCTTGATCCAGAAAGAGGACTGGTGGAGGAAGATATTTGCAGAAGAACTCGGGGCGTGAATCTTCCACTGTCGGCCGTGGTGCAGCTTTGAACCGGGTTCAGGAGCTCTGCTGACGGAGCTCTGCGCAGTCGGGGGAGATTGGCTCTCCCGGACAGCCCCGAACTCGGAACGGGACGATTCCACCTCGCTTGTGAAGTAGACTTGCAGATCTTTCCGTCAATGTGGGCCATGCCCTCAGCAGGACCAGGATGGAGTCGTGGACGGTGCTGCACCTGGGTGCGGATCTTCTGGTCTTCTCTGCACACAGGTTGGAGATTGAATGGTGGGGCAAGGTTGAGGGGGAGTGGAGTTTGGTAATGGAGTGGAGGGTGGAGGTGATTGCAGATGGGGGAGGGATGTGTGGGGGTGATGAGAGGGGCGGAGCCGGTGGTAGGGAGGTGCAGGAGGGTGGAGGGGAGTGGGGGCCAAAGCTTGGAGAGGGGAGGGTGGAGGGGTCGGCCAAGGTGGTGGGGTGGGTGTAGGTGGTGAGAGGGGGGGCGCAACTCCTAGAGGGGGTGGCTGCTTGGGTCGCCCAAGGGACTTAATGGGGGTGTGGGGGAGTGGGAGGGTTGTCTTGGATGTGGGGAGATGTATGGGGAATAGGGAGGGTTGTCTAGGGAAGGTGAAAGGTTGCTTGGGATGTGAAAGGAATTGAAGGGAGTTATGGCCTTGGGAATATGAAAGGGTGGGGAGGGGAGGTGGCAGCTGAGGTGGCAGGGGAAGGGGGAGGTGAAAGGGCAGGTTCGCCCAAGGGAGAGAGAGAGGAGGGGGAGGAGAGAGAGAGGGGTTCGACCCCTAGAGAGAGAGAGAGAGAATGAGAGAGCTAGAGAGAGAGAGGGATGCACTTAGGCTCAAATTTGCTTAATACTTCATTAGCCTCAAAAGAGGGGGGTTGGGGTCCTATATATAGGAAATCCCCATTTTACAAAAAGTCCCTATGAAAAAGGACTAATGACAGAAGACCAAGGGGTGGGGAGAGGGGCGCCCATGGGCCAAGCAAATGATATGGCCCAATAAGATATGATAACCCATTAACCCTCTTGGCCACTTAATGAAACCTTAGACTTAGGTAGATGACTTACTAACTTAGGTACTTGACTCAATAAAAGGAAAATTACATGATTTAAGACTCAAGTAAAAATGTAAAAATTACATAGCTAGACTCAGAAGCTTGAGATGAAAATAGTGACAAGCATCGGGACCCACGGGGAAATGGGAAGTGGTAAGTGATGTCCCCATCAAGAACGCATCCCAAGCCAATGCCAGATGCATCAGTATAGATCTCAAAACCATCACCTTCAATAGGTAGTGCCAAGATAGGGGCCGTAGTGAGATGATCTTTAAGAGTTAGGAAACTTTCCTTGCAATCCTTTGACCATATAAAAGGGTTCTCCTTTCTTGTAAGTCTAGTCAAAGGGACGGCGATTTTAGAGAAATCCTTAATGAATCGCCTATAATAACCAGCCAGATCGAGAAAACTTCTAACCTCTGACACGGTCGTCGCCCGGCTCCAATTCTTAACAGCTTCTACTTTCAAAGGATCGACATCGATACCTCCCTTTGAAATAATATGGCCAAGGAAAGCGACCTCCTTAAGCCAGAACTCGCACTTGTTAAGCTTTGCGTAGAGTTGATGCTCTCTTAGAGTTTGCAAGGCTATTTTTAAGTGCTCTTCGTGTTCCTCCTTAGTCTTGGAGTATATAAGTATATAATCAACGAAGACGACCACAAATCGATCAAGATAAGATCTGAAGACATTATTCATAAGTTGCATAAATGCTACTGGGGCATTAGTTAACCCGAATAGCATTGCCACGAATTCATAGTTCCCATATCTGCTCCGGAAAGTAGCCTTGTATATGTCTTCATCTTTGATCTTGAGCTGGTTCTAACCCGACTTGAGGTCTATCTTGGAGAAATATTCCACTCCCGAAATTTGATCAAAGAGCTCATTGATACGCGGCAATGGATATTTGTTATTGATAGTAAGTTGATTTAGTCGCCGATAATCGATACATAGCCTAAGAGATCCATCCTTCTTTTTGACAAATAAAACTGGCGCACCCCAAGGGGATGTGCTAGGTCGAATGAAGCCCTTGTCTAATAACTCCTGATGTTGTTTCTTCAATTCTTTGAGTTCAGTAGGGGACATCCTGTAGGGGTCTATTGAAACGGGTGCTGCTCCAGGAACGAGTTCAATGGAGAAGTTTACTTCCCTTTCGGGTGGTAAACAGGGTAATTCCGATAGGAACACATCGGGAAACTCATTCACAATGGGAATATTCTCTAAGATGATTTCCTTGGACTCGGTAATGATTACAGAGGTAAGAAAAGTTTCACATCCTTACGAAATGGGTTTGCAAGTATGAAGTGATGAAATAATGGTAGGATGCTTCCTATACCTTATACCAAGGAAAGAAAATCGTGGAAGACCTGGTTTCCGAAAAGAAATTCTCCTATTGCGACATTTTATATAGGCATCATGGCCAATAAGCCAATCTACAACTAAGATAGCATCATAGTGAAGTCCCGCGATCAATGACACCCAAGAGGGGGGGGGGGTGAATAGGGTGATAACAACTTTTAGCAATTTTTTTACCCAATTTAAGGAATATGATGAATCAACAACTAGGACGATCAAATCTATTTAGCTACAAGTTAGATTTATGAAAATCTATCTCCAAGATAGTTCTTGGTACTAGGCGGAGATGTGAATCCAGGAATTCTTTTCACACAAAGTGCTATTGTCCTGACAGGAATGACCTTGTCAATTCAAAGGCACCTTTTGAAATACCCAAGCTCTATTTAGTGAAAAGATCAATTATGTTTAATCTAAGTGATCAATCCGGAAAAGCAATATGCACTAACAATCACATGGAATGGGGGTAGAAGAAATGAGCCAAACCACACAATTCAAGCCACAATGCATGACGATTTTTAAGGTGGTTCGGATGCAACGACGGCAACCTACGTCCACCCCTCACCAAAACCCGGTGAGGCTTCACTGCTGTAAACCAGCACGGGGATGAATCCCCAACACGGAGACACACTCCAACCACACACGCAGGGCGACGCCTGCACATACACACATGGGGACACGCCCCAACACACACACACAGAGACGAGCTCCAACACACACACACGGAGACGAGCTCCAACACGATCCGATGACCGGATCAACAACACACACACACACATGCGCTGTGACAGATGCATCACTCTACACACTTGAACAATCGGATCTAGATAGATCTACACACACAGATGCAGATCTAAGAAGATCCACGCACACACACGGATCTCAACAATACAATCCACACGACCATGGATCTCAATCGATCCACACACACACTGATGTTTGCAGATTAAAAAGAACAAGACTTGAAGCTCAAAACATAAAGACAAATGAAACACAGTTGAGAAAACTCCTGATTTAGGCTCCCCTTGAGTGTATGATGCAGATCTTGAATGAGGCTTGAATCTCCACTTGGTTTTCACTTGACTGGCTTCTTCTAGATCTTGAAAAGCTTGAGATTTGACGAAGAACTTCTGGACGGATCACTGTTCACGAAGTTGTTCCTACAGCTCTTTTTCTCCTTTGATAGCCTCCCTTTGATCCCCTTGCTTCATTAGGGTTTCTTGGCCCAAGAGTTGTTTTTATAAGACCTAGGATGGTCAAGGGACAAGCCAGAAACAAGATCCATGATTTTAGGCAAGTTGGGAGGCTTTTAGACCAAAAAGTCCAAGAGGAAGGCTTTGAACACGCTCAAGAAACAAAGTCAACAAAAGCTGCCTCGGGGCTGGCGGTCGATCGGAAATAGGGGGCGGTCAACCGGAATTTTACAGGAAATGAAGATTTCGTTGCTAGGAAAACCGGTCGACCGGCCCTGGGTTGGCGGTCGACCGAAATCTGGAAAATTCCAGATTTCTAGGTGCTGGGAAAATCTGGTCGACCGGACCAGTCTTCCAGGTCGACCGAACTCTAGAAATCCTGCAAAATAACATAGTTTAGTCCATGGATCATATCATTATAGAATATACTGTAAGACCACACTTTGTTTCATTCAATTTGAGTTGGTTTGGACTCATTCTAGGCTTTTGATACATGATCCTTTTGAGGTTCATATCCTCCTTCAATTCATGCATTTTAGTTTTAATCTGGCTTTGATTATGCATAGAATGCATTCAACATTATGCAAAAGACTCATGAAATCTCATTTCAAAATGATTCTCTATGGAAATGCAAGGAACAAGCTCAACCCATTAAGAGCACATGAAAAGGTATGCATGAGAAACCTTTGAAATCCTGAGTATCATAGCTTCCAAACTATTGATCAAGGTTAAGTCAATAGATCCACCGACAATCAAATTCATATGTTCAAGCATAGAGAACCTTTTCACATCAGACCAAATCAACTTCCCATGGAGGCAAGTCGACTTTACTTACTTTACCAGAATTGAGAATGCCATAGCCTTACCAAGGGTTTTGAAGAGTGTAGACATAGTTTACCACTTGTTTTAGATTGTAGATAGCAATGTGCTTATCCACACGTTGTTTTACCTTCCAAGCGACCACCATGATATTTTATCCTACAATTCAAGATAGTCAAGGTTAATACATCATGAGATGCACAAGGACTTTGTTCACGGTTAAAAACTACAAAACCTCTTGGAAAACCAACAATTCCAACCAAGAATCAAGACCATATAGCACTGCATTTAAAAAACATGTTTGAGCCTGCCTCAAAAGCCATTTGCCATCTCAACCATATTTGAACAACAACATGAGTGCACATTGACATCAAGAACATGTGCAAGCAAAAATAAAGTTTAGTTATCATCAAAAATATATGCAAGACATATACAACAATCTCCCCCTTTTTGATGATGATAAACTTTATGACTAACACAGACATGATCATATTCTTCTCCCCCTTTGACATTATCAAAAAGTGTGGGGACGGCAATGAAGTTCAAATTTCAGCAAGCAGATTCATAAATGAATGAGAGCCCACTTCAGAAGTTCAAATGAGGCAATATCAAGGCAATGATATGGGGAACAAAAGACATGTTGATTCTTTGTGATTCTAATTGTTGATTATGGAGATAGAAGGGTGTGTAGTCTTAAGAGTTGCAAACCAAGATTCACAAATCAAGATGATACCATTCAAAGCCAACACCCCATGTAGCAAGTGTAAAGAATTTGAAGTCTAAATTTTTGGAATTTTATTGATTTTCAGATTTTTATATTTTCTTTTGAAATGCATGAATCTAGAGACATACAAATGATGACATATGAAATGCACACAATGCAACCAGACAGTTACGTATATATATACATTCAACATATCTCCCCTGTACTTATTTAAGAAGGGAATGGATATAAGAAGGATGCAGGAGAGTCATGACAACCAGAATGCACATGTGTAGCACATAGGAGATTGTGCAATCATATAGAAGATTCATGTAATTGCTAAAGCAATCAATCAATTTTCTGAATACATAATAAATCAAATTTATAGATGTGTAAGTGAGTAACATGAAAAATGATAGTTTCAATATGGATATTCAGATTTTCATATCAACACAATGAGATATTTTACAAACTGTACTTTAATTTTGAGAACAACGTATTGGAGGCTACGCTCTACCTTATCAATTTTTTCTTCACATCAATGTATCATTTATATCACAATGACAATCAGAATTTTTCAAGAATGATCAGGTTCAAATAATTCCTTTTTACGCGAGTAGACGCATGGAGCTCATGCCATAATCCACGATTACTCAGAATATTGAACAATTTCACTTCATGTTGAATAGAGGTACTTTAGTCACACTTTTCAGAAATGAATCACATCATGTCTCAAGTGACGTGCATCCAATTTACTTAGTGAAGCTAAGCATTGCTCTGGCTTTCATCTTATCACAAATTCTGTTCAACAAAGATATGTAGACAACTTTTTTCTCAACTGTCTCTACAACATACATGCAGCAAGTTTAATATCTCTAGAGTGTTGAAAAGAAATTCATATATCCTTATCTTTAACACTCTTTTTCACATTTTGTGCATAATGTGTGTGAATTTGATTCAGCATGTACACCGAAAATATTATGAACATATAACAGTGCAACTCCCTCTAAATAGATGCACTAATCAAATATTTACTCCCTCAGAGTGTATGACATGAAACACTCCAATGATGACTCAATTGCAACATTATTTAGCAAGAAATATGAGTCCTTAGAAATTTCAAGGAAGGGGGTGAATAGCATATATAAGCATGCAAGCACACAATTTGAAAGTTATGCAATGTGCAATGTAAGTGCAGAATGCATCATGTATGCAAAATTGTCCTGAGTGCAATGCAAAGTGCAAGACGTAGCATGGATGTAAATTACAAATTTTCAGTTTTTCATTTGGATGATCTAAATGCACCTAATGCATTGAATTCTAATGCATGCAACCTATAATTATATGATGATGGAATACATGATGCAAAAATAAGATGGGAAAGTTTATTTTTCAGACCATTTGATAGATTCCACAAGAAAGCATTGAGTTTCGAATGATGAACCACAAGCATTTTTAATTTCATGACTTATATAAGCAGGCGTGCATAAATGATCAAAATTAGGCAATGCAACCTATTTTTTATTTGATGCCAATTGTTTTTCAAAAAAAATGTTCAAAAGCAAATTTTCAATCATTTTTCAAAAGTTTTGAAGACATTCACAAGTCATTCAAAAATTGACATTTCCATTGCAGAACTTTTCCCATCATTAATGATCAACTTCAAAAAATTTGAAGCAATTCATCATAAGAATGTTGCATGATACAATTGGAGATCACTCATTCAATAGAAAATGAAACAACATTCATTTCAAGTTGTTTAGCTAGTAAGACTCCCCCTTGACAAATACATGAATTTCAAAAAAATTCAGTGAAGGTGCAATGTGTTCTCTTATGACATGGGGCTAGCTAACAAAGGAGCATAGAATAGCATCAGGAAATTCATTCAAAGCCAATCATTCGATTTCTTCGAGTTCTGGTACGAGGCAGAGAACTTTGGTCCAAAAACTAACTCACGTATAGTGAGAGTTTCCAGGTGGACGTAATCCACCTTTTCACTACGTAGTATTTGATATACTAGAAATACAGTTAAGTTTAGATTAGCCATTGAACATACAGTTCTAATACATAATTGTTCAAAAATAGATTTAGACATCTTCACCACATGAGACATTGTTAATAATTCAAGAGATGATATCATCTACATAAGCCTGAACCACTAGCATGCCTTTACCTGAATTTCTTGTGAATGGTGTCTAATCAACCTTACCTCTCGTGAGTCAATTTTCAGGTAAGAATGAGATGAGCCTCTCATACCATGCCCTTGGTGCTTGCTTCAGTCCGTACAAGGCCTTCTGCTGCTTGTACACATGCTGTGGATGTTTTGGATCCTGGAGGTTGTTTTACAAGAACATCTTCTTGATATTCCCATTAAGAGAGGCAGATTTAATATCCATCTATCTCTTGGTAGCAATTTGGGGAATTCTCATCATCTTCGTCCTCGCAAGATACTCCTTCAGTTGATTCAAATGTAGCCATAGCTGGCCCAACATGACTTGGATTCTTGGGAGTGTGATCTGCATCCAAAGTTGAAATAATTTAATTTGTTAATTTCGATTCAGATTTAACAACAATAACATGAAGACTTCCTTTAGCAACTAAAGTGACCCTAAGAACTCTAGACTTAAATGCATAACTCAGGAATGAGCCAAGGCACTAAGTTCAGATGACTAGTCTGGCAACTCCTCCTTAATATGTGCAAGAATGTGAAATGATCAGTGAAATTTTAATGCCATATGCAGCATTTAAGTAATTGACTCATAGTACTGGGCGGAGAACTTAGATCCAAAGATCACCTCACGCGTGGTGACAGGTTTCAGACAGGCTTAACCTGCCCTTTCACATGTCACCATTTGATATACTATGTAGTCATGGATGTGATGAAGGCAGGAGGATTGTAATGCATTATGACATGAATTCATAATTTTCAACTTTTGCAAGATAGGATGTGAAGGCATATGATAAACTCAATGTATGCAGTGAAGGTCAATTTGAAGGTTTCCAAACTCTTCTTCAACAATATGCTATGTGACAAGTGATATGCACAGAGATATGCAACTGACAGCGGATGAAATGCATGTACATACTTATGCATGATCACATAACTATTCAGCATAGTATGAATCAAGACATGGCACAATTACTGGAGAGAGTAAGAGGGATATCACCTGAGTATTCAGATTTTAGTTTTTGGTTTTTCTTTTAACCCGACTTATGTCGCTTGGCCCGTGTGCCTTACCTTCATAACTGAAAACTTATTCCACACTTCATATTCTCTTGGCACACCTGCAAAATAGATTTCTAAATTTACATTCTTAGGTACCCAAACCATCTTGGGTCCTTGTGGGTTAGAAGGAAAATTGGCACGTGGCTTCCACTTCTTGACAACATTCAATTCATCATTTTTCTTCAGAAAACAATCATGCATGTTATGCCCAGATTTACCAGAGAAATGATAGGAAGCACGTGGCATCACCTTTTTTCTTCTCATTGGCTTGACCAGTTTGTGTATGTGAGCATGATGTGTTGAATGAAAACTCGTTTTCTTCATTAGTAGCCAGCAGTGTGAAATTGTATGACCTCTTTTACCACAGTGATTACAATACATGAAAGATTTTATGGTAAATGATTGCTTTACATTTTTGAAACCAACTCTGTTTCTACATGCTCTCAAATCATTATTTTTCATAATGAGATAGTCATGCATCATGTGTCCAAGTTTCCACAGTAGAGACAAGAAACAGTTCTTTTCTTGGATGCATGGGGTTTCACATGAATGTTTTTAGCATGCACATTTTGGACATTCACACTCTTTTTCGGATTTGGTTGAGTTCTTGACATAGTGTGCTACTGGGAGTTAGATTTTGAGGTGCTGGGTGTACATGTGCTATGAATAAATGAAGTGTGTAACTTACTTTCAAATTTCTTTTTGTTCACAGAATTAAATCATAACCCTTCTCTTTGAAAGTTCACTTTCATCCCCAACAATTTATCCAGGTTTTCTTGACCATCCACGAATCTAGACAGTGAATTTTGTAAGTCCTGGATTTCAGATTGAAGAGATGAAATGTGTAATTCTGCACTGGCAAATTCTTCTTCATAACTAGCAAGCCTGACATTCAGCAATGCATTAGTGGTCTTGAGGCTGTCTACTTCCTATTGTAGACCATCAACATTTTCACATTCACTTTCAGCCACAAACTTTCCTTTTTCTAGAATCATCAATCTTTCAGAAATGGCCATGTTCAATTCCTTCAGTTTCTCATTTTCTTTTTCAAGCTTTTTATCATGAACAAGTTCATTTTGACAATTGTCCATTGAACTTATTTTCTCCCTCAGCTCTTTATTTTCATTTCTCAAGGAGGAAGTTTGATCTTTGTAAAATTCAATGTCGAAGACATGAGCCTCAATCAGTTCCTCTAAATGTGAGTATTTTTTACAGGAGGAATCACAGTTATTTTGTTCAACATTCTTTTTTAATTTTTTATTTTTAGATTTTAGCTTCTTATATTTATTTGCAAGCTCATCGTATGCAACCAATAGATCATCAAGAGATATATTTTTAGAATCTGAATTTACCTCCAAGGGTGATCCATTCTGCTGATCACTGCCATGATCACTTGTGCCTGCCATAAGACATTTGTCTTCATGCTCTTCCTGGAAGCTGTCTAAGCCATCCAATATGTCCTTTGCGGAGCTGCAACGGGAGACAAAGGGAAAACTATTAGCATTAACTGCGGCAGTGAATAAACTTTGAACCAAGCAATTCTGATCATGTTTGAACTTATAATATGTAGTCTAGACAGATTTGTCTTTAGGTAACTCATAAGGACCATGTGAAATAAGCTTCCACAGCATAGGATCGTATGAGTTGACTAGACTACACATTCTTCCTAACCACAAATCAAAGTTAGAACCATCAAACACCGGTGGAGAATTCAAGGTGTACATTTTGGTAGTCATTGATCTGGATCTCTCTAGATTGTTAAATCTATGAAAAATCGAGCCTTAGCTCTGATACCAATTGAAGTCCCGCGATCAATGACACCCAAGAGGGGGGGTGAATTGGGTGATAACAACTTGTAGCAAATTTTTTTACCCGATTTAAGGAATATGATGAATCAACAACTAGGATGATCAAATCTGTTTAACCACAAGTTAGATTTATGAAAATCTATCTCCAAGATAGTTCTTGGTACTAGGCGGAGATGTGAATCTAGGAATTCTTCTCACGCAAAGTGCTATTGTCCTGACAGGAATGACCTTGTCAATTCAAAGGATCCTTTTGATATACCCAAGATCTATTTAGTGAAAAGATCGATTATGTTAAATCTAAGTGATCAATCCGGAACAACAATATGTACTAACAATCACATGGAATGGGGGTAGAAGAAATGAGCCAAACCACACAATTCAAACCACAATGCACAACGATTTTTAAGGTGGTTCAGATGCAACGACGGTAACCTATATCCACCCCACACCAAAACCCGGTGAGGCTTCGCTGCTGTAAATTAGCACGGGGATGAATCCCCAACACGGAGACACACTCCAACCACACACGTAGGGCGATGCCTGCACATACACACACGGGGACGCGCCCCAACACACACATGGAGACGAGCTCCAACACACACACACGGAGACGAGCTCCAACACGATCCGATGACCGGATCAACAACACACACACACACGTGCTGCGACAGATGCAGCACTCTACACACTTGAACTACCAGATTTGGATAGATCCACACACACATATGTAGATCTAAGAAGATCCACGCACACACACGGATTTGAATAATACAATCCACACGACCACGGATCTGAATCGATCCACACACACATTGATGTTTGCAGATTACAAAGAACAAGACTTGAAGCTCAAAACACAAAGATAAATGAAACAAAGTTGAGAAAACTTCTGATTTAGGCTCCCCTTGAGTGTATGATGCACATCTTGAATGAGGCTTGAATCTCCACTTGATTGGCTTCTTCTAGATCTTGAAAAGCTTGAGATTTGATGAAAAACTTCTGGACGGATCACTGTTCACGGAGTTGTTCTTGCAGCTCTTTTTCTCCTTTGATAGCCTCCCTTTGATCCCCTTACTTCATTAGGGTTTCTTGGCCCAAGAGTTATTTTTATAAGACCTAGGATGGTCAAGGGACAAGCCAGAAACCAGATCCACGATTTTAGGGAAGTTGGGAGGCTTTTAGACCAAAAAGTCCAAGAGGAAGGCTTTGAACATGCTCAAGAAACAAAGTCAACAAAAGCTGCCTCGGGGCCGGCGGTCGATCGGAAATAGGGGGCAGTCGATCGGAATTTTATAGGAAATGAAGATTTCGCTACTGGGAAAACCGGTCGACCGGCCCTAGGTTGGCGGTCGACCAAAATCTGGAAAATTCCAGATTTCTAGGTGCTGGGAAAATCAGGTTGACCGGACCAGTCTTCCAGGTCGACCGAACTCTGGAAATCCTGCAAAACAACATAGTTTAGTCCATGGATCATATCATTATAGAATATACTATAAGACCACACTTTGTTCCATTCAATTTGAGTTGGTTTGGACTCATTCTAGGCTTTTGATACATGATCCTTTTGAGGAACCATATCCTCCTTCAATTCATGCATTTTAGTTTTAATCTGGCTTTGATTATGCACAGAATGCATTCAACATTATGCAAAAGACTCATGAAATCTCATTTCAAAATGATTATCTGTGGAAATGCAAGGAACAAGTTCAACCCATTAAGAGCACATGAAAAGGTATGCACGAGAAACATTTGAAAGCCTGAGTATCATAGCTTCGAAACCATTGGTCAAGGTTAAGTCAATAGATCCACCAACAATCAAATTCATATGTTCAAGCATAGAGAACCTTTTCACATCAGACCAAATCAACTTCCCATGGAGGCAAGTCGACTTTACTTACTTTACCAGAATTGAGAATGCCATAGCCTTACCAAGGGTTCTTGAAGGGTGTAGACATGGTTTACCACTTGTTTTAGATTGTAGATAGCAATGTGCTTATCCACACGTTGTTTTACCTTCCAAGCGACCACCATGATATTTTATCCTACAATTCAAGATAGTCAAGGTTAATACATCATGAGATGCACAAGGACTTTGTTCACAGTTAAAAACTACGAAACCTCTTGGAAAACCAACAATTCCAACAAAGAATCAAGACCATATAGCACTGCATTTAACCAACATGTTTGAGCCTACCTCAAAAGTCATTTGCCATCTCAACCATATTTGAATAACAACATGAGTGCACATTGACATCAAGAACATGTGCAAGCAAGAACATGTGCAAGTAAACATAAAGTTTAGTTATCATCAAAAACATATGCAAGGCATATACAACACGTAGCCCTCCATGTCAAGGCATACGAGATTTGCAGGAAGATTATGACCTTCTACTATTACCTCACTATCGGGGTAGTGGGTTGTAAGTTTAGTTCCGGGACCTAAGCGTGTAGTGATAGTTAGGTCCGAAGGTAAAGGAACTGATGAAACTGGAAAGGTTTTTGTAAAAGCGGTAGATATAAAGGAATGAGAAGCACCAGTATCAAATAACGTGAATGCAGGATGAGAATAGATTTGAATGGTACCTTCCATTAGCCCAACATCCTTGGGTGCTTCATCATCCTCCATAATAGTGTTAAGACGAGCCTATCGCTTACGTCCACCGCTAGAAGATTAATCCTTCATGAGGGGGCAATCCGGCATGCAGTGCTCCCAGCTGCCACATCGCAAACACGCCCCTAGGTGTTTCCAACATTCTTTGGTTGAGTGCTGAACTTTTCATAGAAAGAGCAAGCCGGCATGACTTGCTTATCTTCTTCTTTGACCTTCATGTTCTTGCGATTATCCTTACTATTCCCATTCCGAGATCTCTTCTTGTTATCTCGAGAGTTGTAGATGATGCTAAAAGTTTCCTCTTTTCTTCCCCGCCGATCAGACCTTCGGCTAGGCTCTTCTCCTTTGCCTTTGAGTTTATCGACCTTCTCCAAGGTCCGTTCGCATAAGTGTGCCTGTTGGACCATCTCTGCATAGGTCTGAATTTTTTGTGGCCCTAGTTGCTGAATGAAGATGGGCCGCAGCTCGTCCATGAAGCGATTTGCTTTTAGAAGATCTGTGCTCTCCAAATGCTGAGCATAGGGTGCTAGGTGAGAAAATTGTAACTCATACACTACCACGGTCATCATGCCTTGACATAGCGAAGTGAATTCTGTCACCTTTCTCTCCTTGACATGTTCGGAGAAGTATTTCACAAGGAAGAGTGTGAGAAATCCCTCCCAAGTGTGTGGTGTGTCTTGAGGCGGGGTCAGAAATAGACTTCCACCAAGGACGTGCATCCTTGTTGAGGTGGAACGTGGCGAGATGAACCTTCTCCTGGTCGGCACACTGCATGACCACGAATATACGATTCATCTCATCTATCCAATTTTCAGCTTCGTCTGGATTAGAAGAACCAGAAAATCATGGAGGGTTTAGACTCTGGAAGTTACGGTGTAGATCACCAGCACCAGTCCTCGCGCCGGCTTGGGCCATATTTTGCAAGGCTTGGGTGAGACTCGCAACAGTTTGTTGCATTCCACCCCAATCGACACGGTGAGCCATTGTGAGAATTAGGTACCTGAGAAAAGGAATGATTTGTTAATTCCTACAGAATTAAAGGAAGTTAACATTAGAGATAAGTTCGAAATAACTAGCTTATCCCGGCTCTACCCAAATCTCACGTAAGTTGGAAAATTCCTTTTCTTAATTCATAGGTGTGGGTCCTTAACCCTTGGACTTAGCCTATGACATTTTCCTAGGACATAGTTATGCCTAGCTCGGATACCACTCTAACTGTCACGCCCCGAGATTTTTCAGCTGAAACAATCAGGAACGTGAACAGTCGACTAGTACGTCTCAAGCAAGCAATATAACCAGAGCGCTAACACATTCACACATAAGAAATGAATGCATAATATTTGGACAGAATCTTTGCTTTATTCAAATAATAATCAAAAGTACATATGGTTGACTTTTGACTCTTTGACTAATTACACTCAATAAAATGGAAAATTACATAGCGACTCTTAACATTCCACTAACGACAATCTAAGGCTTCGCCCTTCTTTAATCACTCTCGGATCCACCACTTGAATAGTCTGAATCCGACAGGCTAGGATTTCCTGAAAAAGATTGGAAAAGTAGGGAATGAGCACACATGCCCAGTAGGTATCTTCGTATTAACATGAAGGTAATGTTTAAGTAATTAACATTTTAGCTCTAGAGTGTAAGATAAGTCATAAAAATACGATGAAGCACATGAGTAAACCAAAATAACACAACTTACCAGATATGATCAAGGTGAGATATGAGAATTCATGTAGACTGGGAATATGATGAAGCAAGAATATAACATGAATGTAATTTGGCCTTTCATGAACAAGAATGTACTTTTTATAACCATAAAGGCTATGCACTAGAAAGTCATGTAACAAGAATGTACTAGCAAGCATGTAAGTTTCACAAGATTGTCTCGTGAAAATTCATGGATATCCATGGATTTCACATGTTTATAAAAAAAGTACTCCCGGTGCAATGCGACGCCAGTATTCATCAAACTCTATGGTTTATAGTATGTTTCCGGCTATCTGTCGAGGGGACTAGAGTTGAGCCCTTGGACACTGTCCGCGCCCGCTCTTGCATCTTCAAGTTATAAATCAAGCTACTTCCATGAGAAATATCAATAATGTAGGCCGATAATGAACAAGTTCAAACTATAGTTTCATGATAACAATTATCAAGGTAAGAATGCACTAATAAGAATATGAGAGTTCAAGATTGATTTAGAACAAGGTTATGCTATGAAGAAAAATTCGGTAGCATAACGACACATTCTTTACTTTCCATAAGTCATTAATACCTTATTTGACAAGTGTTAAGTTCCAAGCAATCATCGGACCATCTAGGAACTTATAAAACCCAACCCATAAGTCAGACCTCGGGTTAGGCAAAATCAGGGACCTTGCGGTCGTTTACTGCACCGTTTAGGGACTCATGCCGTCATGTCCAGACTGTTAAGCAGATTCATGCTTTTGAGTCAGGACCGTTTCAATCGGTTCAAAGTCAGAACAAAAAGACTTGACATAGAGTACAAATGCGGTCACGAGATGACCATTTTTGGATAGAAGCGGTCTCCGTCCGACCATTACTGGGCCTTTAACGGTCATGAGAGGACCGTTTCTAGCCAAGACTCAGAAAAACACCGGTAGTGCTTTCTTAGACAATTTGGGTTTTGATGGTACAACCATCTCGGCGTCCTAGTGGGAATCCCAGGCTCACGAAGACTTACGGAGGCCTTGAAATAAGATTACCTAGTCTGGTGGAAGGAATATCCAACGGAGATGATCACAAGTCTAAGAAAGTGTGCCTATAGTGCAAAGTGTATCTAATGACATCGTACCGGAATACGTGTCATGTACTTAAGAAATAGACCCTAGATGAGAAGGATCGTGAGAAAACAACGATCAAATCAAAACTAGACAAGTTCATGAACCATATGAAATTATGCTCATTAATAAAAGAGTTTAGGTTTGGCATGAAATTAACATAAGTTTAAAAATAAGCCCAAATTGTATAAAGAACATGAATCCTACTAAGATGAACAACTAACATCACCAAGTGTATGAAAACATCACTTAAAATAGGGGTAAGTCCTAATTAGCTAGGCTTATCATATGATAAATAGGGCTGTTCTGCATTAAGTTTCGGGTTAACAATAATACAGAATGCCGAAAATGAAAGCGGTCGCTTGAGGTCCGTTTGACAGGGCCTAGCGGTCTATCGTAGAACCGCAAGATGACTCAGGCGGTCTCAGGAAGACCGTTTCTTCCTATCTACTGAAAATAACAATAAAACTGAAAATACATGCTAATATAGGGTAGATAGATGTATGACAAAATATAGCAACATGTAAATATGGCCTGATAACACCATATTAAAACATTGAGATGCATGGTTTTGAGTGAAATAAACTAGAATTATCATTTTCCTTATTAAGACAAGGTTCATGCATGCTATGTTAACCCTATATGCGCAGTCATGATAAAACATCAAATACAACATGTACAATGCATGAAATCCCATGAAACAAGAGGGCTTTTACTCCTAACACGTTAATTTAGCCTTTTCATGAGATAACCTACCTTTGATAGTGCTCCTAGAGTTCGAATTTCTGACTGGAAGGAAGCCCTAGTTCTGCCCATTTTGTGCCAAAACAGCAACTTCACGCCATTCTATCTCCCGATCCTCTTTGCCTAAATCCATCAAAATTGGAGGGTAGATAGAAGATACGAAGGGGAATAGAAACTTCTAAAGATACAACTTCTAAATACCTCGTTTAGGGCTTCTATTTTCCTGATCTTCACTGGGCCGTCGCACTGGTTCTTGTGCAATCTGTGGCCATCTAGCGACTTGCAGAGGCTCTAGCTCTCCAACGGCTGGGGCTTCTAACACGAAAATTTGAGAGAAGTTAGATAAAACTATGAAGAACGATATCTTCTAAAGGACCAACTTAAGTAGACGTCTCCTTACCATCGAAAAATGCGAGCCAATCATAAGGGTTCGCATGAGTCAAAGTTAGGGTCTATCTATAGGATTCACCTAGGGTTTAAGGGGTTAGATCGATCCTAGAGTCCTAAATTGGAGTATAGTTAATCCTTAGAGAGTTCTAGAGAGTCATCCATGCCAGGTAGCTTCGATCTAAGTTGATTGGGTCGTCAAGGATCCAAGCTTTTCATGTTTTCTCCCATTCACGGAACTGGGGTTGCCTAGGGGTCATGGGTGGACCGTTAGCGTGGGTCTGGCGGTCGCGCGATAGACCGCCAGGTTTCATTAAGTCCAAAATTTTTGAATTTTCGTATTACCCCCCATTTATCCCCTAATTATTGTATATATCCAAATTAAAATCCGTAAACTACCTAAATTATTAATGGGCTTGGGTCTATATGCCTTGGAATTGGGTCTTTAGGCCTTTTTGAGTTGGGCTCAGCCCTTTGATAAATATAGGGCCTTTAAATGGATTTAAGAAATCCTTAATTCTTATTAATAGCCTATTAAGCCTTTAAATTGCTTATTAATTTATATTTTAATCCTAGAAGATTCTCGAGCGTTACATCATCAAACTTGATTCCAGTCTGAAATGGTACTTCTTCAAGGAAAACTTCTTCCCAACATCTATACTTAGTGACATTATCGCGCTCTTCTGACCCCGGGCTGTTATCAAAGATCAATGCACCCTCTGGTGGATGGGACTCCTTTTCTTCATTATTTGTTGGGAAGTTGTCATAAAACATTTTCGATGAGCCTTCAGCTATGAAGATAGTAGAGATGACATCTACCTCTGCTTCATAATATTCTTGGAGGGTATACCCCAGACCAAGACTTCGGGTGATCTTCAGGAGTTCCTTATCGGTGTTGGGTGGGTACCACAACTTTTCGAATGCTTCCTTCTGATTGAAAGGCTGAAGCGAGGGGACTTGCATTTTGGCAAAAAGGTGAGAGACCCAGTCAGATGTATAAGCCAGGCCCTCTATCGGCACCATTCGACTTGTTGGTTCCTCGGGAATGACACAGTCGGCATCTTCTTTGTCAGTAGGTTCCCCTACATAGAATATTGTGGACGGCTGCCAGAAGCGAGGGACTTCCATGGTCTTTAGTGGTTCCACTATTTGACATTCGAGGTCCAACACGGGTTTAAAAAGCCCTGGTGGTACTTCGATGCTTTCAAACATCTTCTTCATGTCAGCTTCATCCCCTTCAGAATAAGTGGCTGGTGGCGTAGCCCTAGAGACCTCTCTTGCCTCAGAGATATTAGAGACCTCTTGAGATTCCATGTAGTTAGGTGGCGGTGGTGGAAACCAATCATCCGACGAAGCTTTTTCTCCTTTTTTTCTGCAGGTACCTCCTTCTTTACATGCTCCCGGAATGCCTCGATATAGAGTAAATGACACTCAGAGACCTCAAAAGGGTGCAAATCAGCGAATACTCTTTCTTCTTTCCCATTCCGGCAGTACTTAATGCACTGGTGGAGTGTGGAGGGAACTATGTGGTGCTTATGTAGCCAAGGTCGGCCAAGTAGCGCCTTGTAAGATGTGCTGAAATTAATCACATGAAATTGTACTTTTGTTGTGAGATCTCCCAGTGTGAGGTTAAATTCCGCTACACTGAGGGGGACTTCAAACTTTTGGTTGAAGCCCGTAATTCTCATATCCCTTACTTTCGTGAGGTGGATATCAAAGTAGTATTTCTGATATATGCAGTAAGGGAGAATATTAATCACAGCTCCTGGGTCTATCAGGATTCGACTCAGCGGTTGGCAGTTGAGTTGCCCCCTCATGTACAGTAGCCTATTGTGGTTAGCGTTTGGAATCTGCATGTCATCCTCTGTGATGGTGATTGATGGCCCGGACTGGTATTCTGCCAAGCATGCTTCATATTGAGCTGGCGTCTGCAAAGCTTCAATCATTGCCTGCCGCGCTTCTTCACTTAGAGACAGAATCTCCCATATAGTGAATCTGGTTGGGAGTTTCTTCAGTAGCTTTATTATTCGACTACCCACCCTTACGTTGGACAACCACATCTCTTCTACCCATCGAGGCTTCGAGGGCTCTTGGGGTGCTATTGGTGAGGACTATTCTCCATCACCTTTGCTCTCCTGAGAGAGCTGCTGGGGGGATTCCTTGTACCGAGGAACTTTTCCAGTTGAAGAGGAACTAATGCCCGCCCTGCTCTTTAGAAAAAAAGCAGGAGGGGACGGAAAGCAAGGACCCTTGCTCCCAGGATCGGGCTTTTGACTTGGCTGCCTCCCTTCTAAGATGGATAGAAATTCAGTGAAGGAGGGAATACCTTCGTCTGTCTTTTCTTGTGGGTAAAGGCCGGGTGGAAGAGGAATCATGTTACCCTTGACCTCTGGCTCAGGTATTTGGTAAGGTTGTTCATTCCGGAAGATAATGTTGTGATTTACTGGAGGGAGGTGCCCACATTTCTTCCCAAAACGGGTGGCATGAGCCGAAGTTAAAGCTTCTACCTGATTTGCCTTGGATGGTGTACCGCCCGATTCTTCCACTTCACCTTCTCTCGGCAAGTTAAACAAGGCCGACAGAGTGTTGCAGTGCAGGGTAGTCACCCTTTTCTTGTTTCTTGTTCTTCTCTTTCTCCGCAGATAGGACTTCACTGGCATCTGCCCCCAGAATAGGCTACCACTGGCTGCTTCTATTTCCTTTTCATTCTGTTCCTCAAAAATCAGATTTTCTAGCTGCTTCCATGGTACATGGTCTTTCACTAGCAGAGGTGTTAACATAGGTTGTTCATATTTGTCAAGCTCGTTGATGTAGGCTTGCAAGCGTCGCACTTCAGGGCGTATTTCTTGTGAGAGGGTAGTAGAGTTTGCCTCCTCCGGTTATAAGTTGGGATTCAGATGACTGCCGGTGATTCAGCTACGTGCCATGCAGGAGCTACTGAAGGTGGAGTGTACCGCTTAGTAACACCACGAATGTGAACATCCATGACTTCACGAGCTGGCGGTTTTCTTCTTGCTCTTGTAGGCACAGACTACCATCCTGCCTGCTCTGCAATGGGTGTGAGAAAGCAGGATTCGTAAGTGTGCTGAGTGCTATCTTTGGACACCTCTTCTAGTAGCCGCTGGTATAGTGAAATCATATTGACAGTTTGTCTTAGAACTGGAGGTTCATGGGGGCAGGGCGGGTCAACTTGGTGTTCACCCATTTGTACCTCCCCTTTCTTTATCATCCCTTCTATTATGTCTTTAAACACATAACAATCTTCAATAGCATGCCCCAGCATTCGGTGATATAGGCAGAACAAGAGATCATCTTGCTTCTTAGCATCAGTAGGCCTCTTTGGTTCGGGCAGCGTTACTTTGTTGTATTTGTATGCCCATTCAAACAAGACCCGAGTTTTCTCTTTTGGAAACGAGTATGGCTTTTTCGTCTTGTCCCTGAGTGATGGGCCTTCTTTCATATTGGCGGGCTTGGCCGGTGGAGGAGTAGCTGCCGTTTTAGTCTTTTCCCTTTACTGCTCAAAGGTCTTGAAGTCAACAGTATTTGCCTCCTTCGGGGTTGGTCGGCGATCAACAGCCTCACCTTTTTAAACTGTAGGGATGCCAACCGATGAATGTTTTGCTAGGAAGGACTCAACCTCTGCCACCACATTGTTAAGACGGTCAAATGACCTGACATCAATGCCGATCATCTTCTCCAGCACTTCTTTTCTTAGATTTTGTTTACAAATCTGAACGTCATCTTCTTGGTACGGAGGCCATTTGCATCTCATACTAAGATTCCTCCACCTCTTGATGTATTCTAAGGCAGTTTCATCCTGCTTTTGCCTGGTGAAATATAGTTCCACCACTGTGACTTCCCTCTCAGTGACGTGAAATCTTTCACGGAACTTCTGCTGCATATCGGACCAGTCTAGGATTGACCCAGCGGACAAGCCTGAGTACCATTCAAAGGCCAATCCGGTGAGAGATGACCCAGAGAATTTTAGTAAGTAAGCTTCATCTGCTGCCAAGTCGCCCATTACTGTTATATAATAAGCTATGTGTTCTTTGGGGGAACCTTTCCGATTAAACTTCTCAAACTTGGGTGGTTTATTGCTGCCAGGCGGAAGCCTTTTTGTAGCATAATGCGGTGGATAAGGTACTCGGTATGCATCAAAGGTGCCAAAATCACCATCAGCCCTTTCTGATAGCTTCATCTCAATCATTCTTTCCACCATCAGTTTATTCATCATAGCAGGGTCTACCGGCTCTGGGTAGAAATGCGCAGACTGGTGTGTGAAAGGAGTTTTCATAGCGGTAGCATGTGAAGTACCGTGATTAAATGGCACCCAAGAGGGGGGGTGAATTGGGTAACAATAAATTTCAATTACTTATGCTAGATAAAAAACACGTCTAAAAAGCAAGCAACCAACGGGAGGAGATATAACTATTCACAAAGAGAATCTGGATAAATTAACCCCTACAGCAGTTCCTTGGTACTAGGCGGAGTCTAGGAATCCAATGATTCTCTCACACAAGGTATTTCCTTCTTGACAGGACTAGCCTTGTCGATCCAAATTTACCTTTCGATATACCAGATATCTCCCGTAAGAGGGTTAATGAATCTAGATCGGAATACAGAACTAAACAATAATACAATATACAAAGGAGCTAGAGAGAATAGAGGTAGAAGATATGGATCAAACCACTCAGAAGACAACGATTTTTAGGTGGTTCGGATGCAACAACGGCAACCTACGTCCACCCCTCACACACGGTGAGGATCCACACACTATCTTGTAGGAGATTACAAGATGAACACAAACCACACACACACGTGAAGAGTATAGAACTCCCACGAAAGTGCAAGAGCACGAACACACAAGAACTGCGAAGAACAAAGAAGAATACACACACACACACAGATCTGTCTAGATCCACACACACACAAGTGCTTGAATATTACAAGAAAAATATAAATCATCCCAAATGCAAATAGAGCAAAAACATGAAGTGAAGACACAGATCAGGCTCCCCCTTAGTGGATGAAGATGGTATGGAATGAAGCTTGCTCTTGGCTTGATCTCCACTCGATTTGGATGCAGATTTGCACTTGAAAGCTTTAGCTCCTGGATGAAGTGTTCCTCACGAATCACTGTTCACGTGAACAGTACCAGCACCCTCTCCCTTGATAGCCTCCCCTTGTTCTTCTCTTGAAAAGCCTTAGGGTTTATGACTCCAATGAGATCTTTTATAGATCTTGAAAGGTCAGGAGACAAGTCCCCAGACCAGATCCACAAATCACTCCTTGACTAAGACAAATGGGTTTAAAGAAATGGGAGAAACACCCTCTTCTCGAGCTTGAACCAGAAAGTCAAAAAGGGCTGCCTCGGGGATTCCGGTCGACCAGAAATATAGGGGCGGTCGACTGAAACCTATAAAAATTAGAGTTTTTCATTGCTAGAAATTCCGGCCGACCGGCCACTATCCCCTGGTCGATCGAAACCTGTAAATGTTGGCATTCTTCATTTCTGGAAAAACTGGTCGACCGGCCCTAGGGTATTGGTCAATCGGAATGGCCTAGTCCTACAAAATTGAATTGTTAGCCCAAAGAATTTGATCAAGGTGACAATGACTTTTAAGTGAATGATTGTTTCAAGCATTTTGGGGTTTGTTTGGACATAAATAACTCATTTGGAAACACACTGATTCAAATAAAGCTAATGAGTTTTCCACAGAGTTGATAAACTCAAACTAGAACCCCCTTGACTCGAATATTGAAATCTTGGACACGATCCGAGATAAATCCTTCACTCAGAGTTTTGTTATCATCAAAATCATTCAAGGAGACTCAACAATCTCCCCCTTTTTGATGATGACAAAACACGAGTAGAGAAAGCGTAGACGAGTCAATCCAAGAACCACTACATTTGAATCATACATATATGCCCAGATTGTGATATGAAATAGAACAAGTATATCCAGTAAGTGGCTAAAAACAAGTGCATTACATAATTTCATTTCAGTTCAAGTATCTGATACAAGAGTTGAGATTCTGCAAGGAGTTCCAACAAGACGCACAAAATGCAATACACAAGATGCAGGCTAACATGATGCAACATGACTCACAACGACTCAAGCATGCCAGCAAACAAGCAAACACAATACATAACATATAGATAGGACCTGACATAACTACTTCTCCCTCTTTGGCATCATCAGAATGAGGAGTGGGTTACATGACTTGTGGACAGAAATGACCCGACAAAAACACAAGGACAACTAAGGAGCAGGGTGATCTGGAGTCCCCTCGCGAGCATCATCACCAGAAGCATCGGCAGCAGGAGGAGCAGGAGCAGGAGGGAGACGGTCTGTAATGTCATGCAGAGTTTCATCATGATGAAGAAGCTGCCTACGGATGGTAAGAAGTGATTGATTGTTCATCCGGAAGGCTTCACGGTTATCTTCGTGGCTGGCATAAAGAGTGGCCATGTGGGTAGAAATGTCATCGAGAGCATGGGTGAAAGATTCCATTCGGCCAGTCATAGTGTCCATGAAAGTGTCCAGCCGATCAAGGGATGAGTAGAGCCAACTTTCCATGCCTAAGACACGTCTATCAAGAGCCTCATAGTCCCCCCAAGTAGGATGACCAGCACCCTGAGTTGAAGACTCCCCGTGAACAAACTGTGGAGGAGGTGGCAACTCTTGATCCATACGGTGTGGTGAAGGTGGGGGAGGCTGATCCTCCGCCTGAACTGGAGGGGGTGCATCCCCATGAACCTATTGTTGCTGTGGTTCTTCCTCATTTGCAAGTAAATCTGCATAAGTTGGAATATCCCTTGTAAGCTCACCATCTTCACCCCAGTAATATCCAAGATTGAAGAAAATCTTGTGTTCATTGTAGATATCATCTTGGCGAACCGGAAGTGATCTTTCTTCAGCCAAATCAACCCCATCATAGATAAACACCCCGGTCAACTAGGATGCATAAGGTAAGGATCGCCCCAAGTTGGTGCGGCATGATTCAATCAAAGTAGTCATGAGCCGACCCATATTCACAGTGTTCCCATTCATGACGTGGTAAAAGAGGAACCGATGCACCGTTGTCACTTCATTTCTACTTCCACCTTTTGGATAAATCAAGGTAGTGAATATGTGATGTAGAACACGCTGTAGTGGCGGAAAATGATTGGCATTTAACTGAATGAGATTACTGACACCCTGAACATAATCACAGCCTGTCATAGCAAAGAATGTATCCTCCACTTCACCATGTCCAAAATTCATATCTGCACCCCAGGCTGAAACTCCTAATGCATGCCAGAAAAGGTCGGGTGTAATATGAATCTGAATATCCTGAACAATTGTGAATAACTCTCCATTTCTCTCAACAAGATTCCCAAAGAATTGCTGGACTAGGTTTGGATAATACCTAGTGTATCTGGAGACAAAATCATTCCACCCGTCTTGAATAGCAAAAAGTGCAAACAAATCTGGTAAAATCTCAGTCACCTCCTAAAAGTCAGCCAGGCGAGGGTTGATGATCGGTCGGAGAGGCAGACGGGGTGCACGAGGAGGTTCTGGTGCCCGCTGTGGACGAGCCAGGGCCTCCCGTCTCTGACTGCTGGCTTCCCCTTGAGTGGAACACCGAGAGCTCCGTCTAGGCGGCATCTTAGACTAGGAAATCGACTGTGAAAACCTTCGAGGAGAAGGGACTCTACCCTTGAGATAGAAATGGACTAAGGAGGACTCCTGGAACCCTAGAAGATTGTTCCCTACGCTCTGGAATCGAGGAGGTAGCTTGGTGGAAGCACGAACATCCACGGAGATCGCGTCCCGGAGTGGTGACGAATCCGATGGAGATTGTGCAGATGGAGGAAAGGTGAGGTTTGAAGGCTTGAGAGGTGGAGGGTTTGTGTTCTAGGGTTTTGAGAAGGTATGGGAGAGAGAAGGAGTGGGATAGAAAGAGATAAGAAGGGGAGAAAACCCCTTAAAAAGGGGGGGCGGTCGGGTCCCGGTTGGACCAACCGTCAGTTTCGGTCGACCGGGACGGGTGATCCAATCGACCGAAAAGGTCAAGAGGCCCAAAAATTATTTTTTTTGTGAATTGAAAGCCTCCATATCTCATGTTTTGCTTGTGCTCCCTTCACTTGGTGGTATTCATCCCCCTATGTTTCTTTTCCTTTTTTATACTTTCTTTTTCCTTTTTTTCTTTTCTTTTTCTTTTTTTTCCTTTTTGGGGAGAATTTCAGTAAGAGGCATCTGAGGAATCAACCAGCGAGGTTTTTCTGAAGGCTCCCCCTCAGTGACTGTCTAGTGTCCCTAGGTCAATTGTCCACATTTATTTGTCAAGGAGTATAGGATTTTAGAAATTTTCAAGGAGGGTTATAAAGATAAAATAATACAATCACACATGCAGGATGGTATCAAACAGAGAAGAGTAAAAACACACAACATGGTGATGCATGTCACACTATCTACCCTTTATGCTTCTGATATGCATCACTCATCCTAATGTAGACCTAAGTGTGTATGCCCTCACCCTTGCACATGCCAAGTTCCCTTCTAATCTTGTTGAATTGCTCCTGGTTTAAGGGCTTGGTGAAGATATCGGCCAACTGATTATGAGTATCAATAAAATGCAGCTCAAAAACCCCTTTGCCTACATGATCTCTCAAGAAATGGTGTCGAATGTCTATATGCTTGGTCCTAGAGTGCTGAACATGGTTTTTTGATAAACTGATTGCACTTGTATTGTCACATAAAATTGGAACACAGTTTATTTCAATATCCAAATCAAGCAATTGATTTTTGATCCAAAGTACTTGGGCTCCACAACTTCCGGCGGCTACATACTCAGCCTCGGCCGTTGAGAGAGCTACTAAATGTTGTTTCTTGGAGGCCCATGAAACTAGGCAACCACCAAGAAACTGATAGTACCCGCTAGTACTTTTCCGATCAACAATGCAACCAGCATAATCAGCATCGGTATATGCAATCAAATCAAAAGAGCTGCCGATCGGAAACCACAAGACAAAGTCTAGTGTGCCAATCAAATATCTAAATATCCGTTTAACAGCCATCAGATGTGATTCTTTTGGACAAGATTGAAAGCGAACACAGAGACATACACTATACTGAATATCAGGGTGACATGCTGTTAAATACAGTAGTGATCCGATCATACCTCGAAACAATGTAGGATCTACTATTTTACCATTTTCATTTTTGTCCAACTTCGTGGTTGTGGCCATCGGAGTTGATATGGGTTTTGCTTCTGCCATACCGTATTTTTTCAAAAGCTCCATTGTATACTTGGCTTGGTTTATGAAGATGCCTTCGGGCATTTGTTTTACTTGCAAACCAAGAAAGAAGGTTCGTTCACCCATTAGACTCATTTCAAACTCTCCTTGCATTATTCTTGCAAATTCATCACATAAAGCATTGTTAGTAGCTCCAAAGATTATGTCATCAACATACACTTGAACTACCAATATCTCTTTACCTGATTTCCTTGTGAAGAGTGTTTGATCAACCTTACCTCCTTTGAACCCATTTTCAGTCAGAAATGAAGTAAGCCTTTCTTACCATGCCCTTGGTGCCTGCTTAAGCCCGTACAACGCCTTTTGGAGCTTGTACACATGTCGTGGGTGTTTGGAATCTTCAAAGCCTGGAGGTTGTTCTACAAAAACATCCTCTTTGATATACCCGTTAAGAAAGACAGATTTAACATCCATTTGAAACAGTTTGAAGTTCAATGAGTAGGCAAACGACAGTAAAATCTGGACTACTTCTAGCCTAGCAACCAGGGCAAAAGACTCATCAAAATCAATCTCCATCTTTTGGCTATACCCCTTGGCTACAAGCCAGGCCTTATTCCTAACAACCACACCCATATCATTCAGCTTGTTTCTAAAGACCCATCAGGTTCCTATTACAGGCTGATTTCTAGGACGTGGCACAAGAGTCCACACTTTGCTTCTTTCAAACTGGTGCAACTCTTCATGCATTGCCTGGATCCAGGAGTCATTTTGCAAGGCATCATGAAGGTCCTTAGGTTCCTCTTGAGAAATTAAGGCAATTAAATCCTCCTCTTCTACCTGCCTTAGAGAGGATCTAGTTCTTACCCCGTCTTCAAGATTACCTATGATATTTTCAGCGGGGTGATCTTTCAGAAGAGTGGATGATCTTGGCAAATCTGAGTGTTGCACTTGCTGCTCTTGAAGTGTTTCAATTGAGGGATCCTCATCTTCTTCACTCTTGCTGGATCCACCTTCAGTTGGCTCATTCTTGGCCTTGAGATGATTTCGACCTTTGGAATCCTCATCTGCATCCACAATTTAAGCAGATTGGTTTATTAGTTTTAACTCAGATTCATCAAAAATCACATGAGGACTTTCTTCAACAACCAAGGTCCTCATATTGAACAAACGGTAGGCTCTAGAGTTAAGTGCATAACCTAAGAAAATTCCTTTGTCACTTTTCTCATCAAACTTTCCTAGATTAGTCTTACCATTGTTCAGGATAAAACATGAGCATCCAAAGGGTTTGAGATGAGAAATATTTGGTTTCTTGCCCTTGTACAGCTCATAAGGAGTTTTCTTTAAGATGGGCCTTACCATTGCCCTGTTGATGATGTAGCATGCTGTGCTTACCGCCTCGGCCCAGAAGTATTTGGGTAGGGAGTTCTCACTTAACATGGTCCGTGCCATGTCTATCAAAGTTTTATTTTTCCTTTCCACCACTCCATTTTGTTGAGACGTCCGTGGTGATGAAAAATTGTGCGTGTATCCTTGCTCTTCACAGAACTTGCTGAAGTCATGATTCTCAAACTCTTCACCGTGATCACTTTGAATGGTAGTGATGAGATAACCTCTATCATTCTGAACTTTCCTGCAAAAAACTTAAAATTCCGTCACGGCATCATTTTTATTGGCTAAAAAGAGCACCCATGTAAATCTGGAATAGTCATCAACAATCACAAAGCCATAGGATTTTCCTCCTAGGCCAGAGGTTCTGGTTGGACCAAAAAGATCAAGGTGCAGCAATTCCAACGGCCTAGCGGAAGAAACAATGTTTTTATTTTTGAAGGAAATTCATGTTTGCTTGCCTTTAGTGCAAGCTTCACAGATTCTATCACTTTCAAATTTTAATTTTGGCAGTCCATTCACCAAATCAGGTCTAGACAACTTGGAGATTACTCCAAAACTAGCATGACCTAATCATTTGGTGCCATAACCATGCATTTTCATGATTGGTAGCTACCAAGCAAAGATCATCACAAGAAACATTATCAATATCAACAGTATAGACATTGTTATTTCTTTTCCCAAGAAATTTGATCTCATTTGTGTTCTTGTTCAAGATAATGTAGTGGGTTTCATCAAAGATAATTTTAAAACCCTTATCGTACAATTGGCTTATACTTAATAGATTGTGATTTAGACCTTTCACCAAAAGCACATCTTCAATAAGAATTTCAGAATTCTTACTAATGTTGCCTATCCCAATTATTTTACCTTTGTCTTGGCCTCCAAAGACAATTGAACCTCCATCCTTGTCTTGTAGTGTAGAGAACACCTTCTTGTCCCTTGTCATATGCCTTGAATAGCCGCTGTCCAAGTACCATTTACTCCCCCTGGCTTCAAGACATATCTGCAAGAAGGAAAATTCTCATGCAATTGTTTCTGGTACCCAAGTTAGTTTGGGTCCGTAGGAGTTAGCCCAGTTCTGTGTATATCTCTTCTTGGTCCAAAAAACATGATTCCTTGGTGGACTTTATCTGAACTAGCAATTTGTAATAACATGACCAAATCTACCACAATGATAATAGTTAACAGGTGCAAACTTTCTTTGAGACTTTCGTGGTTTGGGTTTAGCATGTTTTGATTCAGGCTTGGAACATGAAGCATGGTTTTTATCCTTTTCATGAACAAAGGATGTGGTGATCTTATGCTCAAAAGTTTTTTTATTTTGAGGAGTGTATCCAAGACCTTCCTTTTGAAAATTGATTTTAACTCCCAACAAATTATCTAGGTTTTGTTTGCCCTTTACAAATCTTGACAATGTGGACTGAAGTTCAGCCACTTCTTTATCTAAACTCATAATTTTCTCTTCGAGTTTTGAGTTTGTGGATTTCAAAATTTTTCCTTCAATTTTCATCTTTTTACATGCTTTCTCCATTTCAAATATTTTGCAAGTTAATTCTTCTTTGGCTTTATCACAGTCTAAAATTGTTTGTAATAGACTTTCTCTTTCTTCCGTTGCCTCAAACCATTCCTGTTCCAATTTTTCAAATTTGACAAAGATATCTTAATGTGACAAGTCATCAAGTTTCTTTTTGAGAGTTTTATTTTCAGATCTGATTTTCTTATATTTTGTGTACAATTTTTCATATTCTGATTCCCATTGTTCATTGGAAATAAAATCAGGGTCAGAATTTACCTCAGTAGATTCATCTTCCTGTGCCATGAGGCACAAGCTTTCCATAAGTTCTTAGATCTTTTCATCAGATGGTTCATCTTCTTCGTCGCTGGCTTTGGGTTTCTTGAAATTATCCTTCTTGAATTTCTTTTTCAGATATGGACACTCACCTCTCATGTGCCCGGGCTTCTTGCATTCGTAGCATATGATGCTACTTGGCTTGCTCGATTCGCCTTTTGTTTGAGTGGGCTTTCTTGGCCCCTTTCTAAAGTTTCCCTGAAAATTTCTCTTCTTTCTCAGAAATCTCTTCACTTGGCAAGTTATCATCACCAATTCTTCCTCTTCATTGCTTCCGTCACTTGATTCACCTTTTTGAAATTCGTCATCGGAGTGATGAGCTTTCAGTCCAATGACCTTTTTCTTCTTGATGTCTTCATAAACTGTCCTCTTTATATTTATCTCATAGGTCATGAGTGACCCTATGAATTCGTCCAAGGTGAGAGTAGACAGATTTTTTGAATCTTCAATTACCGTGGTCTTTGTGTGCCAAGCCGACGGTAGGGACATTAAAATCTTCCTTACAAGGTCAGAATTTGAGTATTCCTTCTCGAGACTTTTGAGACCATTTGTGATCTCTGTTAGCCTTGCAAACATCTCAGAGATGGTTTCTTCAGGTTTCATCTTAAACAGCTCATAGTCAGTGACCAGGATATTTGCCTTGGTTTCCTTGACCTCTGAAGTTCCCTCGTATATGAGTCGCAGCTTATCCCACATTTCTTTGGCTAAGCTGCACATAGAAACACGAGAGAACTTATTAGGGTGTATCGCACATTGCATAATATTCATGGCATTGAAACTAGCAGTGCATTTCTTAATTTCCTCGAGTGTCCATTTTTCTTCATCATCCCCGAGTTTATGAGGACCCTTGTCCACAACTCTCCAAACTTCGTACTCTTGAGCCCTCAGAAAGACATGCATTATGTTTTTCCAGTACGAGTAGTTTGAACCATCAAAGAAGGGAGGACGGTTGATGGAGTGACCCTCGGGCATCATACCCTTGTTTGCCATTTAATCGGATCTTACTCTAGATCGTTAGATCTGTGAAAGAAAGAGGGGGGGGGGGTGAATTGGGTAACAATAAATTTCAATAACTTATGCTAGATAAAAAACACGTCTAAAAAGCAAGCAACCAACGGGAGGAGATATAACGATTCACAAAGAGAATCTGGATAAATTAACCCCTACAACAGTTCCTTGGTACTAGGCGGAGTCTAGGAATCCAAGGATTCTCTCACACAAGGTATTTCCTTCCTGACAGGACTAGCCTTGTTGATCCGAATTTACCTTTCGATATACCAGAGATCTCCCGTAAGAGGGTTAATGAATCTAGATCGGAATACAGAACTAAATGATAATGCAATATACAAAGGAGCTAGAGAGATTGGAGGTAGAAGATATGGATCAAACCACTCAGAAAATAGCGATTTTTAGGTGGTTCGGATGCAACAACGGCAACCTACGTCCACCCCACACACGGTGAGGATCCACACACTATCTTGTAGGAGATTACAAGATGAACACAAACCACACACACACGTGAAGAGTATAGAACTCCCACGAAAGTGCAAGAGCACGAACACACAAGAATTGCAAAGAACAAAGAGGAATACACACACACACACATGGATCTGTCTAGATCCACACACACACACAAGTGCTTGAATATTACAAGAGAAATATGAATCATCCCAAATGCAAATAGAGCAAAAACATGAAGTGAAGACACAGATCAAGCTCCCCCTTAGTTGATGAAGATGGTATGGAATGAAGCTTGCTCTTGGCTTGATCTCCACTCGATTTGGATGCAGATTTGCACTTGAAAGCTTCAGCTCTTGGATGAAGAGTTGCTCACGAATCACTGTTCACGTGAACAGTACCAGCACCCTCTCCCTTGATAGCCTCCCCTTGTTCTTCTCTTGAAAAGCCTTAGGGTTTATGACTCCAATGAGATCTTTTATAGCTCTTGGAAGGTCAGGGGACAAGTCCCCAGACCAGATCCACAAATCACTCCTTGACTGAGACAAATGGGTTTAAACAAATGGGAGAAACACCCTCTTCTCGAGCTTGAACCAGAAAGTCAAAAAGGGCTGCCTCGGGGATTCTGGTCAACCAGAAATATAGGGCCGGTCGACTAAAACCTGTAAAAATTGGAGTTTGTCGTTGCTAAAAATTCCGGTCGACCGGCCACTATCCCCTGGTCGACCGAAACCTGTAAATGTTGGCATTCTTCGTTTATGAAAAAACTGGTCGATCGGCCCTAGGGTATTGGTCGACCGGAATGGCCTAGTCCTGCAAAATTAAATTGTTAGCCCAGAGAATTTGATCAAGGTGACAATGGCTTTTAAGTGAATAATTGTTTCAAGCATTTTGGGGTTTGTTTGGACATAAATAACTCATTTGGAAACACACTGATTCAAATAAAGCTAATGAGTTTTCCACATAGTTGATAAACTCAAACTAGCCCCTTGACTCGAATATTGCAATCTTGGAAACGGGCTGAGATAAATCCTTCACTCAGAGTTTTGTTATCATCAAAATCATTCAAGGAGACTCAACAGCATGTGGCACACACTGCGTCACTAGTTGCGACTATTGTACTTGAAGCATTGGTGACTGTGCTGGTGGCAGTTGCAGAGATTGTTGGAAAGGAGCCTTTTCATGACTCATTGGCTGGACAACAGTGGGTGCTACAGTTTCGCCCAAGTTAGAGATCCCTCGGGATGATTCAACATGCACCTCCTGGTGCTTGGAGACAGGAGTTTGTTCAGCTTTTTCACTCAGTTGTCTCTTTAGTGTTTCAATTTCTTGTTGATATTTATGAAGTATCATAAGGATAGCTAGGTCCAAGGTCGTGGCCATGGGCATATCTTCCATCATTTTACTTGAATTTCCTTTAGATGGGACTGACAGGGGAATCTCCTCTTCTCTTGATGTCACCACGTTGGCAGTCAAATTGGTGACCATCGGCACGTCTTCAACCATTCCAAGCACCTCCTTGGCGGCCTGACTTCTTCTTGTCACAAGCCCAGATCTGTGAGCTAATATGGCAAGTTCTTCTGATTCTTCGGGCAGGGTACCATGTTTGCCGGTTACCCCCATCACGTTGCAAGAAAAGACTTGCTTCTTGCCCCTCATCCTCCAGACTAGCCTCTTGGCTTGACCGGGGAAGGTTAGCCGGTCAAACACGGATATTCTTTTTTATTTTCTTTGCTGTGAGGAGTCTTCAAGACACCTGACCTCTCGGTCATCTTCATATTTATTAGAATCAATGGAGGAAACCTCCTCTCTTGCTTCTTCTTCTCTTGCTTTTTCTTCTTCAGTGCCCATGACACGGAGTAGCCGTTGTTGGCCTAAGGATGAACTCCCCAAGCCGCGGAAATAGTCTTGGAAACTTTGGTCATTTCTTCTCGACCGCGCCCTGGAGACAGAGTGCGGGGCAATAATCGATCTTGCGTCAACGGCACATAGCCTAGTCGTGACAAGTTTGTAACTTCATTCCACTTTCTTGAATGTCTGAAAACATCAGCCTGTCAAGCGCAGGCTCAGTTGGTAGGTGGTGAAGCCATGGGCATAACCTCCTTTTCTTGTTGCATAATTCTTACGCCCCCTCTCCTGGGGCCTTTGACAGTCAGCCTTGTATCATGCCGGGCCAGAGCCGGGCCTCGGGTCCTCTTGGGAACCCAAATCTGCTTGAAACTTTATGGCTTAGGGGCCAACTTACCCCGGGTGCTTTGCTCTGGGTTAGCCTTCCGGCTTGCCAGTACTTGAAAAGTGTTGCGGGTAGAGACAGCTGGGATAATGCGGTCTAGTAGAGCTTCGGCGGTGCAACCATTCAAGTACACAAGCATACCGTCGATCAATACGGACTTCTCAGAAATAGAAAGCCGGCCTTCAGCCAACAGCTATTCTTCTTCTTCTATAATTCCCCTTCTTCCCTCCAGCCATCTTGTTGTCGGTAGAAGTAGCTCGGTAGTCTATGTGGTGGACGAAGCAGGTAGCAGTGGAGCGGGGCGAAGCAACCCTACGTGGCGCACCAGTCTTAAGAGGGGTCACAATTTTGACCGTGACAACTTCTTCATCCGTCTTCTTGACTCGCAGTAGGCTGACGAAAGCAACTCCGAGGAAGTTCGGGAACCCTACCACAAGTGACATAGTACCGAAGATTGTGGGTACTGCTAGGTACCCGTGTGTAGTATGTGACGTGATCACTTGAGGGCCGAAGGTCAGACCGAAAAGTCCAGAAGCCATTGCGATTTCTACAAAATAGGATGAACAAACAATCAGTATTTTTGGGGAAGACCCCAGGGCCTTTTGCTTTGGCGAAAAGATGAAGGGAAACATAGTCCCACCGGGTGTGCCAACTTTGTGGGGATGGATTTTATTAAATTCTATATATTTATTAGGGGCTTTTTTTAGCGTAGGGCGTGCCAGTCACTTTAGTGACAGATTTTATTGTTTGCTCGTCTGACCAATCAGACAATTGTAAGTGATCGTGTCGGGACCAGAAGTCCGCCATACCATAAAGGCTATGACGTTAATTACATCCTTCCAAAAGAAGGAAAACCCTTGATTAATAGCCAAAGTAGAAGGGCCCTCGGGGCCGAAGAAAATGTGAAAGTAATGTTCGCTTCATAAAGCAAAACGGTAATGCATGCAGGCATGCAATGTAGTGGGATTTATTAAATCGGCTCTCGGTACGTGGCAAAGAACTTAGATCCGAAGATCACCTCATGCTTAGTGATAACTTCTTGCCGAGCTTAACCCGACTTTCGACTAATTACCATTCGATATACTAGAGAACCGGATAGGTGCGGATGCTCATGCATGGGTTCATACAAACGAGTATGGAACGCATAGCGGTTTATTCCTTTTATTCAAGGATTAAGGGTAGAATTTGACTTTGACATTGCTCTAATTATTCATTTACTTTATTCAAAATTCATTTGCATGCATCTTCGATGAAAGCAAACTTCAAAGAATATTTTGGCAGCACATCCCCAGTCCCGAAGAGTATCGGGGAGGGTACAAGAGACTCATCCACGAAGCATCGAGATGAATTCCGAAAAGACGGTCGTACCCAGATGGCAATCCAGTACCCTACGATGAGTGGGGACCCGAGGGCTAACCCTCTAAGTGGTCCATATCACTCGCAGGGTCATTGATCAGTAACTACCTTTTTATTTTGAGACCGCTCAAAGCATTGCGGTGCACACATAGGGATCCACGAGTGTGGACCTGGCATGACAACGTTTGGACGAACTCGTATGTTGCCGGGACAATGTATGCCGGAATGGCACCTATCAATAATTTATTCCCTTAAATTGGGTACGCGGCTCTCATAATTCGGCGTGAATAGCCATGAGGTCGCTGGCATAATGAGGGGTGAAAGCCGAGCGAAAAACTCGAGAAACATGGAGTGGAGTTAAACCACAAATTGTTAATGGAATTTCAGCAACATCTCCCCCTACCCCGGAATATGTTAGGGGCGATGTATAGGAAATCCGTCCACAGTGAGCTATGACAGACTTCGAAAAGACGGACATATCGAAATGATGGCCCAGACCCAACAGTGGGTAATGAACCCTTTGCCAATTAGTCTTGACCCGTTTTGGTACCACAGGGTGTACACAAAGGCTTTGAGGGAAGCCGTCACAATTATGGACCGAAGGGTCTGAAAGAATCGGGGCACTGTTCGCCATTTAAGGCAATCAATGTTCTATTTCCCTGGTAGGATCATCGGACCTCGCGTTATAATGTGTAACGAAGCCTTGAGATTCAGTGGGATGATTGGAACACCCGTGAAGGCTTGGGATAGTACAACCTCCCCATTTAATTTCAAAAACATCTCCCCTTTGTCTCGAGACATGCCAAGAGACATATAGGATATCCGTCCATAGAGAGCTAGCAGACTTGACTTATCAATTCGGGCCTCATTCGCTAGGGTGATTGCTTCACCGGCTCAGCTTTAGGGTCAATGGCCAGGATATGCTGGGCAACTGCAGGGCTAAGGCCTGGCATCTCTTTGTAATTCCAAGCAAAACAGTCTCGGAATCCTTGAAGCAGCTTTATATATTCCCCCCTTTCTTTGGGTAGCAGGAGGGCACTGAGGAAGGTCAGCCTGGGATCATCTTCCATGCCGAGGTTTATTTTGACTAATTCATCGACAGTGGCTTGGCCGCCATCTTCTATTTTTGGAGGAGCCGGCTATAGGTCTACAAAGCCTTCATCATCTTGTTCAACTTCGAGGGCCTCGTAGATGTATTCTTGTCTTATTTCGCCTAACGGCGGGACTTTGGCTTTGCCTTGTTCTGAGCTAGTTGGCTGTTCACTGGGCTGAGAACATGGCCCTTGTGTTGGTGATGTAGATTCTGTGCGACTTGGGTGCTGACTTGCAGGTGGAGCGCCCTCAAGGGCGGGATGACTTCATTCAGCTTCTGACTCTTGTAAGTTGTCACTAGGAATTATAATCGCTCCCATAGAGATGGACTCCCAGCGTCTGCATAGAGTAGCAACTCCATGATCATTGTGCACCCGCGGCCGAGACGGGCCTGAGCCTCTCAATTCATCTGATGGCTCAACATTTCATAGTCCCCTATGTATTCATCATAAATTGCCCCCGGGGGGCCTTCACTCGTTATAGTGTAGGTAGAAATCATATCAATTTATTGATAGTCTTCAATGGAGAAACCCAGTCCCGGGTGCTGAGTAATTTGTAGCAATCTTCTGTTCATGTTCGGTGGATCCCATAATTCATTGAACATCTTGTTTTGACTGGAGGGTTGACAGAAGGAGATATGCTGCTTCCTGGCCAACTTCATTGCACGGCCAGTTATGGAGCCCCATAATTGGGACAGGTGGATTATGCATCTCTTCGGGGAATTTACAATCATCGTCCCCTTTTATAGGCTGCTCCTTGGCCACATAAAATATGGTGGGTTGGCCATCAGGATGGGGACCTCCAAGATCTTCAATACTTCGACTGTTTGGCAGTCTGCATCAGCTAGGGGCTTGATGATCCCTGGTGGGACCTTGACATCCCCAAGTAACTCTTCGAGTTTTAATGCCCCCGGTTTAGGGTAAATGCTGAGTTGAATTGCTCTGAGCTCTCCTTCTTCCTCAGATATGAGTGACACCTCTGGGGGAGCCACGTAGTCAGGCGGCAGCGGAGGGAACTAGTCACCGGATTCTAGTTTCTTCTTCCCCTTGTCCTTGGCTGGAGGGGTAGGCTTCTTCGACTTTTCTAGATACAGAGATACATCTAACAAGTGGCATTCGAACACCTCGAAAGGGTGTAAGTCGGCAAACACTCTTTCTTCTTTCCCATTTCGTGGGTATTTTATGCATTGGTGGAGGGTGGAGGCCACCACTTGATTTTGATGCAGCCACGGCCGGCCCAATAGCGCCTTGTATGACTTATCGGAGTTTATCACATGGAACTGCACTTTGGTAGTGAAGTCGCCGAGTGAGAGTGCAAACTCCGCCACGCTCATGGGGACTTTAAATTTCTGGTTGAAGCTAGCAATTCTCATATCCTTGACCTCGATCAGGTGTACATCAAAGTAGTACTTCTGATATACCCGATAGGGGAGGATGCTTACCGCCGCCCCTAGGCCAATCAAAAGTATGCTTATTGACTGCCCATTCAGTTGCCCCCTCATGTAAAGCGGTCTACTGTGGTTGACGGAGGGAAAAAACATGTCTTCCTCCGTGAATGTCATAGCCACCCTCGACATTGCCTCGGCGAAACATCTCTCAAAGTATGCGGGCTTTGTAGGGCCGTGATAACGGCTTGTCTTGTTTCTTCATCGAGGGAGAGTATATCCCAGACAGAAAAACTTGCAGGGATTATCTTCAGTTGCCTCACTATTCTGCTGGTGGTTCTGACGTTGGTCAACCTCAATTCTTCGGACCTTTTATGCCTGCCCTCAGGGTATTCTTGAGGGGCTGGTTCGGGGACAGTTTATCTTTTTCTTCAGGTGCCGCCTGAACTTGTTGTGCTGGTCTGACCGGCTCCTTCCCTTGTATAAATTCGGTGAAGCTCGGGATGCCTGCGCGGTCTTTATCTGCTAGAGGAGAGACTACTGAGGGTAAGGTGGGAGCACCCTTGACCCTCCATTGTGGTTGTGGGCATGGCTGCTTGTCCTTCTGAGAGGACAAAATTTCAGTAAAAGAGGGGACCTCCTGACTGCTTGCATGTTCAGGGTAAAGCCCTAGTGGAGGAGGAGTTTTTGCACCTTTGACTTCGGGCTGGGGGACCCGATATGGTTGCTCACCACGTAACACGATGTTATGGTTAGCTTGGGGGGAATGCCCCCATTCTCTTCCAGACCTGGTAGCATGTTGGGAGGTGGAAGCTTTAGCTTGATTTGCCTTGCTGGCACGAGGCATATCTCTTCACCATCTTCTTCAGAGATTCAGACTGTGATGAACAGGGCCGCAAGGGTATTGCAAGATACAACGCAACCTTTTCTTTTATTCTTGGATTTCTTCTTCTTTTTCTTCACAGTCGACGGCTGCTCCTTTGGAGGTTCATCCCATATGCCGGGTTCTCCAGCTTCAGTTTCAGCCTCTTCTGTTAATTCCAGGGACTCAAAATGTTCCCAAGGGACATATTCCTTCAGCTGGATGGGCTGAATTTCGGGCTATTCATATTCATCTAGCCCATTAATGATTTCTTGAAGCTGTTCCACTGTCGGATTGGCCTCTTTGTGCATCCACATAGGGATGTGTTTCTTCTTATTGTTGGTGAATCTTCTGATGACCAGCTGAGGAGCCGTCTCATGCCAGACGGGGGCCACAACCGGGGGCTCCGACTGAGGTGTGACGCCTTGTATATGAATTCTTGGGCCACAACGAAGCACTGCCCTTCTTCTTATTTTTGACAGCACGGTGTGCCAATTCCCTTGATCTTCTACTGGCTCTAGGATATAGGCCTCATAGGTATGTTGAGTGCAGGCTTTCGCCACTTCTTTATGTAGTTGCTGATATAGAGATATCATATTGATTGTTACCCCTAGAGTGGGCATTTCATGCGGGTGCGAAGGAATGACTTTGTGCTCCCCCATTTGTAATTCTCCCTTCTTGATTGAAGACTCAATAGTGTCTTTAAAGTTATAGCAGTCCTCGATAGGATGCCCGATCATTTGATGATACGGGCAGAAACGAGGGTCATCTTTTCTTCTGAGATCACCCGACCTCTTTGGCTCTTGGAGAGTGATCTTGTTGAATTTCGTAGCCCATTCGAACAAGAGTCCAGTCTTATCTCGAGGGAACGAATATAGCTTCTTCATTTTGTCCCGAAGGGAGGTGCCCTCTCGCCGATCAGCGGGCTTGGCCGGGGGAGACTCGGCTACCCCTTTGTCCTTTTCCTTCTGCTGCTCAAAGGCCTTGAAATCGACCGTGTGCACTTCTTGAGATGCCGGTCTCCTGTCAGCTGGCCTGGCCTTTTGGCTTGAAGTGGCGGGAGCGGCGGAGTATTTTGAGAGGAACGTCTCGACCTCCGCTACCACATTGTTTAGTCGATCGAACGACTTGATTTCAGTGCCTATCATTCTTTCCAGCACTTCCCTTTTCAAATTTTGTTTACATATTTGGACGGCATCCTCCTGATGCGGCGGATGCCTGCACCTCATGCTGAGGTTTCTCCACCGGACTTGTCGTTCCTTTGCCTAGTTTCATATAGTTCGGCCACCGTCACCTCCCTCTCGGTAATGTGGAACCTTTCTTTGAACTTTCTCTACATGTTGGGCCAATCAATGATAGACCCAACCTGCAAGCTTGAGTACCACTTGAAGGCAAGCCCCGTTAGTGTGGACTCGAATAACTTTAACAGGTACAACTCATCTGTAGCTAAGTCGCCCATCACATTAGTATAGTAGGCAATGTGCTCCCGTGGAGACCCTTGCCCATTGAACTTCTCAAACTTCGGAGGCTTAGTAATGCCAAGGGGCAACCTCTTGGCAGCATGATGGGATGGGTATGGTACCCTGTATACATCGAATGAGGAGGAGTCGCCATCGCTCCTTTCCGCGAGCTTCATTTCTATTCTGCTCAACCATGAGCTTGTTCACTACTGCCAGATCAACCAGGCTTTGGTAAAAATGAGCTTATTGCATATGCAGCATTGTTAACACGGCCTCGTGCAATGTAGAAGGGGCCCCTTGAAATTGGAAGATTGAGGGTTGCGGTGTAGCCGTAAGTTATTGTTGTGGGGGAGGAATGCCCCCAGTGAAACTGGGTGCTCGTTGGGATGGGGTTGCCTGCGGCGAGGCTTCAAATGCCTGGCCTCCGCCCCCTGATGTTCCGGGTTGACCTTCAGCTGCCCCGGGGGCAGGAGCATGTGTATCCCTTTCACTCAGCTGCTTCTTCAGTGCCTCAATTTCTTGCTGGTATCTATGCAGCAGCATCAGCAAAGCCGGGTCATTGATAGAGGGGCTGGGGAGGTTACCCCTATCCTCAGCTGGTGTTTCTTTGGATGATGTAAATGGCACCCCACCGTCATCTTCAGTTGTAATAACATTGGCGGTCAGGACTATTGTTGTCTCTTCTGGATTTATTATCTCGACGAGGGTATGCAGCACCTCGGTAGCAGCTCCGCCTCTTCTTGTGAGAGGGCCTGGCCTTTCGGCAATTCTGACAACTTCCTCAGGCTCCTCTGGCATAGCCCCATAGTGACTGGCCACTCTGGCCATGTGACAAGTATATACTTGCATGTTTCTATTTCTCCTTTTCACCTGCCTGGTCGGCTGACTGGGGAAGGACAATCTTTCGAACACCGAAACTCTCGGTGCATCTTCTTCACGGCGGGGAGGCCCATAGCACCCTAATTTCACATCTTCTATTTCATACATGCTAGTTGAACACCCTCGACCATCTTCAACAGCGGTGATGGCTTGTAGCAGCCGCTGCCTCCCTAGGGAGGTGTTCCCAAGGCCACGGAGATATCCATGCACGGCCTAGGTAATGTCTTCTTGTTCCCAGTCAGGGTAAGCCGTGGGTAATGGTACCCTTGCTGGCCTCTTCCCCTTCTTCATTCTTTTCTTCTCTCCCATCTTGGGCCTATTGACTTCGACCCATCATGGCCGAGTCGTCGCTGGGACCCGAGATGATTTGGGCACCCAGGCTTGCTTGGTCCGGCATGACCTTGGGGCCGGTTCATTCTTCGACCGATGGACCGTTCCACCATTCTTCATCTCTATTATCCCTAGTGCTTGGAAAGGGTTGCACACAGGGATGTTTGGAATGATCCATTCAGGGATCACTTTGGCTCTTCGGCCATTAAGGTGAACTCTGATGTGATACAAGAAATATAAAGTGATCTAGAAGGGGAGGGGATGAATAGATCACTATTTTCAACCGATTAAAAATTACTGAAGAATGATTCACTTAAAACAAGCAATCTCGGAGTTGAACCCACAAAAACGCAGTGCGGACAATAGCTCGAGTGGATAGAAGGCACACCACAAAATCACCACAGACAATCACACGAGTACCCAGAGGATTTTAAGGTGGTTCGATCAGACCTCCAGTCTGTCTACGTCCACCCCTCACTTCAAATCAAAGTGAGGCTTCCACTAGCACCTGCTAGCAAAGCAGACTCAGTCTGCGACAACAGCTGATTCACAGCTTCACCAGGGGAACACCCTCCCCTCTTCCTCCACACCCGGAGGGAACCCTAAGGACGCCAAGTCCCTAGAAACTAGGAAACAAGTTCCTCTTCCTCCAACCGGAGGGAACACTAGTGATCTGCAGTCACTAGAACCAGAGACCAAGGTCTCTCTTCCTCTGAATCCCAGAGGGAACACCTCTTCTACGAGAGGGAACAATACTGCAACCTCTGTTGCAAGTAAACCAGATAGAACACGTCTCTCTCTTCCCCTGAACACCAGGAGGTAACACAGAGAACTTTTCAATCAAGAAGGAAAAAACATATAAAAATGAAAACAAGAAAGAAGGAAGCCAAATTTCAGAAACTGGAAACAATGTAGCTCAAACTGAGCAGCAGACTTCGGATTTGATCCGTAAGTCAATACCCATCTTCTGATCACTCTTCTGCTCTCTCTTCTCTCTCAACTGGATCACTCTAGTTTCTCAGGGAGGCTCTTTCTCGTCTGCTCTCACTCAAATTTCTTTACTGTAACCTCGGAGCTCCTCGCTTTTCGTAGATGGTGAGGCAGTGCTTTTATAAGCGATCAGGAGGGTGCATGCAAGGCGTGTGCTTCCCGCGCTCGATCCAGAACCTTCTTGCCACGTGCCCTTATAGCATTGGTTCCTTTAGTATTGGATCACGTCCAGCCCAGACACCGGGCAATATTCTTCCTCAGACCACCTTCTTCTTTTTGTTTTTCTTCTTCTCCTGCAAAGAAATTAAAACCATTAAAACTCAGGGCCACAAACACTAAAACTGCATGAGGTATGTGATAGCAATACGAGATGCACTATACTAAGACTTCTCTCTCAACTGGATCACTCTAGTTTCTCAGGGAGGCTCTTTCTCGTCTGCTCTCACTCAAATTTCTTTACTGTAACCTCGGAGCTCCTCGCTTTTCGTAGATGGTGAGGCAGTGCTTTTATAAGCGATCAGGAGGGTGCATGCAAGGCGTGTGCTTCCCGCGCTCGATCCAGAACCTTCTTGCCACGTGCCCTTATAGCATTGGTTCCTTTAGTATTGGATCACGTCCAGCCCAGACACCGGGCAATATTCTTCCTCAGACCACCTTCTTCTTTTTGTTTTTCTTCTTCTCCTGCAAAGAAATTAAAACCATTAAAACTCAGGGCCACAAACACTAAAACTGCATGAGGTATGTGATAGCAATACGAGATGCACTATACTAAGAACGACACGAGATACACAAGATAACTACAGCATGAAATAAAGAGAGAATGACACGAGGTCAGATGAGAACAGCACGAGGTGAGAAGGAAATAACACGGAGTAAAACGGTAGTAAAACACGCGATCAGAGGAAACCTGGACAAAGATAGAAAGAAGCAACACGAAGGCATAAAAATAACACTAAGACACAAACACAAAAATAACACGAAGACTCAAACACAAAAATAACACGAAAACACAAGCACAAAAGATAACACGAAGACACAGGAAAACGACTCGAAAACGAGGACGAGACGGGCTGAAAACAACTCGAAGATGAAAACAGAAATCGACACGAAGTGTGGTCACAAAGCAAAAAGGACACGGGGTCTAGGAAAAACAACACGAAGACAGAAGACGGGAACGGCTACAACGACACGTGATAAAACAGTAAAAGTAGGAAAATGACTCTAGTAACTACAGTAAATGACACGAAAACACAAGAGCAAAAATAAAAAGGATGACTCGAGATGAGCAACTAAATACTGAAGAAACGACACGAGGTTCACAGGAAAACGACTCGAAGTTCATCAGAACAAATCGAGCTGCTTCAGTAAACAGCACGAAGATAATCAACAAACATAGTTGGAACAACACGACGTACAAAGGGACAACACGAAGTGTAGTAAACACAAACAACACGAAGTATGAAAGGAACAGTACGAACATGCAAGGTACTACCTCATAGCAGTTTTCCTGTTAATCATGGAAATTTCAAATGCATAACATTACGCAAGATATCTGATTAAAATGATAATATTTAACATAGTGATGCTCATCATCAAAACACTAGGGAAGTCACAAAAATCCAACAATCTCCCCCTTTTTGATGATGGCAACACTATATTAAATAACATAGATGAAGTGCAATGAGATTATGTGAAGATAAGCAATGCAGACACACAACACACTCGCCTCCTCTGACGACTCCCAAGAGCTCCCCCTGAACACAACAACTACTTTCACACAACACACTCGCCTCCTCTGACGACTCCCAAGAGCTCCCCCTGAACACAACAACTGCTTTTCTCTGACTAGATAACTCAGGGCACTTATCTTTCGCTCCCCCTCAGCAAAACACAAGCCAAGACACTCTCCCCCTTTGACATCATCAAAACTAGGGGCAGGTCTGAAGATATCACGAAAAGAAAATTGCTGACAGTGGAGAGAAAAACAAGAGAGAGTATGGCTGATAAAGGAAAGTTATTGAGATGTCTAGGCAATTAGAAAGCCATTAATTTAATGTGAGGATTTTGAAGATCAGTTAGTCAGACTGTGTGCAAAATGGTGAATGAAGATCCGCTCCATACACAGAACCAGATTCTAAGCAAGTAAGGTACAAGATACCAGTATGGTCAGAGTAAGTCTTTACTCAGAGAGTATAAAGCAAGAAAGTTAGGAAAGCAAAGACCTGTGGTATTGAAAACAAGCAAACCAAGAACTATATGCCAAGTGAACAGAATCTTGATACCAAGAGGGAGAAAATTTTCAAAAATGGTCAAGATCAAAGGTAAATCTGTCAAGTACACCTTTGACATTAGGGAGACACCTTGTTTAGAGGCAGGAATCCCCAGTTACTTGGTGGCAAGACCACATTACCCCTTCTGACAAGAGGACAGAGATAGTATTCTAACTGGTGTTGACATTAAGGTGACACATTTACCAGAGGCCAGACACCCCAGTTACTAACCAGATATGTACCATAGCTCTGTATGATCAAGACAGCTAATTAAACCTGATGTATACTGCCATCTCATGACATGGGATTCTTTCACTTCATTGATGAAAGTCCCAATTTCTCAATGAACAGTTAACAAGGTTGTTAAAACTTCTTTCATGAATTTTTCATTAAACTGCACTTGAAACCTTGTAAATTAGTCTTGATTCAGTTTGAGAACAATACACCAGCTCCAAAGTTTTTCAGACTAAAACACTATATACCTCATTTCGGACTTAACTAGACTAAGTAGGTATGCTGTACTGGCTAGATCAGAAGTCAGTTACAGTGTAGGAAGATAGTCTTGAATTCAGATTTTGATCTCAGTGGGACTAACAGCTGAAATTCCAACAAGAAATTAAATGAACAGTCTTAACGGATAAAACATTCAAAATTTTCTTTTATACACCTACTCAAACTGATTCTCTTATAAGGTCAGCAAAAATCCGTTCAAAGTATGTTCAGATTTGGCCAAAAGAGCATGACACCTATTATTAATCTAGCTCCCCCTGAGACCTTGACTCCAACTCAGACTTAACCAAGACAAACCTCAAAACACCTCAAAGAAAACAAAGTGATATATATTAATACGAGTGAATCAGCAAACACTCATAATGAGGTTATTTTCAGCAACAGACAATGAGTACAGATAAGCACAAGAGCACATGACAGATTATTCAGAGATCAATTATTCAATCATGAAATTCTGTAAATACCTAATTCTCTGCGCAATGTGCTAAATTTTTCAGTATCCAGTGGCTTAGTGAAAATATCTGCAATTTGTGAGTTAGTGCCAACATGGATCAACTCAAAGGTCTTCCTAGCTACTTCATCTCGAACAAAATGATGCCGATTTCGATGTGTTTAGTTCAAGAATGAAGTACAGGATTCTTTGCAATGTTTATTGCACTAGTATTGTCACAAAAGATGGAAGTGCAACCTAGCTCAACTGAGTAATCCAGAAGCTGGTGTTTTATCCATATAACCTGTGTGCCACAGCTCCCTGCTGCCACATACTCAGCTTCAGCAGTAGAAAGAGCCACAGAGTGTTGCTTCTTGGATCCCCAAGAGACTAGGCACCCTCCTAAAAATTCGCAGTGACCACTAGTACTTTTCCTGTCCAATTTACATCCTGCATAATCTGCATCTGTATATGCAATGAGATCTAAACTACATGATGCAGGATACCAAAGACCTAGATCATGAGTAGCAGATAAGTATCTAAAGATTCTTTTTACAGCTGCCAAATGTAATTCAGTAGGCCTAGCCTGGTATCTGGCACACATCCCTACACTGAATTGAATGTCAGGCCTGGATGCTGTTTAGTAGAGGAGTGAACCGATCATACCTCTATATAATTTAGCATCCACCTCTTTACCTTTTTCGTCTGAATCCAGTGAGGAGTTGGTGCCCATGGGTGTTGAGATAGTCTTGAGGTTGGTCATTCCAAACCTTTTCAGCATCTCCAGAGTATACTTGGTTTGATTTATGAAACAACCATCCTCCATCTGTTTGACCTGCAGCCCAAGAAAATACTTTAGTTCGCCAACTAAACTCATTTCAAATTCATGAGACATAGATTCAGAAAATTCTTTACATAATTTTGAATTGTTAGATCCGAAGATGATATCATCAACATATACCTGGACCACTATTAAATCCTTTCCGAGATTTTTGGTGAAGAGGGTTTGGTCAACCTTACCTCGAGTGTAGCCCTTGCTCAAGAGGAATTCAGAAAGTCTCTCATACCAGGCTCGGGGAGCCTGCTTCAATCCATAGAGGGCTTTATTCAACCTAAAAACCATGTTAGGCTGAACAGAGAAATTAAAACTTGGAGGTTGTTCAACATATACCTCTTCCTTCAATACCCCATTTAAGAATGTGCTTTTGACATCCATCTGCTGCAGCCGAATGTTCCTAGAGCATACAAATGCAAGCAGAATTCTTATAACTTCCATCCTAGCCACTGGGGCATAGGATTCATCAAAATCCACACCAAATTCCTGACTGTAGCCTCGAGCTACAAGTCTTGCTTTGTTTCTAGAAATAGCTCCATTCTCATCAACTTTATTCTTGAAAACCCATTTAGTGCCAATGACATGAGTGTTATCAGGTCTGGGAACTAGTTCCCATACAATATTTTTCTCAAATTGATTTAAATCCTCACACATGGCGGATACCCAAGAATCATGTTTTAAGGCTTCTTCCACAGATTTGGGTTCCACCTGAGATACCAATGCAGCTAAGTCCTGTTCTTGGACAATTCTAAAATGAGATCTTGTCCTAGGAGGATCATGCAAATTGCCTATGACATTTTCACTAGGGTGGTCTTTGTGAAACATTATCTCACCTGAGGGTTCACCTACCTCAGCTGCTCCTTCTTGCTGTGAGTTTTCTGGTTGAGCAGCTGGCTGCATCTCTTCTTCTTCAATTCTCTCCAAGAAATCTCCCTCATTAGATGGCTCCCTGTCATCATTCATTACTTTGTTATAGAAATCATTTTCATCAAACACTACATGCGGTGTTTCTTCAACAGTTTGATCATCTTTATTGAAAACTCTGTAAGCCCTTGAGGTTTCTGAATATCCGAGAAAAATTCCAGGAGAGCTTCTAGCTTCAAATTTGTCCAAACCATTCTTACCATTGTTGTGAATAAAATATTTGGAGCCAAAAACTTTAAAGTAAGAAATGTTTGGCTGCTTACCCTTGAGAAGTTCATAAGGAGTTTTCCTATGAGTAGGTCTTACCAAGGCTCGGTTTAGAATGTAGCATGCAGTATTCGCAGCTTCAGCCCAAAATCTCCTTGGAAGTCCACTCTCAATCAGCATAGTCCTGGGCATTTCAATTATTGACCTGTTTCTTCTCTCAATAATTCCGTTCTGCTCCGGTGTCCTGGGAGAAGAGAATTTGTGAGTCACTCCCTCTCTTGAGCAAAATTCAGAAAATGAAGAGTTCTCAAACTCTCCTCCATGGTCAGACTGAATTGTAATGATATTATGTTCACCTTGCAGTTTGATTTTATTGAAAAGTTCTTCAAAGTGAACAAAAGCATCATTTTTATTTGCTAAATAAAACAACCAAGAAAATCTAGTGAAGTCATCAACTATGACTAATCCATATCTCTTACCTGACAAACTTTGTATGCGAGTAGGACCAAAGATATCCATGTGCAAGTGCTGCAGCGGTTTACATGAAAGACTCTCAGTTCTCAACTTAAAAACTGCACGAGTCTGTTTACCTTGTGCACAAGCATCACATAGCTTGGACCCTAACTGAAATCTTATTCTGGGCAAACCTCTAACTAGGTTATGCTTAGACAGTTTATTCATTGTAGACAAACTAGCATGGCCTAAACGCCTATGCCAGTCAAAAGCAACATGTTCAGAGTTAGCAGACATACACAAGTTAGTTTCAAGATTATCATCCAGGTCTACGATGTATACGTTGTTTACTCTATGACCTTTGAACATGACGTTATCAGAATTTAGCTCAAAAATAATGCAGGAATTGTGGTCAAAGAGTACCTTGTGTCCTTTGTTGCAGAGTTGACTTATACTTATCAAGTTGTGCTGAAGTCCTTCTACAAGATACACATCTTCAATGGAGTTAGTAGAGGATTTACCAACTGTACCAATTCCAATTATTCTTCCTCTGTTATTTCCACCGAATTTGACCAAGCCCCCAAACTTCATTTTCAGTTTGCTAAATTTGGACAGGTCTCCTGTCATGTGCCTGCTACAGCCGCTGTCAAGATACCACTTGTTATGCTCGGCTGCCAGGCTAACCTGCGAGAGTTCAGACAAAGTAATGTGGGACCCAATTCAAATTGGGTCCAAAGATAGTTTTCAATTTATCCAAATCACACTTAGGAACCCACATTTATTTTATTGTTCTTTTCAGTGATTTCATGTGGATTGATTCTTCCTTCTTGGCATTTCTCAGTGGGTGTTGAATGAGCCTATTCCTATTAAAATTATGCTGTTTCCGAATAGAGAAATTGTTGTTTGGCCTCTTAGAGGAAACACGTGTGTGCTGAGCATAATTCATGTAATCATTTTTATTCAAATGAAAATTGTGCTGAAGGTGATGCATGTTTGCACGCTTTCCTTGATAACTAGCATGCTGAACCTTCTTAGCGAAACTGTTCACCTTTCTAGTGACATCAATAGGAATGGTCGTGTGAGAACCTTTGTTCCACAACTGTTGCACAGGAGCAGTTCTAGTCTCAGGATTTCCTGACTTAGCTTGCTGACCAGTGGATTGACTGGATTTGCTGGTCGAAACCTTCAATGTAGAGACAGATTTGGAACTGGATGGTGTTTCCAGTTTTTCTTTGCCCTTGGCGGGGCAGAACGTGACAGTTTTAAATTCAAAGGGTTTTTTTACTTGTGGGATAGTATCCTAATCCCTCCCTATTGAAGTTTACCCTCGACCCCAGAAGGGCATCCAGATTGTTTCTCCCCTCTGTAAATTTTTCTAGCATTTTTCCTTTGTCCTCAATCTCCTTCTGAAGTTCATTACATTGGTCCTGGAGTTCCTGATTAACTTTTCTAACCGCCTCATATTTTTCTGCAATCAGTCTAAACTCCTTTTTACTCTCTTCAATTTTACTCTTCAGCTCATTCATCCTAGCTAGATTTTCCTCTCTTTCCATTCTAAACTTCTCGATCTCACTTCTAGCCTGATCTAGCTCAATGGCCATCTCCTTGGTTTTCATGTTATCCGTAACAGCAATAGAGTGTTCCTCAGAAACAGAGTGAAACTTTCGTTTAAGCATTCTGTGCTCCTTGGTTAGAAAATTATATTTAGCTAACAGGTCGCCATAGGCGTCCTCCCAATCGTCCAAAGTAAAATTCTCAAATAAGTTCGTTACCTCTTCCTCATGGTTGGCCATGAGGCAAGTCTTCTCTTCACCTTCACTGGACGAGGTGGCTTCTGGATCCTCCTCCTCGTCGCTCCATGTTCACATCATGGCTTTCTTCTTCTTGTGCACTATCTTCTTCTGGTATCCGGGAGCCTTAGCTTGCAGCTCTGGACATTCACTTTTCATGTGACCAGGTTTCTGACAATGGTAGCATGTAACTTTCTTAACAAATTGGTTCTTCTCAAGTTCTCGTTCAGGAGACTTCCTTGCAGCATTAAATCTCTTTCTCATGTAGAATTTCCCTTTAGTCCTCAAGAACTTTCTGAATTGCCTGGTGAGCATGGCCTGCTCGCCCTTGTCCAGGTCTGAGAATCCGTCAGAGTCTTCGCTGCTACCACCACTGTTGCTGCTCTTCTTAGTATGTCGTGAGACTTTCAGAGCAACATTCTTTCCCTTTCTATCATGTCCATCATTCCCTTGTTTGAAGTTCATTTCGTGGGTCATGAGAGACCCAATCAGCTGGGTTACTGACATGGTGGATACATCTCTAGATTCCTCTATGACGGTTACCTTAGTATTCCAGATGGGAGTTAGGGACCGAAGGATCTTCCTGACAATGTCTTCCTGCTGAATCTCCTTTCCAAATCCTCTCAGACTATTGATGATCACAGACAATCTAGCATACATTTCTGTGATCGACTGCTCTGGCTTCATCTTAAACAACTCATACTGAGTTGTAAGCATATTGATCTTGGTAGCTTTCACTTGAGATGTGCCCTCATAAATTAACTGCAATTCATCCCACATTTTCTTTGCAGTCTTGCACGCTGAAATCCTCAAGTACTCTTCCGGGTGGACGGCGCACTGTATGATGCTAAGAGCTGTCCAATTCAGTGTGGAAAGTTTAACCTGTTCCTCTGTCCACATGTCTTCGTTCGGTGGAAGTTGGTACGGACCATCTGTAATTACTCTCCAGAGCTTGTGGCTTTGGGCCCTGATAAAGACTTCCATCCTATTCTTCCAAAAGAAATAGTTATTACCATCGAATAAAGGGGGACGGGTGATTGACTGCCCTTCAGCAATGTAGCTGCGAGGACCAGCGGATCCGTTTCCCTGGCCGTTGGACCACATATTGGGAAGTACCCGCTCTGATACCAAGTGATACAAGAAATATAAAGTGATCTAGAAGGGGAGGGGATGAATAGATCACTGTTTTCAACCGATTAAAAATTACTGAAGAATGATTCACTTAAAACAAGTAATCTCGAAGTTGAACCCACAAAAACGCAGTGCGGACAATAGCTCGAGTGGATAGAAGGCACACCACAAAATCACCACAGACAATCACACGAGTACCCAAGGGTTTTTAAGGTGGTTCGGTCAGACCTCCAGTCTGCCTACGTCCACCCCTCACTTCAAATCAAAGTGAGGCTTCTACTAGCACCTGCTAGCAAAGTAGACTCAGTCTGCGACAACGGCTGATTCACAGCTTCACCAAGGGAACACCCTCCCCTCTTCCTCCACACCCGGAGGGAACCCTAAGGATGCCAAGTCCCTAGAAACCAGGAAACAAGTTCCTCTTCCTCCAACCGGAGGGAACACTAGTGATCTGCAGTCACTAGAACCAGAGACCAAGGTCTCTCTTCCTCTGAATCCCAGAGGGAACACCTCTTCTACGAGAGGGAACAATACTGCAACCTCTGTTGCAAGTAAACCAGAGAGAACACGTCTCTCTCTTCCCCTGAACACCAGGAGGTAACACCGAGAACTTTTCAATCAAGAAGGAAAAAACATATAAAAATGAAAACAAGAAAGAAGGAAGCCAAATTTCAGAAACTGGAAACAATGTAGCTCAAACTGAGTAGCAGACTTCAGATTTGATCCGTAAGTCAATACCCATCTTCTGATCACTCTTCTGCTCTCTCTTCTCTCTCAACTGGATCACTCTAGTTTCTCAGGGAGGCTCTTTCTCGTCTGCTCTCACTCAAATTTATTTACTATAACCTCGGAGCTCCTCGCTTTTCGTAGATGGTGAGGCAGTGCTTTTATAAGCGATCAGGAGGGTGCATGCAAGGCGTGTGCTTCCCGCGCTCGATCCAGAACCTTCTTGCCACGTGCCCTTATAGCATTGGTTCTTTTAGTATTGGATCACGTGCAGCCCAGACACCGAGGAATATTCTTCCTCGGACCACCTTCTTCTTTTTGTTTTTCTTCTTCTCCTGCAAAGAAATTAAAACCATTAAAACTCAAGGCCACAAACACTAAAACTGCATGAGGTATGTGATAGCAATACGAGATGCACTATACTAAGAACGACACGAGATACACAAGATAACTACAGCATGAAATAAAGAGAGAATGACACGAGGTCAGATGAGAACAGCACGAGGTGAGAAGGAAATAACACAGAGTAAAACACGCGATCAGAGGAAACCTGGACGAAGATAGAAAGAAGCAACACGAAGGCATAAAAACAACACTAAGACACAAACACAAAAATAACACGAAGACTCAAACACAAAAATAACACGAAAACACAAGCACAAAAGATAACACGAAGACACAGGAAAACGACTTGAAAACGAGGACGAGACGGGTTGAAAACAACTCGAAGATGAAAACAGAAACCGACACGAAGTGTGGTCACAAAGCAAAAAGGACACGGGGTCTAGGAAAAATAACACGAAGACAGAAGACGGGAACGGCTACAACGACACGTGATAAAACAGTAAAAGCAGGAAAATGACTTGAGTAACTACAGTAAATGACACGAAAACACAAGAGCAAAAATAAAAAGGATGACTCGAGATGAGCAACTAAATACTGAAGAAACGACACGAGGTTCACAGGAAAACGACTCGAAGTTCATCAGAACAAATTGAGCTGCTTCAGTAAACAGCACGAAGACAATCAATAAACATAGTTGGAACAACACGACGTATAAAGGGACAACACGAAGTGTAGTAAACACAAACAACACGAAGTATGAAAGGAACAGTACGAACATGCAAGGTACTACCTCATAGCAGTTTTCCTATTAATCATGGAAATTTCAAATGCATAACATTACGCAAGATATCTGATTAAAATGACAATATTTAACATAGTGATGCTCATCATCAAAACACTAGGGAAGTCACAAAAATCCAACATGATGCTCCCGATCAGAACCAATTTTCCGATGTTGGAGATCTGACCCTTGGGGGTAAGTGGACGCACTTTTCGACACGCTCATTCGTTTGTTTCTTTAAGTCGATTTATTCGGTGGGTTTATTCGTTTATTAAGTGCGTGGGCGTGCCAGTCACAAAGTGACGATTTATTGTGCGCTCGATCTGACTAATCAGATGATTGTGTAGTTCGTGTCGGGACCAAAACCCACCGCGCCATAAAGGTCACGGCATCATTTACATCCCCTCGGAGGGGGGAACACCCTTGATTAATCGCCGGGAAAAGGGGCCTCATGGCCAGAAAATTAGTTACATGAAAAGTCTATTAGGAAGCATTGAAATCCTCGTACGAGGGTGAGAAGAAAGCATTCGAGATCATGTCGGTCGTGTGTTGACCATTTGATGATCGGACGAGTGTCCGGCTTGAGAATCGCGTAATCGTCACGGGAAAACCGGAGCATATGTATGTCGCGATGCGACAAATTTATTATTCGAAGGAACGGGAAATATTCAGTTTAATCCCAGTTAGAGGGGTTGAAAATCGATAAGTTTATCGGCCCGGTGCAAGATCAAGCTATGACCATACTACGGTGGGCCCCCCGCGGTCGAAGTCAGGCTCGTGTGGGCATCGTCAATGTTTCCGGTGCCGAGGGGCAACGGGAGGATGTCCCGGGATCAAATCCCAGAACCAGGATATGTATAGAGATAGCTGGCTATAGGCCTAGGATGTGGGTCAGGCGATGACCATGGTTGGGGCGAACCTGAGGTCCAAACGTGACTCACGAAGGTCTTATTGATATTCCGACCCATAGGGTTCGGGGAAGACGAGAGCCGTCTCGTCCCATTCAGCTTTAGTTGGTCATTCATGGACCACTTTATGTTCGGACAAAGATCCGTATTGAAGGCACGACGTAAACGGAAATAAACCCGTACAAATGTCTGCCGTGAGTACGACAAGTTTAATGCAAGTGCGGGATTAGATCCTGGTATATATGTCGATCACTAACGGACCATTCATCATTCGGATGAGAGTCCGCATTTGAAGCGTCGGGGACAACAACAAAACCACATGGGTGTCTGCCGTAGGTGCGGCAAGTTTAATGTGGGTGCGGGATTAGATCCCGATATATATGTCGGCCACTAACGGACCATTCATTGTTCGGACGAGAGCCCACATTTGAAGCATCGAAGATGACAATAAAACCATACGAATATCTGCCGTAGGTACGGCAAGTTTAATGGGATTGCGGGATTGGATCCCGATAGAAGTGGGTCAAGCTGATGGACTATTGGCCCGCGACGATTTCAGACTATGGCCATGCCGGGATCCCCGAGGTCCACGTCCGATGCCATGGGGCGTCATTACTTTTCTCTTCACACACAGTTCAGGGAAACGAAGGTTCCAAGGTATGCGTTCATGTCGGTCACGGTCGGACCATTCATTGTTTGGACGTGAGTCCACGTTTGAAGCATCGAAGATGACGATAAAACCGTGCAAATGTCTACCGTAGACATGGCAAGTTTAATGTGGCGTTGCGGGATTAGATCCCGGGAGAAGCGGGTCAAGTTAATGAACTATCGGCCCAAGAGGTGCCCATATCATGACCATGTCAGGGATTCCGAGGTCTACGTCCGATACTAAGGGGCATCATTGCTTTTCTCTTCACGCACAGTCCGGGGAAGCAGATTGCTAGGTGTGGAGCCCAAACTCGCCAATGTGGGCCCTCGCACGTGGATCGACCTGCCCGGTCAGGTCGCGGGGGTCAAGGGGGCAGCGCCCCCGGAACAAAATTTTAATTGAAGCACGGGAAACTTTTGATTATTGGTTTCCTATTCCTTTTATTTCTTTGGTTAATTAGGTTTCTTTTTATGGGAGGCACGCCGGATTAAGGAAGCAAAGGGGCGCACCGGGATAAGAGGTGAAAGAGGGGGCACGCCGGTTTAATGGGATCCCAAGGGGAGAGTGGAGTGCGCCGGTTTAAGTGTGGAGCATGGGGCACGCCGATTTAAAGAAGAATGCCACGGGGCGCGCCGGATTAATGCCAATGAACTAGCGCGCCGGAATAAGGCTATTGGAGGGGCACTATTCATCTCAAGAGTTTGAAAGTGGATTTGAGTGTGGGGCTAAACCGGTGCGGGGGGGTAGCGCGCCGGATTAGCCCACACCGGGTTAAGCTTCTATGAGGTTTTGTTTTATTCTGTTGGGTCTGTTTCTTCTTTCTTTCCACCTGCAAGTTAATCTGATGGTTCAGTTGCTCCTTCAGCTAGTGGATTGGATTAGTAAGAAGGAGGTTTAAGTGTTTCTGTTGGAAGAGTTTATTATGCAAGGTATTGGAGGTCAGTTTGGTTTAATTCAAAGAGGGGCTTTCTGAGTTGAGCGGTTCTCGGCACGAAGTTGTGCATTCTTTCTCAGTTCTTATTGTTCATGTCCCTGGCGAAAATCGGGCAGCGCCTCCCCCAGATAGAGGCTTGCCAGAGAAAATAGAGTAACGCCAAACGGATTACTCCGGGGCGAACCTCAAAACACAGAGTGAGGCCTCCGTTAACCCATAAGTGCGTGTAGAGACTCGAGGACTAGCCTTCAAGAGTCCCAGCAGCTCACGGGTGATGATTCTTTGAAGCGGGACAAGTGTTCGCCACAAGGGCCATGAATATTCATCTGTCGACGAACTCCTTCGAAGGCCATGCTACGGAGGAGCATGCTTCGAAGGGCCCTGGATGAGGAGAAGGAGGAAGGGGAAAGAAGAAGAAAGATAAAGGATCGTGTTTGCCAAAAAGGGTCTTATGTTTATTCATCCACCGACGGGGGGGGGGGGGGGACGGCTCAAACCCAAGATATTTTCATCTCAAAAGAAGAGAAATACATTGCAGAGGGGAAAAGGAAGGAGATACATGGACGGGGAGGGGGAACAGAGCATAAGCTCTCCCCATCCGTGCTCACCTCTCTTCTCTCACGCTCACTCTCTTCTTCTTCACCTCACGGGCGTCGGGGAATGGAGCTTCTCTTCTCTCTTTTTCTTCTTCTCTTCAATGGCCAGCCAGGGGGTTCCAGAGCTTTTCTATTCTCTTTTCAATAGCCCATCCTCTTCTCTCTGTCGAACATGCAGAGTATATATAGCCGGCTGCCCTTTCTTCGCTCGGACGGAAGGAACTCTCGCCATCTTCCTCCTCGTTCGTTGAGGCATTCGGAGTTGACATGCCATGGTGTCATCTGTTGATTTGCGCAGTACGCTGGCATTTATCCGAGGAAGGGATGTTTGCGGGTTTGTGGGAAGATCTGCTACCGCTACTCCCCCCATCGATGCTTGTCTTCACCGTCGATGCAGCTGCGTTGTCGAACGGAGGTGGAGATAGGGCTCCAGAGCATTGAATGCCCATGGAGACAGGGCTTCAGAGCATTGAATGCCCTCTAGGAACCAGGCTGATGCGAAAACAGGGTATCGGCTGGCGGATGGGATGGCATTTGAGTTAAACCGGCGCGGTGTTGTGCGCGTCGGATTAACAACACGTAAAGGGGCATGCCGGACTAGCATCATGTAAAGGGGCGAGCCGGATCAAGCATAAGCAAGGGGGCTCGCCGGATTAAGGCCCCTTGGGTGGGGCGCACCGGTTTAAGGCCCCTTGGAGGGGCGCACCGGTTTAAGGCTATGTCGCGCCGGTTTAAGCGTCAAAGGGATCCCTCGCAGCTTACTGGAAATTCGGACAGATGCTTGCCCTCCTGTGTTGCTTTAGCTGTAATGCACCGCCTCCGGGGTGTTTAGTTCAAGGCCTCTGCATCCCGATTCAGAACTTTGAGTGATCTCCGGCACGTGCCGAACATGTGCTTGAATTCCTGAGTTTCTTTTGATTCGGCCTTCGGCACCACCGATTGGAGAGCCGGGGCCATCTCTTCAACCCGATGGGCTTCTTTGTTAGGTGGCGGAGCACCGGGTAGGTATTCGTCCTGCTTGGAGGAGGCATAGGGTTTACTCGGCCCTTCCGTCTTCGACTTGCTCTTGAGTGTTGATATGTGCATGCCGCATGATCATTATCATTTTTTGACGTCCACAAATGCCCCCCACTCATGGGCGGCGCAAGCGAGGGACCAGTGCGCGGGGCCCGCGAGTGTAGAGCTCTTCGATAGGATATCTGTTCTTCTGAGCCAGTGGGATGCTAGCCCGGTGTGAATTCACGGGAAAGCGCTCACTCCTTCAGCGAAGGGATGAGGGGATCGCTTCACCGCATATGCACGTGGATCGAGATGTCAGAGTGGGGGTTTAGTCATCGGCATGGGGTAAATACCGAAGCAAGGATGAAGGGTCTATGCGTCATCTTAGGCAGGAGGCCTAAAATGACTTAAATGAGGCCAATCCCAAGGGGAAGTTGGTGACTCACGCTGGGTTTAGGAGAGTTGTTCATTCATCGACTCGGATGGGAGGTCCCAGTCGAAGGCTTTTGAGAGGGCTCCGATGGAGTGAAATGGATTTTATGCATTCGGGTGGAACGTTCGAAGTGAAGGGTTTATTTGCTGGTGCCGACAGGGTGTCGGGAGCTGACGTGGTCTATTCATTGGCACGGGGTGAGTGCCAAGGCAAAGGGGTCTTTCATTCATTGACTTGGACAGAAGGTCCGAGCCAAGCAAGAAAGTTCTTTTTTTTTATTCATTGACTTGGACGGAAGGTCCGAGCCAAGCAAGGAAGTTCCCTTCTTTTTTTTCTCTTTTTTTTTCATTGACTTGGACGGAAGGTCTGGGCCAGGTAAGAAGGCTCTATCTCTTTTTTATTCATTAGCTTGCACGGAAGGTCCGACCCAAGCAAAGAGGTTCTTTTTGTTCATCGACTTGGACGGAAGGTCCGAGCCAAGCAAAGGAGGTTCTTTTTGTTCATCGACTTGGACGGAAGGTCCGAGCCAAGCAAGAAAGTTTTTTATTATTATTATTCATTGACTTGGACGGAAGGTCCGAGCCAAGCAAGGAAGTTCCCTTCTTTTTTTCTTTTTTTTTATTCATTGACTTGGACGAAAGGTCTGAACCAAGCAAAGGAGGTTTCTCTTCTTTTTTTGTTCATTGACTTGGACGGAAGGTCCGAGCCAAGCAAAGGAGTTCTTTTTGTTCATCGACTTGGACGAAAGGTCCGAGCCAAGCGAAGGTGTTCTTTTCCCCCTTTTTTATTCATTGACTTGGATGGAAGGTCCGGGCCAAGCAAGAAGGCTCTCTCCTTTTTGTTCATTGGCTTGGATGGAAGATCCGAGCCAAGCAAAGAGGTTTTTTTTGTTCATCGACTCAGACGAAAGGTCCGATCCGAGCACGGAGGTTCTTTTTGTTCATCGACTTGGACGGAAGGTCCGAGCCAAGCAAGGAGGTTCCTTTTGTTCATCGACTTGGACGGAAGGTCCGAGCCAAGGAAAGGTGTTCTTCTATTCATCAACTTGGACAGAAGGTCCAAGCCAAGGGTTTATTCGTCGGTGGGACTGGGAGTTGTAATATTGAGGTGGTCTATTCATTGACAAGGGGTGAGTACCAAAGCAAGGGTCTTTTTGTTCATGGAACCAGATGAAAGGCCCAGGCCACTGGTTTATTCATCGATGCCAACGGGGTTTCAAGAATTGACGCGGTATGCTTGGTCTCTTCTTCTCTTCATCAGTGCCGACAGGGTGTCGGGAACTGACGTAGTATGCTTTGTCTCTTCTTCTCTTCATCAGTGTCGACAGGTTGTCGGGAACTGACATGGTTTATTCGTCTCTTCTTCTCTTAATTAGTTCCGATAGGGTGTCGGGAGTTGACATTGTTTGTTTGTCTCTTCTTCTCTTCATCAGTGCCGACAGGGCGTCGGGAGCTGACACAGTTTGTTTGTCTCTTCTTCTCTTCATTAGTTCCGACAGGGTGTCGGGAGCGGACACGGTTTGTTTGTCTCTTCTTCTCTTCATTAGTTCCGATAGGGTGTTGGGAGCTGACATTGTTTGTTTGTCTCTTCTTCTCTTCATCAGTGCTGACAGGGTGTCGGGAGCTGACATGGTTTGTTTGTCTCTTCTTCTCTTCATCAGTGCCGACAGGGTGCCGGGAGCTGACATGGTTTGTTTGTCTCTTCTTCTCTTCATCAGTGCTGACAGGGCATCGAGAATTGACATGGTTTATTCGTCACTTCTTCTCTTCATCAGTTTCGACAGGGTGTCGGGAGCTGACATGGTTTGTTTGTCTCTTTGTCTCTTCGTCAGTGCCGACAGGGTGCCGGGAGCTGACATGGTTTGTTGGTCTCTTTGTCTCTTCATCAGTGCCGACAGGGTGTCGGGAGGTGACAGGGTTTGTTTGTCTCTTCTTCTCTTTGTCAGTGCCGACAGGGCATCGGGGGCTGACGTGGTTTGTTTGTCTCTTCTTCTCTTTGTTAGCACCGATAGGGCATCGAGAGTTGATGTGGTATGTTGGTCTCTTCTTCTCTTCATCAGTGCCGACGGGGTGTCGGGAGCTGACCTGGTTTGTTGATCTCTTTGTCTCTTCGTCAGTGCCGACAGGGTGCCGGGAGCTGACATAGTTTGTTGGTCTCTTTGTCTCTTATTTTCTTTGTCAGTGTCGACAGGGTGTCGGGAGCTGACAGGGTTTGTTTGTCTCTTTTTTTCTTTGTCAGTGCCGACAGGGCGTCAGGGGCTGACGTGGTTTGTTTGTCTCTTCTTCTCTTTGTCAGTGCCGACAGGGCGTCGGGGGCTGACGTGGTTTGTTGGTCTCTTCTTCTCTTTTCTTCTTCCTTTTTTTTTTCCTTCTCTTCTTCTTCTCTTTTTTTTTTCTTTTCTTTCCCTACTTTTTTCTTCTTCCCTTCTTTTTTTTTCTTTTTTTCTTCTCTTCTTTTTTTTGAACAACTTTGGATAGCTGTCGGCACGGACGCCGATCATGAGATAGCTGTCGACCCGAAGGTCGATAATGGAGTAGCTGTCGACTAAACGTCGATGATTGGATAGCTGTCGGCTCAGGATGCCGATAGTGAGAGAGCTGTCGGCTAAACGCCGATAATGACATAGCTGTCGGCTAAACGCCGATAATGACATAGCTGTCGGCTAAGGGCCGATAATTGAAAGCTGTCGGATCAGGGGCCGATAATTGAAAGCTATCGGCTCAGGGGCCGATAATCGAAAGCTGTCGGCTTACGGGTCGATAATTGAAAGCTGTCGGCTCAAGGGCTGATAATTGAAAGCTGTCGGCTTAAGGGCCGATAATTGAAAGCTGTCGGCTCAGGGGCCGATAATTGAAAGCTATCGGCGTGGGAGCCAACAATTAGGAAGTGAGCCACGAGGGTAGAGAGGAGGGTTTATTCCTTTACCGGTCTGGATGATGGGTCCAAATTGAAAGGGATTCGTCGCCCAAAGGGACGGGGAGGAGAGTTTGTTGATTCGACAAGGGTGTTCATCATCCGGAGGGACGGAGAGAAGAACTTGTTGATTCAATGGCCTGGACGGGAGGTCCAAATCAAAAGGGATATTCGTCACCCTAAGGGACAGAGAGAAGAGTTTATTGATTCCGAAAAGGATATTCATCGCCCGAAGGGACGGAGAGGTGGTCAAGTTGCTGACACAGGCTAGTGTTAGCGCAAGGAAAAGGGGATGATTTCTTACCCAAATGGCAGGCTCGGGCCAGGGTGAAAGGTTGTTTCGTTCTTTAATGCGCCGGGGGTACCAGCTGTATGAAGGGTCTTTTAATTCCTTGGCTGGACGGAAGGTCCGAGCTAGAGTGGAGAGAATTCTTTTTATTCTCCGGCTGGACGGTTGGTCCGAGCCACAGTGAAAGGATCTTTTTATTCTCTAGCTGGACGGAAGGTCCGATCTAGAGTGGAGAGAATCTTTTTGTTCTGCGGTTGGACGGCAGGTCCGAGCCAAAGTGAAAGGATGTTTTTGTTCTCTAGTCGGAGGGAAGGTCCGATCTAGAGTGGGGAGAATCTTTTTGTTCTCTGGCAGGGCGATAGGCCCGAACCAAAGTGAAAGGAATCTTTTTATTCTCTAGCCGGACGGAAGGTCCGATCTAGAGTGAAATGATCTTTTTGTTCTATAGTCGGACAGAAGGTCTGATCTAGAGTGGAGAGAATCTTTTTGTTCTCTAGCTGGACGGCAGGTCCGAGCCAAAGTGAAAAGATCTTTTTATTCTCTAGCCAGACGAAAGGTCCGATCTAGAGTGGAGAGAATCTTTTTTGTTCTCCGACTGGGCGGCAGGTCCGAGCCAAAGTGAAAGGATCTTTTTGTTCTCTAATCGGACGAAAAGTCAGATCCAGAGTGAAAGGGGTCTGTTTGTTCTCTGGCTGGGCGACAGGCCTGAACCAAAGTGAAAGGATTTGACGTCCTTCAATGCGCCGGGAGTACCGGCTATGGAATCCGAACCCGGGAAAGTGGACCACGAGGGCCGGAGTTAATGTTACAGAAGTAGGCCGCGAAGGCTAAAATCGGGGAAGCGGACTATAAGAGTCGCAATCGGGAGGCTGGCTATAAAAGCCAAAATTGGGGAGCAGGCTATGAGAGCCCAAATTGAGGAAGCGGACTATAAAAGCCGAAGTTGGGAGATTAGAAAGCCACAAGGGCAGGAAGTAGGTCGTGATGGCCAAGATTGGGCTGTACGAGCCAGAATTGGAAAAGCAGGCTGCGATAGCCGAAATTGAGTTTATTTTTTATTATTATTATTTATTTCTTTATTCAAGCATGCAGGCATTCGACAGCAGGCATAACATAAGTATAAATAAGGCAGCTCCCTCTATAGGGGACGGGATAGGGACATCGCCCATAATTTGCAAATGCAGTGCGGGCCACGAGGCACGACTAAGGGGTGGTGCACCCGTCAAGAGGATATCGCATGTCTTGCATGCATAGCTTAAATTCACGCATTTCACCCGAGATAATTCTTTGTGGCATGGAGGAGCAAACATGTGAACAAAAGGCCCTAAACATAGGGATATGCAGGTTTTCTAAGTAACACTCGAGGGTTGCTCTAGCGTCTACACATAGGTTTCAGGCTTTCGATTTCGGTAGCTTTGCACAGCCCCCATCTGTTTATTTTGGTGGCGAATTTCACCGTTCGGTGCAAGTTTCCTCATATGTCTCAATGGGGATTCCCGGCTACTAGGATTTGTCCTTGTTATAATTCTATTGTGGATTTCACCGTTTGACGCGAGTCTCCTCATATGTCTCAATGGGGATTCCCGGCTACTAGGCTTCATCCTTATTGAAATTCACTTCACCATTTCACGCGAGTCTCCTCATGTGGCTCAATGGAGATTCCCGGCTACTCAGATTCACATTTGTTTCTTTTTTGCATCATTTTTTTTCTTCTTTTTTTTGCATCTCTTTTTTAAGTGGGGGTAGGCAACTTTTTCCTCACGATTACCTTTCACGCGAGTGCAGAAATTCAAGCATCCATAGAGTGCTAAGAAGAAGGTTGGGCAATCCCTATGGTTGAAGACCATCGAACACATTAAATGTGAAGTGTGGGAGTGTTGTCTCAGGTTTATTTTGTGAGTTGGGCTCAACAATTTAGCCATGACTCTTCCCCTTGACGTGTGCACTCGCCATAATTGGGTTCCTTTTGAGCGTACGACGTGACACCTGTGCATCCGGAATCGGGGCGACATTATTTAGCAAGGAAACAAGGTCCTAGAAAATTCCAAGGACGCGTCTTATTCTATATTACAAGCAAGCATGCAAGCAGGGCAGCCGAGCATTTTTTTGGTCTCTTTTTTTCTTTTTTTTTGCGTAAGAACATAATGTTGTTACGTATAAGTGTAGTGGTAGTAAAAGGTATTAGGGGAGCGGGCCGTAAGAACCGAAATTGGGGAAGCAGGCCACGAAGGCCGGAATTGGGAAGCGGGGCGTAAGAGCCGAAATTAGGAAGCGGGCTACGAGAGCCGAAGGTTGGAGGAGCAAGCATCGAGAGCCAAAATTGGGAAGCATGCCATGAAGGCCAAAGGGAAGCAGGCTACAAGAGCCAAAATTGGGAAACGGGGTGCAAGAGCCGAAATTGGGAAGCGGACAGTGAGAGCTGATGTCGGGAAGCGGGTTGCGAGAGCCGAAGTTGAGAAGCAGGCTACAAGGGCCACAGGGAAGCGGGCTACAAAGGCCGAAATTGGGAAAGCGGGCTCTGAGAGCCGAAGTTGGGAAGCAGGTGACAAGGGCCAAAATTGGGAAACGGGCTGCAAGAGCTGAAGATAAAGGTCTCTATTTTTGTTCTCTGGCCGGGGCAGGATCCGAACCAGAGTGAAAGGTTGATTCTTTTTTTTTTTTAGCCGGGGAAGGGTCCGAACCAGATTGAAAGGTTGATTCTTTAATTCTCTGGCCGGGGAAGGATCCGAACCAAATTGAAAGGTTGATTCTTTAATTCTCTGGCCAGGGGAAGGATCCGGGCCGAAGTGAAATGTTTATTCTTTAATTCTCTAGTCGGGGCAGGATCCGAACCAAAGTGAAAGGTCTGTTCTTTGATTCTCTGGCCGGGAAAGGATCCGAGCCAAAGTGGAAGGTTGATTCTTGATTCTCTGGCCGGGGAAGGACCCGAACCAAAGTGGATGGGTTGATTCTTTAATTCTCTGGCCGGGGGAAGGATCCGGACCAAAGTGGAAGGTTGATTCTTGATTCTCTGGCCGGGGAAGGACCCGAACCAAAGTGGATGGGTTGATTCTTTAATTCTCTGGCCGGGGGAAGGATCCGGACCAAAGTGAAAGGTTTATTCTTTAATTCTCTAGCCGGGAAAGAATCCGAGCCAAAGTGAAAGGTTGATTCTTTGATTCTCTGGCCGGGAAAGGATCCGAGCCAAAGCGGAAGGTTGATTCTTGATTCTCTGGCCGGGGAAGGACCCGAACCAAAGTGGATGGGTTGATTCTTTAATTGGGAAGCTATTGGCTGGGAGCCTATAGTTAGGGTAGCTGTCGGCTCAGAGGTAGATGATTAGAAAGCTGTCAGCTAGGAGGCTGATAACGGGATAGCTGTTGACCCGAAGGTCGATAATGGAGTAGCTGTCGGCTCAGGGGCCGATGATTGAATAGCTATCAGGTTGAAGCCCCGATGGCTGAATATCTGTCGGTGTAACGCCCCGATGGCAGAATATCTGTCGGTGTAACCCCCCGATGGCGGAGGGTTTAGTCGGTTTAACGCCCCGTCGGCGAAAGGTTTAGTTGGTTTAACGCCCCATCGGTGAAAGGTTTAGTCAGTTTAACGCCCCATCGGTGAAAGGTTTAGTCGGTTTAATGCCCCGTCGGCGAAAGATTTTGTCGATTTAATGCCCCGTTGGTGGAAGGTTTTGTCAGTTTAACGCCCCGTCACTGGAAGGTTTACTTGGCTTAGACGAAAAGTCGTGACACCAACCCCATGAGAAGTCTATTTGTTGGATGGCTGGAGGTAGAAGGTGAAAGACCATGTCTGCCTCAAGGCTTACTTTCTTTTCTTCTCTTCTTCTTTTATGCAGGGAGGCGAGTGGAGAGACCACGTATACCTGATGACTGTTCTTTTCTTTCCTGCTCTTCTTTTTATTATGAAGAGGCGGGTTCAAAGACCACGTCCACTTCATGACTGTTCTTTTTGTTCTGCTCTTCCTTTCTCATTGATGCCCCCGGACTGGGGTGTGTTCCTTTAATGTGCCCCCAGGATGGAGTGTAGCTTTTCTTCATCTGCCCCCTAGGTCGGGAGGTAGGCCTCTTTGCTTTTGTGCCCCTAGGCAGGGGTGTATTCTTTTGGCTTCTATGCCCCCGTGGCGGGGTATATTTCTCTTCACGTGCCCCCAGGCCGGGGTGTATTCTTTTATGGCTTCTATGCCTCCAGGCGGGGTGTATGTTTCTTCTTCAAGCGCCCCTAGAGCTCTTCATTTCTTGTGCACCCAAGGCAGGATGGGTTTCTTCTTTACGTACCCCCGAGTCGGGGTGTAACTTCATGCTTCTTAAGCCCCCAGGACGGGGTGGATTATGCTTCTTTGCCTCTATTCCCCCATGGCGGGGTGTATTTGCTTCTTGTGCACCCCGGGCGGAGTGTGTTGTTGTTTCCTTTTTTATGCCCCCAGGCCGGGGTGTGTTTCTCTTTTTGTGCACCCAAGGCAGGGCGTGTGTTTCTTTCTTCGTGTGCCCCCCCTAGGCCGGGGTGAGTTCTTGTTTCGTATTCCCCATGGCGGGGCATGGTCTTTGCTCCTTATGCCCCCATGGTAGGGTGGATGCATGCTTCATGTGCCCCCATATCGGGGTATATTTCTTCCTCAAATACCCCTGAGCCGGGGTGCAACTCTGTTTCTTCTTATGCCCCCAGGTCGGGGTAGATTCTTTTCACGTGCCCCCGAAGCCGGGGCGTAACTTTGTTTCTTCTTATGCCCCCAAGTCGGGGTAGATTCTTATCACATGCCCCCCGAGTCGGAGTGTATTCTCTTCACGTGCCCCCTAAGCGGGGTGTATCTTTTGCTTCTTATGCCCCAGAGCGGGGTGGATTCCTCTTTTTCTACCCTGACACACTGGGGGATGCTTGCTTCTTGTGCACCCAAGGTGGGGTGCAATTCTTCTTCAGATCCCCGTAAGCTGGGGTGCATTCTTTACGGCTTCTATGCCCCCGTGGCGGGGTATGTTGCTTCTTCAAATGCCCCTGAGTCGGGGTGTATTCTTTCGTTTCTTACACCCCTATGGCGGGGTGGATGAATGCTCTCTTCTAGATTCATGGCCATGCTCGGCCTCATTGCTATAAAGCATTCCCCACGGCGGGTAGGAATTCATCAAGCTACAGTTGCGACTTGTCGGATCCTCTAACAGCCACTCGAGGGGTCGTCTTATGCCGGATAGGGGCAGCAGGGATGAGGAACATGCCGGGGCATTGCACCGCGGGCTTGGACTCTCCAAGAGCCGGGCGGGATGCCGTCCTTCTTCTCGTACTCTTGGTTGGCCATGCTTGCCAAAAAAAAATTTGTCCTTTCTTTTCTTCTCTTCTTCTTCTCTTCTTTTCTTTGTGTAATAGACCAAGGTGGGTGTACAGGAGAGCGCTCACCCCCTCAGGGAGGGGATGAGTGCTTCACTCCATCGCATCAATCCCAGAGTGGTAATCTTTGTTCAGCCCGGGTCTCGACGGATATGGCCGTACAACCCTCTCTCGCCGATTCTTTTTCTTTCCTTTTTGTTTCTTTCTTCTTTCTTCTTTTCTTCTTTTCTTCTTTTCTTTTTTTGCGGAAAGGGGATTTGATTTCTCCTCCCTCTCCTCTTTTCCTCTTCTCATTTTTAGCGGCCTTCATGATTCCTGGGAGCTGCATATGCCTCGGAGTAGCGTCCTCGAGGCCACAAAGATAATCGCGCCTAGTCCGGCTTTTCTCCGCATAGGGCTGACAAAGATAGCAGCTGCAATTCATCAAAGCAGACAAAGATTGTTTATTAGGAGGCCATGAGGCCCCGAATCCCGGTGAAGAGATGAAGGGTGGTTTCAGTCCCACCGGGCATGCCAGACTTGTGGACGCACTTTTCGACACGCTCATTCGTTTGTTTCTTTAAGTCGGTTTATTCGGTGGGTTTATTCGTTTATTAAGTGCGTGGGCGTGCCAGTCACAAAATGACGATTTATTGTACGCTCGATCTGACTAATCAGATGATTGTGTAGTTCGTGTCGGGACCAAAACCCGCCGCGCCATAAAGGTCATGGCGTCATTTACATCCCCTCGGAGAGGGGAACACCCTTGATTAATCGCCGGGAAAAGGGTCCTCATGGCCAGAAAATTAGTTACATGAAAAGTTATTAGGAAGCATTGAAATCCTCGTACGAGGGTGAGAAGAAAGCATTCGAGATCATGTCGGTCGTGTGTTGACCATTTGATGTTCGGACGAGTGTCCGGCTTGAGAATCGCGTAATCGTCATGGGAAAACCGGAGCATATGTATGTCGCGATGCGACAAATTTATTGTTCGGAGGAACGGGAAATATTCAGTTAAATCCCAGTTAGAGGGGTCGAAAACTTATAAGTTTGTCGGCCCGGTGCCAGATCAAGCTACGACCATACTGCGGTGGGCCCACCGCGGTCGAAGTTAGGCTCGCGTGGGCATCGTTAATGTTTCCGGTGCCGAGGGGCAACGGGAGGATGTCCCGGGATAAATCCCAGAACCAGGATGTGTATAGAGATAGCTGGCTATAGGCCTAGAATGTGGGGCGATGACCATGGTTGGGGCGAACCCGAGGTCCAAACGTGACTCACGAAGGTCTTATTAATATTCCGACCCATAGGGTTCGGAGAAGACGAGAGCCGTCTCGTCCCATTCAGCTTTAGTTGGTCATTCATGGACCACTTTATGTTTGGATAAAGATCCGTATTGAAGGCACGACGTAAATGGAAATAAACCCGTACAAATGTCTGCCGTGAGTACGGCAAGTTTAATGCAAGTGCGGGATTAGATCCTGATATATATGTCGGTCACTAACGGACCATTCATCGTTCGGATGAGAGTCCGCATTTGAAGCGTCGAAGACAACAACAAAACCACATGGGTGTCTGCCGTAGGTACGGCAAGTTTAATGTGGGTGCGGGATTAGATCCCGATATATATGTCGGCCACTAATGGACCATTCATTGTTCAGACGAGAGCCCACATTTGAAGCATCGAAGATGACGATAAAACCATACGAATATCTGCCATGGGTATGGCAAGTTTAATGGGATTGCGGGATTGGATCCCAATAGAAGTGGGTCAAGCTGATGGACTATTGGCCCGCGACGATTTCGGACTATGGCCATGCCGGGATCCCCGAGGTCCATGTCCGATGCCATGGGGAGTCATTGCTTTTCTCTTCACACACAGTTCAGGGAAACGAAGGTTCCAAGGTATGCATGCATGTCGGTAACGGTCGGACCATTCATTATTTGGACGTGAGTCCACGTTTGAAGCATCGAAGATGACGATAAAACCGTGCAAATGTCTGCCGTAGACACGACAAGTTTAATGTGGCATTGCGAGATTAGATCCTGGGAGAAGCGGGTCAAGTTAATGAACTATCGGCCCAAGAGGTGCCCGGATCATGACCATGTCGGGGATTCCGAGGTCCACGTCCGATACCAAGGGGCATCATTGCTTTTCTCTTCACGCACAGTCCGGGGAAGCGGATTGTTAGGTGTGGAGCCCAAACTCGCCAACGTGTGCCCTCGCACGTGGATCGACCTGCCCGGTCAGGTCGCGGGGGTCAAGGGGACAGCGCCCCCAGAACAAAATTTTAATTGAAGCATGGGTGGTTTCCTATTCCTTTTATTTGTTTGGTTAATTAGGTTTCTTTTTATGGGAGGCACGCCGGATTAAGGAAGCGAAGGGGCGCGCCGGGATAAGAGGTGAAAGAGGGGGCGCGCCGGTTTAATGGGATCCCAAGGGGAGAGTGGAGCGTGCCAGTTTAAGTGTGGAGCACGGGGCGCGCCGATTTAAAGAAGAATGCCACGGGGTGCGCCGAATAGGGCAACAAAAAGGGGGGCGCGTCGGATTAAGGCCAATGAACTAGCACGCCGGAATAAGGCTATTGGAGGGGCACTATTCATCTCAAGAGTTTGAAAGTGGATTTGAGTGTGGGGCTAAACCGACGCGGGGGTGTAGCGCGTCGGATTAGCCCACACCGGATTAGGGCGCGCCGGGTTAAGCTTCTATGAGGTTTTCTTTTATTCTGTTGGCTCTGTTTCTTCTTTCTTTCCACCTGCAAGTTAATCTGATGGTTCAGTTGCTCCTTCAGCTAGTGGATTGGATTAGTAAGAAGGAGGTTTAAGTGTTTCTGTTGGAAGAGTTTATTATGCAAGGTATTGGAGGTCAGTTTGGTTTAATTCAAAGAGGGGCTTTCTGAGTTGAGCGGTTCTCGGCACAAAGTTGTGCATTCTTTCTCAGTTCTTATTGTTCATGTCCCTGGCAAAAATCGGGCAGCACCTCCCCCGAACAGCGGCTTTCCAGAGAAAATAGAGGAACACCAAACGGATTGCTCCGGGGTGAACCTCAAAACACGGAGTGAGGCCTCCGTTAACCCATAAGTGCGTGTAGAGACTCAAGGACTAGCCTTCAAGAGTGCCAGCAGCTCACGGGTGATGATTCTTTGAAGCGGGACAAGTGTTCGCCACAAGGGCCATGAATATTCATCCATCGACGAACTCCTTCGAAGGCCATGCTACGGAGGAGCATGCTTTGAAGGGCCCTGGATGAGGAGAAGGAGGAAGGGGAAAGAAGAAGAAAGATAAAGGATCGTGTTTGCCAAAAGGGGCCTTCTGTTTATTCATCCACCGAAGGGGGGGGGGGACGGCTCAAACCCAAGAGATTTTCATCTCAAAAGAAGAGAAATACATTGCAGAGGGGAAAAGGAAGGAGATACATGGACGGGGAGGGGGAACAGAGCACAAGCTCTCCCCCTCCGTGCTCACCTCTCTTCTCTCACGCTCACTCTCTTCTTCTTCACCTCACAGGCGCCGGGGAATGGAGCTTCTCTTCTCTCTGTTTCTTCTTCTCTTCAATGGCCAGACAGGGGGTTCCAGAGCTTTTCTCTTCTCTTTTCAATAGCCCATCCTCTTCTCTCTGTCGAACATGTAGAGTATATATAGCCGGATGCCCTTTCTTCGCTCGGACGGAAGGAACTCCCGCCATCTTCCTCCTCGTTCGTTGAGGCATCCGGAGTTGACATGCCATGGTGTCGTCTGTTGATTTGCGCAGTATGCTGGCATTTATCTGAGGAAGGGATGTTTGCGGGTTTGCCGGAAGATCTGCCGCTGCTACTCCCCCCATCGATGCTTGTCTTCACTGTCGATGCAGCTGCGTTGTCGAACGGAGGTGGAGACAGGGCTCCAGAGCATTGAATGCCCATGGAGACAGGGCTTCAGAGCATTGAATGCCCTCTAGGCACCAGGCTGATGCGAAAATAGGGTATCGGCTGGCGGATGGGATGGCATTTGAGTTAAACCGGCGCGGTGTTGTGCGCGCCGGATTAACAACACATAAAGGGGCATGCCGGACTAGCATCATGTAAAGGGGCACGCCGGATCAAGCATAAGCAAGGGGGCGCGCCGGATTAAGGCCCCTTGGGTGGGGCGCGCCGGTTTACGGCCCCTTGGAGGGGCGCGCCGGTTTAAGGCTATGCCGCGCCAGTTTAAGCGTCAAAGGGCTCCCTCCCAGCTTAGTGGCGATTCGGACAGATGCTTGCCCTCCTGTGTTGCTTTAGCTGTAATGCAACTCCTCCGGGGTGTTTAGTTCAAGGCCTCTGCATCCCGATTCGGAACTTTGAGTGATCTCCGGCGCGTGCCGAACATGTGCTTGAATTTTTGAGTTTCTTTTGATTCGGCCTTCGGCACCGCCGACTGGAGAGCCGGGGCCATCTCTTCAACCCGAGGGGCTTCTTTGTTAGGTGGCGGAGCACCGGGTAGGTATTCATCCTGCTTGGAGGAGGCATAGGGTTTACTCAGCCCTTCCATCTTCGACTTGCTCTCGAGTGCTGAGATGTGCATGCCGCATGATCATTATCATTTTTTGACATCCATAGGGTAGCAACAACAACATTTCTTCGGTTCCTTCTTTGGCGGGATGTCGTCTTCTTGGTGGTTGAGCCTGTGTCGAAACAGACGTGGTGGACAAAACAACCCATGGTCTTGACCGCCGCACGGTCAGCTGTAGTTGCTGGCGACCCAACAGCATAAGGTTTGGTGTTAGAAGTCCTTGTGGCGGGGATATGGGCTTCGACGGGCTTGGGCCCCTCGATCTCCAGCAAGTTGACGAAAGCCACCCCAAGGAAGTTGGGGAAGCCCACCACCGGAGGAAAGTCACCGAACTTGATCGGCACTACGAGGTAGCCATGGTTGGCATGGCTCGCGACGACTAACGGTCCGAAGCTGACGACCATTGTGATTGTCGAAAAATAATCCTTGCAATTGCAAGTAAAAAAAGTTTAGAATTTCATAAGGAGGCCGTAGGGCCCCTAGTCCCGACGAGGAGATGAAGGGAAGTCTTGTCCCACCGGGCATGCTAGACTTGTGGACGCACTTTTGGAACACTTCTTTTTTTTAATTTGTTATTCATTTGTTCAATCGCTTATTTAGTTTATTTGTGCGAGGGCGTGCCAGTCACCTAGGTGACGATTTATTCGAACTTCCAGGAACCCCACGGTGCGCTTGATCTGACTAATCAGACGATTACGTGTACAGTGTCGGGACAAAGAACCCGTCGCGCCATAAAGGTCATGGTGTTAATTACATCCCCTCGGAGAGGGGAAAACCCTTGATTGATCGCCAGGAAAAGGGTGTTAGTATTGGGTGTACTACAGACCAATTTTGGGTCGGGTAGGTCCGATAGTTGTACAATCTTGTTCATCATTAATAAAGTGGTATTTGAGCGTAAATTTGTAATTATATATTACTCTACGATGTCCCTAGGATATGTGGTTGTAAAGTCAACTCGAGATAGGATCTCGATTATGAGACTGACTTTACATGGACACATACCGTAAAATTGTTCCTGGTTGGAGGGTAATCACTCGGGGACTTTGATTACTTATTAAACCAGTACACATGACGTATGGGTGAGCAGTCTCATGGTCAGTGGTGCGGGGCACCGATACATATGTGTAGGTGTACATTCTGGGAGGATGTACACTGAACTGATCCTCTATTTGATCTTCAGATGGTTGATTATACCTAATGTCAACTGAAGATCCAATTGTCTCAGTAGCATCGTTGGTCCTTTGACCTGAGATATTGATCGGATCTTACACGAGGACCGGAATGGTTTAATGAGTTGGCTAAGTGACTTTAACCATAAGTCATGAATTGCCAAGTCATTAACCATTTCAGGATACGTGTGAAGATCATCAATGGTCAAGAGGAGATCGCTCACTGTCGGGTATATATCAGATAGTTAATGGGTCATGACACTGACGCTCCATTCAATCCTTGGCCAGGGTCGTGTGAGTTCATTTAGAATGGATGTGATACACTTTAAGGAGGTCATGGTCGAATGGCACGATCATAGGGTTTGACAGTTACCATACCCTCGATCGAACCAGACTCATAGAAGGAGCAAAGAATTATAGCGATGCGGCAACTGTAGACATACAGGTACCAGACAGGGTGGCTTGAACCCGGCGTCCTCTGGGATCACGTGGATTTGCTTGACCCAACGTGATCAAAGGTTCGGAATAAATTAAACTATTATTCGACTCTAGTAGAAGCGAATAATAAGTTTAATTTACTTCTAATTGAGAATTAAAAGTTAATGAGCCTTAAACTAGAGTGACTATGGGCCTAGAGGATCACACACAATAGATTCTCGGGTGACGGGATATTATTGTACAAATGTATATGTAAAAAGCCTTAAATTCCTTTTGGAATGGAATATAAGAAGGGCTTAATACATATGTACAATAATATGAAAGGATACATATACAATATTGGTTCTTAGGGGCTCTTTTAGAAAGAGCATAACCCTTATATATATGCATCCCACGTAAAGCCTTTCTTCTCTTTAAGCCAAGCACTTAAAAGAAGGCTATTCCTATTCCTCCTTTCTTTCCCTCTCCCACTTTCTCTCTCTCTCTCTCTCCGAGGTTGGTCTCTCTCTCTTCCTCTCAAGGGAGAAAGGCCTAAGGAAGAAGAAGGGGGTTTTGAGCATCGGTGGTTCGTGTGTGGGGGAAAGAACGGGTGGACGCCGTCACCGCGCGAGGATCTATGTGGATCAGCTCTAGAGGCCGTACATCTGTGCGGCTCAACGTTTGTGAAAATAGGCATCGGGCGCTGCGGACAACATCGTTCCGCGTAAGGTAAAGAACTACAACTCGCTATTTGGGTTGGGTAATTCAATTGCATCGATTAGAGCACGGTTCTAGGATTCCAAAAGGGCCTGTGTTCGTGATTTAAATTTTATTATCAGCACCGTTGCTCGAACCAGGCTATCCGAATCTATACAGTGGTATCAGTGCCAGGTTGCGCTCTGATCGATGCAATTTCTCTGCATAGAATCATGTTTAGGGGCAATTTTCTTGATCTTCAATTATTAAAATTGAAACGGGATGCTGGGCATCCTTGTTTGTGTCAATCAAACGGAATAGGATGCTGGGCATCCTTTGTTCACGTAGATCACACAAAAGAAAAGGGATAGGAAGCATGTTTTTTAAAAAAAAATTGGGGAGCCCGCAGGCGCATAGGGCGCAGGGCGCCCTGTGAGCCCGCCCACGATGGCGTGCGCCTGCCACCGCGGGCGGGCGCCCTCACACAGATGCGCTGCGTTGCTGGCGCCCGCACGCAGACGCGCCGCGTTGCGGGCGCCGCAGGCGGGCGCCGTCTGCATGCGCGGCCAGGCGTCCGCGTGGAGGGTGCCGCAGGTGGGCGTCCGCACGCGGGCGCGCCCGCCCACGCGGATTGTCCGCAAATTTTTTTATTTTAAAATTTTTTTTGCTTCTATCTAATTTACTGTGCCATTGATATATGTGATATATAAATTTATATATGGACGCATTAAATTAATTTAATCTTTATCTTAAATGTTAATTATCCTTTCTCAATGAAAATTTCAAATCTTGAATTTTATTTAACTTTTGAATTTAATGAGTTGGGATAATTATCACTTAATTTGAGATAAAAGTGTAATAATTGAAGATAATTATAAAAAATTAAAATTTTGAATTTTGAATTTTTAATTATTAGATAATTATTAAATTCAAAATTTGAATTTAAAAAAAATGATAATTAAGGATAATTACATTATTTAAATTTACTTTCAAATGAAATTATTAGATAATTAATTTAAATTTGAATTTAAATAATTAACTTATTTAAATTTATTTTAAATTTGATTATTAGATAATTAAATTTAAATTTTAAATAATTATCTCAATTATCTAAATTATTTGAATTAGATTCAAATATGCATGCCCCTACTATAAATGATGGTTCTATGTATGCTTTGCTTAATGTTACATTGAATTGGCTTGCTTATATGTTTTAATTTTAGTCAATCCAACTTGGATTTTTAAAATTAAATAAAGCTAGCCTATTTTTTGTTTGCACATCCCACTTTTCAATCCAAATTTAAGGATTATTTTCAAAAATAACCCTTGATTGATCTGAAATGTGTGAGTTGGCAAGTGATCATGGACATAACTAATGTAATTATTTGGGGTCTGCGAACCTTCTTTCTCTCTATGGTGAAATTCCTATGTACTTCTATCTTCCTGCACTGGTTGTACTTGCCCTGAGGGCTTCTGGAATTTAATTGGCATGTAATTTAAATTTTGCCAGCCTACGTGCCAAGTAAAAGTTATAATTTATGCGATATCAGAGATTGAAGACGTGGACCATACCGAACAAGGATGATCCAGTTGCTTCGGAAGCGAGCCGAATGTCTTAGTTGCATTAGGCATAGGGTCCATGATCACTTGCGATTTAATTTTTGCATTGGATGTATTTACTTTGTCCAAACTACTAGGTACGACAAATATATTGGATATATTTATATTATCACCTAGAGCGAGATCAAGATAACATCAAATTCCCTTGCATTTTAATTTTAGATCTGGTAAGCGTGGCTCTAGGAGTCATCGTGGCCCTCCATCATTATCGGGTGAATGAATATCTTCATCTCATAGATTTGCTGTGCTTTCCATAAGGTCCATGGGTTTGGAGGCAGGATGCAACTCCAAGGCTAGGCCTCAATGGGGTGAGGAATTGAACTTGACCTTGTTGTGCTTTCCACAAGGGTCGGGTCATGAACTCATTGCTATGTCGTAATGGTGGTTAAATCTAATCGAGAGTATCATTTGTTGTACTTTCCACAAGGGGATGACTTCTCAGGGGCCGAATATCGGATATTGCATTGGATGCAAGTGCTTGTTGACTGCCCTTGAGATGGTGTATGGCTTGTTGTGCTTTCCACAAGGTCATACCTCAGTCTCGTTGGGATTTCGACCCACTAGGATGATCCCGCTGATCTCTCGTTCTATACACTGAGGGTTATATAGTTCGATCGAAAATTAGTGGGACTAACTAAAATAGAAAACCACATCTAAGTTAGAATTTGAACATATGCTAAGTTATCTTTTATTTCTTATCCAGATTACGATGTCGTCGTCCAACCCCCTCAGTGGCATCTTGGATGCCAACAGACTGACTGGACCGAATTTCTCAGATTGGCTGCGTAATTTACGCATAGTCCTCACCGTCAAAAAAATAGCCTACGTGTTGGACACAGTTCATTTTGAGCCAGCTCCTGATGCCGACGAGGGCGATTTAATGACTTATGCCAAATGGTCAGAAGATTCTTCCCTTTCCCAATGCTATATGCTGGCCTCTATGGCTCCTGCGTTGCAGAGGTCATTTGAAAAGATTGATTGTAGAACCATACTTTTTAACCTACGCCGGCTCTTCGGGGAGCAGGGTAAGATTGAGAGGTATGATATCTCCAAGAAACTTTTCAGGACCCGGATGTCAGAGGGTGCTTCAGTACAGGCTCATCAACTGAAAATGATGAAGTGGATTGAGAGACTCAATGCACTGTGGTTCAAGTTGGATCTTGAACTGTGCATTGATCTTATTCTCCAGTCATTGCCCGATTCATTTTCTCCTTTCATCATAAACTTCAACATGAATAGGATTGATGCAACTCTCCCTGAGCTGCTCAACATGTTGAAAAGTGCTGAAGGAACTACGCAGAAAGATAAATCATCTTTTGTAATGGTTGTTGGCCGGGATAACAAGAAAAGGAAGGCCACCCAGATATCCACCAAAGGGAAGGGAAAGAAGAAGGCAATGGTAAGGAAGTCGCCAAATGTAACAAAGGAAAGGGCAAGAAGAATGAAAAGGAAGACAAGTGTTTTCGATGCGGAGAAACAGGGCATTGGAAAAGGAATTGCAAGGCAATTCTAAATGAAGGTATTTTTGTCATAGACTTTAGTTTGTCATATATGAAATCCACATCATGGGTATTAGATACTGGATGTGCATCTCATATCTGCAACTCTTTGCAGGTGCTGGCAAATAGAAGGCGGCTGGGCAAAAAAGAGATTGAGCTGAGGATGGGCAATGGAGCTTTAGCTGCTACCAAAGCTGTCGGGACTGCACGCCTCAGTTTACCTTCGGGAGTCATTTTAGAGCTGAATGGCTGTTATTATGTTCCTAATATCATTAAGAACATTATTTCAATCTCTAGCTTGTATAACGTTGGATATACATTGGCTTTTAATAGCACTGAGTGCTCTATAATGAATAATGGTTTGGTGATAGCCAATGATTCATTAGTCAATGATCTTTATGTATTAGATACATGCTCTAATGTTATGCAAGTTTCCAATGCCAATGAAGTGAATCCTGCATATCTCTGGCATTGCAGGCTTGGTCATGTAGGTGAAAAGAGAGTCTCTCACCTACACTCAAGTGGGTATTTGAACTCATTCGAACACAAGCCATTTGATACATGTGAGTCTTGTCTCGTGGGCAAGATGACCAAGGCTCCCTTTAGTGGACATGGTGAGAGGGCTGTTGACCTTCTCGAGCTCATACACTCGGATGCCTGTGGACCCATGTCCATAGAAGCAAAAGGGGGTCACCTCTATTTCATCTCTTTTATCGATGACTTCTTGAGATATGGCTATGTGTATTTAATGAGACCTAAATCATAAACCTTTAAGAAGTTTAAAGAATACAAGAATGAAGTAGAGAAACAGACTGGCAAGAGTATTAAGGCTCTTCGATCAGATCGAGGAGGAGAATATCTTAGCCATGAATTCACTTCTTATCTTAAGGACAATGAAATTATTTCTCAGTGGACTCCACCGTATACACCACAGCACAATGGTGTATCCGAGAGGAGAAATATGACCTTGTTATACATGGTCCGATCCATGATGTCCATGTCAGGACTACCCTTGTCTCTCTAGGGCTATGCCTTAGAGACTGCAGCCTATTTACTGAATAGGATCTCGAGTAAATCTGTTCCTTCTATTCCATATGAGATATGGAAGGGCAAGAAACAAAATTTTAACCACATTAAAATTTGGGGGTGTCCTTCCCATGTAAAGAGGAACGATTGTGATAAGCTTGAGTCAAGAACTGATAAGTGTAAGTTTGTGGGATATCCAAAGGAGATATTTGGATATTATTTCTATCACCCATCTGAGCAAAGGGTCTTAGTGGCTAAGAGAGCTGTATTTCTAGAAAGAGAATATCTACTCCAGAAAAATAGTGGGAGCCAGATAGAATTGGATGAGGTCCAAGAACCACAACCTGAAGATACCGTCTTATTGGATGAGACTGTATCAATTAATCCTACTCAGAATGAAACACAGACACTACGGAGATCTGATAGACTACCAAGAGAACCTGAGAGATATGTTGGACATGTCTCAGAGAGGTCCTCTAAGGTATGCATCGATGAGGATGAAGATCCTCAATCCTACCAGGAGTCGATCTGTAGTGCAGACTCTGAGAAATGGCAAGAGGTAATGGATTCAGAGATCCAGTACATGTACACCAACAAAGTTTGGAACTTGGTTGATGTACCTGAAGGGAATATCTCTATCGGCTGCAAGTGGATATTCAAAATGAAGATCGGTGTAGATGGACATATTGACACATACAAGGCCAGATTAGTGGCGAAGGGGTATCGTCAAAGACAAGACATTGACTATGATGAAACATTTTCGCCTGTGGCCATGGTTAAGTCAATCCGAATCCTCCTTACCATTGCTGCATACCTGGATTATGAGATTTGACAAATGGATGTTGTAGCACCCCCAATAAAACAATAGAGAAGTTGAACTTCTTAAATAAAGAATCCTACATGAAGGCCTTATATAAATAAACATACCTTGTGAGGACTACTATATAAATGTACAAAGCCTAACATCACTTAAATGCCAACATATGGGTAGTACGTAATGGGGGTTCTCTTTTTCCAACCCAAAAGGAATGGGCGCCCCTTACCAGGGCGCCATTCACCAAATGGAGCCCCTACACTAGGGCGCCATTTACCTGCAGGGCCCCCATCCCACACCATAAAGGTAACAAATTATATACACACGTGAAGGTTGCAATTTTTGTCTAAAGCCATGAAGAATGGACGCCCTCATGCAAAAGCATCATTTACATGAACAGGGCCTCCCAGCTAACGGGCGCCCCTGTACAAGGGTGCTATTTCCCAGTAGACCATGAATAGCCTCATTTAGCTGTCAATGCACCATCCTCTGGCTGTGGACAGCAAGGTTCTTGGATCTTGTTCCCCAACCAGACCCGCAAGATAATAAACCAATGCTTTGCGTTGGCAACCAGATTTCCTATAACTATTTCCCTCCGTAGCATAGGCAGAGGCTACTGCCGTTATCAGTGCTGCTTGCAGAAGGGAATATTTCCTTCTTTCCTTCGGAAGACATGAAGAGACATCTTCTTCCTACATTCTACGTCTTGCTGCTGGAGCTTTGTGGCGGAGAACGTGTGGCTTCTCTTATTGTTTATTCTCTGAAGCTCTGCTGCAGAGACGAGGAAGGGCTAGCTTAGATTTCTTATTATTATCATCTGTACCACGTATACCCCTCCAAAAAGGTAGGTGTTCTCAAGATCTAGCCCAACCCGTAGCTAAAGTAGGGTAACAAAACATGCTAGTATAATCCATCTGTCATGCCATACAGCTTGTTCCATACTCTATAGCATGTTACACGGGTTTTAAGTAGAACAACTATAGCCCGTTGCACCAGTTTTCTACATAGTCTGTTATACTGATTTTACGGGATTCGAACATATCTCATTACACCAGTTTTTAGAGCCTTAAAATATCATGTTTAGCCCAAGTATATAACATGTTTTACAAGATATAAATATATGTTTTAAAAACTCAGAATGTCCAGCCCTCAGGTAAAGGGCACCCCTCACCTGGGCGTCATTTCCTGAAGGGGCGCCCCAGGCAAGGGCGGCATTTAATTGAAGACACTTCACAGTGTCGTCAATTCATTTTCCAGTAATTAATAATCAACGCATTCAATGAAGAGTGATCTAGAGGGGGGTGAATAGATCAATTGTAGAAACCCGATAATTAAAAATGAGAAATAAATTTATCAATTTCATTATGTAATTAAAATTTTCATGAAATAATTAAATTACATTTTTTCTATGTGGAATAAACTAGTTTATTGAATTTACTTGAATTAACTAGAAGTAAATAGAGATTAAGTGCTTTAAATTTTAGATAAATCATAGAAAGCCCAATAAAAGTCCATATAATGGACTGGGATCACAATTGGCCCATTGGATAATCCATAATGGACTGGATTAATAGATTAAAGGATTTATTAAAGGTTAAATTGACCTAAATTTGTAACATGTGTTTAATATGCCAAATGGTCAGAAGATTCTTCCCTTTCCCAATGCTATATGCTGGCCTCTATGGCTCCTGCGTTGCAGAGGTAATTTGAAAAGATTGATTGTAGAACCATACTTCTTAACCTACGCCGGCTCTTCGGGGAGCAGGGTAAGATTGAGAGGTATGATATCTCCAAGAAACTTTTCAGGACCAGGATGTCAGAGGGTGCTTCAGTATAGGCTCATCAACTGAAAATGATGAAGTGGATTGAGAGACTCAATGCACTGTGGTTCAAGTTGGATCTTGAACTGTGCATTGATCTTATTCTCCAGTCATTGCCCGATTCATTTTCTCCTTTCATCATAAACTTCAACATGAATAGGATTGATGCAACTCTCCCTGAGCTGCTCAACATGTTGAAAAGTGCTGAAGGAACTACGTAGAAAGATAAATCATCTTTTGTAATGGTTGTTGGCCGGGATAACAAGAAAAGGAAGGCCACCCAGATATCCACCAAAGGGAAGGGAAAGAAGAAGGCAATGGTAAGGAAGTCGCCAAATGTAACAAAGGAAAGGGCAAGAAGAATGAAAAGGAAGACAAGTGTTTTCGATGCGGAGAAACAGGGCATTGGAAAAGGAATTGCAAGGTAATTCTAAATGAAGGTATTTTTGTCATAGACTTTAGTTTGTCATATATGAAATCCACATCATGGGTATTAGATACTGGATGTGCATCTCATATCTGCAACTCTTTGCAGGTGCTGGCAAATAGAAGGCGGCTGGGCAAAAAAGAGATTGAGCTGAGGATGGGCAATGGAGCTTTAGCTGCTACCAAAGCTGTCGGGACTGCACGCCTCAGTTTACCTTCGGGAGTCATTTTAGAGCTGAATGGCTGTTATTATGTTCCTAATATCATTAAGAACATTATTTCAATCTCTAGCTTGTATAACGTTGGATATACATTGGCTTTTAATAGCACTGAGTGCTCTATAATGAATAATGGTTTGGTGATAGCCAATGATTCATTAGTCGATGATCTTTATGTATTAGATACATGCTCTAATGTTATGCAAGTTTTCAATGCCAATGAAGTGAATCCTGCATATCTCTGGCATTGCAGGCTTGGTCATGCAGGTGAAAAGAGAGTCTCTCACTGATAACTGCATATTTTTACCTATTAAAAAGCCATTATAAACATTTCTTTTGAGCTTTAATGATAATAAATATGCATGTATCACATCTATTTTGAAGTTCGAATCAACTCCCTAATTTGTGAAATTAAATAAATATTTACGATAATTTTTATGTATTTTTACAAGTCCTCGATGAGAGAAGGAGAATAAGAAACCAAATAAAAAAAAAAGGAAAAGAAAATAATAAAAATAACAAAAAAATAATTGATGAGTCAAATGTTCACTTTAAATAAATAAAATAAAAAGAAAAAAAATCATAATTTTCTAACATGTTTTAACATTTATAACATATTTATAAGATTTATTAAGCTATATATATGTTATATATATATATATATATATTATATTAATATGTGTGTGTGTGTGTTTTGTGCGCAGGAAGCAGGTGAAGAAGTGGGGGCGGGATTCGATCCCGCCCCCTCCTCAAATCGCGCCCCCCTCCTCTGTTCGCACGGACCAGGAAGAAGAAGAGAAGGGGCGGGCGCACAGCGCCGCCCCCCTCTCCCCTCCTCACATCCGCGGGCGCACCGCGCCGCCGCCGCCCCCCCTCTGTCTGCTAGCGGTGGGCGCACCGCGCCGCCGCGCGGCCCTCTCTCCATCCGGCGCATCGCGCCCTCCGAACCCATGTCGGCAGAATCAACAAAATGAGCCACCAAAGAAGGAAGAAAGAAGAAGCAAATGGCAAGAAAAAAATTATAAAAAATTAGGAATGTGCTTACCACATGTTAATAAAGGAAGTATAGTCAAATTTGTGCATTGAAGGGGTGTACAAGGGTGTTCTATAATCCTATAAATAGACCCCTATATACAAGGATTAAGGAGAGGAAGGGTGGAAAGGATAGCATTTTGTTTAGAAAGCCATTTGTTTTGAGTTTTGAGTTGTGAGCTTTGATTGTTTTGAGAGTTTAGCCACTTTGTAATGAGTGATTTGAGAGATTTTAATACAATATTAGTTGTTTTCTTGTGTTAATTATATTTTGTTCTTGGTGTTCTTATGCATGTTCTTACTGTTCTTCGCCCTTTTTCATGTTGTTATGATCCCCGTTTGTAATTTCTTTCTTCATCAAAGTTGTTCCTGTTTACATTCCCCACACTTTTTATGTTCACCACTTTTTCTGATTCTATCTCGTTCTTAATCTATAGCCTAATCTTCTTAATTCTGTTTAGAGTAATTACTGTTCATCCGTGGTGATACCCTGTACCATTTCATCATTTTGAAGCCTTTACAATCCTCAAATAACTCTGAGTTCTTCATGAAAGTTGTTCTCAACTTGTAGATCTAAGTTTTCTTCTTCTTGCCCGTTGTCCAATTCTTCTTTGTTTGAGCTCTAGAATTAATTTTCTAAGCTGCTGTTTTTCTGTCAGGTACTATTCATCCGACCCCTGTTTTTAAAGCTTTTCACCTTCTTCCTTTCATCTTTTGATTTTGAGTTCTTCATCAATCTTCTTCCTCTCGTTTTTCTCTACAACTTTGCTGTTTTCCATTTCGTCTAAATCCTTCTAATTTTAAAGATAGGTTGTCTCCAAACTTGCTGTTATTCAGAGTCAACATTCCATGTGTTTCTTAATCATGTGTAATTAGTGTAATTAGCTTAAAACCATGTCAAATTATACTTTTTCAAGCAAAAGAAATTGTATCCATACTATTTAAGAAAACTTTGTTCCCTGTGGATCGACCCGTCTTCACCACTTTACTCGAATTTAAATCTTTTTAAGTGCGTGATTTCGGTATAATATAACGTTGATAAGCGGGCGTATTAACGACGCGCTTTCACCGCTACATCAATTTTTGGCGCCGTTGCCGGGGAACAAATTTTTTTTAATGGTTGGATATTCTTTTGATTGATTTGTTTATTTGTATATTAATTTCTTTCTCTTTTTTTTATTTTTACAGGAAAATGACAAAAAAAAAATCAGAAAATTCAAAAGAGTGCTCCAGGTAAGTAGATCCATCTTCTCTCTTGTGATTTGGTTTATTTTCTTTACTTTATGAGCTTTTATATTTAGAAAAATTTCAAAAAAATTGGCTAGATAGTTTCATTAATAAAAGACAAAAAAAAAAAAATCTTCATTTGAACCTAATAAAAAATTCTCATTCCAAGACTAGCAACTACACACATCATGTTTTAGGATCATTCATCATTTAAGTTGCATTAATGTCATGATATATTGTGTTTAGAAAATAATTGTTCATGCATTTGCATATTAAACCCCTTGTTTGATCATTGTTTGTTGCATTCCATTTTTAAATCATTCTAAGGGTAACACCCATAAATAAGATAAGGTGGGGGATTTCATCACCCTCTCCTTAGCCCAAAAATCACAAAGTCATTCATGTTTGCATTACCTAGGCCCTAATTAAAACTCAGTAAACATTGGCCCTAGGATCACACTTTGATTTCTGTATAATTGAAGTTTAACCTCTTATGAAAACCGGTGTCTAAGGCAAGACGGTCAACGGCAAACGCCATAAGCGGGACAGTGGTTTGGCATAATTAGGTCCCTACGAAAGTAGGGGGAACCTCCCACTTCCCCACCCCTTACCTGGCTGGTGGACATATTGAGGTTAACCTTAAGTTATACTTTAATCACTTTGTGAAACCACATTGGTAGATTAGGACTCATCTAGGTCATTAAGCTTGTGTGAAAACTTGCTTGTGTTTGCTTAAATACAAAACAAAACAAAAATCATAAAAAGAAAAACATAAAAACAAAAGAGTCATTCTCTCTTCTCTTCTCTTCTCTTCTCTTCTCTTCTTTCATCTTGGTTGAGTTAAAAAAAAAAAAAATCAAATCAAAAAAAAAAAAAATTTAAATAAACAAAATTATCATAAAAAGTTTTTTTTTCTCTTTTTGTCCTAGTTTATGCAAGGTAGGCGATCCCTTCACCCACCTTTATTAGGACCAATAGACGAGATTGAGAGGTTAGTGCATTCCACCATTCACCATAAACCTAACCTCATGGCAGACCAAAATCAAAATCAAACCCAACAAGTGGCCCCCAAACAAATGAAGGATTATTTCATTCCAGATCAATATCAACCTTCATTTTTCACTCAAACACCTCAAAACCAAGCAGCTCACTATGAGATAAAATCCTCCACCATCCAAATGTTGCCATCCTTTTACGGCCTTACAAATGAGGATCCCTACCGACATCTGGATGAGTTCCTCCAGATTTGCTCAACTGTTAAAATCTCCAACTTCTCTGATGATGCTCTCCGGCTGACTCTCTTCCCCTTCTCCCTCAAGGATAAGGCCAAATACTGGTTAGGAACCTTGGGTAGGTCAATTGACACTTGGGCTGAAATGCAAAAAGAATTTTTGAAGAAATTCTACCCAATTGGACGAACCAACACAATGAGGAGAGCAATTACTGGATTTACACAAAATTCTGGGGAACAAATCCACGAGTCATGGGATCGGTTAAAGGATTTAATAAGGAAATGCCCTCACCATGGATTATCACGCTGGCAAATTGTTCAGGCATTTTATGAGGGCTTGACCGACAGTTACAGGCAAATGGTGGATGCCTCTTGTGGGGGAGCGTTTATGAGTAAGAGTGAGGATGAGGCACATGATCTTTTTGAAATGTTGAGTGAAAACTCAATTAGTCATGCTTCACTTTCATCCTATGAAAGAGTAATTGGGCCGGCTAAAAAGGGCGGGCTGTATGAAGTAAAGAGCCATGGTGAGCAAGAGAATAGGATGGATATGAATGCCTTGACTCAGAAGTTGAGCAAAATGGAATTATTGGCCAAGAAGATAGAAAATGTTGATCTCGTCGCCCAAAAGCTAGATCAATTTCTGTCTAGGCATGAACCTTCTTCTTCTTCAGTCTCTCAACCTCAACCATCCTCACCTCCCAACCATGGTGAAGTTTGTGCTATTTGTTCTAGCTCTGATCATGGTGTCACCGATTGCCCCACTGCAGCTCAACTTCCCCCATTCATCCAAGAACAAATATTCGCTGCTCAGGGTGTCTCTAAGCCTCCATATGATCCTTACTCTAACACCTACAATCCAGGCTGGAGAAATCACCCAAATTTTTCTTGGAAATCCCAACAAGGCTCATCTTCCAACCAATCAAATCCCGCATTTCAAAAACAACCACTTCAACCTCACCTACAACAACACCAATCTTCGTTTCAACAAGCTCCATCTCAACATCATGCACCATTCCACCAATATTCTCAACCTCAGTTTCAGCACTCTCAGGCCCCGTATCAGCAATCTCAATACTCTCAGGGCCAGTTCCATCATTATCCATCCAACAGATCTAATCAAGTCCCCTTCCAACCTCCTCCTCAATTTCTGCAGTCAAATTTTGATGAAAAGTTTGACCGACTCCAACAACTCATTTATTCGCAACAGCAATCCATAGCTAAGTTGGAAGGTCAAATCGGCCAAATTGCCGCAGGAAATGTTCGGAGAGAGGTCGGTCAGCTTCCTAGCCAACCTATGGCTAATCCTAGGAACCAACCTCCGGGCTTCCCCCAAAGAGTTCCTATTCTTCCTACTCAACCTCAACCGCCCCATCCTCCAGGTCCCCAATTTGAGAATGCTAAGGCAATCTCTTCTCTCAGGAGTGGGAAGGTTTTAGACGACCCTTACAAGGCCGGGGGAATTACCAGTAGTTCGGGTCAAGACACCCAAGAGGAGGGTGATGAGGAAGAGGAGCCCGTAATTGGAAAAGCACCGAAAAATCCGGACAATGGAGATAAGAGAATGGATAAAGGAAAGGCAACAATTGATGATGGACCTCAAGAATATGTGCCTAAGGCTCCTTTTCCCGATGCTCTAAAGTCAAAAGCTCATAAGAAACCGCCAGCACAACAGGAAGAATTAGTGGAATTATTCAAACAGGTGAATATCAATATTCCACTTTTGGATGCAATCAAGCATGTGCCGGCATATGCCAAGTTTTTAAAAGAGCTTTGTACTCCAAGAAGGGAGTCAAAAGTGGCGACCCAAAAGGTCCGTTTATCTGAGGATGTTAGTGCCGTTGTTATGAACCATTTGCCAAGAAAGTTAAAGGACCCCGGGGCCCCCTTGATTTCATGTGAGATAGGTGGAGTCACCTTTGATCGGGCATTGCTAGACTTAGGTGCTAGTGTAAATCTTTTACCCACCTTTATCTATGAGAAGTTTGATCTAGGGGAATTGAAATCCACTTCCATAATCCTTCAATTGGCGGATCGGTCGGTAAAAACTCCAAGGGGTCTTTTAGAAGATGTTATTGTTAAAGTGCATGAGTGCTATTTCCCGGTGGATTTCCTCATTTTAGATATGGCCTCAACCCATGATTTAAAACACACACCCATCATTTTGGGTCGTCCATTTTTAGCTACGGCTAAGGCCAATATCAATTGTGCCACGGGAATGATGGATATCTCATTTGGAGGTGAGAAGGTTGCTTTAAATGTGTTTAAGGCGTCCCAATACCCGGACAATGAAGAGGAGTGTAATATCATCGATATCTGTGAGGAGGTGATGGATGAAAGTCCGGATGACATCGAGGATACCCTAGAGGAGGGAAACATGCTTCAGGATTCGTCTCTCTCTTTCTCACCCTGGTCTAGGGTAGAATCACTCCCTCCATTACAATCCAAACCTGCACTTCCATCTTTGGACCAGCCGCCTACTCTTGAGTTGAAACCTCTGCCGGATTCTCTCAAATATGCTTACTTGGGTCCTGACCAAACTCTGCCCGTGATTATTGCTTCTCATCTTACTTCGGCTCAGGAATATCAACTCTTAGATGTTCTTAAGGAGCATAGGGGGGCAATGGGATGGTCGGTGACCGATCTCAAGGGCATCAGTCCGGATGTTTGTATGCACCACATTTACATGGAGGACAATGCCAAGCCGAGCAGGGAGATGCAACGCCGGCTAAACCCGAACATGAAAGAGGTGGTTAAGCAAGAAGTGGTGAAGTGGTTGGATGCCGGGATTATATATCCCATCTCTGATAGCAAATGGGTCAGCCCCACACAAGTCGTTCCAAAGAAATCTGGGCTGACCGTGATTCAAAATGAGAGAGGAGAAGAAGTGCCAATGAGAATACAAACGGGATGGAGAGTCTGTATTGATTACAGAAAATTAAATTCTATGACAAAGAAGGATCATTTCCCTCTCCCGTTTATAGATCAGATTTTGGAGAAGTTGGCTGGGCAAAGATATTTCTGCTTTTTGGATGGATACTCCGGGTATAATCAAGTTGCGGTCTACCCGGAAGATCAAGAGAAGACAACGTTCACGTGTCCTTATGGCACGTTTGCTTTCAGGAGAATGCCATTCGGGCTTTGCAATGCCCCTGCCACCTTTCAGCGGTGCATGATGGCCATATTCTCTGAAATGGTGGGAGAATTTTTGGAGATTTTCATGGATGACTTCTCCGTTTTTGGAGACTCATTTGATAATTGCTTGGAGAATTTAAAGAAGGTGCTGGCTCGGTGTATTGAATCCAACCTGGTGTTGAGTTGGGAAAAGAGTCATTTTATGGTACGAGAGGGCATTGTGTTAGGCCATGTAATTTCTGAAAGGGGGATGGAGGTAGACAAGGCTAAGGTCGACCTAATTTCCAATCTTCCTCCTCCTTCATCTGTCAAACAAATCCGCTCTTTTCTTGGCCACGCGGGTTTTTATAGAAGGTTCATTCAGAACTTCTCTACCATCACTCGTCCTCTCACTAAGCTCTTAACCAAGGACACTCCATTTCACTTGGATGAGTCGTGTCTTGAGGCTTTCCATTCCTTAAAGGCAGCCTTGACCCAAGCTCCAATTCTTCAAACACCAGATTGGTCACTACCTTTTGAAATTATGTGCGATGCCTCGGACTATGCTATTGGAGCTGTCTTGGGGCAAAGGATTGACAAGAAACCTGTGGTGATTTATTATGCGAGTCGCACTCTCGCAGATGCTCAAATGAATTATACCACCACCGAGAAAGAGCTTTTGGCCGTTGTTTTTGCCCTGGAGAAATTCCGATCATATCTTTTGGGGGCCAAAGTCATTGTCTATTCTGATCACGCCGCTTTACGGTACCTGCTTACCAAGAAAGAGGCTAAACCTCGTCTGATTAGATGGATTTTGTTGCTCCAAGAATTTGATTTGGAAATTAGAGACAAGAAAGGGTTAGAAAATGTGGTGGCTGATCACTTGTCCCGAATAGTGATTCCTGAGAGTGCTCCAATGTCTGATTCCTTTCCTGACGAGCAATTATTGTCTATCACCTCAACCCCTTGGTATGCTCATATTGTCAATTTCTTGGCAATAGGCCAACTACCGGGTGGGTGGACTAAGCAGGAAAAGGATCATTTCTTTGCAAAGGTCAAACACTATTTTTGGGAGGACCCGGAACTCTTTCACATGGGTCCGGATCACATCATTCGGCGATGTGTCCCCGAAGAGGAACAACAATCAGTATTGAATTTTTGTCACAATCTAGCTTGTGGGGGACACTTCTCGGGGAAGAAAACTGCGGCTAAAGTTTTGCAGAGTGGATTCTATTGGCCCACCTTATTCAAGGATGCATATGAATTCTCCAAAACATGTTTAAGGTGTCAAGCCGTGGGCAATATGTCTAAGAGAGATATGATGCCGCTAAATCCAATTCTAGTGGTTGAAATTTTTGATGTTTGGGGAATAGATTTCATGGGACCGTTTCCATCATCTTTTGGAAATGAATACATTTTGGTGGCGGTCGATTATGTGTCAAAATGGATCGAAGCTATAGCCACTCGGACCAATGATCACAAGGTGGTCCTGAAATTTATTCGCAAGAACATTCTCTCTAGGTTTGGTTGTCCGAAGGCTGTCATTAGTGATGGGGGATCGCATTTCACTCACTCCCGATTCCAATCTTTGCTCAAGAAATATGGGATCACCCACAAAATCGCTACCCCCTATCATCCCCAAACCAGTGGCCAGGTGGAGGTTTCCAATAGGGAGATTAAAAACATTCTGCATAAGACAGTTAGGCCAGATAGGAAAGACTGGTCTGATAGACTAGATGATGCACTTTGGGCCTACAGAACTGCATTCAAAACTCCCATTGGAATGTCTCCATTTCGCCTTCTCTTTGGAAAAGCCTGCCACTTACCTGTTGAACTTGAACATAGAGCTTATTGGGCAATTAAGCAAGTCAATTTTGACTTAACTCAAGCTGGAGCTCAAAGAGCCCTACAACTTAATGAACTGGAGGAACTGCGTAATGAGGCCTACGCAAATTCCAAGATTTACAAAGCCAAAACTAAAGCTTTCCATGATAAGCATATTCATAGAAAAACTTTCCATGCAAATCAAAGAGTTTGGCTTTTTAACTCACGGTTACGTTTGTTCCCGGGTAAGTTGAAATCCAGATGGGATGGCCCATTCACTGTCATTAAGACCTTTGACCATGGCGCTGTCCAAATTCTAAATCCAGAAAATGGTCATCTTTTTACTGTTAATGGCCAACGGTTAAAACCCTACTTGGAGAATGAACTGTTATCACCAAAAGAATCCATCACCTTACATGATCAGGTATGATTTCCATTTGAACTTTCATGCGTCTGGCTGAAGACGGTAAACTTAGCGCTTTTGGGAGGCAACCCACGGTTTTTGTGATTTGATATTTTGTGTGTTTGTGTTTCAGTTGCCAGGCCACACAGCATTGGAGCCGTCGTCACCCCGCCCACCAGGTTGTGTCATTCCATCCCAACCATATTTTATGTTTACTTGTCCTCTAAGCTTTCTATTGCATATGTCATTGGGGACAATGCCCTTTAAGTTTGGGGGGAGGGAGAAAATTTTTGAAAATTTTTCATGAAAATACCATGAGTTCTTGCTTGCTACCCTGCTTTGTTGTATGAGAATGCTTTGTTGTATGAGAATCTGTCATGTAAATCCCCATTTTGAGTTTCCAGATTCCTGCTTGAAAAGTCATTCTGAATAGAACGAACTGGGAAAAGGATGATGGATAATTTCTTTCCTCTAGCCATGGAACACTTATTTAAGAGTCTATTTAAAGTTCAGATGCACTTTAGAACAAAGAAACTCACTTTGCACGCTAATGAAACAAGAATGACAAGTCTTCTGCTATTTTAGGTACTGTCTGATATTCTGCACTTTCTGAAAAGAGAACTTTTACAAAGCTTTCTGCCATAAGAATTATTCATGAAAAAATAAACACCATGAAAAATGCTCCGATTCTGAGTAACCGGGCCTACTTCACCTAAGACGTGTTGAGGTTCGCGTAAAAAGGAAACGGGAACTCTAATCTGTGGAACCGGGCCTACTTCACCTAAGACGTGTTGAGGTTCGTGTAAAATAGTGACGGGTAGTGCAGCATCATGTGTACAAAAATTTAAAAAAAAAATAATAGAAAAAAAAATAAAAATAAAAAGAAGGCAGACAATAAGCTAGTGTGCTAAACGCTCTAAGTAAGAGTGCAGAATTGAAAGACATTTATTCAGAATAGCAAATGAGGGATGCAATTATCTTCACTGTGGAGTTAGCATTACACATGCACAAGTGCTACTGAATTTTGATTAGATTCTTGATCATGTACCTGCATTTTTGACATAAGGCTAGTCAATGATAATTAGTCCAGAATCCTGCTCCTTAGTTAACTCTATGAAAGATGATTGAAAATGAAGTCTGGATAATTTAAACCTCTTGATAGTCCTAAATTTTTATGTGCTCTTAAATTGCATTGCTAAGGGACTAGCAATGAGTAAGTTGGGGGGTGTGATAACTGCATATTTTTACCTATTAAAAAGCCATTATAAACATTTCTTTTGAGCTTTAATGATAATAAATATGCATGTATCACATCTATTTTGAAGTTCGAATCAACTCCCTAATTTGTGAAATTAAATAAATATTTACGATAATTTTTATGTATTTTTACAAGTCCTCGATGAGAGAAGGAGAATAAGAAACCAAATAAAAAAAAAAGGAAAAGAAAATAATAAAAATAACAAAAAAATAATTGATGAGTCAAATGTTCACTTTAAATAAATAAAATAAAAAGAAAAAAAATCATAATTTTCTAACATGTTTTAACATTTATAACATATTTATAAGATTTATTAAGCTATATATATGTTATATATATATATATATATATTATATTAATATGTGTGTGTGTGTGTTTTGTGCGCAGGAAGCAGGTGAAGAAGTGGGGGCGGGATCGACTGAAGAAGTGGGGGCGGGATTCGATCCCGCCCCCTCCTCAAATCGCGCCCCCCTCCTCTGTTCGCACGGACCAGGAAGAAGAAGAGAAGGGGCGGGCGCACAGCGCCGCCCCCCTCTCCCCTCCTCACATCCGCGGGCGCACCGCGCCGCCGCCGCCCCCCCTCTGTCTGCTAGCGGTGGGCGCACCGCGCCGCCGCGTGGCCCTCTCTCCATCCGGCGCATCGCGCCCTCCGAACCCATGTCGGCAGAATCAACAAAATGAGCCACCAAAGAAGGAAGAAAGAAGAAGCAAATGGCAAGAAAAAAATTATAAAAAATTAGGAATGTGCTTACCACATGTTAATAAAGGAAGTATAGTCAAATTTGTGCATTGAAGGGGTGTACAAGGGTGTTCTATAATCCTATAAATAGACCCCTATATACAAGGATTAAGGAGAGGAAGGGTGGAAAGGATAGCATTTTGTTTAGAAAGCCATTTGTTTTGAGTTTTGAGTTGTGAGCTTTGATTGTTTTGAGAGTTTAGCCACTTTGTAATGAGTGATTTGAGAGATTTTAATACAATATTAGTTGTTTTCTTGTGTTAATTATATTTTGTTCTTGGTGTTCTTATGCATGTTCTTACTGTTCTTCGCCCTTTTTCATGTTGTTATGATCCCCGTTTGTAATTTCTTTCTTCATCAAAGTTGTTCCTGTTTACATTCCCCACACTTTTTATGTTCACCACTTTTTCTGATTCTATCTCGTTCTTAATCTATAGCCTAATCTTCTTAATTCTGTTTAGAGTAATTACTGTTCATCCGTGGTGATACCCTGTACCATTTCATCATTTTGAAGCCTTTACAATCCTCAAATAACTCTGAGTTCTTCATGAAAGTTGTTCTCAACTTGTAGATCTAAGTTTTCTTCTTCTTGCCCGTTGTCCAATTCTTCTTTGTTTGAGCTCTAGAATTAATTTTCTAAGCTGCTGTTTTTCTGTCAGGTACTATTCATCCGACCCCTGTTTTTAAAGCTTTTCACCTTCTTCCTTTCATCTTTTGATTTTGAGTTCTTCATCAATCTTCTTCCTCTCGTTTTTCTCTACAACTTTGCTGTTTTCCATTTCGTCTAAATCCTTCTAATTTTAAAGATAGGTTGTCTCCAAACTTGCTGTTATTCAGAGTCAACATTCCATGTGTTTCTTAATCATGTGTAATTAGTGTAATTAGCTTAAAACCATGTCAAATTATACTTTTTCAAGCAAAAGAAATTGTATCCATACTATTTAAGAAAACTTTGTTCCCTGTGGATCGACCCGTCTTCACCACTTTACTCGAATTTAAATCTTTTTAAGTGCGTGATTTCGGTATAATATAACGTTGATAAGCGGGCGTATTAACGACGCGCTTTCACCGCTACATCACTCACCTACACTCAAGTGGGTATTTGAACTCATTCGAACACAAGTCATTTGATACATGTGAGTCTTGTCTCGTGGGCAAGATGACCAAGGCTCCCTTTAGTAGACATGGTGAGAGGGCTGTTGACCTTCTCGAGCTCATACACTCGGATGCCTGTGGACCCATGTCCATAGAAGCAAAAGGGGGTCACCTCTATTTCATCTCTTTTATCGATGACTTCTTGAGATATGGCTATGTGTATTTAATGAGACCTAAATCATAAACCTTTAAGAAGTTTAAAGAATACAAGAATGAAGTAGAGAAACAGACTGGCAAGAGTATTAAGGCTCTTCGATCAGATCGAGGAGGAGAATATCTTAGCCATGAATTCACTTCTTATCTTAAGGACAATGAAATTATTTCTCAGTGGACTCCACCGTATACACCACAGCACAATGGTGTATCCGAGAGGAGAAATATGACCTTGTTATACATGGTCCGATCCATGATGTCCATGTCAGGACTACCCTTGTCTCTCTAGGGCTATGCCTTAGAGACTGCAGCCTATTTACTGAATAGGATCTCGAGTAAATCTGTTCCTTCTATTCCATATGAGATATGGAAGGGCAAGAAACAAAATTTTAACCACATTAAAATTTGGGGGTGTCCTTCCCATGTAAAGAGGAACGATTGTGATAAGCTTGAGTCAAGAACCGATAAGTGTAAGTTTGTGGGATATCCAAAAGAGATATTTGGATATTATTTCTATCACCCATCTGAGCAAAGGGTCTTAGTGACTAAGAGAGCTGTATTTCTAGAAAGAGAATATCTACTCCAGAAAAATAGTGGGAGCCAGATAGAATTGGATGAGGTCCAAGAACCACAACCTGAAGATACCGTCTTATTGGATGAGACTGTATCAATTAATCCTACTCAGAATGAAACACAGACACTACGGAGATCTGATAGACTACCAAGAGAACCTGAGAGATATGTTGGACATGTCTCAGAGAGGTCCTCTAAGGTATGCATCGATGAGGATGAAGATCCTCAATCCTACCAGGAGTCGATCTGTAGTGCAGACTCTGAGAAATGGCAAGAGGTAATGGATTCAGAGATCCAGTACATGTACACCAACAAAGTTTGGAACTTGGTTGATTTACCCGAAGGGAATATCTCTATCGGCTGCAAGTGGATATTCAAAATGAAGATCGGTGTAGATGGACATATTGACACATACAAGGCCAGATTAGTGGCGAAGGGGTATCGTCAAAGACAAGACATTGACTATGATGAAACATTTTCGCCTGTGGCCATGGTTAAGTCAATCCGAATCCTCCTTACCATTGCTGCATACCTGGATTATGAGATTTGACAAATGGATGTTGTAGCACCCCCAATAAAACAATAGAGAAGTTGAACTTCTTAAATAAAGAATCCTACATGAAGGCCTTATATAAATAAACATACCTTGTGAGGACTACTATATAAATGTACAAAGCCTAACATCACTTAAATGCCAACATATGGGTAGTACGTAATGGGGGTTCTCTTTTTCCAACCCAAAAGGAATGGGCGCCCCTTACCAGGGCGCCATTCACCAAATGGAGCCCCTACACTAGGGCGCCATTTACCTGCAGGGCCCCCATCCCACACCATAAAGGTAACAAATTATATACACACGTGAAGGTTGCAATTTTTGTCTAAAGCCATGAAGAATGGACGCCCTCATGCAAAAGCATCATTTACATGAACAGGGCCTCCCAGCTAACGGGCGCCCCTGTACAAGGGTGCTATTTCCCAGTAGACCATGAATAGCCTCATTTAGCTGTCAATGCACCATCCTCTGGCTGTGGACAGCAAGGTTCTTGGATCTTGTTCCCCAACCAGACCCGCAAGATAATAAACCAATGCTTTGCGTTGGCAACCAGATTTCCTATAACTATTTCCCTCCGTAGCATAGGCAGAGGCTACTGCCGTTATCAGTGCTGCTTGCAGAAGGGAATATTTCCTTCTTTCCTTCGGAAGACATGAAGAGACATCTTCTTCCTACATTCTACGTCTTGCTGCTGGAGCTTTGTGGCGGAGAACGTGTGGCTTCTCTTATTGTTTATTCTCTGAAGCTCTGCTGCAGAGACGAGGAAGGGCTAGCTTAGATTTCTTATTATTATCATCTGTACCACGTATACCCCTCCAAAAAGGTAGGTGTTCTCAAGATCTAGCCCAACCCGTAGCTAAAGTAGGGTAACAAAACATGCTAGTATAATCCATCTGTCATGCCATACAGCTTGTTCCATACTCTATAGCATGTTACACGGGTTTTAAGTAGAACAACTATAGCCTATTGCACCAGTTTTCTACATAGTCTGTTATACTGATTTTACGGGATTCGAACATATCTCATTACACCAGTTTTTAGAGCCTTAAAATATCATGTTTAGCCCAAGTATATAACATGTTTTACAAGATATAAATATATGTTTTAAAAACTCAGAATGTCCAGCCCTCAGGTAAAGGGCACCCCTCACCTGGGCGTCATTTCCTGAAGGGGCGCCCCAGGCAAGGGCGGCATTTAATTGAAGACACTTCACAGTGTCGTCAATTCATTTTCCAGTAATTAATAATCAACGCATTCAATGAAGAGTGATCTAGAGGGGGGTGAATAGATCAATTGTAGAAACCCGATAATTAAAAATGAGAAATAAATTTATCAATTTCATTATGTAATTAAAATTTTCATGAAATAATTAAATTACATTTTTTCTATGTGAAATAAACTAGTTTATTGAATTTACTTGAATTAACTAGAAGTAAATAGAGATTAAGTGCTTTAAATTTTAGATAAATCATAGAAAGCCCAATAAAAATCCATATAATGGACTGGGATCACAATTGGCCCATTGGATAATCCATAATGGACTGGATTAATAGATTAAAGGATTTATTAAAGGTTAAATTGACCTAAATTTGTAACATGTGTTTAATATGATATTTAAAGGATTAAAATAACCCCATTTCTAGAAGATTGACTCAAGAATCAACCCTTACCTAACAGCTCACCTTGGACCATCCGTTTTTACATTGTTTTCACACCTAAGATGGGCTAGATTAAGAGGAGAAATAACATTTTTCTTCTAATTCGGACATAATGGGTTTGGTGAAATTAGGTGAGGAATCTTGACAAATTTGGCCAAGTTTTTGCTATAAATAGAACCACATTCGACCCTCAAACCATCCCTGGAGGTTAAGTATATGCTGCTGCGAAGATTGGTGGAGATTTGAAGGAAGATTTGGAAGATCAAAGGATTTTCTTATAATTGGGGATATTTCTTTAGATCCACCAAAAGGTAGGTGTCTCTCAGGATAAACTCTAATTAAATCATGCCATCTTGTTCGTTTTTCTGTCCTCTTTCCTTTGATAGCTCATTTATTAAATTCTGTTATGAAATGAGCAAGTTATGGTCATTTTATTGGAGGGGTATTCCCATTTTTTCATCAAGTCCAGAACGTGCTATACCTCAGTAGCACGTTCTGAACGCGCGAGCCCGACCCAGCGCGTTCTTCATGAACGCGCTAGTCTCGGCTAGCGCGTTCATACCCTTAACCCCGGATGACCAGAAATGAAAAGTATAATACTTCTAATATAAATACATATACATAAAGTGTTTATATATATATCAGGTGTCTATATCTCTTATGGTTTATACAGAACCTATCTATTTTATTTAGTTTTTACAATTTTTAAATATATACATATGTTCTTGAACACGCCACCCTTGGCCAGCGCGTTCTTGAAGATCGCGCCAGGTAGGTATAGCGCGTTCATAAAAATTCTCCCGAAAATTTTTGTGATTAAAAATATAATATTTTGAATATATATATACTGTATTTATATATGTTGTATGAACGCGACCCTGAGCTATAGCGCGTTCACAGACAGTAACATCTTTTCAGCCTATAACTATTATATTTTTTATCATAGTGACGTACGAAAATTATTTCAGAATGTAAAAAAGTATTTTCTATCATATTGATGTATAAAAAACTACTTTCAGCATGTTAAATCTATTTTCTTATCATATGGTTAATTAATGTATGATTAAATACTCATATCTAAACTCATGATTTTAATTCATAAGCATATATTTCCATAACTAAAACTTGATGTTTTATGATTCTGAGATTAAGCTAAGATATTTAAAAATAAAACTACTATCTTAATTTTTCTTCCTACTTACCATTCATTTTTGAACTCTACGACTTAATATCGTTAAACATGATGCCTTAAATTGTTATCTACTTTTCTTGCAACTTCTGAAATTTTGTCAAATATGTGCTTATTACAAACAACATATTCTTGAAAATCATTGGCCATATTTATTAAAGTGGATGTCTAAACGTACTTGGGATCTTCGGATCCATTTGACTCAATGCCTGACATTAATGGGGCCCGGTCTGGTCCTGGGGGGAGCGCCCGAAAGTACTTGTGCCCATGGGAGTTGATTGACCAACGGTGTGGCATTGCACTGAAGTGCATGATAGATTTACTTGATACGGTATTCCACTACTCGTACTTGTTTACTTGTTTACATGATTACTGGAAAAGTTACATGAATTACTTGACTTGCGTGAAATGGCCAATTACATGAAATTCTTTACTTGTTCAAAGTCATTACTTGGAAATTCATCTTGATATCATATTATCTCAATTACTTGAAAATTCCATTCATGTTCATACACTTCCCGAAACAAGTTAGAAAATTGTTTAAATAGTTAATACTTAAAGATTGCCTGGTTCTTAGAGATATAAAATCCTACTGAGCTTTTAGCTCACCCTACGTTTTGGTTAATTGTTGTAGGAAATGAAAATGAACAAGGGAATTGACAAGAGTGAGAGAGTGATTTTCCTTTTTACCTAGGTTTATGTAGATCATTAGTGTTTTTACAAGAATGATGTACTTTGGAATTGAAAGTTGTAATTTGCCTTTATGGCTTATCAATTAGTGTTGTAAACTTCATTTTGATGGAATAAAAGTACCATTTTCCCATTCATTTCTGTCTTTAGAAATAAAATTGTACATGCTCTGATCGACACGGTTGTTTACGACTCGTCGCGCCCTCGATATTTCGCGTCGGGACGTGACAGTCTTTGTGGTATCAGAGCCTAGGTTACATAAAATATTAGGTTTCACAATTATAGGTTCATTCTTAAAACATAGTTTTCCCTCAAACATAGGTTCTAGATCAATATCTAGAAATTTGGTAGATCTTGAACTTTCCCGGTAAGATTTGGGTAGAAACACGGGTTAAGTTTTAAGAAAAAGGAAATCATCAGGAAATAAATACCAAAACAAAAATAATAAACCTTGGAATTATGGTTTCAGGCTATTTCTCGTAAATGGCCGCCGAGAGAGCTCAATGGCGGGAGATGCAGCGCGTTGTTCAAGGCTTAACCCAAGCCCTCCAACAGGTTGCTCAGGGAGGAGCAAACCGAGGAGCCGGAGATTTGCATAGGAATTTCCGAAGCATGAACCCTCCCAAGTTCGCTGGATCTACGGATCCGGATGAAGCCGAACACTGGATTAAGGAGATCGAGAGGATATTACGAGTCATGCAATGCGCTGACGAGGAAAAGGTCCTACTCGCTACTTTCCAACTGGAAAGGGATGCACGTGCCTGGTGGGAATCAGTCGAAGCTACTTTACCGCACGACCAAATTCTATGGGAAGAGTTCGTGGAACACTTCAATAGTAAGTATTTCTCTGACCGGGTGCAAGAAAGGAAGCCCGCCGAGTTTGCCGCCTTAAAGCAAAGGAGATTATCGGTCGTCGAATATGAAGCACAATTTTTAAGGTTATCTAGGTATGCTCCACATCTCGTGGGTACCGAGAAAATGAAGGCAAGGAGATTCTTAAATGGCCTTAAGCCGTAATATATTACTCAACTCGCCCCGATGGATATTCAATTATATTCTGATATGGTACGAAGAGCTCAACTCCTAGATGTAGACGGCAAAAGAGTGTCGTCCACCCTCAGGGGAAAGAAACAATGATGCAAAGTAATGATGAAAAGGTGATTGCCAGAGAGGTGGAGATGGCAAGGGACGTCCACCCTCGTCTGTCCTAAGAGATGGAAATGATGAAATCAACTCAAGAAGAGAAAGAAAATAAAGGAGAGAAAGGAAAGAAGGATGTGAAGCGAACTCCGGTACGTGGCGGAGATAGGGGTCGGAAGACCCTCTCGCGTAAACTAACCCCTTCCCGGTAAGCGTGACTTACCGTTCCACGAGCAGTTTTTTATATACCGAAAAATCCGAGAATTTAAGTAACAGAAATGGGGAGACACGAAGACTCAGAAATTGCAACGGAATATCATTCTCCAGACAATTACAAGGACAATACGAACCAAGATGCACCACCACAGGACATTGGTCTTTGTGGGGTTCTAACAACAATATAATACTATCAGCAATAATGAATGTATATGTACATATTAAGACCACCGCAAGACATTGGCCTTACGGGATTTTTATTGCAGCATAAATAATAAATATTATATGTACATACGTAAGACCACTGCGAGGTATTACTCTCCGCGGGGTTTTGACAGAAACTAAAGGAATAAAACGACAGAATGAAAAGGCTTCGCGAGGAATTACTTCCGTCACGTGCACCTTCGCGAGGAATTACTTCCGTCGCAGGGTTTAGACAGAAATTGAAAGAATAAAATGACAGAATGAAAAAAGGCTTCGCGAGGAATGACTTCCGTCACGTACACCTTCGCGAGGAATTACTTTTGTCGCAGGGTTTAGACAGAAATTGAAAGAATAAAATGACAGAATGAAAAAGGCTTCGCGAGGAATGACTTCCGTCACGTACACCTTCGCGAGGAATTACTTCCGTCGCAGAAATTAAAGGAATAAGATGACAGAATAAAAAAAAGGCTTCGCGAGGAATGACTTCCGTCACGTACACCTTCGCGAGGAATGACTTCCGTCGTAGGATTTAAACAAAAGGGAAAATTGACAGGAAAGAAAGGGGGAAGGGGATGTGATCGCCAGGGGCTGAGAGCCTCACAGGAAATGTCCTGATCGCGTTCGCCGCCGAAGCGGGAGCAGTGCGGATCCTCTCTTCCTCTTTGGTCGGCCGGCCGACGAAGAGGGCCTTCTTTGGTTACCCGGATTTTATTATCCCCTTTTTTTTATTTTACTTTTTTGTTATTATATATTTTTTATGGGGTTTTGTGGCTTTTATTGTTTTTATGTTCTTATATCTTTTTTAAGAGAAAGATGAGAGAGCAAAGAGAGAAATCGGGTGATAGATGGTAGAATAAGGTAGTACAATATAGGAAAAGAATACTAAGAAAATATAGACAGGATGAAAATTTTATTTTAGATAAGACGGAGAAGAACGGAGATGGAGGTTTAACGATATATAATACTAATAAGGGAGAGGAGATAGACTTATTGTTAAATGAAACGTAAAGGAGGATGAAGATGGAAATTTAACAACAAATAATAATGATGAAGGAAAGAACTAGGATAGATGAGAGAGACAATAGCCGGGTACCTCAAAAGGAGAGATGACCTCCTACTCTTTTGGTCGACGGAGGAAGCGGGATCCCCGACTGGTTAACCCTGCACAGAAAACAAATGAAGAGAAACAACAACGAGATAAGGACGACGGTGGTGTAGCATCAATTCTTTAGAAGCTGATATTGAGAATAGCATAAACGAATACGCACATTGCTGGTGATGTTTGAAACCCCTTTTAGAACTAAAGGGTGGTGGGATGATATGATGGATAAGTAAACAAGACTTTCTCGGGGAGATAAATGCAATATGGATAATGCATGCATACAGTGTAATAAATGAAATAAAGACAAAGCAGGGCGAAGGGAGACGCAAGAACTTGTTTGGGGAAGCTGTTGACAGGCTTTGAATGAGCTCCTTCAGGATGAGGACGGCGCGGGCAGACAGCGTGCCGGAATAACCTTCCTTCTGTACTCGCACACCCAGGAACTCGACTTCCTTTATTTCATGGGCCTCAACACAGACCGAATCGGAACCTCTCTTTTCAATCAGAACAAACCCCTACACACACTCACAAACGCATACGTACACAAACATACAAGCATACGGACATGTATACATAGCTATATGCTATTCATTCAACGATGGAGAGGAACTGATGAAAATAACAAGAATACAAGTGGACATGTATTAAAAATCATAAGAGATACCAACATGGGAATATGTATACATGGGAGGTAAAGAAGGAGAAGGCTAGAGAGAGAAAGATGGGGAGAGAGGGAGAGAAATCTCCCCTTTTTTTTAGTACTCTTTTTTGAAAGAAATTTAAGAAAAGATAATTCAGGAGGAGATAGAAAAATGGTGAGAAGGGAAAGGGCTTAAAAAGAAATACTAAGAATAGAGAGAGAAAATCATCAAGATAGGAGAGGATGAAGGTTTTATATTAATAGGATTATATGTAAGAGAAGGGTCTATCACATGTATGTGCATGGATGTTAAAGAGAGGGAGGATTAGAGAGAAACCGGGGGAGATGAGAGAGGGATAAAAAACAAAATAAAAATAGAATGAGAGAGTGAGAGAAAGAGAGGAGGTGTTCGAGAGAGAGAGAGAGAGAGAGAGAGAGAGAGAGAGAGACGTGTCGCGGCCAGAGAGAGAGAGAGAGGGGGGGTGTGAGAGAGAGAAGCAGTGAGAGGGGGAGAGAGAGAGAGGAAGCGGGAGAGAAAGGGGGGGTACGAGTGAGAGAGAGAGAGTAAGAAAGTGAGGGAGACAGTGAGAGGGGGGGAGAGAAGATGAGAGGGAGTGGGGAGGCCGTGGCGGGCAGCGGCGGCGGTGGCGGTGGAGACAGTGCCGGAGGCTGGAGCGACGGGCGAGGTGGCCGGTGCAGAGGCGGGAGGCGGCGTCGGGTGTGCAGGTGAGCGGTGGCCGCGGGGGGTGCGTGCAGGCGGCCCGGGGGTGAGCGGCTGGGGGCGAACAGTGCAGGGGGGGGGGCGTTGACGTGGGGACGACGTCACCGGGGGCGTCGACGCGAGGACGGCGGGGTCGGCGGAGGGAGCTGCGGCGCGCGGTGGGGACTGGACGGAGGCGGCGAGCTGAGGGGCCGGCGTCGTCACGGGGGCACGGGGGCGTCGCGGGGGCGAGCGGCTGGAGGCGAGGGCGCTGCGGCTGGGGGCCGGAGGCGCTGCGGCTGGGGGCCAGAGGCGGCCGGAGCAGGCGGGGGCACTGCGGGCGGCATCGGGGCGAGCGGCTGGGGCGCTCACGGAACACGCACGGCGTCCGGTGGCGTTCGCGGCGGTGCAGGCACGGTGCTCGTGGGCGTAGGTGGGCCGTGGGGCATGCACGTATGCATGCGGTGGAGGTGGGATGGGAAGGCGATGATGGACTGGGGAGATACGCGTGGCGACGACGGTGAGCTGCTCGCGGTTGAAAGGAAGGAGGGGGGGGTGTGGACGGCCGGAGGGTGGCGAGACGGGGTCGGCGGTGATGGGAGAAGGAGGTGGTGGGTGGAGTCGAACAGAGGGTGGCGAGGGGTGGAAAAAAAAAGCAACATGATGGTGGCTGGGAATGGATAGGAAAAGAAAGTGGAGGGGAGATGATGGTGGCCGACGGGAGTGTCTGGAAGAAGAGAGCGAGAGTGGGGTTCTGCTGCGTGGAGAAGAGAGGGAGTGGGTTGGGGTGCTGTTAGCAGGTGGGAGGTGGCCGAAGGCAACGGCTATTGGCAGAGAGAGGAATGGTGTGTGTGCTTGGTTCGCGGATGGGTGTTCGCTTGCTGAGTGTAGGAGTGGAGGTGGAGGGGGTGACTGTCGTGAGGATGAGGATCGCTGGAGGTCCAGGGGGTTGAGAGGGTGGAGTGTGTGTGTCTTCTGAGGGTCTTCCCCTGGGGTGGTGGGTTATGGAGGAGGTGAGAAGGGGAGAGAGAGAGAGTGTTAAAGAGAGGGGGCAAGATCCGAGAGACCTGGGAGGGGAGTTAGGAAATAAATTATGTAATAAAAGATGGGGCCATGTCCATTAAATTTTATTTATTTTTTTTTAGAACAAAAGTGGGCCAAGCCCATTAGCACACATCTATATATATTTTTTATTTTTGAATAGGAATGGGCCAAACCCATTAACACAAATGTTTTCTTTTGGTATATATATATTTTTTGAATAGGAATGGGCCAAGCCCACACGATGAACCTTCCCCCTTTTTTTAGGATTAAAAAAAATGGACCAAGCCCATTAACATTTTTTTGTTTTATGTAGGAATGGTCACAAGCCCATTAACAAGAATTACTATTCAAGAAGCCACATTTTATTAGATTAAATTAGAGATTACTCAACTAACTTAACTGTGCGAGCTGCTTTGGGGCGTCTTAGTGTAATACGGGATCTGCTCAGCATAATGCTAAAATATCATGTCTACACTAGAAGATGCAACGGAGTTATCAGATCGCATCCGAGGAAGGGAAGCCAAGAGAGAGCAAGTTACTGGGTCCGGAAGTTTCAAACCTTCCTTCGAGAAGAAAAGGCCCAATGACGGGCGTAACTTCAACAAGGATGGGCGTAATTTCAGCAAGGGTGGACGTAATTTCTAAGGGGACAAGAAGCCGAGGACTTTCGACAAACAAATTGTTCCTTTCTCTATGCCATCCAAGGAATTATGCAAATATTACGAGAAGCCCGGACACAAAGCCGAGGAATGCTGGAGAAAACTCGGTGCATGTCTTCGATGCGGGAGTCGGGAGCATAGGATCCCGAATTGCCCTCTTCTCAACGAGCAAGCTCCATCACCGGCAAAGCTTCCTATTATTGCTAAGAAGCCAGGAAGACTTCAAGCCCTTATGGGTACGGAACCTACCAAGGAAGGAGGCATCGTGAAAGGTACTCTTTTCATATACGCCAAGCCTACCTCTGTCTTATTTGACACCGGAGCTATGCATTCATTTATATCTAGAAGATTTGCTGGTCTTTTACCTATGAAGCCTGTTCCGTTAGATTCTACACTGACTATCACTACCCCTATTGGAACGGGAACGAAGATTAAACACTTCTATCCTGATAGTGAAATTCTAATTAGTGGTTATAACTTACCCGCTAATTTGGTATGCATGGAGATGGAAGGATATGACGTTATTTTGGGTGCCAATTGGCTATCTACACATGGAGCTAGTGTAAATTGCAAGTTGGGGATGGTAACTTTCATGGGTTACCCCGACCTTCTATTTTCGGGTATCAGGCATTCCAAGCACATGCCTCTCATTTCGGCCCTCAAAGCCGAGAAATTATTAAGGAAGCGTTGTGCCGGTTTCTTAGTTTCTATCACTATGACCGAGCATACGGAACCCGTTCTAAATGACATTCCTATCATTCGGGATTATTCTGATGTATTTCCGGACGAGTTGCCTGGTATTCCTCCCGAGAGAGAAGTGGTTTTCACTATTGATTTAATTCCGAGAGCGGCACCAGTTTCTAAAGCTCCATATCGGATGTCTGCCGTGGAAATGAAAGAATTAAAGGATCAATTATTGGAATTACTGGAGAAGGGGTTTATCCGACCAAGTACTTCACCTTGGGGAGCCCCGGTTCTCTTTGTTAAAAAGAAAGATGGTTCGATGAGACTATGTGTTGATTATCGGCAATTGAATCAACTCACCATCAAGAACAAATATCCTTTACCGGGGATTGATGAATTATTCGACCATATTTCTGGAGCTCGATATTTCTCAAAGATCGACCTTCGATCTGGTTATCATCAATTGAAGATCAAGGAAAGTGATATTCACAAGACGGCATTCCGAAGTCGGTATGGTCATTATGAGTTCACTGTTATGCCTTTCGGCTTAACAAATGCGCCTGCCGCATTTATGCAATTGATGAACAACGTATTCAGGCCGTACCTCGATCAATTTGTGGTTGTATTCATCGACGACATTTTGATCTACTCCAAGTCCAAGGAAGAACATGAAGAACATCTCAGGAAGGCCCTTCAATTATTAAGAGATCACAAGCTTTATGCCAAATTAAGCAAGTGTGATTTCTGGTTGGAGGAAGTTTCTTTTCTCGATCACATAATTTCCCAGAACGATATCACCGTCGATCTTTCAAAGGTCGAGGCTGTAAAGAACTGTGAAAGACCTACTAGTGTGACGGAAATCTGAAGCTTCTTGGGATTGGCTGGATATTATCGAAGATTTATCAAAGACTTCTCAAAGATCGCAGTATCTTTAACAAGATTGACAAGGAAGGAGAATCCTTTTATATGGTCCGAGGAATGCTAGAAAAACTTTCAAACTTTAAAGGATTGTCTGACGACTGCTCCTATTCTCACATTACCTACGGAAGGAGGAGGATTCGAAGTGTATGCTGATGCATCTGGAATTGACCTAGGTTGCGTATTAATGCAACACGGCAAGGTCATAGCTTATTCTTCACGGCAATTGAAGAAACACGAGGAAAATTATCCCGTACATGACCTAGAACTGGCAGCTGTGGTCTTTGCTTTGAAGATCTGGTGACATTACCTCTATGGCGAAGCCTTTACGGTGTATTCTGATCACAAGAGTCTCAAATATTTATTCTCTCAAAAGGAGCTCAATATGAGACAAAGACGGTGGTTGGAATATTTAAAGGATTTTGATTTCTCTATACAATATCATCCCGGAAAAGGCAATGCCGTAGCTGATGCACTTAGCAGGAAGCCGATGGCTTTATTATCGAGCATGATGGTTAAAGAATGGCATCTACTTGAGCAAATGGCCAACTTAAACCTCAATATGGAGGAGAAGGAAGGCGGAGTCTTTATTGCAAATATTCGACTCCAACCCGAGTTACTCTCGGAAATCAAGGAATGGCAAGTTGATGATCCGTTGATCGTGGAAATTAAAGACAAATTAGATCAACGACCGGATTTCCTTCTAGCTAATGATGGAAGGCTATTATTCAAAGGAAGAACTTGTATACCCGATTGTTCTACTATCAAGGGTAAAATCCTAGAGGAAGCACATCGGTCAAGGTACACTATTCACCCCGGTGCTACAAAAATGTACCAAGACCTCAAGAGAACATTCTGGTGGCCGAATATGAAGAGAGAGGTAGCCGAGTTCGTAAGTCGATGCTTGGTATGTCAACAAGTTAAAGTCGAGCACCTCAAACCGGCTGGTAAACTTAAGCCTCTCGAAATACCGGAATGGAAATGGGATAGTATCGGTATGGACTTCATTGTTGGATTACCGAAGACCCGAAGTGGTTTCGATGCTATATGGGTAATTGTGGACCGGTTAACCAAGTCTGCTCACTTCTTACCTATCATGATTAAATGGACCGTAGATATTCTAGCTGCCTTATATATCAAGGAGATCGTAAGGCTACATGGTATTCCAATCTCTATTAATTCGGACCGAGATCCGAGATTCACCTCTCATTTCTGGAAGAGTTTACAATCATCTATGGGTACTAGACTAAGGTTTAGTACGGCTTTTCACCCTCAGACGGATGGATAAACCGGGAGGATGAATCAAATTATTGATGATATGTTGAGAGCCTGCATGATTGACTTCGGTGGTAGTTGGCATGAACACTTACCGCTGACTGAGTTCGCTTATAACAATAGCTATCAGTCGAGTATTCAAATGGCACCATTCGAAGCACTTTATGGCCGAAGTTGCAGATCGCCTCTATGCTGGAGCGAGGTTGGTGACAAGGGATTGCTTGGTCCCGACATTGTACAAGACACAACCAACAAAATCCTGTTAATACAAGAAAGGCTAAAGGTCGCCCAATCAAGGCAAAAGAGCTATGCCGACAATCGGAGGAGAGACCTTGAATTCCAAGTGGGGGAGCATATCTTCCTAAAGATCTCACCCACCCGTGGAATTAGAAGATTCGGCATCAAAGGAAAGCTAAGTCCGAGATTTATCGGCCCTTTCGAGATTCTAGAGAGAATCCACGAGGTAGCATACAAGCTGGCCTTACCTCCTCAACTAGCCGGTGTACACGACGTATTCCATGTATCAATGCTAAGGAAATACGTCTATGATCCTTCACATGTGATTCAATTTGAAGAATTGAAACTCCAAAAGGACTTATCTTATCAAGAAATACCGATCAAGATACTGGATCGAAAATTATACCAACTGAGAAATTGGGCCATACCGATGCTGAAAGTCCAATAGAACAAGCGTGGATTCGAGGAAGCAACCTGGGAATTGGAAGAATCCATCAAGAAGAAATACCCGGATTTAATCTCAGGTTAGAAATTCGACCTTTCTACTCGAATTTTTGAAATTTAGATGTATAATGTGAATTTGGAGGACCAAATTCTTTTAAGTGGGGGAGGATGTAGAAACCCGATAATTAAAAATGAGAAATAAAAATTTTAATTTCATTATGTAATTAAAATTTTCATGAAATAATTAAATTACATTTTTTCTATATGAAATAAACTAGTTTATTGAATTTACTTGAATTAACTAGAAGTAAATAGAGATTAAGTGCTTTAAACTTTAGATAAATCATAGAAAGCCCAATAAAAGTCCATATAATGGACTGGGATCACAATTGGTCCATTGGATAATCTATAATGGACTGGATTAATAGATTAAAGGATTTATTAAATGTTAAATTGACCTAAATTCGTAACATGTGTTTAATATGATATTTAAGGGATTAAAATAACCCCATTTCTAGAAGATTGACTCAAGAATCAACCCTTACCTAACAGCCCACCTTGGACCAGCCATTTTTACATTATTTTCACACCTAAGATGGGCTAGATTAAGAGGAGAAATGGCAGTTTTCTTCTAATTCGGACTTAATGGGTTTGGTGGAATTAGGTGAGGAATCTTGACAAATTTGACCAAGTTTTTGCTATAAATAGAACCACATTCGACCCTCAAACCATCCCTGGAGGTTAAGTATATGCTGCTGCGAAGATTGGTGAAGATTTGAAGGAAGATTTGGAAGATCAAAGGGTTTTCTTATAATTGGGGATATTTCTTTAGATCCGCCTAAAGGTAGGTGTCTCTCAGGCTAAACTCTAATTAAATCATGCCATCTTGTTCGTTTTTCTGTCCTCTTTCTATTGATAGCTCATTTATTAAATTCTGTTATGAAATGAGTAAGTTATGGTCATTTTATTGGAGGAGTATTCCCATTTTTTCATCAGGTCCAGAACGTGCTATACCTCAATAGCACGTTCTGAACGCGCGAGCCCGACCCAGCGCGCTCTTCATGAACGCGCTAGTCTCGGCTAGCGCGTTCATACCCTTAACCCTGGATGACCAGAAATCAAAAGTATAATACTTCTAATATAAATACATATACATAAAGTGTTTATATATATATCAGGTGTCTATATCTCTTATGGTTTATACAGAACCTATCTATTTCATTTAGTTTTTAAAAATTTTAAATATATACATATGTTCTTGAACGTGCCACCCTTGGCCAGCGTGTTCTTGAAGATCGCGCCAGGTAGGTATAGTGCGTTCATAAAAAATTTTCCGAAAATTTTGGTGATTAAAAATATAATATTTTGAATATATATATATACTGTATTTATATATGTTGTATGAACGCGACCCTGAGCTATAGCGGGTTCACAGACAGTAACATCTTTTCAGCCTATAACTATTATATTTTTTATCATAGTGACGTACGAAAATTATTTCAGAATGTAAAAAAATATTTTCTATCATATTGATGTATAAAAAACTACTTTCTGCATGTTAAATCTATTTTCTTATCATATGGTTAATTAATGTATGATTAAATACTCATATCTAAACTCATGATTTTAATTCATAAGCATATATTTCCATAACTAAAACTTGATGTTTTATGATTCTGAGATTAAGCTAAGATATTTAAAAATAAAACTACTATCTTAATTTTTCTTCCTACTTACCGTTCATTTTTGAACTCCACGACTTAATGTCGTTAAACATGATGCCTTAAATTGTTATCTACTTGTCTTGCAACTTCTGAAATTTTGTCAAATATGTGCTTATTACAAACAACATATTCTTGAAAATCATTGGCCATATACATTAAAGTGGATGTCTAAACGTACTTGGGATCTTCGGATCCATATGACTTAATGCCTAGCATTAATGGGACCCAGTCTGGTCCTAGGGGGAGCGCCCGAAAGTACTTGTGCCCATGAGAGTTGATTGACCAACGGTGTGGCATTGCACCGAAGTGCATGATAGATTTACTTGATACAGCATTCCACTACTCGTACTTGTTTACTTGTTTACATGATTACTTGAAAAGTTACATGAATTACTTGACTTGCGTGAAATGGCCAATTACATGAAATTCTTTACTTGTTCAAAGTCATTACTTGGAAATTCATCTTGATATCATATTATCTCAATTACTTGGAATTTCCATTCATATTTATACACTTCCCGAAACAAGTTAGAAAATTGTTTAAATTGTTAATACTTAAAGATTGTCTGGTTCTTAGAGATATAAAATCCTACTGAGCTTTTAGCTCACCCTACGTTTTGGTTAATTGTTGCAGGAAATGAAAATGAACAAGGGAATGGACAAGTGTGAGAGAGTGATTTTCCTTTTTACCTAGGTTTATGTAGATCATTAGTGTTTTTACAAGAATGATGTACTTTGGGATTGAAAGTTATAATTTACCTTTATGGCTTATCAATTAGTGTTGTAAACTTCATTTTGATGGAATAAAAGTATCATTTTCCCATTCATTTCTATCTTTAGAAATAAAATTGTACATGCTCTGATCGACACGGTTGTTTACGACTCGTCGCGCCCTCGATATTCCGCGTCGGGGCGTGACATCAATCACCCAATAAAAATTACCACAGCAGCTACTAGTGCGGAATTAAAATAAGCTACTGCAGGACGATCTGGAAGCACTCAATCGCGACCAAAATATAACTAGTCAAGTAGATAAGTCCTTATGTGATCTTAAACAACCATCTACTAAGCGATGAACAGAATGCAACGATGAACACAAGTCACAAAGCAATCGCACAGTAGACAAGGGGTTTTAGGTGGTTCAACCTCAATCCAAAGGTCTACGTCCACCCCACACTCAAACCAGAGTGTGGCTTCACTGCTGTCTCACAGCTTGCCGCTGATCCACAGCTTCGGAGAATTTCTTCCCTACAATATGCTGAGCGTTACAGCTTCACTATCTAGAGGAATCCACCTCAGCCGCTGAGGATTACTGCTTTACCTCTGCTGACACATAGCTTGAACAAGAGTTTCAAAGATGAAATGAAACAAAGCAAAAAATCAAGAAACCCAAATGGGAATGTAGCTCAACAACGAGCAAGATCAGCTCCGGTTCTGAACCTGGAGACTGATGACAAACACTCTCTGAAATTCTTCTCTTCAAGCTCTCTTTCCTTTTCTCTTCTCAGATCTGCTCTCTATCAATCTGGATCGGGCTTTTTCTTTTTCTCACTCAGCTTCTTCTCCCAATATTACACTCAACTCTTCTGCCGCGATCACTCTTCTCTGGAACGAGCATCTTTTTATTCATAGGCAGCAGCAAAGAGGTAGGGCGCGTGCTCACCACGATTCCCGCCCAATTGCCTTATCCAGATTTGACATTCCTAGGCCACGTGGCAGCATCCCATCTAGACTACTTTCCACGTGTCACGATCTTGGCACATCTTCCATTCTTGGATCACGTGCCTTTCTTAACTTCCTCGAACAAGTATCCTGTCAAAGTATCAGACTTAATGTCAGCTTATGACAGTTTTATAAGAGATAAAGAGATTGCACGGAGTTGAAATATAGTCAAAACTGAAGTGCACAGACTGAACACATCATTTGATTATATGTGCATGGACTTAATGTACACGTAGCACACATATGCACAGACCTTCTACGCTGTGCAATAGTGATGTTCACAGACTTTGCTAAACATGAGGTGTAACAGGCACAGACATATTATGCAACATGCCTTGACTTGCACAGACTCACGACTTACAGACTACTCATGCACAGACAAGCCAACGAAGTGTATGCAGACTTTATGTGCACAGTGCAAGAGTTGCGCCGACTTGATGGTGTGCGATAGCGATTGTTGCACCGACTTCGTGAGCCTAGATCTCGCATGCACCGACTTGGTCGCGTGCATCAACGATGATTACACCGACTTGATGTCCCTTGGATGCAAGCATGCATAGACTGTGTTTGCATGAGACGCATATATGCACGGACTTAGTCGCGTACAATAATGAAGATTGCACAGACTTGATGTATGCGTGCACAGACTTGATGTATGAGTGCACAGACCTTATTCAGTTGAAATGCAACATATGCACGGACTCAATACAGAGTGAATTTAGTGTTGCACCGACACTATTCTATGCACAGATTCAGTATGAAGATGTGGACATTATTTATATGATAATATGACAGATGAAATTCATCAAAATACAAACATCATCATATCCAGATAAAGTTGACAAAGTCAACTCTTCAGTCAACTAGGTTAAACTAGAGTGATGTCATCACTCAAAACTATTCATCATGTTGCCAATCATTTAAAACAATTCAGCTCAAAGTAGTACACATGCTGCTTATCAGTCCAGAGGAAATTCAACATTCTCCTCCATCATACCATCTCAGAGGAGACCCAACATTCTCCCCCTTTTTGATGATGGCAACCCTAATAGCCCCAATGACAATCCTAAAAAATAAATGCCATACAGATGATGTATTTTGATGAGACATGAAGCATAGTCCAATGATTATGCATGTAAATGCAGACTCTATTAAGATGCTCCCCCAGAATATATGACTAGACTCCTCAAATAAAATAGCCTGAACTCTTTCTCTTCCCTTCTTGTATTTATTTCCATTAAGAACTCTCCCCTAAATGCATAGACTCTCAATCCACTCCCCCTCCATTAGATAAGATAAGGAGACAATAAACTCTCCCCCTTTGCCATCATCAAATAAGGAGGATAGAGGAGATGATATAGAAACCAAGGAGGATAGAGGAGACTTAATAACATTCTAGGTAAAAGTTCAGAATATGAGCAAATTATGGAATAGTTCTTCAGGTATACGAATCAAGCAATGTGCATTCTTGATATCATTCAGGTTTAACAGTTATAGAATGTAGAGTGAATTCACTGATTCTCTGAAATAGGGTATAGCGTCCGTTTATAGCAGTGAACCTAAGTCACATGACTATAATAGACTAGTTCAAGACTATATCTTACTGATTTCAGAATCAATGAATATCACGAAGAATGACCTGAATATGTATTGAGGTTAAACAGTTGACACTTCATAACACTTTGAACTTGAAGGGTTACAGCATACTTTTCAGTTTTGATTTTGAATCTGAACTCGGTGGACAGACAAGTGTCCTTTATGCCGTTGACATTAAGAGTACACGTGGGTTAGACGTAGGTACCCCCAGTTACTAAGCATAAACTACTATATCTGCCTCTGATCAAAAACTATCAAGATGATTTGCACCTTTGGCATTAATGGTACACGTTTATCAGACGCCGGTACCCCCATTTACTTAGTGAAACTAGCCCTATAGATTTGACCATGTGATCAGAGATAACATGACGCACTTCATGACATGAGGCCCTCTCCATTTCTTTGATGGAGGGTTCAGCTTCTCAGTGCAATTTAGTCATTGCTCTGCCACTTTGTTCAATTCTTTCATTACAGATTTCTTTTTAGCTACCCTTTTTACTTTTCAAGGTGACTTGTTTAAAAATAATACCCATTCTAGTCTTCCCAGTCTAGACATCACGAAAACTGGAATGTTCAGATACTGTAACGATCTTTCCTATTAAAATCATGGAAGAAAGGTTAATAACTATAAAGGTTCTCTATCACCTTATTTTCTGAAGAACAGTCTTTTGACTCTACAGTCTATTAAAATTAAACCTTTCGTTCATTCAAGGAGTAAATGAGATTCTTATAGAAGAAGACTTGAAATAATTCATGCTCATGACAATGAACCAATTACTAGATTGTCATCCATCCTGAGTGAAAGAAGTAGACAATGAAGTGCAGAATCAACTCAAGGGAATTTCAAAGAGAGAAGATCCATGCAAGGCCCATTAATACCAAATGTACATAATTCCATGTGATAATAGCTTCAGAGAGTTAGGAGAGAGTAGAATGGTTTGTACTCAGATCAGATTCTACTTAACTCCCCCTGACATCATGATGCATCGACTTTGATATGCAAAAAGCAGACCTTGCACCGACCTTAACATGCAGGATGTAGATAATGCATCGACTATGTATGCAAATGATGTGAAGATGCATCGACTATGACATGTGAAGACACGAGGTGCACGGACTTTACATGTGACTTAGACATAAGGTGCACCAACCGTGTATGCAGAGGACTCACATTATGCATCGACTATGTGCAAAATTGTATTGACAAAACCTCGGTGCAGAACATGCATTGGACTTAAATGCTCACACAATGAATCGACTATATGCAAGATATGCAATGACTTATTCTCTGTGCAAGAATATGCATCGACTTTAAAACTCAATAGTGCAAGGCATGCATATTACATTTCAACTGTGCAAAACAATTATACAGACATCAGAAGCTATTTATTCAAAATTCAGAAACAGGCTAACACAGAATTATTTTTCAAGCCATTTACATTTCAATTAAAGAATGAAATCATGAATCATTTTCATGCTGAAATTTACATAGCCCCAATTCTCTTCTTAGATATTTAAATCTTTCATTTCCAAGAGGCTTAGTAAAAATATCAGCAATTTATTTTTTGGTTTCAACAAAGTGTAATTCAATTTCATTCTTGCTTACTGCATCTCTAAGAAAATGGTGTTTGATTTCAATGTGCTTAGTCCTAGAGTGATGAACATGATTTTTGGTTAGGCAAATAGCACTTGTGTTATCACATAAAATTGGAATACATCCCAAATTTATCTGATAATCTGAAAGTTGGTGCTTGATCCATAGTACCTGAGCTGTATAATTCCCTGCAGCGACATATTCTGCCTCTACAGTGGACAAGGCAACTGTGTGTTGCTTCTTGGAGGCCCAAGATACTAGGCAATTACCTAGGAATTGGCAGTAGCCACTAGTGCTTTTCCTATCTACCCGACACCCAGCATAGTCTGTATCAGTGTATGCTAGAAGCTCTAGTTTACACTTAGCAGGGTACCAAAGACCAATTTCGTGGGTGCCTGATAGATACCTGAAAATCCTTTTCACTGCACTAAAGTGAGACTCCTTGGGACTAGCCTGAAATCTAGCACATAAACACACTGCAAACTATATATCAGGCCTAGATGCAGTAAGGTAAAGACGGGATCCGATCATACCTCTATACAGCTTGTTATCAACTGTTTTACCTTTGGAGTCTCCATCAAGACTTGTTGAAGTACCGATTGGTGCTGCAATTTCCTTGAGGTTTTCAAATTTCAACTTCTTCAGCAGTTCCCTTATGTACTTAGACTGGGTGATGAATGTTCCATCTTTGGTTTGGGTCACCTGCAGTCCAAGAAACAATTTTAACTCACTAATTGAGCTCATCTCAAATTCTTGTGTCATCAACTCAGAAAATTCCTTACACATCTTCGGGTTAGTTGAACTGAAAATAATATCATCCAAATATATTTGAACTATGAGAATATCCGGATGGCATACCTTGGTAAACAACGTCTGGTCAATCTCACCTCTTGAGAGTTTTTTTTCAGTAAGGAATTTGCTAAGCCTGTCATACCAAGCTCTAGGAGCTTGCTTCAAACCATAGAGAGCTTTATTCAATTTATAAACATGACTAGGGAAATCTAAACATTCAAAACAAGGAGATTGTCTCACAAAGATATCCTCTTTTATTTTCCCATTTAAGAAAGTAGATTTCACATCTATCTGCTGGAGAGTTATTCCTAGTGAGCATACATAAGCAAGTAAAATCCTAATTACCTCTAACCTAGCTACAGGGGCAAAAGACTCTTCGAAGTCAATTCCGAATTCTTGATTGTACCCCTGAGCTACAAGTCTGGCTTTATTCTTAACCACATTTCCCTGCTCATCAGTTTTATTTCTAAAAACTCCTTTAGTCCTAATGACAGTCCCATGATCAGGAGGTGGGACTAGGTGCCACACTTTGTTCCTGTCAAATTGATTCATCTCCTCGTGCATGGCATTGATCCAATGCACATCATTTAGGGCACAATCAATGGTCTTGGGTTCTACATGAGAAACTAATGCAAAAGCATTCAATTCATTTTGAGCTCGAAAGAAGCCTCTGGTCCTGGGCGGTTCATGCAAGTTGCCAATGACATTATCTACTTGATGGTCTTTAAGAAATCTAACATTGATAACTTGGTTACCTTGACCTTCATTTACCTCCCCCTGAACAGTAGGCTCCTCTGCATTGTTATCTTCAGGTTCATCATCCTGATCTGATTGGTCTGCAAACTTTCCTTCCTTCAGAATTTGGTGCTGACACTAGAGCGAGTGAGAAGCACGAACCGGCAAGCTGTCGGTACCGTACGCGGAGCACCACTCGAGCTACATCAGCTTCTCTTTGGCTCGGAGATAGTCTGGAGTCTCCGCCATGAGTTTGGACACTTTTTTTGCATTTATTTGCATTGTATTTGGGCTCGTAATGTGTGTTTTTATTTGAGTTTTCATGTTGGGCTCTTTGTAAGGCTCTTAATAAGCCATTTGGATTAAGCCCTTTAGAGTCCATTAAGAAGTGTGGTCATATTGGACCACTAGACTTCATAATGGGTCTTTAAATGACTTAAGGCCCAATTGGGCTTCTCTCTTTCTCATGGGTTTCCTACATTGGAAGGCCCAATTGGTTGGTCTATGGCCCAACTTGGACCAAGCCTCTCTTGTTGACCAAGGGAGACAAAGTGGGAAGAAAAGCCCACTTTCTCTCCTTAAAATGAGGGGGCAGCCCCCCTCTTTTGGCCTCATTAGGCTAAACTTATTTAATTAGGCTTGACCACATGGGGGAAATAGCATTTGGCATCTCCTCTATGTAAACCAAGATCCATGGGTTTCATATAAAAGAGTTGTATTTCCTATTTTTAAGAAATAATGAAGAGAAAAATCTGAATTTTGTTGGAGCAAGCAAGGGCTGCCCCCTATCTCTCTCCTCCCCCCCTTCTGCAGCTGGGAAGGCTGTGAATCAGAGGTGTGAAGCCTCTTCTATCAGTTCGTTCGTTGTTGCCGCCGCCGCTGCCATCGTGCCGCCGTCACACCACCGCCATCGTCACCGGAGTTCTGTCCATCCAGGACAGCCCCTTCTTCCATGAATTTTCACTCCCAGCCACGAGATCTTTTGGAGCCCAAACTTTCAGGGTGAGTTCCATAAATCATCACCACGCCTAGAAAAATTGCTGGAGCCTCTAGTTTCTATTTTTCATTTTTCCATTTTCATTCTCCACCTTCTTTCAGATCTGCCAGCAGTCTGCCCAGATTTCCAGAACCTTAATAGGTCATTCATGAACCCAGCTTCTTATGATCCAAATGACTTGATATTTTTATTGAAGGTTCTGTCCACCTAATACCACATCCACAAATTTTCTTGTGAATTTAGGTTCACTTTCATATTTTCTAAAAATTCACTTCAGATCCCAACTCAATTCTATCTACCACTGTCCAGATCCGACCCCCAGTCAATATAAAATCCCCAACAAATCGAAACCTCCACAAAACCCTTCCTAAAAATTATTGTCGTTTTCCTCTCTTTCCCCTCTACAACTTTCCCGAAGAGTTCAAAGTCTGAATCGTAGGTCTACTTCACGGTCAATGCCAACTCTCAGGAAACTTTCTTTCTACCCTGCCAGATCTGAAATAGAGATCAGTCCGGTTCATAAATCTGCCAATAAAAGTACAGTCCCTACAAATTTTCTGGAGTCAAGGAGGGTCAAATAATTTCGAGAGAGCTTTCCAACGATACCTCTTGTGTCTCGAACCGACATCGGGAGTGATCGCAGCGACAGATCTCGCCGGATCGCGCACGGCAAAACAGAAGCAGCAGATCCGTGGGCAACAACTCCAAGACTTGGAGATCGAAGCTGATCGGCCTCCGACCGGTGTTCCAGCCCGGCCGCAGTCCAGGGGAGCGCGCCACCAGGTGTCACCATCACAGCGGGACCCACACCGCCAGGTCCGGACGACTGAGCAGCACGTGGGCCCCATGAACCCGCAGATCGCACCGTCCGGACAGCACTAAAACGTGAGTTTCGGCACCGTCGGAGCGACATCAAGATGCTGCCCGTCAACCCACTTCCCGATACTCCCGGGCCCCACATGTGACCTGTTACCTCCCTACGTGGAGTGGGTCAAAACATTTGTACCGCTGTAATATTTGTTAACCGGGAGTACGGATTTGGCCGGGGTTGTCTTCCCCACGCCGGGAGCATGGAGGTAACGGTCTTACTTCTTGGCGTTCATTTGCTAGTTTAGTATATGGTCATATGCTGGTGTGAGTGCGTTAGGATTCTAGCCCGCGAGTTCATGTCACCGCTGTGAGCGTGAGAGAGTGACCCGTCCCGTGGCTCGATCCGAGCACGGAAGTGAGTCGACCACCCTTGACTCTGCCGGTTTCTCAACCGCGCGGATCCGCGTTTCCCCTCCCTTCGGACGACGAGTGAGCTTGCGTTTCTGTTAGCAACGTATAGCCCATAGAAACTCTTAGTGTCGGGCTGAAGTGTCGTTCCTACTCGTATGTTGCTGGTCGCGTCTCCATTTAGAGTCCGAGGTCCGTATCATTTAGAGTCGGTCCCCGTGTCCATCCCGCATCTGTTTGGTATCAGAGCGAGTCGAGTCTAGGGTTGTCATTGCATAAGTCTTGCACGGTCTAAGTCGAGTATAGGAACATCATTAGTTTTAAAACAAAAAAAAGTGTTTTAAAAAAATACATTTCATCCCGATAATTTGATATATTAAAAGGTGTTATCCGAACGTTAGGCTACGCCTATCGGGAAGGCCGCACACTTGCGTGAGTGATCTTTGGATCGATTAACTCCGCCACGTACCGGATATTGGATTAAGTCTAAGTGCATTAATCTGTGTCTCCTAGTTCATGTGTCTTTGCATGCCCACCCGTCGAGGTACCCAATACTCGCCATCACCACCTATGGCGGATTCCCGAGCCCGTAGCTCCGATGAGCCCTCGACGGCTGAGATGTTCTGAGCCCTCATGGATAGTCTCGATACGCATATGGATGGCCTTAGTACACATCTAGATGGCGTAGGAACGTGTCTGGAAGGGAGAACGAAAGCCCTCGAGGATCTGGCCGAAGCATCGGACCAGTCCATTCAGGGTCTTGTAGGGAGGATTGCTGCCCTTGAGAGGGCCCCAGTAGCAGCGCAACCCGCGCCGACGAATGGCCAACAAGAGTCGGCTCAGCAACTTACTATGCCAAGGGCTCATGGGGTAGATGTTGGGAGGCAGCAGGTGCATGAGTTGGATGACTATGCATCTGATAATGAACAAGGGGGTTACGGTCGTGATCGTCGAAACCAACGACGGAATCGTGATGATGACGATGACTGTGTTCTTAGGAGCATGCGTGCGGACCCTCCCCTATTTGACAGGTCTTTGGATCCGAAGGTCTATTTAGATTGGGAGGCCGGCATGGACCGGTGCTTCGAGTGGTTTGAGATGACGGACCACCGAAGAGTTCGGTACGCTAAGATGAAGTTGCATGGGCAGGCCCAAACTTATTGGATCAATGTGGAGAGCCTGTTAGTGCAGCGACATCAACCCCCGATCGGTACTTGGGATGACATGAAAATAAAGTTGAGGCATAAATACCTTCCTGCCACATATCGCCAGCGTCTCATAGATAAATGGCAAAGTCTCTCCCAAGGGAACCGATCCGTGACTGAGTACACCACCTAGTTTGATGAGTATTATTTGCGGTGTGGAGTTACGGAAGAGAGCACCATGACCATATCACGCTTTCGAAGAGGTCTGCGGCCGAACTACCAATATGAACTTTTCCGCCGTAATGTGACCACTTTGGAATAGGCCTATCAGGTTGCTCTCGAATTGGAGCAATTCGAGGCCGAGTTTGAGCCTACCCATCGGTTGGGCCCCTTTCCCATTCGTAGTGTCGAGCCCCGTGGCTCTTCAGGTACGTATCCGAGGGCCCCCATGGCTCGACCTCAGGAGCCCACTCGCCCTGAGCCATTCGCTCCTAGGCCTCATCCTCCACCTCCGAGGGATATCCCTCCTCGTCCCCAACCCACGGCACCCACGGTATGTCTATCGGCACCCACACCCGTTGCTCGTCCTTTGTTGCCTACACCTCCTATTCGTCGGGAGGATAAGGGGAAAGGACCTTTGATCGGGGAGCCTAGTGGATCACGGCAGCAGTGTTATCGCTGCAATGGGTTTGGCCACCTCGCCAACCAGTGTCCCACTCGTCAGTCTCTTGTCATTGGGGACACACAGGCCGGGGACGCCACCCCTTCAAATCTTGTGTTAGTCAGCTATGAAGCAGATCAGGAGCTAGTTGATGAATACTATGAGATTGAAGGTGATGGCCAGGATGCCCAGGATTTGGACGATACCCACATGGGGGTCGTCAGGTGTATTCTCACCCAGCCACAGGCCAGTGATGACTGGCGTCGGACCACCATCTTTCATACATACTGTAGGCTGGGGGGGCATGTGTGTAAGGTGATTATCGATAGTGGGAGTTGCATCAATGCAATCTCCATGGGCGTAGTCTCACGTCTTGGTCTTACTCCCGTGGACCATCCTTGCCCCTATCGAGTATCATGGGTGGATTCCACCTCCATTCCGATCAGGCTGCGGTGTTTGGTCCTACTAAAGTTCCATGCCTATCATGACGAGATCTGGTGTGATGTCCTCCCCATGGAGGTGGGCAATATCATTCTTGGTAGGCCGTGGTTATTTGATCAGGATGCCACACTCCATGGCCGGTCGAACACCTGTACCTTCGACCATGATGGCCAGCGGATTATCCTCACCCCCTCTCAGCCCAAGAAGCCATCAGTTAGGGGTCCTACTGGTCCTAGTACTCCGGAGCCATCCGTCCCCAGGCCCAGTACCCCATCCCCAGCCCGGGCTATGACCGTTACCTTTGGCACAGGCGAGCCCTCGACTAGGAGGTTGATGATGATTAGCTCCCGAGAAATGGAGCGGGAGGCTAGTAGGGGCTGCCCTGTATTTGCTATTACGGTCCGAGAGGTGGAGCCGAAGTCCGAGGGTGAACTCCCACCTGATGTCATTCCTATTCTGCAAGAGTTCGCTGATATTTTTCCCGAGGAGCTTCCCGAGGGACTCCCACCCATGCGGGATATTCAACATGCTATCGACCTGATTCCGGGCTCCTCATTGCCCAATCTCCCTCATTATCGCATGAGTCCCACGGAACATGCCGAGCTAAAATGGCAGGTCGATGAGTTGATGCAGAGAGGGTCTGTTTGGGACAGCATGAGTCCGTGTGTTATTCCTGCATTACTCGCCCCAAAGAAGGATGGCACGTGGAGAATGTGCATTGATAGTCGTGCCATCAACAAAATCACCGTGAAGTACAGGTTCCCTATTCCCCGCCTAGATGATATGCTAGACATGATGGCCGGTGCCACTATCTTCTCGAAGATCGATCTTAAGAGTGGCTACCATCAGGTGAGGATTAGACCAGGTGATGAGTGGAAGACCGCATTTAAGACCAAGGATGGTTTATATGAGTGGTTGGTTATGCCCTTTGGGTTGAGCAATGCCCCTAGCACCTTCATGCGACTCATGACTCAGGTCCTTCGACCATTCATTGGAGTCTTTGTGGTTGTGTATTTTGATGATATCCTTATATATAGTCGCACTAAAGGGGACCACTTGGACCATCTACGGCAGGTTTGTCTTCTTTTGAGGCGAGAGCAGTTGTTTGCGAACCCACAGAAGTGTGCCTTCATGACACCTCAGCTTACCTTCTTGGGTTTTATTGTGTCTAGTACTGGGGTCTCCGCCGATCCGGAGAAGGTCCGGGCCATTGTTGAGTGGCCGGAACCCCGTACGGTCCATGATGTCCGCAGCTTCCATGGCCTCGCGATGTTCTATCATCATTTCATCCGCGAATTTAGCTCCGTCACTGCCCCGATCACGGACTGTATTAGGAAGGGCACGTTTGTATGGACGAAGGCCGCCGCTGCTGCCTTCAAGAACATCAAGGAGCGCATGACCCAGACACCTATCCTTCGATTGCCATATTTGTCGAAAGTGTTTGAGGTCTCTTGTGATGCGTCGGGTGTTGGGATAGGAGGAGTGTTGAGTCAGGAGGCCCACCCGGTCGCATATTTCAGTGAGAAGCTGAATGACGCGAAACTGCGATACTCCACTTATGATAAAGAATTCTACACAGTTGTTCAGGCTCTTATGCATTGGAGGCAGTATCTATTACATCAGGAGTTTGTCTTATACTCCGATCATGAGGCTTTGAGGTACCTCCATTCCCAAACGAAGCTTAATGCACATCACAATCGATGGGTTAAGTATCTCCAGCAGTACACATTTGTACTTAAACATAAGGCTGGAGTGGAGAACAAGGTGGCTGATGCCTTGAGTCGGCGTGCTTGTCTGGTGACCACCATGAGTGTCGAGGTCATAGGGTTAGAGAAGATGGTAGAGGCCTATGTCGACTGTCCTGACTTCGGTCAGATTTATACCACTCTCCAGGCCGGACCCTCTAGAGGTCATGATGATTATGTGCTCCAGGAGGGTTACCTCTTTCGAGGGGGCAGGCTTTGTGTTACCCGAACTTCAGTTCGAGACTTCTTAGTCTGGGAGCTACATGTAGGAGGTCTAGCCGGCCACTTTGGTCAGAACAAGACTATCGAGGCTGTTGAGCATAGATTTTATTGGCCGAGCTTGAAGCGTGATGTTGCTCATATTGTGGCTCAGTGCCGCACATGTGTTACGGCTAAAATGAAGAAGCAAAGCTCGGGCCTTTATATGCCTCTTCCCGTGCCTGATGCCCCGTGGCATGATGTTAGCATAGATTTTGTCTTGGGATTCCCGCGTACCTCTCGGAAGCATGACTCGGTCTATGTGGTAGTTGACCGGTTCTCGAAGATGGCCCTTTTCATTCCCTACTCGAAGACTTCGGATGCTTCGAGGGTAGCCCACCTATTCCTTGCTCATGTGGTGTGCAAGTTCGGGTTGCCTCGTACCATAGTGTCTGACCGTGATGTTAGATTCACCAGTTATTTCTGGAAGACACTGTGGCATATGTTGGGTACTCACCTCAAGTTTTCCACTGCATATCATCCCCAGACAGATGGTCAGACCGAGGTGGTCAATAGGAGTCTGGGTGACCTTTTGAGGTGTCTTGTCAAGGACCCTGTAGAGGATTGGGATCTCATATTACCATTGGCAGAATTTGCATATAACGATTCAGTTAACAGGTCTACCGGCATGAGTCCATTCAAGATTGTAACAGGTCGTAGGCCTAGGAAGCCAGTGGATCTTGTTCCCATGCCCATTCATGCACGAGCATCTGAGTCTGCCGAGTCTTTTGCTAGGCATGTTAGGAGTTTGCATGACGACGTCCATCGTCACATTGAGGCCAGCAATGCACGGTATAAGGAGTTAGCCGATGCCTATCGACACCACCGTGAGTTCCAAGAGGGTGAATATGTCATGATTAGGGTAAGACCTGAACGGTTTCCCTCTGGAACCGTAAAGAAATTGTAAGCTCGCGGAGCCGGTCCATTTAGAGTGTTGAAACGCGTTGGATCCAATGCGTATGTTGTGGACCTGCCCGGGGAATATGGTATAAGCTCAACTTTCAATGTGTTAGTTCTAGTTGCATATAGGGACCCATCGGTGATCCCTAGTGAGCCTTTTGAGCCATCTCCTCCCATTGAGAGTGATCCCACACCTGAGTGTACACCACCGGCCCCATTTCCACAGCAGCGAGAGCATATCGCTCATATTCTGGATGAGCAGGTGACAGTTACCAGGAGTGAATCTCACCCATGCTACCTAGTGCGTTGGAGAGGGCGACCCGCCACCGAGGATACTTGGATCACCCGTGGAGAGTTGCAGCGGATAGATCCAGACCTACTGGAGCGCTACCAGAGCGATGCAGACCCTTACTCGACAGGGTCGAGTTTCTCCCACCCAGGGAGAATTGGTGCGGACACCAGAGCGAGCGAGAAGCACGAACCGGCAAGCCGTCAGTACCGTACGCGGAGCACCACTCGAGCTACATCTGCTTCTCTTTGGCTCGGAGATAGTCTGGAGTCTCCGCCATGAGTTTGGACACATTTTTACATTTATTTTCATTGTATTTGGGCTTGTAATGTGTGTTTTTATTTGAGTTTTCATGTTGGGCTCTTTGTAAGGCTCTTAATAAGCCATTTGGATTAAGCCCTTTAGAGTCCATTAAGAAGTGTGGCCATATTGGACCACTAGACTTCATAAAGGGTCTTTAAATGACTTAAGGCCCAATTGGGCTTCTCTCTTTCTCATGGGTTTCTTAGATTGGAAGGCCCAATTGGCTGGTCTATGGCCCAACTTGGACCAAGCCTCTCTTGTTGACCAAGGGAGATAAAGTGGGAAGAAAAGCCCACTTTCTCTCCTTAAAATGAGGGGGCAGCCCCCCTCTTTTGGCCTCATTAGGCTAAACTTATTTAATTAGGCTTGACCACATGGGGGAAATAGCATTTGGCATCTCCTCTACGTAAACCAAGATCCATGGGTTTCATATAAAAGGGTTGTATTTCCTATTTTTAAGAAATAATGAAGAGAAGAATCTGAATTTTGTTGGAGCAAGCAAGGGCTGCCCCCTATCTCTCTCCTCCCCCCCCTTTCTGCAGTTGGGAAGGCTGTGAATCAGAGGTGTGAAGCCTCTTCTATCAATTCGTTCTTCGTTGCCGCCGCCGCCGCCATCGTGCCGCCGTCGCACCACCACCATCGTCGCCGAATTCTGTCCATCCAGGATAGCCCCTTCTTCCATGAATTTCTGCTCCCCGCCACGAGATCTTTTGGAGCCCAAACTTTCAGGGTGAGTTCCATAGATCATCACCACGTCCTAGAAAAATTAGCGAAGCCTCTAGTTTCTATTTTTCATTTTTCCATTTTCGTTCTCCACCTTCTTTCAGATCTGCCAGCAGTCTGCCCAGATTTCCAGAACCCTAATAGGTCGTTCATGAACCCAGCTTCTTGTGATCCAAATGACTTGATATTATTATTGAAGGTTCTGTCCACCTAATACCAAATCCATAAATTTTCTTGTGAATTTAATTTCACGTTCATATTTTCTAAAAATTCACTCCAGATCCCAACTCAATTCTGTCTGCCACTATCCAGATCCGACCCCCAGTCAGTATAAAATAACCAACAAATTGAAACCTCCACGAAACCCTTCCTAAAAATAATTTCCATTTTCCTATCTCTCCCCTATACAACTTTCCTGAAGAGATTAAAGTCTGAATCGGAGGTCTACTTCACGGTCAATGCCAACACTCAGGAAACTTCCTTTCTGCCTGGCCAGATCTGAAACAGAGATCAGTCCGGTTCATAAATCTGCCAACAAAAGTACAGTCCCCATGAATTTTATAAAGTCACAAAGGGTCAAAGGATTTCAAGAGAGCTTTCCAACGATACCTCTTGTGCCTTGATCCGACATCGGGAGTGATCGCAGCGATAGATCTCGTCGGATCGTGCACGGCAAAATAGAAGCAGCAGATCCGTGGGCAGCAACTCCAAGACTTGGAGATCGGAGCCGATCGGCCTCCGACCGGTGTTCTAGCCCGGCCGCCGTCCAAGGGAGCGCGCCACCAGGTGTCACCATCACAGCGGGACCCACCCCACCAGGTCCGGAGGACTGAGCAGCACGTGGGCCCCACGAACCCACAGATCGCACCGTCCGGACAGCAATAAAACGTGGGTTTCGGCACCGTCGGAGCGACATCAAGATGTTGCCCGTCAACCCACTTCCCGATACTCCCGGGCCCCACATGTGACCTGTTACCTCCCTGCGTGGAGTGGGTCGAAACATTTGCACCGCTGTAATATTTGTTAACCGGGAGTACGGATTTGGTCGGGGTTGTCTTCCCCACGCCGGGAGCGTGGAGGTAACGGTCTTACTTCTTGGCGTTCATTTGCTAGTTTAGTATATGGTGATATGCCTCTATGAGTGCGTTAGGATTCTAGCCCGCGAGTTCATGTCACCGCTGTGAGTGAGAGAGAGTGACCCGTCTGTTGGTTTTAATGTGTCCCTTCTTTTGCAAGATGGGCTATGATGCCAACTATGATGAAAGTATGAGCAAATAATGAAGTCACACAACCTATGGACATGTGAATCATGAACCTAGGAAACCAGCACAAGCTCTAGCATGGGCATGCTAACTCAATCAAAACTAAACCAAGCAAATAAAGAAAAACACATGCCGGGGCGTGGAATAAGGAATAAAGAAAGAAACACACCATATAGGTGGAACAAGCAAAAGTAAAGAGGAGATATGATGAGAGAGAAAGTTAATGCCCAAACTAAGAAAAGATGTGATCGCCACTAAGGTAAAAACAAGCCAAAGACCTGATAAATATCTTAGAATAAGAGGATGATGCACCTGCCCACGGGAGAGAGAAAGCAACCAGGAAACTGCAGCTCCGTCAGATGTAACAGTCGAAGACTGATGCGCCACAAGACGTGTGACGGTCTCACAATAGACCGCTACAAGACTCTAACGTGCCTGTTCTAAACCATCAGAGCTTCTACAGAATAGAAGTTGGGAATCTTTTTATCTCCAAGCTTTCCAGCCGGCCAGAGAGCTTGGGCCTCGTGCTATGGACTCTGTAAACATGCAAAAGAGTGTAGAACACAAGAAAAAAAACCCAGATTAGCCCTTAGACAAAGTAGTATCAATAAATCTAAGAAACTTAAAAACATGCAAAAGGAAAGGGAAATACCGGGGAGGTTGATTTTTTTAACCCCTCTAGGCGTTTTAACAGATGGGAGGATGTTTTGAATGAATGCAGCAAGTGTAAGAACGTGGGAGATGGAGAGGGACAATGCTATGAATGCTTGGAAGAGGGAGAAGACACTAAGAACACAATTTAACTGAACTAAACCCTTGAAAATGATACTCCCTAGACTATAGAAGCTGATGGACGTGGGAAGCAGCTCTCCTTGGTTGGTTCTAGCTCCAGGATGCGGCAGCACTTCGATGCGAACTCCAGATGTATCCTCCTCAAGCCATGAAGTCAAGAGTTCTATTTATAGACCCTCAAAGTCTAGGTTCGAGTTGAGGATAATCCAGGTAGAAAGTAGGACGTTTCTTAGAAAACTCTTGAAGATAATACTCCCAAGAGTCCATAGAAACAAACAGAAGGTTCTGAGGATCAGATTTGGAAGAGAAATCAAAGAATCAAACTCTTAAGTCGGCCACGGAGTAGCGGAGAAGGAGCAGTTCTGCTAGAACTCTCTGTTTGATGTAACGGCCGCACGATAGACCGCCACAAGGATTTAACGCTCCAAGAAGGGACCGTCACACAACCCTATCCTTTAAAAGATAGGATCAACGGGAGAAGCTTACAAACATAGAACTCTAGATGAATGTAACGGTCAAGGGTAGACGCGTCACAATGAATGTAACGGCTGCACGATAAACTGTCACACCCAACGGATAGGCTAAAAGATAAGCTTGAAAGAAGCCATAAGCTTAAGGACTCTGTAAGGATGTAACAGACCAAGGAAGATGCGTTACATGTCTGTAACGCGCCCTTGAAGGACCGTTAGAGACAATGGAGTGCAAATGAAATGAGAGCTTGCTAAGCTTCGTCCAGCAGAAAGGGATAAAGAACCAGACCCAACCAAGGAGATATGACCCATGAAATAAACCTCGAATTGACCAAGAAGACTCAATAAAGGTGAACAACTCAGAGCATCATATGGAATGAACAAGGAGATGACCCGACTTATTGGTCATAAAACGGGTGTCAACAGATGCCTCTCCTTAACGTCCTCTTTGTAGGGGAACGAGCGGAGGTGAAGCAAAAGTGAAATTGATGAGGGCATCACACCACATACCCTCTGGCTTGGCACTTCTCTCCCTCCCGGAGGCAGCTAGGGAGCAGCCCTTCTTCAGATGGAACATTGGTGCTTTTCATCCTATTACATTTTCCTATTTTCTTGAGTCATTTTGATGTATTTGCCTATGTTTTGAGTCATGTTACTAGGTTATCATGTTATTTACTTATGTTTGTATGTAGGCTAGTGGGCTAATGGGGCTAGTAGGTCTTATTGGGCCATTTCTTTGGTCTGGCCCATGGGCGCCCCTCTCCCCACCCCTTGGTCTTCCGTCATTTGTCCATTTCATGAGGACTTTTTATAAATTGGGTTTTCCTATATATAGGAGCCCAAACCCCCTCTTTTGAAGGAATGAAGTATTAAGCAAATTTGAGCCACTTAAGTCCATCTCTCCCTCTCTCTCTAACTCTCCCTCTCTCTCTCTTTCTTCAAGGGGCGAACCCCACTTCTCTCTCCTCCCCTCCCTTGGGCGCAACAGCCCCTTCACCTTCCCCTCCCCCTGCCACCTCAGCTGCCACCTCACCCCCTCCACCCTTTCATATTCCCAAGGCCTTAATTCCCTTCAATTCCCTCCACTTCCCAAGCAACCTTTCACCTTCCCTAGACAACCCTTCCCCTTCCCCATACAACTTCCCACCTCCAAGGCAACCTTCCCCCTCCCCTAAGCAACCACTCCCCTTCCCCACACTCCATTCAAAGCCCTAGTGCGATCCAAGCCCTCTCCCCTCCTCCACTTGGTGCGCACCCCTCCATCTAGCACAACCCCACCCCCCCCTCTTGACCACATCGCAGCCAGTACTCCCACCTTCTTTCCCTGCTAGCTCCGCCCTCCCCTCCACCTCCATTACCCCTCATCCCATCTCCCCACAAGATCCCCCATCATCACCAAGGCACCCTTGTACCCTATTCCCCCACCAAGGAGCCATCCTGCCCACCACTCAATCTCCAACCCGTGTGCAGAGAAGACCTGCAGACCAGCACCAAGTTTCAGCACCGTCCACGACTCCATCCTGGTCCTTCTGGGGGCGTGGCCTACACCGACGGAAAGGTCTACGAGTCTACTTTGCAAGCGAGGTGGAATCGTCCAGTTCCAAGTTCGTGGCCGACCGGGAGAGCTGTTCTCCCCCAACTGCGCCAGACGTCCTCTGCAGAGAGCCTGAGCCCGGTTGGAAGAAATTTCACGACCAACGGCGAAGGAATCCGATCAAAGGTTCTTCATCAAAGTTCTTCCTCCCCCTGTCCCCGATCAGGAGAAAGAAACGGGACCTCTTTCGAAAAACGGGAACCAGAGTTCCGAATTTTCTCCCTCAGTCGTGCGGGTCTGCCTCCTGCAGTCTGCAGCGACCAGTTCCCACTCGTCGGCGTCCCCCTGTCCACCCCGACCTCAGAAGGTGTTGCTGTCAGTTTTTCTGTGTAGAGGCTTTGTCCACGGTTCCAGAGACTCCAACGGTTCGTGATTCGGCATCCAGGAGCGGCCGGGGCAACTTCTGCAAGTTGCAGACAGAAACAGGGAGCCACCCGCCCCAGAATCTGTTGCTCTACTCAGACCTCCACTGCAGCCATCGACGACGTCAGAATAAATTGATATAAATCAGAGGCGATTGGGTTCCTGTTACGAGAAGATCCCCCCTGGGCTCGTCATCGGCAGAATTCCTGACCGAGATCTACAGGGACTACACTGACTGCCTATCAACGTCCACAGCCAGCGGTCCAATTCGGAAGCGGTCCCTCCTCGTGGGCTACTAAGCTTATCTCCCCCGCTCGCCTGGCCGGCTTACCGCCCCTCTCTACGGGAGGTAGTGTTTGTTGTAACCCATCAATTCCCACCCCCGAGATCACCCTCCTGCGTGAGGTGTAGTGAGTGTACACTTAAACAGGTTCGAAGCTTCATCGGCGCAGTGTGCGGGGAACCCACACTTCCCCGCCCGCCCTCGTCTCCGACCGGGGTTGGTTTCCTCAAACCAACCAGGTGAGCCTCCTGCCCTTGTCTCCTTATACCTGTTTATTTAATATCCGCGAAACATATCGGCCGGTAGGAGAGCGAGTGCCCGATCCCGGTGCCACCTTTCAGTGTGGTCACCGTGGCCATAAGTGAGCGAGTGACCCCGTGCCCTTAAGGCATCCGGCCGCCCTTGTTTGTGGGCTTTCAAACCTTCGGGAGGGCTAACTAAAGTGGTGCTGGTCCTCTAATCAGTCAGGGGCTATCTCCATCACCTCGACTCGGCATCACCGGGTCACCACGGGAATCATGTGCGCACGGTGCGTCGGTAGCTTTAACATATTCTCGGCGCCTTGTAATTGTGATTGCGAATTAGGTCCAAGGAATCAAAGTCTCCGCTGCATTTTGTGTCACATCAGAAATGGAACATGGAGATGAAGCGGAAATGAAGCGAAGTGGACTGAAAAGTGGGCGTTAAGGCAAACGACACCCGTTCTCAGCCAACAAGCGATAGGGATTTTCTTGAAAACTTTGAACCAATCACAAGGAAATAGCCAACCAAATGACGCATGTCTGGAGGAACTAACAACTAAGGAAAGGAAAACACAGCCAGCAGCCGGAGCAACGGAAAAGAAAGAGATGATTAACTAAACTCCAGACAGAAATCTTCAGCTAACCAAATCGAGTGAACAGACCGAAGGAAACCTTCTAATTCAGAGTGGAATGATTCTCCTTATTCGAGATCATTGAACACATAGTTATTCACCATTATTGAGACACCTGGACAAATGAAGCTTATGAATGCTCAAAAGATGCGCATGATGCATGCTGGGCTAAAGGAAAAAAGAAATCATTAAAACGAATGCAAAGAAAGACAAAATAGCAAGATACTTGAGAATAGTATTGCTAGACCGAAAAAACAAGGGTCAGGACACCATCTGCAACCACGGCGTGCAAGACAGAACAATCGTCCCCAAGCTTTTCCAACCTAATGACTTATCCAACGATTAATCATGTGTACCTAGATCATCATCATTTTGTTTAAGAGGAACATCAGATCCCAGAACACATGAATGACCAGCCGGTTCCCGAGATAGTATATCATATATAACATATAGTAATGCATTAAGGGATAAGGGATCGAAATACAATACCTGACTTACCTTCTTGGCGAGCGGTGAAGCATGATGGCTAAAAAGCGTTCATGACTTTCATCCATAGGAAGAGAGGTTAGCCAACAACAATTAATCATGAGCATAGAATAAGGCCGAACCATTCATTGTATTGAGCAAAAAAGTATGATGATCAATCAAGCACAAAATTTCGATAAAGAGGGCATTATTATTCATCAAATGTTTCAAAGTCTCTAACGGCCTAAGCTAGATGCGTCAGACACATTTAACAGTCTAGAATAGACGCGTCACACAACGTCGGTTCACATTTTTCAAAAATTAGATAACTTCATAACCTGACGGTCCAAGTGAGATGCGTCAGAGGCTGTGATGGTCTTACGATAGACCGTTACATTTTTTGAGCGTTCAAAAAAACAAACTGAACGGTCGTGACCCTCATTCGCTCAAACACACAAAACACCCCAAAAACCAACCCCACCGGCGACCATGACCGGCGACGAGCTCCCCCAGCCGCCCATGAGAAGGGAGAAAGGGAAGAAGACTAAAGCCATCAAGGGCAAGGCCCTCAGGAGATTTAGGGCAAGGGTGGACCAAGAGGAGGTCCCCCCGGCGGCGACCGAGCAACCGACGGTGACGGCGGAGCAAACAGCGGAGGAGGACCCTCCCACGATCGAGGAAGGAGGAGAAGAGGCCCTGGGGGAGACTGCTGGCAATGAAGAAGGGGCCACGGCACCAGGGAAGAGAAAATGAGGTCGCGACCATGAGGTAGGTCCCCCGCCCTAAAAATCCAATTTTTGAAATTTTTATGTGTGCATGTGTGTGTGAAAGGGATAAAATGGGTATGGGGACCCATTGGGGATGATATGTAGACCATTTGGGCCATCTTCAGGAGCTAAGGTAATCAAAAGGGGACAACGCCCTATTGTAGAGGATGTGACGGTCGTTGCAGCGACCGTCACAGACCTGATGCACCACCATTGGTGCGTCAGAGAACTGTGACGCATCACCACAGGGCCGTCAGAGTGACCAGAGGTAGAAGCAATTTTTTTGGGATTTTTTAGTTTTTTAATTTTTTGTTGCTTTCATTTCTATTAATGTAATGCAATGGAATTATGATGTAATGACTGACTTATGCTCTAATTGTGCAGGGGAAAAGAAGAACGAGGACCTCTTGGCTCCAGATCCGGGCGGTATACCTGGCATTGCCCGAGTTTCAGAGAGAGAGATTGGCCGGGATGGGATTCGCCGAGGTGCTGAGCATCACGGTGACTAGGATGGATACGCCACTACTATATGCACTCAACGAGAGGTGGGACCCTGTGAGCCGAGCATTCATCTTCCCATGGGGCCACATGATCCCCACATTGGAAGACATGGTGAGGATTACAGGATTACGAGTCCACGGAGCTGCCGTGACTGGGTGGACATATGGCGACTATCGGAAGATGGCCCAGGAGCTACTGGGCTTAGACTTGATCAGGCCGGGGCACACATCATCCCAGCTGTCAAGGTCGAGATTGCAGGACAGCTTGGGACTGAAAGGAGTGGCTATAGCAGTCGGCGAGCTCGCCGAGCAGCATATAGACCGAGTGATAGAGCTGGTGCGCCCGCGAGTGGCGGTAGAGGCAGGACAGGAGGGAGACCGAGTATTGAGATGATTTCTTATGTTGCTGTTCGAAAAGTTGCTTTTTCTGACCCGAGCAGATGTGATCAGCTGCAGGCTGCTGCCACTGTTAGAGGATTTGGGTAGAGTGGGAAAATATGCATGGGGGGAGGCAGCGCTTGCCTTCCTCTTCGAGTCGCTCAGCACCAAAGACCGACGGACGATGCTAGGCGGCTTCTCACCTTTCCTACAGGTAAAAACTGGACTCTAAATGCCTTCTATATGATTATGATTATGAATGCAAATGATGCAATTTACTGACACTTGACTCTAAATGCAGATCTGGAGCTTCGTGTACCTCCCGGGGATTGGACGAGGTACTCAGCTACATCCCGAGCTGATCCCGATCGTGAGGCAATGGGTGGTAGCGAGGGACACGGGATCGATCAACAGGCTGACCCGGGCCATCCAGGATGATCTTGACTCATTCCCAGACACATCGGTAAGCTCCAAACTTAAACTTTTCTAGATGCTCTTAAATGTTGCTAAATGCTTTCTAAATGCTTCTATATGCTGCTAAAAATGCTGATGTGGACTCAATTGCTCTTTCAGGTGCGCTGGACACCATACCGAGATGAGGGCTACGAGGGACAGCCATGGGTCAAGGCGTCCCTGGCATACAGCGGGTGAGATGTTTGGCTTCATTGCATCAATGTGATCGAGCAGCTGCATTACCGCCTGATCCTGAGGACACGGGGACTCCATCAGCCAGAGGTGACATTCCCCTGCAGAGATGATGAGCGCCCGAGCAAATCTTCAAAAGGCATTAGCGGAGATGTGGATTGGTGCACCCGGAAGGCCAAATATGTGCACGATTGGAACAAAAGAGGCCGGGCAGTGAAAGACCGAGCGGAGAGCGATGAGGCCTACCTCAAGGCTTACTCCCACCGGTACGGCGACCAGGTGTTTAGAGGCACTCGACGGCCAGTATGAACTTCTAAACTCAAAACTCTGTCTATTTTAAATTCTATTCTATATGCAGTGACATATACTTTTTAAATGCAGCTAGACCCACAGGGACACATAGCCGAACTCGAGGGACTCCTCCATGCCACCATCTAGCAGCGGGATGAGTACCAGGCTGCCTTGGAGCTTCTGGTGAGCCTCTACACTTAGACTTAAATGCTTATGATGCAAATGATTAACCTTGACTTCTAAATGCAGCAGGCCGAGGGAGCCGAGAGGACCGGACTAGATGCACCATCCTTCTCTTCACAGCCTGCCGGGGGATGGACTGAGCGAGATGCGGATTTTACCCGAGCCGTAGCTCGAGCCAAGGAGGCCGAGGCTACCCTCGCAGAGCGGGTAAGAATCTAAATTTTTAGACTTAAATGCTTATGAGTTATGCAAATGCTGACCACGATGCCAACGTAGGCGAGAGAGCTGACCGCGGCATTGGCCGAGATGGAGCGAGCTTGAGCAGAGACTGAGCAGACCCGAGCAGAACTGGAACGCTCTCGAGCTAAGGCAGGGCGTCTTTAGGTAGAGGTAGCCCAGCTGAGCAGAGAATTGGAGTGGGCATCTACCCAGACAGCAGACCTCGAGAGATACTGGACCGAGGCTCGGGCGGTGCGACTCCAGGTTCATGATTTAAAGATCGAGCTCCAGGCCGTGGAGCGGACAGTCCGGACGATTAGCCGTGGACCTGTGTTGAGTGCATCCCGGAGTATTGCAGCGGGAGGCACACAGAGTAGAGTACCGAGCAGATCGGTAGGAAACTACCTGGCTAGTTCTTCCAATCAGCGGAGGAACGAGGAGGCGGATCGGAGATGATTACGAGAGGAGGAGCACAGTGCCATGGAGCCGTCGGCCAAGCGGCAAGAGGGCGCTGGTAATAGTGAGGGCCCGGGGGATAGACCGGCCGAGTGATGTATTTTCTTTCTTCTTGACACCCACACTTGTACAAGACTTATGATAGAAATGAAATGAAAATCTTTTTTGTGTTTTGTTTTTTTTTGTTTTTGTGTTTTTTATGTGGATGAATGAATGGATGAATGTGAGTATGCATGCGGATGTAAATGAATGCAATGAATAGGTGAAGTAGATGGGAATGAATGCGGACAGATGGCAACATGTGTTGATGAATGACAACAGTGGTCAAAATGTAAGACTGGCAGGTCAGATCAAAGAGGACTGGAAAGGGGAACAAAACCTGTAGCAGAGAGTGTGACGGTCTATTGATGGCGCGTCAGGTTCATATAACGCATCAAGGTTAGGCCGTCAGAAATGACAGAGAAAATGGACTGAAAGCCTGTTGCAGGAAATGTGACGGTCCATTGATGGAGCGTCAGAGATCTGTAACGGTCTAAGATTAGACCGTCAAACACGACAAAGCAAGATTGAGCTAAAGACATGTAGCAGTAAATGTGATGGTCCAAAGATGGAGTGTCAGAGAGATTTGATGGTCTTACGATAGACCGTCAGAGAACAAACTGTAATCCGAGACGGATTCTGTTGTGAGAGCTCGAACTCGAATCAAGGAGACCTTAATCCATACTAGAACCCTCCTAGGCTTAGGATAAGGCTTTCTAACCCATGTCTTATAATTCTAGCAGCAAAATCAAGCCTTTAAAAGATAGGAACAAGCCCAAAAATCGCATCTTTCATTGATTCTCTGCTACAAGGGTTGAAAACTTCATCAAAGGGCAAGGAACATCATGAAGAGAAGCTTTGGAGAGATGGGCATGGAAGAGAGGGTCTATACCGGGCCCAAAGCATCCAAGAAAGAGCATGGGGAACTGCAAAGATTGACATCCATCCCCAAGCATCTGAGCTCAAGTGCCCAAAGAGCGGTAAGTTCCAATTGACTTCAAAAGTTCATCAATTTCTACACTTTATATGCTTCTTCTCTTTTTCTTCTTCTTTCTTTCTTTTCTCTAGCCTCTCCTTGGTCCAAGGTGTTATTCAAACTTAAAGTGGGTGGCTCCCATGGTCAAAGAACTCCCATTAGAAGTCTTATCCATCCTTAGGGCATGACACCTCTAACCTTTGCTAGTTTTGGCCAAGAATTTCTAGAAATTGTCCTTAGATTGGGCAAGCATTTCAGCCCTCATAGAATTATGGCATCCACAAACACACACCTTCCTCTTCCCTTCCGTCGAAGCTACAATCTTATTGGAGGAGGTAGAGACCTACCTAGCCCTTGCTAAGACTAAGGTGGGGGATGCTGATCTAGTGTGCCATACGGTTGAACCTATTGACCCATCCTTGATTCTAAGTGATTTCATACACAACCCGAAGGACGTGAGGGCCATGATCAGCCCAAGCCACATTCACTTGATACCCATGTCTCAATGGATAGTCTCTCATTGCAAAAATAAGTGGGAGAGATATGAAGCCATTGCCAAAGCCGTGTCGGTTTGCTTATGAGGAGTCTTCCTTTTTACTACCACTGACCACCTCCTAGATATCCAAAACCTTAGCATCATTAGTGGGTTGTGGCGGGGTTTGTCTATTTCTCAAGTAGTCCTTTCATACCTTTAAGAAGGACTTAGTTCAGCTTGCTTAAGAGGACCTCTTTTCAGCTCAATGATACTCCTTGAGTGTTGGATGGGAGTGAGAATCAAGTTCCAACCCAAGGAAGACATACCTTCAGCTAGCCGGATCTTTGGGAGCCACCCCTTGTTCTTTATTGGAGGTGCCTTTAGATTCTCTTAACAGGTTGAATGCCGGACGGCGGATAAGAAAACGTGGGACGATTGGCGCCTCTTCCTCACCACCTTGCCAATAGAGAAGTTCATGATGCGACCATGAGTTCTTCGGAACACCTTGCTTAAAGTACCACGGCGATCAGGCCTTGATCTACAGCTAGTGGTGAACACTACCTTGGCGATCTACAACCCGCACCGGTGCTACCTTCAAATTGGGCTACCCCGTACCGACGTTCCTGCACTATCACACTACCCTCCCCTTCTAGCTAGGAATATGGGGACCGAGGAGGATGAGAGAGTGATCCGGAACGCACTGACCATGTGGGAGATCAGCAAAGTGCGCCCGTGGCAAGAAGAAGTGGAAGAAGACGACAAGGGACGCCGTGACTATGTGAAGGAATTACGCAAGATCCGCCCTTTTGCAGATAGAAAATTGAATGTAGCTTGAGATTTTTCTTTATGATATTTCCGAACTTGAAGTTTATCAATCAATTTTATGTATCATTAAATTCAATGGAATGATATAGAAGTGCCTTAGTTGATGGAATCATGAGTTTGTTGCTTGATCGAGCATGGATGTTCTGGAAAATAGAGCTCTGGAACCTGTAATGGTCCTACATAGGGCCGCCACAACAGTCTGACGGTATTACGACGAGCCGTCAGAAGAAGTGAACTCAGAAAGCTGAGTTTCTGTTCTCAAGAGAATGTAACGGTCTAATATCAGGCCGTTAGAGTGATATAACGGTCCATCGTGGACGCGTCAGAGAGGGTTTGCTGAGGGCCAATGAGTTTCAACCTTCGGGAGAGGGTGACGGTCAAACTATGACTGTCATAGTTATGTGACGGTCTGCCACTGGAGCGTTACAGACCTGAACCTGGAAATTTGTGAGTTTTGAGTCTTGGGCTTAAACCTGCGTTCTGCACACACTTAGACAAGAAACAAGTTAGATATGTTCTTAGACTCAACCCCTTGCCTAAAGCAAGTTAGAATTTGACTATTTCTTTATATTTGGTCAAGGGGTGGAGCCTTATTAAATAGGTGAAAAATATAAAATGGAAACAATGCAATGCATGCGATGCATATGATGGTATTTTTGGGAATTTTGCAAATATTTGGATTTTTGTGAGATTTTGAAAATATCTGGTGTTTTTGGTTTTTTTGGAATATATGATTTCTTTTGGATTTTGAAATATATGATTTTTTTGGATTTTGAAATATATGATTTTTTTGGATTTTGAAAACCAGTGTCTCCCTAGGAATGAGGGTCCTCCCTATTCCGTTCAGAGTTTCTGAGGTTGGCGTGCAATGGAAGTAACAACCCCTGGCCAGGGCCTAACTCGCGTGACGGTGTCTCTGCCAAGGCCATACCCAGGGTACTTGTCTCAGTCCTGAAAAGGAAAATAGAACACTGTGATAAGCTTAGGCCAGATATAGAAGATTTTTTAGGACTTGAGTTCCTCTCCAGACAACCGATTTCAGAGACTTGGTCTGTTACGCCGGGGCTTTTGCATCCGTCATCAAACCTTTGTCCACTCTAGGCATGCATACGACCGGGCTCATAACGTCCCACGGGGAAACTGTACTGCCACTCTTGCCATGCCTAGCTTTTTTTTTTCTTTTGGAGCTTTGGAATTATGATGGATGGTCTTTCGAGATAGACTTTTGCTTTTGTCGAGAAGATTGCTCCTTTTCTTTTTTTTTTTATTTTTTTCTTTTCTTTTTCTTGTGGTGTCAGGTAATAACGGACTGCCCCTATTTGAGACCTCCTCTTGTCAGAGTGTCTTAGATTGGTCGTCGCCTCCTTATTCACCTCTTGCCCCGGGATTCATTCGAAGGAAGAAGCGAACAGGGACCTTGACTTTCCCCCAAGCATGGCTGAGGAGAAACGGTGTCTACGAAGTGGGAAACCCGACCAGGGACGTCGTGTGGTATGTGATTGCCGTGCTCAGAGTCCTCTTTCACGATGAAAGGGAAAGGACACCTTGCTACCGGGGTGGCACTGGTTTAGTGACGAGGATCGTCAGGCAACAAGGACAACTATCCAATTTATTTATTTGAAGTGTTTTATGTTAATGGGCCACTTTAGTGGGCCTATATGTGTGTTTTCTTTTTTTTAGAAAATAAGATGTCACCATCCTATATAGTTTTTTTTTGGTCTTAGTATTCCCACGAGAGCATTATTAGTCAGAAGTGTTAGGTGATGTTTGGTCATAAATGTCAAATGTTAGGTGTTGAAGTTTTTGATACGTTGTCTGTGGGAGGAGTCTATATAAGAGTCTGTAATCACATGTTAAGGGAAGAAGGAAGTTGATTAAAATTATGAGAATGTTAGGTGTGAAGCCTTGTGTTTTCTCTTCTCTGAGAAGGAGATGGGTGTGATGCCCATGGGGGTGTGAAGCCCCACCCTATCCCACTATCCCACCATCTCTTCTCTTCCCCTCCACTTAGCCATTAATTCTTTTGTTTGATTCTCCATCTTCCCAGACCACCACGTACAATGCTTTCCCCCACCCTGCACCATGCCGCCCACCACCTCCCTTTTCTCTTCCCTTGGGCAACACCCCTCACCTAGCTCCACTACCCACTACCACAGCCTTTACATCCAGATGCCCACCTGCGCCACCACCCAGCTCCCGCCTGTCCGCCGCTACCCTCCGATCGTGCATCTGCAATAGCCAGAACGCATGGCCCCATTTCCCCTGCACTGGACGTCTCCACTCCCTCCTCCACACCCCCACCTGCAGCTCATTCCTTTTCACTTGCAGACAATTGGGAATCTCGTTCTAAGATGAGGTACCACAAAAAAAGGTGAAACAACCCCCTCCCGTGACCACTCTCTCTCATCCCAAGTCTCCCTCTCTCTCTCTCTCTCTCTCTCTGTCATCCCCATCTCTCTTTCACTATCGCATGGGGCCTTAAGCTACAAAAAAAGGAGATTTCCACCTTCTCATTCTCTCTCTCTCTCTCGAGATGCACTTTGAGAAGGTTTTTTTTTGGTTTTTTTTTAAAAATGTATAAAAGTGGCAAAAAAGAAATAAAAAAATTATTTTGTGAAAAAAAAGAAGGTTAATAAATAGAGAGGAAAACTATTTTGAGAAAAGGAAAAAAAATAATAACAAGGTGAGAAAAGAATAACATCAAACAACCCGGGATTTTGTCCCGCATCAGTTTTTATTTCTTTTTAGCTAAAGTAAGTTTGAAATAAAATGAGAAAAGATGTGGCAGAGAAGGTTGAACAAAAAAAGGAGAGCAAATATTTTCAAAAAAAAAATGAAAAGAATAAAAGAATAAAAAGGAAAGAGAAAAAATGTGTTTCTAAAAAAGGTGAGATCCGGGTAGTTTTGTCCCACATCAGTTTGGTATCAGAGCGGTTACCCGCTTGTTCTCACAAGTCAGGTCCTTGGGCAAATCCGCTCCGTCAGGAAGGTATGATTTGAAACTTCGGATGCATCGTCCTTGAGATGGGGACGGGTGCGAGGCCCCATTTGAAGCTGCAGATCCGTCCTCCTCCTCTCCGCCATGAAGGAAGAATTTGAAACTTCGAGTGCATCGTCCTTGAGATGGGGACAGGTGCGAGACCCCATTCGAAGCTCCAGGTCCATCCTTCTCCGCCGCCCATCTTCATCGTCCGTCTCCACCAACGCTGCTGCTTCTCCGAGCAAGGCCCTAGGTTCGAGGTCGAACCTCCTCCAAGCGGAGGGGTTTGACGAGGATCGTCAGGCAATAAGGACAACTATCAATTTATTTATTTGAAGTGTTTTATGTTAATGGGCCACTTTAGTGGGCCTATATGTGTGTTTTCTTTTTTTTAGAAAACAAGATGTCACCATCCTATATAGTTTTTTTTTTGGTCTTAGTATACCCACGAGAGCATTATTAGTCAGAAGTGTTAGGTGATGTTTGGTCATAAATGTCAAATGTTAGGTGTTGAAGTTTTTGATACGTTGTCTGTGGGAGGAGTCTATATAAGAGTCTGTAATCACATGTTAAGGGAAGAAGGAAGTTGATTAAAATTATGAGAATGTTAGGTGTGAATCCTTGTGTTTTCTCTTCTCCGAGAAGGAGATGGGTGTGATGCCCATGGGGGTGTGAAGCCCCACCCTATCCCACTATCCCACCATCTCTTCTCTTCCCCTCCACTTAGCCATTAATTCTTTTGTTTGATTCTCCATCTTTCCAGACCACCACATACAACGCTTTCCCCCACCCTGCACCATACCACCCACCACCTCCCTTTTCTCTTCCCTTGGGCAACACCCCTCACCTGGCTCCACTACCCACTATCACAGCCTTTACCTCCGGATGCCCACCTGCGCCACCACCCAGCTCCCGCCTGTTCGCCGCTGCCCTCTGATCGTGCATCTGCAACAGCCGGAACGCATGGCCCCATTTCCCCTGCACTAGACGTCTCCACTCCCTCCTCCACACCCCCACCTACAGCTCATTCCTTTTCACTTGCAGACAATTGGGAATCTCGTTCTAAGATGAGGTACCACAAAAAAAGGTGAAACAACCCCCTCCCGTGACCACTCTCTCTCATCCCAAGTCTCCCTCTCTCTCTCTCTCTCTGTCATCCCCATCTCTCTTTCACTATCGCATGGGGCCTTAAGCTACAAAAAAAAGAAGATTTCCACCTTCTCATTCTCTCTCTCTCTCTCTCTCTCTCTCTCTCTCGAGATGCACTTCGAGAAGGTTTTTTTTTAAAAAAAAATGTATAAAAGTGGCAAAAAAGAAATAAAAAAATTATTTTGTGAAAAAAAGAAGGTTAATAAATAGAGAGGAAAAATATTTTGAGAAAAGGAAAAAAAATAATAACAAGGTGAGAAAAGAATAACATCAAACAACCCGGGATTTTGTCCCGCATCAGTTTGTATTTCTTTGTAGCTAAAGTAAGTTTGAAATAAAATGAGAAAAGATGTGGCAGAGAAGGTTGAACAAAAAAAGGAGAGCAAATATTTTCAAAAGAAAATGAAAAGAATAAAAGAATAAAAAGGAAAGAGAAAAAATGTGTTTCTAAAAAAGGTGAGATCTGGGTAGTTTTGTCCCGCATCAGTTTGGTATCAGAGAAGTTACCCTCTTGTTCTCACAAGTCGGGTCCTTGGGCAAATCCGCTCCGTCAGGAAGGTAGGATTTGAAACTTCGGATGCATCGTCCTTGAGATGGGGACGGGTGCGAGGCCCCATTTGAAGCTGCAGATCTGTCCTCCTCCTCTCCGCCATGAAGGAAGAATTTGAAACTTCGAGTGCATCATCCTTGAGATGGGGACGGGTGCGAGACGCCATTCGAAGCTCCAGGTCCGTCCTTCTCCGCCACCCATCTTCATCGTCCGTCTCCACCAACGCTGCTACTTCTCCGAGCAAGGCCCTAGGTTCGAGGTCGAACCTCCTCCAAGCAGAGGGGTTTGACGAGGATCGTCAGGCAACAAGGACAACTATCCAATTTATTTATTTGAAGTGTTTTATGTTAATGGGCCACTTTAGTGGGCCTATATGTGTGTTTTCTTTTTTTTAGAAAATAAGATGTCACCATCCTATATAGTTTTTTTGGTCTTAGTATTTCCACGAGAGCATTATTAGTCAGAAGTGTTAGGTGATGTTTGGTCATAAATGTCAAATGTTAGTTGTTGAAGTTTTTAATACGTTGTATGTGGGAGGAGTCTATATAAGAGTCTGTAATCACATGTTAAGGGAAGAAGGAAGTTGATTAAAATTATGAGAATGTTAGGTGTGAAGCCTTGTGTTTTCTCTTCTCCGAGAAGGAGATGGGTGTGATGCCCATGGGGGTGTGAAGCCCCACCCTATCCCACCATCTCTTCTCTTCCCCTCCACTTAGCCATTAATTCTTTTGTTTGATTCTCCATCTTCCCAGACCACCACGTACAATGCTTTCCCCCACCCTGCACCATACCGCCCACCACCTCCCTTTTCTCTTCCCTTGGGCAACACCCCTCACCTGGCTCCACTACCCACTACCACAGCCTTTACCTCCGGATGCCCACCTGCGCCACCACCCAGCTCCCGCCTGTCCGCCGCTGCCCTCCGATCGTGCATCTGCAACAGCCGGAACGCATGGCCCCATTTCCCCTGCACTGGACGTCTCCACTCCCTCCTCCACACCCCCACCTGCAGCTCATTCCTTTTCACTTGCAGACAATTGGGAATCTCGTTCTAAGATGAGGTACCACAAAAAAAGGTGAAACAACCCCCTCCCGTGACCACTCTCTCTCTCATCCCAAGTCTCCCTCTCTCTCTCTCTCTCTCTCTCTCTCTCTCTCTCTCTCTCTCTCTCTCTCTCTCTCTGTCATCCCCATCTCTCTTTCACTATCGCATGGGGCCTTAAGCTACAAAAAAAAGGAGATTTCCCCCTTCTCATTCTCTCTCTCTCTCTCTCTCTCTCTCTCTCTCTCTCTCTCTCTCTCTCTCTCTCTCTCTCTCTCGAGATGCACTTTGAGAAGGGTTTTTTTTAGTTTTTTTTTAAAAAATGTATAAAAGTGGCAAAAAAGAAATAAAAAAATTATTTTGTGAAAAAAAAAGAAGGTTAATAAATAGAGAGGAAAAATATTTTGAGAAAAGGATAAAAAAATAATAACAAGGTGAGAAAAGAATAACATCAAACAACCCGGGATTTTGTCCCGCATCAGTTTGTATTTCTTTGTAGCTAAAGTAAGTTTGAAATAAAATGAGAAAAGATGTGGCAGAGAAGGTTGAACAAAAAAAGGAGAGCAAATATTTTCAAAAAAAAATGAAAAGAATAAAAAGGAAAGAGAAAAAATGTGTTTCTAAAAAAGGTGAGATCCGGGTAGTTTTGTCCCGCATCATTTAGACTCTACGGAAAGAAACGCTTAAGGTACAACCCATTCCAAGCGTGAGCGAGCTCCTCACCTTCTGCGTTCACTAAGCGGTAAGCATTCCCTGGATAAGCCTCTTTCACAACAAACGACCCTTCCCAGTTAGGTTATAATTTAGACCTAGGACCTGCAGATCGGATGAATTTACGTTTCAAAACCATATCACATTTTTAAAATTTGCGTTCAATTACCTTCTTTTGAAAATAACGTGAAACTCTCTTTTGATAAACGGATACGTGATCGGCCACGTTCATCCTCTTCTTGTCTAAGAGTTCCAGCTGGACGAGCAACGCCTCTCGACGTTCATTGAGATTAAGTTCCTTATCGAGCTGCACCCTTAGGGAAGGGATCAAGATCTCATATGGGAGCACCGCCTCCATCCCGTAAGTGAGAGCATAGGGAGTTTGCCCCGTAGCAGTACGAACGGAGGTGCGGTAAGCCCATAGAGCTTCCACTAATCTTTCTGGCCAATCAGAAAACTTATGAGATTCGTATGTTTTCTTTATGATTTTGAGAAGGGTTTTATTAGTGGCTTTGGCCTGACCATTGCATTGTGGGTAATATGGAGATGAATGATGTAATGCAATATTGAACTTCTTACACAGGTCCTTGAGCTCTTGAGAGACGAACTGGGGTCCGTTGTTGGTGAGGATGCTGCTTGGCACTCCGAACCGCGAGATAATGTTCTTCATGACGAAGCGGCACACCGTGGTAGCTTTAATCTCTGCGTATGCTTCGGCTTCAGCCCACTTGGTGAAGTACTCAGTGGCGGTAAGATTGAAGGATTTCTGCTTGATCTGAGAATTGGGATCACCGAGCAGGCCGACAACGTCGAAAGCCCACATAGAGAATGGTCAAGGAGCAGATAGAGGATGAAGAGATGAAGCTGGAGCATGAATCTTATCAGCGTGGAGTTGGCATTTAAAACACCTCCGGACATAGAGGGAGCAATCTTCCTCTAGAGTGGGCCAATAATAGCCCTGCTTAAGGATCTTCTTTGCTAGAGCCTGGCCATTAACATGACCTCCACACTCACTAGAATGGGCTACTTCGGCCACCTTCCAAGCTTCATCATCGTCTAAACATCTCATGAGCATCCCGTTAGTAGCGCGCCTGTATAGTTCTCCAGCAACGATCGTATACCTTGAGGCGGCTCTTCTTATTGACTTGCGCTGCTCGGCATTTGCCCTTTCCGGAAACGATCCATCTTTGTAAAACAACTTAATTTCATGGTACCAGGGCAACTCTTCTTCCTCCAGGATCTCCTCTAACTCCATCAAAGATACTTCCTTAAGATCTTCCTTCTCAGCCCTTGCCTCTACAGTCTTCCTAAGGTTGACATACCAAGGATCCTGAAGAGAGGGTGCGGCCAATCTCTGAATGACGATAGTCTCAGTACTCCGACTGAGAGGGAAAGATAGAGAGGAAGCGAGGGATGCTAAAGCATCGGCTAGGATGTTCTAAGACCGGGGAGTGTAGATCAACTTGTAAAATTGCCTAGCAAGGAGCGTGACCAAATCTTGATATGGCTTGAGCTTAGGGTCACGGGTGCGGTAAGTGGACAGAACTTGCCGCAGGACGAGCTGAGAGTCCCCTATGATATTCAAGTAACGCGCGCCTAGAAGGTAGGCATGCTTCAATTTAGCTAGGAGAGCCTCATACTCGGCGATGTTGTTGGTAGCAGGAAATTGAAGTTGATAAGCAGAAGGAATCGTCACTCCTTCACGAGTGAGCAGAACAACACCTATCCCTCGGCCCTGAGAATTGAGCGCACCATCAAAGTGCGGAGACCAGAAGGGATGATGAGTAAGGATGAAAAGATGCTCATCAGGGAAATCATCCTGAATAGAATCCGTACAGGGAATCGGGAGATGGGCAAGATGCTCAGCGATGGCATATCCTTTGACCGCCTTCTAAATGATAAACGTGATATCGAACTGGGAGAGGAAGCTCTGCCAGCGAGCTAACCTACTAGAAAGGACGGGCTTTTCTAAGAGATAGCGAATTGGGTCCATTCTAGAGATCAGCCTAACTGGGTGGGCTAGAAAATAGTGTTTGAGCTTCTGAGCTACCCACACTATGGCGGCACAAGTCTTCTCCATAGCGGTGTATTTGGCCTCGGCCGGGTTGACCAACTTGGAGAGGTAATAAGCTACCCGCTCTTTCTCTTCATCGTCTACTTGTGCTAAGACCGCCCCTAGGGAGTCCTCAATGACCGAGATATGTAGGATTAAGGGTTTCCCAGGGACAGGAGGTTGCAAAATCGGGGGATTAGATAGATATACCTTCAAATCCTCATAGGCCTTTTGACAATCTTGATTCCATTCAAATTTGACTCCCGCCTTTAGCAGTTCATAAAACGGGCGGCACCTCTGAGAATGTTGGGATATGAATCTTCTGATGAATTGCAATCTGCCAATCAGTCCTCAAAGTTTCGTAATATTCTTTGGCGGAGGCATGTCCATGACAGCCTTTGCTTTATTAGGATCAATCTGGATTCCCCGTTTGCTAACTATAAAGCCTAGCAGCTTCCCTGAAGAGACTCCAAAAACACACTTCTTCGGATTCATTTTCAGCTTGTACTCCCTAGCTCTCTGTAGCACCTTAGCCAGAATAGAGGGGTATTCCTATTTGGTTCTCGACTTCACCAAGATATCATCCACGTAAGCTTCCATATAGATATGCATCATGTCATGGAAGATGGCCATCATCACCCTCTGATATGTGGCACCTGCATTCTTCAGACCGAACGGCATAACCACATAACAATACGTGCCCCAGGGCATGGTGAAGGAGGTTTTCTCTTGGTCCTCCAGAGCGAGACGGATCTGATTATAACCTAAGTAACCGTCCATGAATGATAAAGCTTCGTACCCGGCGGTATTATCGACTAAGATGTCTATGTGAGGCAGCGGGAAATCATCTTTGGGACATGCTTTATTAAGATCCCTGAAATCGATGCAAATACGCACTTTTCCATCCTTCTTGATGACAGGGACTATGCTCGCCACCCACTAGGGATACAAAACAACTCTAATGAACCTGGCCTTATATAACTTATCAACTTCTTCTTTGATCCTTAAGGCCACGTGGGGGTGAAATCTCCTTGACCTCTATTTTACGGGTGTTGCCCCTGGTTTAAGTACGAGTCAGTGTTCCACTAAAGAGGGGTCAAGACCAGGCATGTCCTCATAAGACTAGGCGAAAGAATCACTATACTCCCTTAGAACCTTGACTAGATCTTCTTCTACTTGCGGAGGGAGATTAGCAGCAATAATAATGGGCCTTGGGTCTTCTTCAGTTCCCAAATTTATTTATTTTGTAGGTTCATCCACTACCGACGATGGCTCGTCGAATCTCTTTAATCCTTGCGCATACAGATCGGCAGTGTCATCTACGTTGATGTCCTCATCATCAATCGGGTCTTTCTCATCCAAGACTTCATAAACACCGAGTCCGTCATCGCTCCACACCCCTTATATTTCCTCTTCATCTTCAATCATGATTGCCGTAGGGACAAATTCTTGACACTTCAAAAGAGCATGACATCGCTGAGCTAGATCCTGCAGGAACCTATCAGGGATGGATTTGGCATGACGCGTAAGCGGGCGCGGCTCAAGCTCGGAAGGATTGGACGACCTAGAAGAGGACCCTACTTCTCTAGCTCTAATCGACCCTACTTCCCTAGACTCGACGGACCCTACGCCTAACCTAGGAGAAAGGAAATCTAGTGGAAAGGAAGGAGCAGGGGACTCGTGCCCCTAGGAGGAGGATGGAGACAAGATAGCGTAATCTTCCACCGAAATCTCTATTTCAAATTTGACGTTTTTTTTTGGAGATCAGTGGAGATTATATAGCAGGATGGAGGAGGAGGAAGTTGTATGGGGAATAGAGAGGGGAAGATGCAATCGAAGAAGGGGTCGGAAGATGAAAACCACATCTCGTGGAGTTGGGCAGTGGGGGAAGGAGGAGTGAATAGAGTTGACAGATCAATGGGTGGGCAGCGCCCACATGCACATGGAATAAACAATATTTCAGGTGATCTTTCCGTAAAATACGGATCGACCATAATCGGGGGTGAACGGGGTATGGATTCCAATTGTTGAAATAGAGATGTGAGATGGGAGGGAGACCAAGAAATGATAATGGGGGAGCTCCCCTTCTTCTGTAGATGGCCAGGTGGCTTCGGCTTCCACTGAACGAGCCGCACCTCCTGATTCTCCTTCTGATTATGACCATCTGGTTTGCTGAACATTCTGGCGAATGACTGACTGAAATATGGCATATCATCAATAGGCCCTTTTGGTAGCAGAGGTGGACTGGCAACTGTGCAGGCTGTATCTTTCTTTTCTGAATGCACTGACTATGAATTTAGTGTACTCGACTGGAGGGGTCCTCTTATAAAGTGTTGGCAGTAATCCCATGTAAGTGGCCCTGAGTCGCCCATCATTGAGAGTGCAGACTCTCGGTAACCGAGACCTCTCCTGCCCATTTTTCTTCCTTTGGGCACTGGCTTGGTTCGCCCTTGTAACTGCGCACCGAGGCCTCTCCCCAGTTGGTAGCCCAATTTCAATATAATATCCCAGCCCTTGGAATCTCGGATCTGGGGTTTTACTTTGATATTGACGGGTGTAGCGGTGGGCTTGCATGGTGTATAAGCCCAAGGGAAATCCAAATCCAGTACAGAAATAACGGGCCGACTACTAGGCCATAATGTGGGCAGAATCTTCTCTGAAATAGCTTTTACAGACTGGACCGTGGATAAGCTTTTGACCTTAACCACGCTCCCTTGAAAAGGGAACTTGAGACATTGATGCGCGGTGGAGGGCACGGCACTGAGAGTATCGATCCACGAACGACCCAAGATAGCTTTGAACATAGGGTCGATGTCCAGCATATAGAATTCAATGGGCATGGTGAGAGGCCCAAGCTCAACTTGAATAGTAACAATCCCGTGACATGCCCTCCGAGAATTGTCATAAGTAGTTATAGTAGTGGGGGTCGGGCGTAGAAGTTCTTCTGACAGATTGCAGGCCCTGAGAGTGCTGAGTGGGCACACATTGATAGATGCCCTTGTGTCAACTAATGCCGCATGAATGCTGACTTTATTCAAGATAATGGTGATGCAAAGCGGCATTTGCCGAGCTTCTGGTGGTGCTAGCTCTGTTTTAGAGAAGGTTATAGCTGGTCCTTTAGAAATAGTCGCCAGTGCCGTAGGTAAACTGTCGGCTGCCACATCTTCACTAACTATCACCTTCTGAAGAAAGTTCCTGAGAGCATCTTAATGAAGGGTAGATCTTTTGATAAGCTCCAGCACGGATATCTTAGCGGGCACCCGATCCAAGTGATGCAACAGATCGTATTGGGTTCCCGGTAACGGCTCGGCTTCTTCCTGCTCAGTAGCCGGTTGGGAAGACTGGGGATTAGAGGTGGAAGGATAATTGCGGTAAAACATGCGCCCGCTCTGTAGGGTGAAGTTATAGGCTGCCGCGGCCTCGGATGTGCTCAAGATAAGTGACTTAGTAGGCCCGGTGGGGTGGATGAGTGGTGCGGAAGAGGGTGTGGTGGAAAGGATGATGGGTGAGGGGTTGGTGGTAGCGGGTGCGAGCGGAAGTGGGGGTGTAAAGGTAGGCGGAGGTGTAATGAGCGGAGGGTTAGATGGAGGTGTGATGATAGCGGGGGTGAGTAATGTGCGAGAGACGGGCGGTGGAGTAGGAATAGATGAAAGGACAAATGGTGTAGCAGGTGGAGGAGGGTTTTGGTATGTGGGCGTAAGGATGGTGGGAGCGGAAGGAGTGCAGGAGTTGTGGTGAAAGGCCATGACTTGTGGCGTAGAGCTGTCATCATCAAAGGACCACCCGGCATCAGGGGCCGGGGGTTGAACTACATTGACCTGAGCCGGCGCCGGCGGCTGAGGCTGTGGAGTGGGAGGATGGTTCGGCATTGGGTTCTGATCGATCTCCAAGTCTTGAACCGGCTGCTGTTGCTGTTGCGGCTGCTGCTGCGGCTGCGGTGCCTGTTGTTGCTGCACTTGCTGCCTCGACGGCTGCCTTCTTTTCTCTTTAATTTCCATAATGGCCCTATGCATTTCCGCCCAATCAATCCTTTGTCCTTGATAAAGGTCATAGACCAAATCCCTGAACTGAAAACACCCTTCAATAGTATGTCCCAGCTGCCTGTGGAACATACAATACTTTGTCTGATCAACGGCCGGGTTCCAGTTGGGCCGTTCCGAAGGGAGTTGTATAGAACTAACTGACATGACAGCCGAGAAGATATCCGTGAGGGTTTCTGGCAGGGGTGGGTACTGTCCTCTTTTAGGAGCCGGGCGCTTGTTGTTGCTGTTGTAGCCGTTAGGTGGAGGGACATTATTGTATTGCGGAGGCTGTGGAGGTTGTTGCGGAGCGATAAAGGTATTTTGTGGAGTTGTAAAGGTAGGCGGAGGGTTTTGTGGAATGGTTGGGAAGTTTTGTGGAGCGGGGTTTTGAGGAGTGCGGGGGTTTTACGGATAGCGGAAAGGTGCTGCTTGGAAAGGGAAGGTAACGGCTTGAACTTGTTCGTTGGTCTGGACCCCTTCGGTGACAGGCCCTTGAGGTTTCTTGTGGTATTTAGGCTTTTGGTTCTCAAAGAGCGAGTGGATGGGGGAGTCTTTGAACTATGTTTGAATGAACTGTGCCTAGCTATAGAGTTGGTGCATATTGGCTATATCATTCATAGCAAGGATGTTACGGAAGGTCGGGGTAGCATTTGAGATAAGTAGCTTGACCTTTTCTTCCTCCGGAATATGGCCTGGCACCCTGGCGGCCATCTGCCTCCATCTGTTAGCGTAAGTTGCAAACTCCTCATCGGGCTTCATTTTCTCGGCCACCAAGTCTTTGAAAGAATATTCTGGACCGACCTTGTCTTGAAACCGTTGGATGAACTTGTCTTTCACTATTTTGAAGCTCTCGGCATCCTCTAGCGGCAGAGAATAGAACCATTCCAGTGCAACACCATCCAATGATCGGTGGAACAAATACGCCATGAGGCGATCATCATACTGAAATTGGGCCGATTCATATAAAAAGTCCCTCACATGAATAAAGGGATTGCCGTTCCCATCATACTTGCGGTAATTAGGGAGCTCAGATTGCGGAGGGAATCAGATGTTTTGGAAGCTGGGGACTGGAACGTCTGCCAAGGATTGTGGGCCAACCCGTTTTTGGAGGAAATCAAGCTGTTGTTGCATGGCGGCCCACTTATCAAGTAGTTCCTGCTCTCTGGATGGAGTAGGGGTAGTGAAAGACGAAGGTTGAAATTGAGGAGCATGAGGATATACTGTTGTAGGAGGTGGAAGCCCATAAGAGGGAGCAGAAGGATAAATGGACAAGGTAGGGAGCCCATAAGAAGGACATTGGGCCGAAGACTGACCCAGATTAGAGTGGACCTGGGCAACCCCTTGTTGAGGGCGTAAGAAATCTGAAGGGCCAACAAGGACTTGTGGCGCCGATGGGCTGGACATGTGATGATCCGTCTGAATGAAAGAAGGGAGAATGGACTTTCCCTTGTCAGAAGGTTGTTGGGCCGAAGTAGAAGATTGGCACGTCTCCATACCAGAAAAGGTGATGGTCCGAGGTTGGACCGGAGTAAGATCAATTGGAGTGGGCTGGATGGAGGGCCCACCAACTCTAGACTGGTCGATGGAAAGATTAGATTGGCCTTGCGCAATCGTGGGATGTGGAAGATTGGAGTCCTGCATGGCCTGATAGATAGCCTGGAGTTGGGCCGGATCCAACTGGGCCATCATTTGGAGAATGGAGCCAGCAGAAGGAGAAGAAAAGGAAGGAGTGGTTTGGCCGCCCTCCATAGGGACGGAGGACGGAAGAGGGGCAGACCCCTCTCCAGACGGGAATGAGATAACCCTAGAAGGGTTTTCAAGAAGCCCTTGAGGGAGAGACTCCTCTTGGGAACGGGGAGGATTGAAAGAAGCCATGATGGGTTCGAAGAGTGGATTGGAGTAGAGTTTGGGGAAGGAATTGACCCTAGAAGATGACTCTAATGGACGAAGACAACTCCACATGCAACGGAAGACCTTAACAAAAATAAACAACACACAACAAACCCACAATGAGTGATCGAACTTAGATGACTTTAACAAAGATGCAAGTGAAACAAGAGATAATAACCCTCAAGGTCAACCAAGTTGTTTAGATGATGCAACGGGATTTTTGATTTCTTCCTTTTTTTTAGAACCTTAGTGACTTGATTAAAATGTGCTCTCAAAATAGGTTCCTAATAGGGGAAGGATAAGTGGCTTGGTCGACTCTAAGGGTAATCACTCCTTCACTTATGCAATCCTAGACACGGTGTGGGAAGTGGTACAACCGGCCCGGCGTCCGTGTGGGAATCCACGGCTCGCGGGGACTTATGGAGGTCCCTGATGTGATTTCCTGATCGGCTCCAAGGAATATGGAGACGAGAGGTCCACACACCAAGGTAGGAGAATGCAATCTAATGTATGAAGATATGAATGAACCTATGTGCACCGGAGTGCATGCAAATTCTAGCCTAGAATCTAGCAATCAAATATGCACACAATGATATGAATATGTGAACCAATCAAGGAGGAGACCAAATAGCACCCAAGCATGAAAATCACAGCAAAAACTGTGGAAATAAACTGCACCTCGGGATGTGTACCTGTCTGGAGTGTGTGACGGTGTAGAATACTTGTGCCAGAGGAGTGTGACGGTCGAAGATCAGAGCGTCAGAATAAGGTAACGCGTGGACACAGGACCGTCAGAGGAGCCAGAGAACCAGAAACAACAGAGAAATAAAGGGAAAATCTGGGGAAAACCAGAGCAACAAGGGCAAACAAAGGGGAGCAGGTTTAACAGAGATTCAAAGCACGATTGGCACTAGATGTCCCACTGTGATCGCCAAAAAATTCTTTTGGTTTTAATGTGTCCCTTCTTTTGCAAGATGGGCTATGATGCCAACTATGATGAAAGTATGAGCAAATAATGAAGTCACTCAACCTATGGACATGTGAATCATGAACCTAGACAACCAGCACAAGCTCTAGCATGGGCATGCTAACTCAATCAAAACTAAACCAAGCAAATAAAGAAAAACACATACCGGGGCGTGGAATAAGGAATAAAGAAAGAAACACACCACATAGGTGGAACAAGTAAAAGTAAAGAGGAGATATGATGAGAGAGAAAGCTAATGCCCAAACTAAGAAAAGATGTGATCGCCAGTAAGGTAAAAACAAGCCAAAGACCTGATAAATACCTTAGAATAGGAGGATGATGCACCCGCCCATGGGAGAGAGAAAGCAACCAGGAAACTGCAGCTCCGTCAGATGTAACGGTCGAAGACTGATGCGCCACAGGACATGTGACGGTCTCACAATAGACCGCTACAAGACTCTAACGCGCATGTTCTAGACCGTCAGAGCTTCTGCAGAATAGAAGTTGGGAATCTTTTTATCTCCAAGCTTTCCATCCGGCCAGAGAGCTTGGGCCTCGTGCTATGGACTCTGTAAACCTGCAAAAGAGTGTAGAACACAAGAAAAATAACCCAGATTAGCCCTTAGATAAAGTAGTATCAATAAATCCAAGAAACTTAAAAACATGCAAAAGGAAAGGGAAATACTGAGGAGGTTGATTTTTTTAACCCCTCCGGGCGTTTTAACAGATGGGAGGATGTTTTGAATGAATGCAGCAAGTGCAAGAACGTGGGAGATGGAGAGGGACAATGGTATGAATGCTTGGAAGAGGGAGAAGACACTAAGAACACAGTTTGACTGAACTAAACCCATGAAAATGATACTCCCTGGACTATGGAAGCAGATGGATGTGGGAAGCAGCTCTCCTTGGTTGGTTCTAGCTCCAGGATGCAGCAGCACTTCGACGCGAACTCCAGATGTCTCCTCCTCAAGCCATGAAGTCAAGGGTTCTATTTATAGACCCTCAAAGTCTAGGTTCGAGTTGAGGATAATCCAGCTAGAAAGTAGGACGTTTCTTAGCAAACTCTTGAAGATAATACTCCCAAGAGTCCATAGAAACAAACAGAAGGTTCTGAGGATCAGATTTGGAAGAGAAATCAAAGAATCAAACTCTTAAGTCAGCCACGGAGTAGCAGAGAAAGAGCAGTTCTACTAGAACTCTCTGTTTGATGTAACGGCCGCACGATAGACCGCCACAAGGATTTAACGCTCTAGGAAGGGACCGTCACACAACCCTATCCATTAAAAGATAAGATCAACGGGAGAAGCTTACGAACATAGGACTCTAGATGAATGTAACAGTCAAGGGTAGACGCGTCACAATGAATGTAATGGCCGCACGATAAACCGTCACACCCAACGGATAGGCTAAAAGATAAGCTTGAAAGAAGCCATAAGCTTAAGGACTCTGTAAGGATGTAATGGACCAAGGAAGATGCGTTACATGTCTGTAACGCACCCTTGAAGGACCATTAGAGATAATGGAGTGCAAATGAAATGAGAGCTTGCTAAGCTTCATCCAGCGGAAAGGGATAAGGAACCAGACCCAACCAAGGAGATATGACCCATGAAATAAACCTCGAATTGACCAAGAAGGCTCAATAAAGGTGAACAACTCAGAGCATCATATGGAATGAACAAGGAGATGACCCGACTTATTGGTCATAAAACAGGTGTCAACACCGTCCCGTGGCTCGATCCGAGCACAGAAGTTAGTCGACCACCCTTGACTCTACCAGTTTCTCAACCGCGCAGATCCACGTTTCCCCTCGCTTGGGACAACAAGTGAACTTGCGTTTCTGTTAGCGACGTATAGCCCATAAGAACTCTTAGTGTCGAGCCGAAGTGTCGTTCCTACTCGTATGTTGCTGGTCGCGTCTCCATTTAGAGTCCGAGGTCCGTATCATTTAGAGTCGGTCCCCGTGTCCGTCCCGCATCAGAATTTCTCCATCATCTTCTTTCCTGCACAGACCATTATCAGATTTAGTTAGGGTTTCATCGAAGACTATATGTGGAGACTCTTCAACAATTTTGGAATTTAGATTGTACACCCTATATGCTCTAGTAGTTTCAGAATATCCTAAGAAAATTCCTGAATCACTTTTAGGTTCAAACTTATCAAGGTCTCTTTTATCATTGACATGAATAAAACACCTACAGCCAAAGACCTTGAAGTAAGCAAGTGAAGGTTTCTTACCCTTGAGGATTTCATATAGAGTTTTTTGGGTAAAGGGCCTTACCATGGCTCTGTTGATAACATGGCATGCAGTATTGACTGTCTCTACCCAAAACTTCCTTGGTAGGCTACCTTCCACTAGCAGTGTACGGGCCATCTCCACAAGAGTCCGGTTCCTCCTCTCCACTACTCCATTTTGCTCTGGTGTTCTAGGGGAGGAGAACCGAAGAGTTATGCCATTAGCCCTGCAAAACTCATCAAACTGTGAGTTTTCAAACTCACCACCTGTTTGACACATTTTTTCTCTTTATTATTTTAATCCTTATGTTTTATTTTATTTTCTTGGTTCATTGATTTATTGGCGTGCCAGTCACCGAAGTGATGATTTCATTGTGCGCTCGATCTGACTTGATCAGTCGATTGTGAAGTCCGAGTCGGGACCGGAAGTCCGCGATACCATAAAGGCTATGACGTTAATTACATCCCCCCTAAGGAGGACAACCCTTGATTAAACGCTAAAGGTAGGAGGCCTCGAGAGGCAAACATATATTCATGTGCGCAAATGGAACTTCATACCGAAGCCAGGAAGGCGGGCAAGATAACAACATCAACCATAGAAACAGATGATATCGTTAGGTCAGCGATTCAAAGATCGGGCTTAGGGGGGAAGGAGGATCTCAGTCACAGGTAGACTGAGCCGTGACCATGATGGGGTTTAAAGCATCGATCGGTATTTCGACAGTATTTCTCCTTAATCTGGATTATGCCCAGGGAGAAATAGGCTATCACCCACGGAGTGCCGGGATGAAAGCCGGGAGAAAGAGAGAGGCCAGACCTCCCTACCCATATGTATATATATATGCCATGGGGCAATGTTTGATATTCCCTATAGAAGCCGGCGGAACTCATGCAATGGCAGAGTCCTCCCGAGCTAAAGGGGTTACTCATCAATGCAGTTCAAGTGTACATAGGTTCCCGGCGCGAAGGCAAAATGGTCGGGGTTCCCGACGTGCCAATTGGAGAGCTTCTCGACGCGAAGGGGAGATGGCCAGGAGTATTCTCGGCCTGGTTGAAGGGAGGAGGAAGAGGATCTCGGCACAGCTGAAGAGGAGGAGGAGCTCTCGGCGCGCTGACAAGAGGGCCAGGGGGGGTTTTCTCGGCGTGAGGGTTCCCAGCGCACCCAGGGCCGCGCCGGGAGCCATGGCGCCGAGAGAGTGTTGGTGTTCTGGCGCCGTGAGGACCCGAAAGGGGTTCCGGAGGCTCTGCTTTGGGTTTCTTGGCGATGCAGGACAAGCCAGATAGGTTCTGTGAAGTCAAAGTGGATCAGTTCATCAAATCTGAGCTGGATTAGATTTGGGCTTTACAGGAGCATCAGGATAGAAGAGGGATTTAAGAAGACTAGGGTCGAGGGAAACCCTGTCACCATTATCATGCAGAGCCCGGGGGACAACCTGATGTCGACTTTCATCTTCATGAGAGAATTTTGGCAGCACCTCCCCTGGACCGAGCATTTGCCAGAGAATGGTATAGGCTGACATCCACGGAGTGCCGGGATGAAAGCCGGAAAATGAGTGAGCACTAAGGCTCGAAGAGACTATCCATGTCTCTGGCATCGGTCACTATTCCCCTTCTCGGAGACTGACGAAACTCATGTAGAGACAGGGTTCGTCAGACCCACGGGGTGGCATGTGAATCCTGTTAGGGACCTCAGAATATAGGGGAGGTCAATCCCCAGCTAATTTATCCCCTGGGGTGCATATGACGACTCACGAACGCCCCAGAATAAATGGACGAAGAGGCCAAAGGAGTGGACGAAGGAGAGGCTCTCAGCATGGTTTTCATTGGCAAGAAGATGGCTCTCGGCGTGAGATTATAGGTTGGCCAAGGGGTTCTCGGCATGGGTTTACGGGTTGGCCAAGGAGGGCTCTCGGCACGGGTTTAAATTGACCAGATGGGGTGCTCTCGGCATGGGTTTAAATTGACCAGAGGGGGTGCTCTCGGCATGGGTTTAAATGCAAAAGAAGGAAGAAGGGAGGCTCCCGGCGTGGAGCCTCTCGGCGCGCTCCTCACCGTGCCGGAAGGCTGGCGCCGAGAGGCCAAAGGCAAGGGGGGAAGGTCTCGGCCAGGGGCTTCACGGCGCGCCCATTACCGCGCCGGGAAGGTGGTGCCGGGAAGCCAAGAGCTGGGGGGTTCACGTGGAAGTGGCCTGGAGAGATTTTTGTCGGTTTGCTGAAGAGGGAGATTTCTCGACAGCGTAGTTCTCGGCGGGGAATTTGCACGCCGAGAGGATGGAATTGCTATAGGATTTCATGGTTTACAGAGCTGAAACGATGCTCTGTTTAGGGATTTTATGAGATTTCTGGCTCGGATTGAGGTTGGATTTAGAGTGTAAGCGAGAGATTACACAGATATGGGTTTGATTTGCCAAAGATGGGCTGGGTTCAAAGGGGAATCGAAGGAACCACTGCAGGATGGGGTTCTGAATCGTCATATTATTATTGACCCTCAGGGGCTCATTTGCTGGCATCTTTGGTCACCTGGGAGCCAAGAGATGGCCATCTCTGACCCCAGGGGTGACCCTGATGTAATTGTTCGGACTGGAGCCGGATTAGAAACCATCGATATTAATTTATTGAAGCAGCTTACTTACTCCTGTGAGAAGAGGATCTCGAGCAAACCCTCGGAGTTACTGCCAATATCGGTAGCAGACTATCCCAGAAGCCAAGAGATGGTCTGTCTCTGGCCCTAGGGCAAGCCTGGGAAACTTTATGCAAACGATGATGAATCGGAGAGGGACATCGGCTCATTTAGAACGACATTTATTCTACTGCAGACAATTGAGCCCGAAGACCCACCGGGGAATCGGACGCACTTCAGTTGGGCTTAAAATGAAAACATATAAAGGAAAAGCATAGCAGCAGACGGAGAGATAGCGGGCAAATACTTCAATCGCCTAGCGCCCAAACGGGCCACTGGAGCATTTCATACAATCACATCATTCCGGGACTCACCCCAGCCACATAGAGGGAATGGAGGAAAGGGAGATGAATGGCGGCCGGAATATCCCGGTTATCACCGATGAATCGAGATAAGACTCGCATGTGTTGACACCCGTTTTATACCCAATAAGTCGGGTCATCTCCTTATTTATTCAATATGATGCTCCGAGTTGTTCACTCTTCATTGAATTCCATTTAATCAGTTGAAGCCTGTTTTCTGGGTCTCAATTCCTGGATTAGACCTGGTTCCTGGTGGCACTTCGTTCAAAAGCTTGGTAATCCCTCCATTCTATTTTCTTGAAAATCAATGATAATAACGGTCTGGACTAGGCGCGTCATTTCATAATAACGCATGAAGCATAGGCCGTTAATCTTTGAAGAGTCCCAAGACTTAGGGCCTCGTTGTCCTTTGATAATAACGGTCTACTCCCTAGCCGTTGTTTCCTTATGACGCCCTATGCACTGGCCGTTACTTACTTGCAGAGTCCTATTGTTTAGATCTTCTTCCCGTCGATCTTATCCTTTGGATAGGGTTGAAAATGACGGTAATTCCTTGGAGCGTTATTTCCAAGTGGCGGTCTATCGTGCAACCGTTACTTCCTTCAGAGAGTCCTGACAGTTCAGGCCTTTTCTCTGCTACTCCGTGGACGAGATAGGGTTTTGGATTGGCATTATCTCCTTCAATTCTAATCCTCAGGACCTCTCGTTTGTTTCTTTGGACTCTTGTTGATATTATCCTCAAGGATTTGCTAAGGATTATCCTCCTTTCTTGGCTGATTTATCTTCAACTCGACCTGAGAGTTTGAGGGAGTCTATAAATAGAACCCTTGATTTCATGACCCAAAGGAGGAAGATTTGATTCACGACGAAGTGCTGCCAAATTCAGGAGCCATCTACATCCAGGAGGAGCTGCTTCCCACGTCCATCTTCCAAGTCAAGGGAGTAATTTTGGGTCTTAGCTTGTCAAGATCATCATTATTGCATGCTCAAGTTTCCCTTGGTTTTATCAATCAAAAGCATTGTCCCTCCTCTTCCTCCACGTTTTTCACTGTTGCTAAGCATACACATATCCTCCTAAACTTAAAAAACGCCCAGAGGGGTTAAAAAACCAACAACTCCCCGGTAATCCCCTCTCCTTTTGATGTTCTTAAGCTTTTTAAGGATTGATGCTATACTTATGTTGAGGGCTAATTGAGGTTGTGTTGTTTTGCTTTCTACATCCTTGGCAGGTTTTACAGGATCACTAGCACGAGGCCCAAGCCTTCTAGCCGGCTGGAAGGGTTGGAGTTCAAAGAATTCACATCTTTTCACTGCAGGTTATCTGACGGTCAGGTGCAGGAGCGTTATTTCTTTCTGGCGGTCTATCGCACGACCGTTACTTCCAAGCGACGCACAGGGTTTGGACCGTTATTTGCAAGTTGATCTGCAGGCTTTCCTTGGTTTTCTCTCCCGTGGGCGGGTGTTTCATCCACCTACTTCCAAGGTATATTCGAGTCTTTGACTCGTGTTTACTTTGGTGGCGATCACGACTTTCCTTAGTGTTGGGCACTAGCTGTCTTTTTCATCAAATCTCTTTATTCCCCTTGATTGTTCCACCCCTAGCGGTGTGTTTTTATTTATCTTTGCTCCACGCCCCGGCGTGTGTTTTTGTTTTTCCCTTAGCGTAATTTGATTGAGATAGCATGCCCATGCTAGAGTTAGATTTGATTGCCTAGGTTCATGTTCACATGTGCATAGGTTGAGCTGATCTTTGGTAGTTTATTTATCATCTCGCCATATCATTTTTCAAAACCCTCACAATCAACAAAAAAAGAAAGAAGATAAGAAGAGATAGGTAAACAAACAATCAACAGATAATTTTTTGGCGATCACGGTGGGACAACTAGTGCCAATCGTGCTTCTGATTCCTGTTTAAACCTGCCATCATCTGTTTGTTCAGTTGTCTTTTGATCCCTTTGTTTTCACCCCTCTTTCTGGTTTTCTGAATCATATGACGGCCCTGTCTCGGCGCGTTACAGTGTTCTGACGCGGGGACATCAGGCCGTCGCTTGTCTCTGTGGTGTGAGCTTTCACGGGTTTTCCTGTTACTTCAGTTTGTTTTTTGGTTCCCTGGCTCATACGACGGTCTGGAACCCCTGCGTTACATTATTTATGGCGGTCTGGTCTCTGACCGTTATTTGGCTCTGACGCAGGGGCCTTCGTCCGTCACTCTCCTGGCAGGTACGCATCCGAGGTGCAGTTATTTCCGCAGTTTTTGGCTGTGATTTATTGCTTGGGTGCTGCTTGATTTCTGCCATAATTCCATTCATATCTTCACATCATTATGTGCACCGTTGTTTGCTAGATTCTAGGCTAGACTTTGCATGCACTCCGGTGCACATAGGGTCATCCATCTTTTCATATATTAGACTGCATTTTCCTACCTTGTTGTGAGGACCTCTCGTCTCCATATTCCTTGGGGCCGACTAGGAAATCACAGCAGGGACCTCCATAAGTCCCCGCGAGCCGTGGATTCCCACACGGACGCCGGGCCGGTTGTACCTCTCCCCCCTTGTGTCTAGGGTTGCATAAGTGAAGGAGTGGTCACACTTAAAGTCAAGCCAAGTCCATATCCACCTCCTATTAGGAACCCATTTGGAGAGAGCACATATCAATCAATTCACTAAAGTTCCAAAGGAGAAACCATAAAGAAACTTTGTTTGCATCATCTTAAGCAACTTGGTTGGCTTTTGAGTGTCTTCATTCCCTATCACTTGTATCTTGTTTGAATCACCTAGGTGCGGTTGCTCATTGTGTGTTTGTTGTTTTGCATTCATCAAGGTTGTCTGTTGCATGTGGAGTTGTTTTCGTTCGTCCGAATCATCTCCTCGAGTCGCTTCCTCCTTCACATTCTATTCCAATCCCCTCTTCGAATCTACCATGGCATCCTGCAATCCTCCTCGCTCCCAAGAGGATTCCCTTCCTCAAGGGCTCCTTGAGAACCCCCCGAGGGTTATTTCTTTCTCCGCTGGAGAGGGGACCGCCCCTCTCTCATCCTCCACTCCCATAGAAGGTGGTCAGGTCATCCCTTCTTTATCCGCTCCTTCCGCGGGCTCTGTCCTCCATATGATGGCCCAGTTGGATCCGACCCAACTCCAGGTCCTCTATCAGGCCATGCAAGGGTCCAATCCTCCTCCCTCCGCTACCGTCCAGGGGCACTCTAATTCTTCCATTATTGGGCCGTCTGTTCAGCCCACCCCGATTGAGCTCACCCCGGTCCAGCCCCGGACCATCACCTTTGCTGGCATGGAGATGGGTCAATCCTCCAATCCGACCCATCAATCTTTTGATAAGGGGAAATCGCCTATCCCCTCTCTTCCGATGGATTATCACCCCTCTGCTCTGGCGGCTCCACAGGTCCTCGTGGGCCCATCCGATTTCTTGCCCCAACAGCACGGGGTGGCCCAATTTCACTCCAATCCGGGTCTATCTCAGGCCCAGTATCCTTCTTACGGCCCCCCTAATTCCACTAGTTATCCTTCTGCTCCTTCCTATGGGCTCCCGCCCTCGGCAACCGCCATTCCTCCTGCTCACCAGATACAATCAACTCCCTTCACTGCCCCTGCTCCCTCTCGAGAGCAGGATTTGCTTAATAAGTGGGCCACCATGCAGCAACAACTTGATTTTCTTCAGAAGAAGGTGGGCCCACAATCCTTGGCTGATATTCCCGTCCCAAGCTTCCAGAACATCCGTTTCCCTCCGCAGTCTGAGCTCCCCAACTACCGTAAGTATGATGGGAACAGCAATCCCTTCATCCATGTGAGGGATTTTCTGTATGAATCGGCGCAGTTCCAATATGATGATCGCCTTATGGCGTACCTATTCCGCCGATCATTGGATGGCGTTGCTCTGGAATGGTTTTATTCTCTGCCCCTAGAAGAGGCCGAGAGCTTCAAAGTGGTCAAGGACAAGTTTATTCAGCGGTTTCAAGATCGGGTCGGCCCGGAATATTCATTCACAGATCTGGTGGCCGAGAAAATGAAGCCGGATGAGGAATTCGCAACTTATGCAGATAGATGGAGGCAGATGGCCGCCAGGGTGCCCGGCCATATTCCAGAGGAAGAAAAAGTTAAACTGCTAATTTCAAATGCTTCGCCCACCTTCAAAAACATCCTGGCAATGAACGATATAGCCAATATGCATCAACTGTATAGCCGGGCGCGATTTATACAAACTCAGTTTAAGGACTCCCCTATCCATTCTCTTTTCGAAAACCAAAAGCCCAAGTACCATAAGAAACCACAGGGGCCGGTTACCGAAGGAGTCCAGACAAATGAGCAAGTACAAGCTGTTGCTTTTCCCTACCAAGCCGCACCATTCCGCTACAACCAAAGCCCCCGCAATCCGCAAAACTCCGCTCCGCAACACTTTCAAAACACTCCACAAAACCCTCCGCCTACCTTCACCATCCCGCAAAACACCTTCACCGCACCACAACAACCACCACCATCACCGCAATACCATAACGTCCCTCCACCCGGCGGCTACAACAATAATAATCCCAACAGCAAGCGCCCGGCTCCCAGAAGAGCCCAGTATCCTCCATTGCCAGAGACACTTACAGACATATTCTCAGCGCTCATGGCAGTAAATGCAATTCAACTTCCTCCAGAAAGGACTGTTTGGAACCCAGCTGTTGATCAAACTAAGTATTGCATGTTCCACCGGCAGCCGGGTCACACTATAGAAGGATGCTTTCACTTCCGAGATCTCGTGTACGACTTACACGAAGGACAGAGAATAGACTGGGCCGAGATGCATAGGGCCATTATGGAAATCAAAGAGAAGAGAAGGCAGCCGCAGGGGCAGCAAGTGCAGCAGCATCCAGCACCGCAGCCGCAGCAGCCGCCACAACAGCAGCCACCGCAGCAAGCACAAGATCTGGGCATCCATCAGAATCCGATGCCAAACCATCAACCCGCTCCTCCGCAACAGCCGCCAGCACCGGCACAAGTTAATGTAGTCCAACCACCGGCCTCCAACGCCGGGTGGTCATTTGATGATGATGGCGCCGCACCACAGGTCATGGCCTTCCACCACAAACCTTCCTTCATCCTCCCTACACAACCAACACCCTCTCCGCTCATCCCACCATTCACACCCGCTCCACCAAATCCGCTCACCATCCCGTCGTATCCTTCGCCAACCCCCATCACCGTCATCACACCACCATCCAATCCCGCACCTATCCTTACCCATCCATTCACCCTGCCTTCACCAGCATCCACGTCCATCACCACCCTACCACCCACCAATCCTTCACCTATCATCCGCGCATCCCCCATTAACTTCACCAACCCTCCGCTTTACCAAACTGCCTCCCCCACGCCACCTATTCCACTCATTCGCCCCGCAGGGCCCATCATACTATCCCCCGATGCCGCGGCAAATTGTGCTCTAAGGAGCGGGAAGATGTTCCATCGGAACTACGCCACTACTAGCAATCCCCAGTCTTCCCAACCGGTGGCCGAGCAAGAGGAAGCTGAACCGTTACCGGGGACTCAATATGATTTACTGCATCATCTAGATCGGGTACCCGCCAAGATATCTGTGCTGGAGTTAATCAAGAGGTCCACTCTCCATCAAGATGCACTGAGGGATTTTTTGCAGAAGGTCATGGTTAGTGAAGACATGGCAGTCGACAGTCTACCAACGGCACTAGCAACTATCTCTAAAGGGCCGGCAATCACATTCTCTGAGACCGAGCTTGCACCTCCGGGGGCTCGGCAAATGCCGCTCTGCATAACAATTACTTTGAACAAAGTCGACGTTGAAGCAGCACTGGTCGACACTGGGGCCTCAATTAATGTCTGCCCCCTCAGCACTCTCCGAGCCTGCAATATATCTGAGGAGTTACTACGGCCTACCCCCACCACTATAGCAGCATACGACAACTCAAGGCGGGCATGTCACGGGGTAGTCACTATTCAGGCTGAGCTCGGGCCTCTTTCCATGGCTGTAGAATTCTATGTACTTGATATCGACCCTATGTTCAAGGCTATCTTGGGTCGTCCCTGGATCGACACACTTGGCGCCGTGCCCTCTACCGCGCACCAATGCATTAAATTCCCTTTTCAAGGGAGGGTCGTCAAAGTTAAAAGTTTATCCACGGTACAGTCAGTGAAGGCCATCTCTGAACAGATTCTTCCTACTCTCTGGCCAAGCAGCCGGCCCGTGCTATCAGTGCTAGACCTAAACTTTCCTTGGGCGTACACCACTCCTAAGCCCGTCACTACCCCGGTCAATATCAAGGCAAAGCCGCAGATTCGAGATTCGAAGGGGTGGAACATTATATTGAAACTGGGCTATCAACCGGGGAGAGGCCTCGGTGCACAGCTGCAAGGGATGACCAAGCCCATACCAAAAGGAAGAAAAATGGGCAGACGAGGTCTCGGTTACAAGGAGACAGCATTATCAATGATGGGTGACTCTGGGCCGCTTACCTGGGATTACCGTCAGCATTTTGTCAGAGGGCCCCCACAGCCGGGCACGTTAGCTGCGAAGCCAGTCCAGTCAGAAACCGACACGGTTTGTCCAGTCACCAGTCCACCCCCGTTGCCAAGGGGGCTAAATGACGATGTGATCGACTACAGCTGGGCCCTCCAGGGGCTGTTTTGTGAAAGAGGCAGCCAGAAGCCACAGAAGGTTCAGCTTATGCAATGGAGGCCGAAGAAGCGGCCTGGTGATGATTCAAAGAAAGAAGGGAGCTCGCTGATTGCTCTTTCTCTATCTCCCTCTCATTTTCAGTGCATGATCCAGCTGAAGGGGTTTGTACCCCGTCCTCCTCCGATTATGATTAATCCATCCTTCAGTGATCCATTCCAGATTCCAATCAATCCTCCTGCTTATGGGCCTCGCTGCCCCATTAATCTGCCTGCTTTCCCCATCCCTCCGTTTTTTAACTCTCAAATCCACGAGATGTGGGGTTCCTCCTCTTGTGATCTTTTCTTCGATTGCATCTTTCCTGAGCTGTTCCCTATGCAGCTCCCGCCTCCTCCGTCGTGCTGCGTGGTCTCCACTGATCTCCAAAAAAAAAACGTCAAATTTGAAACGGAGATTTCAGTGGAAGATTATGCTATCCTGTCTCCATCCTCCTCGTCCCAGGGGCACGAGTCCCCTGCTCCTTCCCTTCCATTAAGCTTCCTCTCTCCTAGGTCAGAGTTAGGGTCTAGCGAGTCTAAAGAAGTAGAGTCAGTTAGGTCTAAAGAAGTAGGGTCTTGTTCTAGGTCGTTCAACCCTTCCCCTCCTGAGCCGCGCTCGCTTGCGCATCCTTCCCGATCTATTCCTGATAGGTTCTTGCAAGATCTAGCTCAGCGGTGTCATGCTCTTTTGAAGTGCCCAGAATTCGTCGCCACGGCGATTGCGATTGAAGATGAAGAGGAAATAGAAGGGGTGTGGAGCGATGACGGATTAGGCGTCTATGAAGTGCTGGATGAGAAAGATCCAATTGATGAAGACAGCGATGTAGAGGACACTGCCGACTTATATGCAAAGGGACTGAAGAGATTCGACCAGCCGTCGACGGCAGTGGATGAACCTACGAAGGAAATCGACTTGGGAACGGAAGAAGATCCAAGGCCCATCAATATTTCAGCTAATCTCCCTCCACAGGTAGAAGAGGATCTAATTAAGGTACTGAGGGAGTATAGCGATTCTTTCGCCTGGTCTTATGAGGACATGCCAGGTCTTGACCCCTCCTTAGTGGAACACCGACTCGTGCTTAAACCAGGGGCAACACCTGTTAAACAAAGGTCGAGAAGATTTCACCCCCACATGGCCTTGCGGATTAAGGAAGAGGTCGACAAACTTTACAAGGCCAAGTTCGTCAGAGTAGTTTTATATCCTCAGTGGGTGGCAAACATAGTCCCTGTTCTCAAGAAGGATGGGAAAGTGCGCATATGCATTGATTTCAGGGACCTTAACAAAGCATGTCCTAAAGATGATTTCCCGCTGCCTCATATAGACGTCCTTGTTGATAACACTGCCGGGTACGAAGCTCTATCGTTCATGGATGGGTACTCGGGCTATAATCAGATCCGTCTCGCTCCTGAAGATCAAGAGAAAACTTCCTTCACCACGCCCTGGGGCACATACTGCTATGTAGTTATGCCTTTTGGATTAAAGAACGCAGGCGCCACCTATCAAAGGGCGATGATGGCTATCTTCCACGACATGATGCACATCTATATGGAAGCTTACGTGGATGACATTCTGGTGAAGTCAAGATCAAAGGAAGAACACCCCTCTATTTTGGCTAAGGTGCTGCAGAGAGCCAGGGAGTACAAGCTAAAGATGAATCCGAAGAAATGCGTATTCGGAGTCTCCTCGGGGAAGCTGCTAGGTTTCATAGTGAGCAAACGGGGGATCCAGATTGATCCTAACAAAGCACAGGCCGTCATGGATATGCCTCCGCCAAAGAACATTACGGAACTTCGAGGACTGATTGGTAGATTGCAATTCATTAGAAGATTCATATCCCAGCATTCTCAAAGATGCCGTCCGTTTTATGAATTGCTCAAGGCGGGGGTCAAGTTCGAATGGAATCAAGGTTGTCAAAAGGCCTATGAGGACCTCAAGGAATATCTATCCAATCCCCCGGTTTTGCAACCTCCTGTCCCTGGGAAACCCCTGATCCTATACATCTCGGTCATTGAGGACTCCCTAGGGGCGGTTTTAGCACAAGTGGATGACGAAGGAAAAGAGCGGGCTGCGTACTATCTTTCTCGGTTGTTTAATCCAGCTGAATCCAGTACACCGCTATGGAGAAGACTTGTGCCGCCTTAGTGTGGGTAGTTCAGAAGCTTAAACATTACTTTCTCGCCCACCCAGTTAGGCTGATCTCTAGAATGGACCCGATCCGTTATCTCTTAGAAAAGCCCGTTCTTTCTAGTAGGCTAGCTCGCTGGCAGAGCTTCCTCTCTCAATTCGATATCACCTTTGTCGTTCAGAAGGCAGTCAAAGGATATGCCATCGCTGAGCATCTTGCACATCTCCCTATTCCTCACACCGACTCTATTCAGGACGATTTCCCTGATGAGCATCTCTCTGTCCTTTCTCAGCATCCCTTCTGGTCTCTGCACTTTGATGGTGCGCTTAACTCACAGGGCCAAGGGATCGGTGCTGTCCTGCTTACTCCTGAGGGAGTGACCATCCCCTTTGCTTATCAACTTCGATTTCCTGCTACCAACAACATCGCTGAGTATGAGGCTCTCCTGGCCGGCTTGAAGCACGCCTATCTCTTAGGCGCGCGTTATTTAAACATCATAGGAGACTCTCAGCTCGTCTTACGGCAAGTTCTGTCCACTTACCGTACCCGTGACCCCAAGCTCAAGCCCTATCAAGATTTGGTCACGCTCATCGCTAAGCGATTCCGCAAGCTAATCTATATCCATACTCCCCGTTCTCTGAACATTCTGGCGGATGCATTGGCATCTCTGGCCTCCTCCTTATCCTTCCCTCTCAGTCGTAGTACTGAGACTGTCGTCGTCCAGAGGATGGACGCACCCTCTCTCCAGGATCCTTGGTTCACCAACCTTAGGAAGTCTGCAGAAGTGAGAGCTGAAAAGGAAGATCTCGAGGAGGTATCATTGGCAGAACTAGAGGAGATTTTGGATGAAGAAGAATTGCCTTGGTACCATGAAATCGAGTTATTTTGCAAAGAAGGGCATTCCCAGAAGGGGCAAGAGCTGAGCAGCGCAAAGCAATAAGAAGAGCCGCCGCAAGGTACACTATCATTGCAGGAGAACTGTACAGGCGCGCTACTAATGGAATGCTCATGAGATGCCTAGATGATGTGGAAGCTTGGAAAGTAGCAGAAGCAGCACATTCCAGCGAGTGTGGAGGTCATGTCAATGGCCAGGCTCTAGCGAAGAGGATTCTTAGGCAGGGCTACTATTGGCCCACTCTGGAGGAGGATTGCTCCCTCTATGTCCGGAGGTGCCTTAAATGCCAACTCCACGCTGATAAAATCCACTCTCCAGCTTCATCTCTTCATCCTATGACCGCTCCTTGGCCATTCTCTATGTGGGCTTTCGACGTCGTCGGCCCACTCGGTGATCCTAATTCTCAGACCAAGCAGAAATCCTTCATTCTCACAGCAACTGAGTACTTCACCAAGTGGGCCGAAGCCGAGGCGTACGCGGAGATCAAAGCTACAACGGTGTGCCGCTTTATCATGAAGAATATCATCTCGCGGTTCGGAGTGCCAAGCAGCATCATCACCGACAACGGACCCCAGTTCGTCTCCCAGGAGCTTAAAGACCTCTGTAAGAAGTTCAAAATTGCATTGCATCATTCATCACCATATTACCCTCAAGGCAACGGTCAAGCCGAAGCCACTAATAAAACTCTTCTTAAAATCATTAAGAAAACATGCGAAGCGCATAAATTTTCTGATTGGCCTGAAAGATTGGTGGAAGCTCTGTGGGCTTACCGCACCTCCGTCCGTACTCCTACGGGACAAACTCCCTATTCTCTAACCTACGGGATGGAGGCGGTGCTCCCATATGAGATCTTAATCCCTTCACTCAGAGTACAGCTCGATAAGGAACTTAATCTCGATGAACGTCGAGAGGCGTTGCTGGTCCAACTGGAACTCCTAGATGAGAAGAGGATGAATGCGGCCGATCACGTATCTGTTTATCAAAAGAGAGTTTCGCGTTATTTTCAAAAGAAGGTAATTGAACGAAAATTTTGCAAGGGTGAAATGGTTTTGAAACGCAAATTCATTCGGTCTGCAGGTCCTAGGTCTAAATTGCAACCTAACTGGGAAGGGCCGTTTGTAATAAAAGAAGCTTATTCAGGGAATGCCTATCGTCTAATCAACGCGGAAGGTGAGGAGCTCTCTCACCCGTGGAATGGGTTGTATCTTAAGCGTTTCTTTCCTTAAAAATCTAAACCATGTGCTTTTCCGACAATAAGAAATGCCTCCCTATCTTCAAAAGAGAGTCTTGAGTAAGGCAAACACACACTACACGACGCCCATGGTCGGGTTCCTTGCTTAAAAAGACACCATTTTTTCTCGGCCATGCTTTGGGGGAAAGTCAAAGTCCCTGTACGTTTCATTCTTCGGCTGCATCCAGGGGCAAGGAGTGAATAAGAAGGCGACAACCAATCCAAACTCCCTAACGAGAAGAGGTCTCAAATAGGGGTAAGTCCGTTATGACCTGACTCCACAAGAAAGAAAAGAAAAGAAAAACAAAGGAGTGCTCTTTGCCATGAAATCAAAAGCATCATCTCAAGGTCTGTGAATGAATTCTCAAAAGCTCCAAAAGAAAAAGGAAATTAGGCATGACAAGAGTGGCAGTACAGTTCCCCGCGGGACGTTATGAGCCCGGTCGCATGCATGCCTAAGTGGATAAAGGTTCGATGACGGACATAAAAAGCCCCGGCACAACAGACCAAATCTCTAATAAGGTTGCACGGTGAGGGAATCAAGTTCTAAAAACTTCCATATCTGGCCTAAGCTTACCCCCATATTCTTTTTTTTCTTTTAGGACTGAGACGAGTACCCTAGGTATGGCGTTGGTAAAAACACCGTCACAATGACCAGGTCTCGGCCAAGGGTTGTCACACTATTTGCACGCCGATCTCGAGACTCAAGCTAAAAGCAAGGGAGGTCTCGTGTTGCTAGAGAGGCACTGGTGTTTCAAAATCCAAAAACATCAAATATGTTTCAAAATCCAAAAACAATCAAATATTTTCAAAATCCAAAAACAACAAATATTTTCAAAAATCCAAAGCATTAAAGATTTTCCAAAACCCCCAAAATACCATCATATGCATAGCATGCATCGCATTTTCATTATGTTTTTCGCCTATTTAATAAGGCTCCACCCCTTGACCAAATATCAAGAAATGGTCATTATCTAACTTGCTTCAAGGCAAGGGGTTGAGTCTACGAACAGAGCTAACTTGTTTAATGTCTAAGTGTGTGCAGAATACAGGGGCAAGCCCAAAGGTAAAAGCTCACAACTATGCAGGTTCAGAGCGTGTAACGCGCCAGGATCGGACCGTTACAGTCAGATAACGGGCCCCTCTTTGACCGTCACTTCCCTTGGCATGGGCCCCTCGTCTTTTCGTTAAACCATCACTATGACGGTCTGAGACTCACCGTTACTTGAAATAACGGCTCAAGACCCATCCGTCACATCCTTCAGAAACTGGGCTCTTGTTACTCCCATTCTGACGGCCTATCGCAAGACCGTTATCACCTTGTAACGGCCCATGGCCCATCCGTCATATCCTCCAGAAACCCCATCTACTCACATCATTCTAGCATTCCACATGATGGAATCCAAGATCTTTTAACTATGGCAATCTTATCTCACTCAAGCAAAGATTAATGAAATATGAAATCAAAATTGATTGTCAATAACATAAACATCTTTCATAAGCAAAAGAAAATCAAGATACATTCACTTTTTATTCGCAAGAGGGCGGATTCTTCTCAAATCTTTCAGATATTCTCGGCATGCTTCGTCATCTTCTTCAACTTCTGCGTGCCACGGGCGCACCTTGCTGATCTCCCACATGATCAGCGCATTTCGGACTGCTCGTTCATCTTCCTCGATCCCCATCTTCCTAGGTAGAAGGGGAGGGTAATGTGATAGTGCAGAAACGCCAATTCGAGGTAACCCGATCTGAAGATGGCACCGGTGTGGGTTGTAGATCGCCATGGTAGTGTTTCCAACCAGCTAGAGGTCCAGGCCTTGACGCCGCGGTATTTTAAGAAGAATGCTTCGAAGAACGCTTGGTCGCATTATGAACTTTTCAAGAGGCAAAGCATTGAAGAAGAGGCGCCATTCATCCCGAGTCTTCTTATCCGCCGTCCTGCATTCAACATAAGAAGAATATCCAAAAGCCCCTCCAATGAAGAAGAGGGGGTGGCTCCCGAAGATCCGGCTCGCCGAAGTTATATCTTCCTTGGGAAGGAATTTGATTCTCACTCCTATCCAACACTCAAGGAGTATCATGGAACCGAACAAAGGCCCTCCAAGGCAAGCCGAGCTTAGTCCTTCATAGAGGTATGAGAGGACCGCTTGAGAAATAGACATACCCCGCCACAGTCCACTAATAATGCTAAGATTTTGGATATCTAAGAGGTGGTCGGTTGTGGAGAAAAGGAAGACCCCGCACAGGCAAACCGCCACCGCCTTGGCTATTGCTTCGTGTCTCTCCCACTTGTTTTTACAGTAAGACACTATCCATTGTGCCATAGGGATCAAGTGAATGTGGCGCGGGCTGATCATGGTCCGCACGTCTTTTGGGTTATGAATGAAGTCGCTTAAGATCAAGGACGGATCAATAGGTTCTATTGTATAGCAAACCCGATCCTCATCCCCCACCTTAGTCTTAGGAAGGGCTAGGTAGGTCTCTACCTCCTCCAATAGGACGGTTGCTTCAAAGGAGGGGAAGATGAAGGTATGAGTTTGTGGATGCCATAGTTCCACAAGGGCTGAAAGGCATGGCCAATCCAAAGACAATTTCTGGAAGTTTTTGCCTAGAACCAAGAGGGGTCGGAGGTGCCATGCTTTGAGGATTGATACCACCTCTAAAGGGAGTGCCTTTACCATGGGAGCCACCCACTTCAGGTTGGAGTAACACCTTGGGCCAGGAAGGGGCTTGAAGAAGAAAAGAAGAAGGAAGGTTATGAAGAAAATTAAAGTGCAGCAAAAAAAATCTGAACTTTGGATGAAGTCATGCAAGCTTACCACCCTTTGGACATTAGAGCTTAGATGCTTGGGGATCGAGGATAGCCGTTGAAGCTCTCCATGTTCCCTCCTTGCAGCCTTAGGGCCGGTGCAGGTCTTCTCTTCCATAGCCGCCATCTCGAAGCACCTCTTCATCTTGATTTCTGCTTGTTAGGGAGAATTCTTCAACCCTAGAACAGAGGTTTTTGCAAGCTGCGATTTTGGATAAGTTTCCCAAGTTGCTGGGGCTTTTTATTAACTTTGGAAGGATAAGATTGGAGTTGGGAGGCTTTATCTGAAATTTGGATAAGTTCTAGCAAGAGATTAAGTGGCTGAACCTCGGGCTCTAAGCTCTCACGGCCGAATCCGTTTTGGAAATGACCCAGACTCTGACAGTCTGTCGTAGGGCCGTTACTTCACTCTGGCGCGCCTATCCTGGGCCGTCACTCTTTCTGTGGGTTGGGTTTTCCTTAAAACATGTTCTGTGGCTGTTTACGGTCTGGTCTCAGACCGTCGCCTTTCAACGGACGAACCCTAATCCGTTATATCCTTCAAATCGCTCAAGTCTCTCTCTTCTGGGCTGAACGCCATGTAACGGTCAGGTTAGGACCGTCGTTTCTTTATGGCGCGTCTCCTTCAGGCCGTCGCGTTTTCTGAGAGTAGTTCTAAAACCATGTTCTGCCATGAGCAACGGTCTGGTCTAGGACCGTTGTTTTCTTTTAACGCTCCTACCATGGGCCGCTATTTCCTCTGCAGCCCGGCTATCAGAATAAGATGTTTCATGAATGACGGCCTAAGGTAGGCGCGTCGTTTGATTATGACGGTCCAAGATCAGACTGTCATTTCCTCTGCTACTAAATTCAGGCAGTTAGTCTATCCTTTGCCTAGACCTGGCGGTCTTTCACATCTGTACACCACACCTTCTCCACACAAGCATTCATTCACACATACACATCCATCATGCGTGCTTTCAATCACTCATTCGTGCATATCCATTCATACATCCACGTAAAAAAGTCAACAAAAATTTCATTTTCATAAAAAGGCATGTACAAGTGGTAAGAAAAGCATAAAAGTACATCATTCGGCCGGCTTATCCGTCGGGCCGCCCTCATCCTCTCCACCCTCGGGTTTCCTAGGTGGCGGTGCTATGGAAGCACTCTCCTCCTGCTGTCCTCTCTCTGCCCTCTCATTTCTCTGTTGGCCGGCGGAACTAACTAGGAAATCCCCAACCGAGCCACTAGGGGCAGCACTCCTATGAGCCCCGCTCCGGGAAGAACTCCGCTCTGGTGCCCGGCCTAGCATCCGGACCGTCTGCTCCATTGTCTGCAGCCTGATCTTCAGTGTGAAGATCTGGCGTCGCGTCTCCCGTGCCTCGGTCCGGTAGCGATCAAGATCCGCGGTCCCAAGGCGAAGGTCCTTCACCTCGGCCCGCGCCCGTGCTAAATCTGCTCGAAGTCGCTCCATCTCCACATCGTCCACATGTCGAGGGGTCTCCGCTCTCAGTCGGGCTATCTCTGCCCGCACGAGCTCCGTCTCTGCTTGAGCTCGATCAGTCTCGGCCCGGCTCCTCTCTACCTCTGCCCTCGCCTGGGTGGCCTCCGCCACTGCCGTTGCCAGCTCTATCGCCTGTAGATTGCATTGCATTGCATATAGGTTAGTCATATAAATTTAATTAGCATAAGCATAATCATAAAGCATGTAAGTATCTTACCCGCTCCGCGAGGGTGGCCTCCGCCTCCTCGGCCCGGGCAACCGCCCGAGTAAAATCAGCATCTCGCCCAGCCCTGTCTCCCGCAGGCTGCGAGGACGACGATGGGGCATCCGGTCCTGCTCGTTGAGCTCCCTCTGCCCGCTGCATTGTCATAGCCAAAGCATTAGCATCATGCATAATCATAGTCATATCATAAGCATTCAGAATCTCACTAGGAGCTCCAAAGCAGTCCGGTACTCATCCCGCTGCTGGATGGTAGAGTGGAGTAGTCCCTCTAGCTCAGCTATCCGCCCCTCAGGATCGAGCTACATGTAGAAAGCATGAGCCAGCATGTCACATCCGCATTTCATCATATAGAAAGAGTTTCTTAGTTTAGAATTGCATACCGATCGTCGGGTACCTCGGTATACCCGGTCGCCATAGTGTCGAGCAAAAGCCTTCAGGTAGGCCTCGTCGCTCTCTGCCCGCTCTTTCACAGCCCTGCCTCGCTGCCTCCAGTCGAGGACGTACTTCACCTTCCGGGCACGCCAATCCACATTCCCACTAATACCTCTCGCCGACTTGCCTGGATGGTCATCGATGCGGCGTGGAAAGGTCACCTCGGGCTGGTGTAGTCCTCGGGTCCGCAAGATCAGCCTGTAGTGCAGAGGCTCGATGATATGGAGGCAGTGCAGCCAGACGTCTCGTCCCCGGTACGATAGAGACGCCTCCACCCATGGCTGTCCTGTGTAACCCTCACCGCGGTAAGGGGTCCACCTCACCTGCAGGCATTTAGATCCATCAGCATTCGCATAGCATGAGCACATATAGGCATATAAAGCATTTAAAGCATTTAAGTTCTGGGCTCACCGATGTGTGTGGGTAGGAGTCCAGGTCGTCCTGGATCATCCGGGTCTGTCTCAAGACCGACCCCGTATCCCTCGCCACCGACCATCGCCTCGCGATCGGTATCAGGCCAGGATGGAGTAATGCGCCTCTCCCAATGCCCGGGAGGTACAAATAGCTCCAGATCTGCATTTAGGAATCAAGTCAGTTACATAAATCATCAGTCATAGCATACATCATGGCATAGTAGAAAGCACTTAAGCCCATTTTTACCTGTAGGAAGGGCGAGAAGCCTCCCAGCATCGTCAGTCGGTCCGTGGTGCTCAACGAGTTGATCAGGAAGGCCAAGACCGCTGCTCCCCAGGCGTATTTCCTCACTCTGCTTAAATCCTCTATCAGCGGCAGCAGTCTGCAGCTGATGACATCCGCTCTGGTCGCGAACAGGAGCTTCTCGAACAACAGTATCAAGAAGCGCCTCATCACTCGATCCCCCTCCTCTCCTGCCTCTGCCGCCACACGAGGGCGCACCCGGTCTATCACTCTGCTTAGATGCTCCTTGGGCAGTTCTCCCACGGCAATCGCTGCCCCTCTCAGCCCCAAACTCTCCTGCAGCACCGATCTCGAGAGCTGGGATGAAGACTGGCCCGGCCTGATCAGGTCCAACCCCAGTAGCTGCTGCGCTATCTCCCGATAGTCGCCGTACGTCCATCCTGTCACTGCAGCGCCGTGGACTCTCAAGCCTGTAATTCTCGCCATGTCTTCTAGCGTGGGGATCATGTGGCCCCACGGGAAGATGAACGCCCTGCTAACCGGGTCCCACCTCTCGTGCAATGCATACAGCAATGGCGTATCCATCCGGATCACCTCGATGCTGAGCATCTCGGCGAAACCCATCTCTGCAAGTCTGTCTCTCTGGTAGTCGGGCAGTGCCTGGTACACCGCCCGAATCTGCAGCCATGAGATCCTCGATCTCCTCTTTCCCTGCATTACATATTAGAGCACTAATTAGTCCATTCGCATCAAATAGACATTGCATAAACATTAAATATCGAAAAGAAAAACAAAAATTTGAAAATTGAAAACCCTAAAAAGAGTTTGGAACCCTGGCAGAAGTAACGGCCCTGGGATAGGGCGTTACTTGTCTCTGACGGCCTTAGCTTGGAGCGTCAGAGGAGTGACGGTCGCTGGCGGGACCGTCACTTAGTCTGCCAGTAGGGAATTTCTCCCCTGCATCCCCATGACTTCTCACTTTGGCCAAATGGCCTACAAGTGTTCCTAGTGGGTTCATAGACCCATTTCTACCCTTATCCCCCACATGCATTCATAAATAAAAACATAAAAATCAAAAATTTTAAAATTAGGGCGGAGGGCCTACCTCATGGTCGAGGACCTTCCTCTTCTTCTTCTCTGGTTCCTTGGGCTCCTCTGCACCCAAGGAGGCTTCGGTTGGTTCTTCCACGACCGTGGGGACCTCCTCCTCTTCCCTTGGCTCCCTTCCCCTCGGTTCTTCCTCCACGGGCGGTGGGGTGGTCTCTCGTTCGAGCCGGCGGTGGAACCGCCTTATAGCCATCTTCTTTCCTCTCCCTCTCTTCTGAGGTGGTGGCTGCGGTGCCTCGTCGCCGGCCATTGGAGTGTGGAGATGGAGGTCACCGGTGGGTTTTCTGGTTTGGCGTTTTGGTTGTTTGAGCATGAAATGAGACCGAACGACCGTTCGGTTTGTTTTTTTTGAAAACTCAGGAGAAGCGACGGTCTATCGTTGGACCGTCACATCATTTTGACGCCCCCCTCTAAGGCCGTCGCTTGTGACGGACTGTTTTATTGAAGAATATGAACCGACTCGGTGTTGACGGACTAGGCTTAATCCGTTATTTTCATGTGACGCTCCTGAGTCAGGCCGTTATATGCTTGCAAGTTTCTTGACGAATGAATGGTCAAAATTAATGTTTAAACTTATCTCCATCATAAAAACATTTGATGAGTTTATCACACAGACAATGGTCATGCCTTAACTATTATCATAACTATCTTGTTGGCTAACCTATCTTTCATGAAAGGAACTATGAACAGAAGGCACGCTTCGCCGTCCGTCAAGCAGGTAAGTCAGGTATTGTATCTCGTTCCCTTATCCCTTAATGCATTACTATATGTTATCTATGATATATTATCTCGAGAACCGGCTGGTCATTCAGGTGTCCTGGGATCTGATGTTCCCCTTAAACAAAAATGATGATGATCTAAGTTCACATGAATAATCGTTGGATAGGCCGTTAGGTTGAAAAATTTGGGGACGATGGTTCTATCTTGCACGCCGTGGTTGCAGATGGTGTCTTGACTCTGGTTTCCCCAATCTAGCAATATTATTCTCGAATATCTTGTTATTTTATCTTTCTTTGCATTTGCTTTGAAGATTTGTTTTTCTTTAGCCCAGCATGCATCATACGCATTCTTTGAGCATTCATGAGCTTCATTTGTTCAAGAGGTCTCATTGACGGTGAACAGCTGTGTTCTTGATCCTGGATAAGGAGAATTATTCCACTCTGAATTTGAAGGTTTCCTTCGATTTGCTCGTTTGATCTGGTTGACTGAAGATTCCTGTCTGGAGTTTAGTCTCTTTCCTTTCCGTTGCCTCCGGCGGCCAGCCATGTTTCCTTTCCTTAGTTAATTAAATCCTCCAGACTTGCATCCTTTGGTTAGCTATTTCCTTGTGATCAGTTTTGAAGTTTTTCCAGAAAATTCTTATCGCTTGTTGGTGAAGAACGGGTGTCGTTTACCTTAACGCCCTCTTTTTGATCCACTCCGCTTCATTTCCGCTTCATCTCCATGTTCCATTTCACTTTCGCTTCACTTCCGCTCGTTCCCCTGCAAAGAGGACGTTAAGGAGGGGCATCTGTTGACACCCGTTTTATACCCAATAAGTCGGGTCATCTCCTTATTTATTCAATATGATGCTCCGAGTTGTTCACTCTTCATTGAATTCCATTTAATCAGTTGAAGCCTGTTTTCTGGGTCTTAATTCCTGGATTAGACTTGGTTCCTGGTGGCACTTCGTTCAAAAGCTTGGCAATCCCTCCATTCTATTTTCTTGAAAATCAATGATAATAACGGTCTGGACTAGGCGCGTCATTTCATAATAACGCATGAAGCATAGGCCGTTAATCTTTGAAGAGTCCCAAGACTTAGGGCCTCGTTGTCCTTTGATAATAACGGTCTACTCCCTAGCCGTTGTTTCCTTATGACGCCCTATGCCCTGGCCGTTACTTACTTGCAGAGTCCTATTGTTTAGATCTTCTTCCCGTCGATCTTATCCTTTGGATAGGGTTGAAAATGACGGTAATTCCTTGGAGCGTTATTTCCAAGTGGCGGTCTATCGTGCAACCGTTACTTTATTCAGAGAGTCCTGACAGTTCAGGCCTTTTCTCTGCTACTCCGTGGACGAGATAGGGTTTTGGATTGGCATTATCTCCTTCAATTCTAATCCTCAGGACCTCTCGTTTGTTTCTTTGGACTCTTGTTGATATTATCCTCAAGGATTTGTTAAGGATTATCCTCCTTTCTTGGCTGATTTATCTTCAACTCGACCTGAGAGTTTGAGGGAGTCTATAAATAGAACCCTTGATTTCATAACCCAGGAGGAGGAAGATTTGATTCACGACGAAGTGCTGCCAAATTCAGGAGCCATCTACATCCAGGAGGAGCTGCTTCCCACGTCCATCTTCCAAGTCAAGGGAGTAATTTTGGGTCTTAGCTTGTCAAGATCATCATTATTGCATGCTCAAGTTTCCCTTGGTTTTATCAATCAAAAGCATTGTCCCTCCTCTTCCTCCACGTTTTCACTGTTGCTAAGCATACACATATCCTCCTAAACTTAAAAAACGCCCAGAGGGGTTAAAAAACCAACAACTCCCCGGTAATCCCCTCTCCTTTTGATGTTCTTAAGCTTTTTAAGGATTGATGCTATACTTATGTTGAGGGCTAATTGAGGTTGTGTTGTTTTGCTTTCTACATCCTTGGCAGGTTTTACAGGATCACTAGCACGAGGCCCAAGCCTTCTAGCCGGCTGGAAGGGTTGGAGTTCAAAGAATTCACATCTTTTCACTGCAGGTTATCTGACGGTCAGGTTCAGGAGCGTTATTTCTTTCTGGCGGTCTATCGCACGACCGTTACTTCCAAGCGACGCACAGGGTTTGGACCGTTATTTGCAAGTTGATCTGCAGGCTTTCCTTGGTTTTCTCTCCCGTGGGCAGGTGTTTCATCCACCTACTTCCAAGGTATATTCGAGTCTTTGACTCGTGTTTACTTTGGTGGCGATCACGACTTTCCTTAGTGTTGGGCACTAGCTGTCTTTTTCATCAAATCTTTTTATTCCCCTTGATTGTTCCACCCCTAGCGGTGTGTTTTTATTTATCTTTGCTCCACGCCCCGGCGTGTGTTTTTGTTTTTCCCTTAGCGTAATTTGATTGAGATAGCATGCCCATGCTAGAGTTAGATTTGATTGCCTAGGTTCATGTTCACATGTGCATAGGTTGAGCTGATCTTTGGTAGTTTATTTATCATCTCGCCATATCATTTTTCAAAACCCTCACAATCAACAAAAAAAGAAAGAAGATAAGAAGAGATAGGTAAACAAACAATCAACAGCATGGTTACATAAAGAAGAAAACAGAAACAAATAAGATGAAAAGGGGGGGGGGGAGGGCGGAGCATTGACTCCTCTCCCTCCCCGGCTGCCCACCTTGAGCTTCTGCTCCTTCGTCTCTTCTCAGATATTCCTTCGCTTCTTCGAGTCTCTCCTTCTAGAGCTCTCCTTTTCTTTTTCTCTTCTCTCTTTTTGTTCTTCTGTTCTGTGTTTTCTTGTGTGTCTCTCCTCTTCTTTTTTTGTTCGAAGGGAGGGGATTTTATACCCGTTCCCCCCCTCTCGGCAGGCTTCATCACGGCGTGAAGAAGGCAGCTTCCCGGCGCGCCTCTTTCAATCGGGGAGGCCTCCCGACGCCAAAGGGCATGGCTTCCCGGCGCCCCCCCCCCCCCCCCCCTCATATGGGCTTTTGGGCCTTGGTGAGGGTCTCTCGGCGCCATTCTCTAGAGTTCATTCGGCAGGCCCATTCAGGGCTTTTAAACTTCATATGCACTTCGACCTCTCTTAGTTCTTCCAGTATATCTTCCAGAACCGAGGAAGGCCATCTAGTGGTGACATAGCTTCTATTTCATAGATTTTCATCAGTCTACAGACAGGGGTTTCATCAGTCCGTAGATAGGGGTTTCATTAGTATTGCCATCTGAATGGTGACAAAACCGGGTATTATCTTATCGATATCGTCACTTGAATGGTGACAAGCTCGGACATCAGCTTTAGTCTGGAAAGACTTCAGCCGGGTGTATAATCTGTGGAGACTATTCTTCTTGTGTTCTGACTTTGCAAAAGCCTTTACAATCTTCATCTGCCGGCACCGGCTTCATCCTTATCTTTTATCACATCTGTCAATAAGCCGACATCTGGCCTATGCTGACATGTCATCTGTGGGCTCTTGGATGTAACAGTAACATAGCTCTTAGTAAAAGTGTGCTGGGAGGTCCCATCAGTCGAGTGACTGCTGCTTTATCAGTGTTGTCGTCTGAATAATATCGGCACCGGGTATCGGTTTGGCCGACAAAGGCTTCAGCCGGGTAAAAGGTTGGCGGACTTCATCATTGGCCTTTCACTGTTGGTCTGATCCTCTTTTCAACTGTGCTTTCACCCTTGTTCATTTTCAAGGCGTCAACAAATGCCCCCCACCTGCGGGCGGCGTGAGCGCAGAATAAGCGGCACGGGGCTTGCAGGTGTCTTCGTCATTCGAGGGTATCTTCCTCAATTTGTCTTCAATCTGGTTCTCAGACCTCATCATCTTGATGCAACAGTATTTTGCACACTTATCTTCCCTTTTCATATTTTCATTCTTCATATTTTCTTTATTTTCAGTAATTCGGAGCTTCTCGGCACAGGGCCATAGGCTTCTCGGCATGACCCTCTCGGCGCAAGGCTTCTCGGCATGCAAGATCTTCCGGCGCAAGGCTTCTCGGCGTGAGGGGCCTCTCGGCGCGGCCGAAGGAGGGCTCTCGGCCTGGGTGCTCTTGGCGCGCCTTTGGCAGAAGGGGGGGTCTCTCGGCCTGGGTTCTCGGCATGGGGGAGATCTCAGCGCATTTTTTGGCCGCCTGGGGTTCTCGGCATGGGGGCTCTCGGCGCGCCCTTTGGCCGCCTGGGGTTCTCGGCGTGGGGGGTTCTCGGCGCGCATTGTTTCGCGCCGAGAAGCCTCTCCTGCCCTTTCTCCTTTTTAACCCCCCCGCGAGGGTCTTCTTCTCATTTCTTCATCTTCTTTCTCTTTCTTCATTTCTTTCTCCTTCTTCCGTTTTCTTTCATCGGCGGGAGCTTCTTCTCCTCTCGGCCGCTCTCGTTTTTTCTTCCCGTTTAGTTGGATTTCGCCCTGGTAGGACGTTACTTGGGATTTAATCCCTTTTTCTTTTGGGTTCACCCCCTCTTGGTTGGTGATTCCCTATTCTTCTTGGGCAGACCCCCGAATAAGGGGAGGTGCTGCCGAAATTTTCATAGAATCTCATGTTACAATCTTTATAAGACTGGCTTTTAATTCACACTTTTTCTCCGACTGCAGGCACTGCAATGGCTTCCAGTTCTGATGTTGCATCTTCCGGAGCTGTTGGTGCTAGCTCATCGGCCCAGCCAGACATATCTCGGGCCACAGTAAATTGGCTGAATGTGCACAGCCTGGATTTCGGATATGATAGGATAACTTCAGTTGACGAGTCATCTGACTCTGAAACTGACACCGTGTCGACGGTCTGGGTATACTTCACGGCGACCAAGACATGCTTCAGGCGGGATGATAGCTATCGGCCAGACCTCCCGAAGGACCGACATTTAATGCCGTTCATCCGGACTTTCACAGTGGGTGGCATGCGAGATTACCGGATAGCTCGCGTGGTTGAAGCTGCCATCCTTATTGAGCGAGATAGCCTGAAGGGCTCAGTGTATCGCAGCAAGGCCATCTATCTTCCTGGGGAAAAGCGCGACTGGGATGCAGTCCTTGGCATATCGGAGCTGGAACCAGAGAAGAAGATGCTGGTCCGGGCCCCGGAATTCACACCTGCCCGGTGGGATAATGCCAGCGGCCGAGTTCATAGGGAGAAGCCCGGCTATGGTATGTTGTTGGCACCATTAAAGTGGGGATATCGCGAAGAGCCCTTCGTGCTGAATTGTTCAGCCGTTCAGTTCAAGTACCATCTGGCCGCTGGTTGGTTCGGGGATACCAAAATCACTGACGCGCACTTATTCCGAGTAGGATCAGTGGAGTTTACCAAGTTTACTCTGAAGGAATATGCCCCTCTGCTGATCAGAGCCGGGGTGTATCACAGCATCTTCGCTTCTAGATTCCGGTATCCCATATCCCGAGGGTTGTGCTGTGGAATGTTTGAAGTGTTCTGCCCTTTATTCAACACTTTCTATACAGCAGAGGGGGAGACGTCCCCGGACCTCTGGAGTTTATCACAGCTCTCCGGCCTGCCCATTGATGGCGAGCCGTATGAGGAAGTTTGCTTGTCAGATTCCGAGAAGGATAGCTCTGATGGCGAGGGCAAGTATTCCATTGGCTTCTCATATCGATATCTGATGAAGGTATACCGCTCCATCTGTCTGGCGTATAGCAGAGGGTCCTCTAAAGGCTATCAACCCCGAGAGAAGGGCAGCAAATTGAGGGTCCGGATAGGGCAGTGGATCCAGTATTTCTTTGACGGTCCCCTGAAGTATGCAGACTTTCCTTCCATGGGTCCGGCTGCTAGCAAGCAGATAAGAGCCCCTCGCTATAAGTCGGCGCTGCCATCCTCATTGCGCCGTGCAGGCAGCGGTGGTCCCAACCCAGCAGGCGTAGACCCCATCACACACTATGCGGCTTATTTCACATTTTGGCTGTGCACTTTCGCTCTCCCACAAGGGGACGAGACAGTTATTCGGCCAGAGGCCATATATCCAGCTTGTCAGATGGCATGGGGGATGAAGCTGTCGCTCTGCCCAGTGGCCCTGTGTTTGATATATAAATCTTTGGGGGACCTGTACAAGCATCGGACTCCCCGTTCTTTGAGGACCGTGGGTCCTTTTCATTTCTTCAACGCCTGGGTCTGCAGTATATTCCCTGAATTAGCTCCGAGAACCTTGCAGGCGGATACAGTGTTACCCAGGATGGTTGAATTTGCCAGCGCTGAGCCTGGTCCCTTTTATGATCAGCTGTTTAAAATAAGGGGCCGACTGATAAAAGTACCAGTGGACGCCCCTGGCAGCATACATTTCTGGAGCTTGGCGGCAGGTTCAGCTCCTTTGATTGATCCTCAGAGAGAGTGCAAGCTGGAAGAGACAGAGACATATATCCATCCTATCTCAGGAGTCAACACTGCCTGGCCAATCCTGGAACCGGAGCTGGTGAGATGGGCCATGGCAATTCGGCCCAGTGTTTTGGTCTACAGGAAGGGTGGCCTGCTTCTGTTGGAGCCATACTATCCGTTCCGATTTGGGCGAAACTTCGGCTACGACCAGCATATTCCTACCTCAGTTGCCCAGTTTCCCCTGGATAGCCGGGCCAAGCACGGGTCCATCATTGTTGGCGAGGGCCGGTTGTGGTGGGATTTCTATCATCGCCAGGATGATGTAGTTTTCAGGGTGCCCACTGTTTCTAACCGTGTTCCCCGGGTAACACCAGAATATATCAAATGGTGGAATATCCAGACCGGCTTTTATAGGGACGGTAGGGGTGCCTTCTGGGATGTGGCAGAGCGCTCCTTCCTGAAACAGCAGCCTGGGCCAGTGTTTGATATTTCTGAGGCCCACTTGAAAAAACTTTACTCACAACACCTGAGGGAGGCGGAGAATTATCTGAATCAGCGGAGGGCCTTGAAGGAAAAGAGTTCCGAGCCACTTGCTCCTGTCTTCGCTGCTATCAATGAGGACACTTTTATGCAGAGTTTGGAACATCTGAGCCATGTAGGGGGCGCTCGCTTGGAGGTGCAGCAATACCCATTTCCTGTCGAAGAGCCGCTCCCGACAGTAGCTCCTTGGGGGGGTCCAATTGATAAATTTCATCCATATAGGACGTTTGTACGTCGAGAAGATAGAACTCAGACGTACTACAGGCAAACGTCCTGGCTGTTCATTCTGCTAAATTTGCATGGATTATCTGCAGAAAGCCCGATAGCTGGCATATTGAACAAGCCACTGTTTATATCATTTCATTGTGTCGATGGTTGGGGCATGGACCATCTTGACTTATTTCGATGCCTTGACTTTCGCGGCCATAATGATCTGGCTGCTTTAGTAGAGAAGTGCCAGATATTTGGTGATGTGTGCTGGCTCATCAAGGAGGCTACTTCCCGCTCCAAGGAGGTAGCTTATCTGTACTGGCCACTTTCTGTATTCTATGACGGCCCGGCAGGTAAGATTTCTTCTTTTCTGATTGCAGTGTTTTCTACTTAGCATCTGAATTTTGCACCCACTGATCCCATCACCCTTTTGTCACTTTCAACAGACCGGCCTGATATAAAGCAGCAGGGGCTCTATAGAAAGATTATTGCGCAGGCCGAGAAGCCTACTTATTTTGAAGTCCCTGCTGCAGCACTGACCACTACTCCTCTGCCTCCTGGTAAGAAGAGGAAGGCTTCCGTAGTCAAGACTGTAGTTGGGAAGGCCAGGAAGGCCAAAAAGGCCCATATTCAGCAGTCGACTTCGGTGGCGATGGACACTGGGACCCCTCTCCTCGTCATTTCATCATTCGATGAATTTGAGCTGCAAAGGGAGGCTGCTCAGACACCAGTTCAGGGTAACATCAAAAGCTTGCATTTGCATTCTTCACTGTCTTCTACAGGATCTCAAAGAAGTCCTTGAATCTGACCCATTCTTTTTGCACAGCCCAAGAGACAGTCATAGCACCTTCTGTGGTGGAGACCAGATTGCCTTCTCCTACGTCGGCTAGTGAGGCGGGGGGTAAGTGTATCTTCTCATCTGTTTCATACCTGTATTTGTTTTCTTTGCTACATTTCTCAGAGGTCTCTTTTTGCATCAGTGGCAGGCGAGGAACAGACTGAGGCTATGGTGACAGAAGAATTGCTTCAACCACAGGAGGGTTACAAGGCTCAGTCGAAGCAGCGTACTGTTCCGGCCAGGCGCATAATTACTCGGTCTACATCTCGACATGTTTTAGAGGTGGCCCCACAGCGTATAGCTAGTGTGGAAATATCCTCAGGCAGTTCTAAGACCGCCTCTGATGAGGAGGAAGCGACCTTAAGGGACAGTGAGGGGGATGCTTCTGAATCAGAGGCCCCACTTGTATTTGCAAAAGGTGCTCTGTCTTTTCAGCCTGCTAAGCTGGTGGTGCTATCTCCTGAGGAGGAGTTGCAAGAGGAGTTTGCCGGGCTCGATACCGAGATTGACATAACTCCACCATTTGTCATTCTGACTACGGAGCTTCCTTCTCTTTCACCCCACTTCGAGGATGTGGACCCTGCTTCAGGGGTGGGTTCTTTTTCATGTTTGTTGCTTCATATGCCCCCCCCCTCTTTCTTCCTTTTTTTTTCTAGTGCTGAAGTTGCTTTGTTTTGGTCTCAGGGCATTGCCATTGCTAGCTCAGACATAACTGCGGCTATCACGGACATTTCTTCTATAAACTGGGCTATTGTCCCTTTTCAGCCTTTAACTTGCACGGGAATTCCTGAGATCATTCGCCCTGTGCCAGCGCGGATACAGTCTTTGACAGATTTAGCATCGTTGGACCTGGGATCATCATGAGAGATTTCCCTCCTTGTTAAGGCCTCAGAGTTCAGAGCCGAAATAGACCCAGCCAGAAGCTCCGCTTTTATACCGGCTGCCATAATGTCAATCGCGCCTGAGTCAGCAGTCCCTGCCACAGTGGCTATAGAGACTGGATTTCTGCCTTTACAGACTAGGGACCCTTCGCCCCCATTATCAGGAAGAGTAGCTGGAGACGAAGCCTTTATTTAGGAGACTCATGAAGAGATAGCTCCATCATTCATTGGTCCTCCCTCCGCGAATGTTCAAGCCATAGCACCCGAGACAGCGGTGGAGGGGGAATCTTTAGTTCAGCCAGAGGGCACGGAGAGGGACCGGCCAGTTCTTCCAGCAGATTTGCCGTCTTCATCCTCTCAGCTGGATGTCGCACTGTGGGCAGATATTGATAGCGAAGTGACCTTCGAAGTGATCCCCTCTGCTTCTTTTGGCTTTGCATCGTCTGAGAGCTTTGTCTGGCAGAACCTGGATATGATGCGCCAGCTGGTAGAATCTCAGCCTGGCTTGACACATTTGCAGCTAAAGGAAATTGTTGATCGCTTCACTGCCGGCCTGCAGGCCATGGGTTGCCCTCTGGACACATGGGTTCAGCGGGTCTTGCTTTTGCTAAAATTCGTGCATCGGAGGGATTTCCTAGCACGGACCATGGTTGATAAGCTAACGGCGTTGAAATTGCAGAGGTCAGAATGCAAATCCGAGCTGGGGAAGCTGACACTTATGCTTGATGGACGCCGAGCTGAGCTACAAGGTACTGTTCAGCGGGAAGAAGCTGTGCGGGACCGGATAGCCATACTGGAGACGGAGCTCTCTGGACTTCGAGCTGAATTGCAGTAACTCTCCTTTATCCGACCGTAGTCTGAAGAGGAGGTAGCCTCGCTGGAGGGACGAGTGATGTCTCTCCAGGACATGTCCATTGGGCTTCAGGAGGAGGAGGCGCGCCTTCATGAGCTAGGAGCCGCTCCTTATGTGGGTCTTCTGGCCTTCGAAGATATATTCCGGCGGCCGTGAATTGTTTATCCCTCCTTTTTTGTTCTCTTTTGTAATGTGATGTCCCCTCGGGGCCCTTCATGTATCCCCTTTTTATTGAAAAGGAATCTCTTGGCTTCAAGCATCTCCATCTTACTTTGCATATGGTTTTATCACTTTGGGAAGTGGGATAGCGGTTTTGACAATCCCTCATGCGAACGGCTCGTACCTTGGCAGGAGAGCGTCCACCCTTTCAGAGAAAAGATGGGGGACTCGCTCCACCGCGTGACGGCATCCGAGGGGGTGCTTGAACCGAATTTTTTTGGTGGCAGCAAACGTCCTATTGGCCACATGTGTCGTAAGGGAGACGGTTTGCCGTGATGCAGATAAAGAGGTCTCATCAGAGTAGACGTATGGTCTAGGCTGGGTAGAGACTATTGCAGGTGGGACATTGAAAAGGATATGTGGTTTTCATCAGAACGGACATAAAGTACGAACTGGACAAATTTCACCATTGGCCGGGTGATGTGCCGATCAGCCAACAGTTGACTTCATCATCGATATTGAGCTTATATCGATGCAAGGGGGATTTTAGAATAGACGTAAGGTCTAAACTGGGTAGGATTTCACCATTGATCGGGCAGGGTGCCAATCGATCAACAGTTGGTTTCATCATCGATATTGGGTTTATATCGACGCAAAGGGATTTACCAATCTCATCAGGATAGATGAAAGGTCTAAACTGGATAGGGTTTCATCATTGATCGGGCGAGGTGCCAATCGATCAACAGTTGGTTTCATCATTGATATTGGGTTGATATCGATGCAAAGGTGTTGTGCCTCTTAGGCACAAGCATGTGCTATGTCGCCTTGATGATAGCAATGCTTTTTGGTTTTGATGATAGCAAGACATTGAGTGCATTTGATATTGTATTTTGATGATAGCAATGTTATTATGTTTTGATGATTGCAATAAACAAAGTGCATTTCTATGCATTATTATTCTTGAGCATTCTGCATATTGATAGCAACATGAATGATGATGTCTAGCATTGATGGCATTTGCTCTTTATATATGTGCATTGCATTCTATCAGATATCATGTCTCTGCATATATCATGTCTGGGTAGCAAAGTCTATACACTGGACTGTGTAATTGTGCATCATGCAAGTCTATATATTGGACTCTCGTTCAAGCCTATGCATTGTCTTAGGCTAAGTGTGTACAGCGTCTTAGGCGAAGTCTGTACATCGCCTTCAATCTTCAAGTCTATACACTGGCTTATTCTTCAAGTCTGTACATCCACAGTTAAACTTGAAGTCTGCACACTAGTCTTCACTGTCAAGTCTGCACATTGGTCTTCGATTTCAATGTCCAATACATTGGGCTTTTACATGAAGTCTATACATTGTTGTTTGCAGTACAAGTCCATACATTGGACTGTTCATCAAAGTCTGTACATCAGACTGCTATAGTTAGTCTGTACAGTGAGTGATTCATTGGTGAAGTCTATACACTCAACTGAACTTCAAGTCTAGACATTGCACTGTAGCATCCATTGTCTTCGTGTTGCTTTTGTTTGATTGTCTTCATGTTGTTTACTGTAGCAGCTCGATTTGTTCTGATGAACTTCGAGTCGTTTCCCAGTGAACCCCGTGTCGCTTCACCTCGTGCTGTTCTTATCGTCTTAGTCTTGTTTTCACTTCGTGTTGTTTTCACTTGGTGTCAACTTCTGTTTTCGTCTTAGTGGTGTTTTCACTTCGTGTTGTTCTCACTTCGTGTCGAATCTTGTTTTTCGTCTTTGTGTCTGTCTCGCCTTGACCACACTTCGTGTTGCTTTACGTAGACCTCGTGTCTTGCTTGTTTGCAACCACTTCGTGTCGGTTTCTGTTGTCAGCACGTGTCGTCCTTAGTTCGAGTCGGTTCTTTATTTTTTCGTCTTCATGTTGTGGTCAGCTCGTGTCGTTCTCTTTGCTGTGTGATATGTCGTGTTGTTTTTATGTTCGTGTCTCCGTGTTGTTTTTGTCTTCGTGTCTCCGTGTTGTTTTTGTCTTTGTGTCTTCGTGTTGTTTTTGTTCCACTACGTGCAGAACATTGCAGCACCTCGTGTTGCTTTCTGTGCCACCTCGTGTCGTTTCTGTGTGAACCTCGTGTTGCTTCTCTTTGTCCTCTAGTTGCATCTCGTGTCATCTTTTATGTCTTGCTTGTTGTTGCAACCACTTCGTGTCGTTCTTCTTTTTACCTCGTGTTGTTTTATAACCTCATTTCGTGTCGTTCTCTTCGTTGTGTCTGTTCTGTCACAATGTATCTCGTGTCATTTTTTCCTTACTTCGTGCTGCAGTCACCTTGTCTATCTCGTGTCATTCCAAGTACAGTGCCATCGTATTACTATTACATATCTCATGCAGCTTTAGTTCCTGTGGCCCTCAGTGTTAATGATTTTAATCTCATTACAGGTCCGAGGAAGAACATTCCACACTCCTGGGCTGCACGTGATCCGAGACAAGAGGAACCAATCTGATAAGGACACGTGTCAGGAAGATTCTGGATCGAGCGTGAGAGGCACACGCATTTTGTGCCCTATCCACCTGCTGTTGCTGCTATAAATAGAACCCTTCATCCTCAGATGAAGGTGATCGAGTTGGCAAGAAGAAAAGCTCATACAGAGAGCCCCGATCCAGAAAAAGGAAGAGAAGAAAGAAAAGAAGAGAGCAGAGAAGAGAGTGAGAGTAAGAGCAGAAGAAGAAAAAGAGAGAGAAGAGAGTTGAGAAGAAGAAGAAGAGAAGTAGCAGAAGAAGCTCCTAGGAGAGTAGAAGAGAAAGAAAAGAGAGATAGAAAGTGAGCGAGAGAGCTCGTGGAGAACAAGGAAGAAGTTACTTGAAGATCTGTCTACTGGACCGTGGATCAAATCCAGGCCAGTCAGCTCCATGCGAGCCACATTTGTGTTATTTGTCTTTACAGCTTTCTGATCGCTGTGTATTTTTCTTTTCTTATTTTTCCTGTTTCATTTGGTTATCTGTGTTCTTCCGATCCTCAGTAGTGAGGTCGGGGTTCCTCCTGTTAGTTCAGAAGAAGGGAGATTGCTATCTCCGGTTGCAAGTAGCTGGGTGCTACTTGTGGTGTCCCTCCGGTTTGGAGGAAGGGAGATCTGATCTCCGGTTCTGGGCTTGTGGATTCAAGTCTAGGGGTTCCCTCCGGGTCTGGAGGAAGAGAGACCGTGTGTCTCTGGTTTGCTAGTGACTGGTGTCACTAGTGGTTCCCTCCGGTTGGGAGGAAGAGGGGAGGCTGTTCCCCTGGTCAAGCTGTGTGGCAGCACCTGTTGCAGACTGAGTCTGCTGTGTCTAGCGTGAGCTAGTGGAAGCCACACTCGGTTTGAGTGTGGGGTGGATGTAGGTCTGGAGGACCGAACCACCTAAAAACCCCTCTTGCATTGTGGTTTGATTGCTTATGATTTGCTTCCGCTAGATGAATGCATAGGGGCGCTCCATGCGTTTGGCTTCGGGTTGAGAAGAAGAGTTAATTAGTCTTCTTAGAATGTTTTAATTTGTCAAGAGAGCGAAATTCTAGTTGAGCGACTCCTTGTCAAATTCCGCCTAGTTAGCATCCTAGTGATCTCACTGTATGCTTGTTTGGTTCTGCAACTGATTATTAGCTTTTAAGCTTATCTAATTTGCGAACTAGTAATTCTAGTGAGCATCATATTTTAACTGGGCGAAAGTTTTTTAAAGGGTTATATTCATTCACCCCCCCCTCTGAATACTGCATCGAACCCAACAAAAGGGTTTTATAAGTTTCATCAGAATAGACGAAAGGTCTAAACTGGATAGGGTTTCATCATTGATCGGGCAGGGTGCCAATCGATCAACGGTGGGAGGTATGTGAAGGTGTAGGTCTCATCAGGACAGACGTAAGGTCTATTCTAATAGGTTTTATCGCAGGTGGGACTTCGCCAAGAAATGCGTAGGTTTTATCAGGACAGACGTGAGGTCTGAGCTGGATAGGCTTTAGCAAAATGGTGATGGGCTTCATTGTCGGTGGGATGTTTGAAAGAGGGTATGTAGATTTTATCAGGGTAAACATAAGGTTTACCCCGGAAGGGTTCTATCGTCGGCGGGACGCGGAACCAGTTGACCGACGGAAGGCTTCATCAATAGAAGGGAGGTAAAGGTAGCGTGCCGGTTGGCATGGAACTTTTAAATTACCACATTACTGACCCAAGTGCCCTTTCGGGTTTTCACCGGAGTCAGCCCCCTCTTGCTTTTGCCCACGCGCCCTTTCGGGTTTTCACGTGGCGGGGTACCCGATTTTGCCTGTAGTGCCCTTTTGGGTTTTCACCACAGCTGGGTTTTAGCCATTTTTTTGCCCTTGTTCAGAAAGCCTGAACAAGACCAGCGGGACATCTCTATTTTTAACCCCATTTTTTTATTTATATATATACATATATATATTTCTTGAATTGGGACTTCAGCACGGATCAGGCGATGTGCTGCTTCATTAGTGGCTGCTCTTATCATCGGTATTGGGTATATACCGACGCAAGGATTTTATAGGTTTCATCAGGATAGACGTAAGGTCTAAACCGGATGGGTTTCATCATTGATTGGGCCGTGTGCCAATCGATCAACAGCAAGCTTTCATCATCGGTATTGGGTTTATATCGATGCAAGGGTTTCATGTGTTTCATCAGGATAGACGTAAGTCTACACTGGGCTGGTCTTATCATTGATCGGGCAAGGTGCCGATCGACCAATGGTAGGTTTCATCACGGCGGGACGTAAAGGGATATGCAAATTTGATAGGACGGGTTTCTTTGTCGATCGGGCAGGGTGCCCATTGATCAAAGGTGGGTTTCATCATCGGTATTGGGTTTATACCAATGCAAGGATCTTATGAATCTCATCAGAATAGACGTAAGGTCTACACTGGGCTGGTTTTATTGTTGATCGGGCAGGGTGCCAATCGACCAATAGTGAGTTTCATCATCGGTATTGGGTTTATACCAATGCAAGGATTTCATAGGTTTCATCGGGATAGACATAAGGTCTAAGCCGGATAGGTTTCATCATTGACCGGGCAGTACGCCAATCGATCAACATCTGGTTTCATCATCGGTATTGGGTTTATACCAATGCAAAGGTTTCATAGGTTTCATCGGGATAGACGTAAGGTCTAAGCCGGATAGGTTTCATTATTGATCGGGCAGTGCGCCAATCGATCAACAGCTGGTTTCATCATCGGTATTGGGTTTATACCAATGCAAAGATTTCGTGGGTTTCATCAGGATAGACGTAGGGTCTAAACTGGATATGTTTCATCATTGACCGGACAGTGCGGCAATCGATCAACAGCTGATTTCACCATGGTGGGACTTTGGGCAAGGAATGCGGGTTTTATCAGGACAGACGTAGGGTCTGTACTGGGCGGATTTGATCATTGATCGGGCAAGGTGCCGGTCGATCGACGAGAAGTTTATGGCAGGAGGTGAGGTTTCTTTAGGATCACCATATTACTGACTCAAGCGCCCTTTCGGGTTTTCGCCGGAGCCAGCCCCCTCTTGCTTTTGCCCACGCGCCCTTTCGGGTTTTCACGTGGCGGGGTACCCGATTTTGCCTGCAGTGCCCTTTCGGGTTTTCACCACAGCTGGGTTTTAGCCATTTTTGCCCTTGCTCAGAAAACCTGAACAAGACTGGCGGGGTATCTCTATTTTTAACCCCATTTTTTTTATTTATTTTCATTCCCCCCTTTTTTTATTCTCTCTTCCCCTCTTTTTGGGAGGGTGACAAGTCAGACTGCCATTAGATCATGATGAGGGATGGCTCGGTTAGGGCGGAGTGCCACTAACCCAAGAAAAGGGTAGCTTGGTTAGGGCGGAGTGCCATTAGACCAAGGAGGAGGTAGTTTGGTTAGGGCGGAGTGCCGCTAGACCAAGGAAAAGGGTAGCTCGGTTAGGACGGAGTGCCACTAGACCAAGGAAGAGGTAGCTCGGTTAGGACGGAGTGCTGCTAGACCAAGGAAAAGGTAGCTCGGTTAGGACGGAGTGCCGCTAGACCAAGGAAGAGGGTAGCTTGGTTAGGACGGAGTGCCGCTAGACCAAGGAAGGGGTAGCTCGGTTAGGACGGGGTGCCGCTAGACCAAGGAAGAGGGTAGCTTGGTTAGGGCGGAGTGCCATTAGACCAAGGAGAAGGTAGCTTGGTTAGGGCGGAGTGCCACTAGACCAAGGAGAAGGGTAGCTCGGTTAGGACGGAGTGCCGCTAGACCAAGGAAAAGGGTAGCTCGGTTAGGACGGAGTGCCGCTAGACCAATGAAGAGGTAGCTCGGTTAGGACGGAGTGCCGCTAGACCAAGGAAAAGGTAGCTCGGTTAGGACGGAGTGCCGCTAGACCAAGGAAGAGGGTAGCTTGGTTAGGACGGAGTGCCGCTAGACCAAGGAAGAGGTAGCTTGGTTAGGACGGAGTGCCGCTAGACCAAGGAAAAGGGTGGCTTGGTTGGGGCGGAGTGCCGCTAGACCAAGGAAAAGGGTAGCTCGGTTAGGACGGAGTGCCGCTAGACCAAGGAAGAGGTAGATTTTTGCCCGATTACTCGGGGAATATTGGTTGGGCAGCATGATACAGCTTTAGGTGTCTACCGTTGAGTGGTGAGAATTGGATTTCCCCTCGATGGTTAACAACCATGTAGGCCCCTCCTTCGTAGACCCTATGTATCACGTAAGGACCCTCCCAATTAGGATTTAGCTTTCCTTTTGGGTTAGACGCCATGACTTCTCTTTTCTTGACCATGACAAGGTCACCTTTCTTAAATTCTCGTCCTTTTACGAGTTTGTTGAATGCAGTGGCCATGCGGGCCTGATACATCTGGATATTCTTCTGAGCTTGGAGGCGCTTCCCTTCCAATTCAGCCAATTCTTGTAATCTTCTTTCTGCATTGGTTTGTTCGCCATGGGCCAGGTCATATTGGATAGCCACTCTGAGTGACGGGACTTCCAGCTCTAGTGG